>JAVQMG010000083.1:7729303-8946106 GCA_032878915.1 Castanopsis chinensis | reverse complement strand
ATTTCAATGGCCTTAATGTATCCTTTCTTGCTTGATATATGGATAGGAAGGTCACCCTTTAGGCTCTATAAAAGGGCCTATTGTCTGAATTTTGTTAAAATGAATTGAATTCCCTCAATTTAATTATTGGCTGCAGCTAAATGTAGAGGTGTCTTCCCTTTTTGGTCTCTTACTTGGAAGAGTAATGGGTTCTTGCTAAAAGTTTCTTCTAATATATCTAAGTTTACCAAAAAAAAAAAAAAATTAAAACATGAATGACATTTGAAAGAATTATTTAGAATATATTAATTTAGAACATGCATGACATGCAATATGTTTGTTACAAACAATGTGGAAAATACAAAGTTTTTTTTTTTTAGAATAAAAAAAACAACCAAGTGGAAAATACAAAGTAAGTGTTATACAAAACATGCAATGCATTTTGTTTTATATTATTGTACAAAACTTATGCAAATTAGGAATAATTTTAGATGGCACCTATTTATTATTGAACCTACCAAATATACACTATGCTCAATTATTTATAAGATTAAAAAGAATTAAATAAGATGACAATAAAAATTTGATAAAATAAAAGTAAGGAATATACTTAATCTTTCCATCCTTATGACAACATATATTGGTAATTCAAGTCGAGACATTCCAATGAGATCACTATTCCCATATGGCACTAGTAATAGAAGTCCAACAATTTGCTTATCGGGAGTAGCTAGGCACAATGGAGATTTTTCGTCTTCATTCAAAATATATGCCGCGTTGGGATCTCCCCAAAATAAAAGATTGATGGCTTCATAACAAATAGGAAAAAACATAGCTTCATGTAAAGCGGTGTTTCCTATACTATTCTTCATTTGCAACTCTGCAGTAGAGCGATTAACGAGGACTTCTATAACTTTTAGATGTTTATTTTTTGTGGCCACGTGAATTGCACTGCCCCTTATTATATTTTTCTTGGTAAGAAGGAAAGGAAAGTGATCAACAATGAATTTTGTGATCTTAGTAATTCCAAAACTTGCTACCTCATGGAGCAAGGAATTCCCTGATGGGCTTTTTTGAGAAAAAATGGTTAATAATGAGAGTTGTTTGCTAGTTGAAATGTGTTCCAACATGTCAACAAAACCAATTACATCATCATTGGCTAAAGGTTGATGAAAGGAAGCAAAATCAAAGGCAAAGTTGGTGGTATTTGTGGATTCGTGGAGGTTTGGAAGCTTTTTTCACTTTAAAGCTTCCAGCCTTTCATTGAAAATGTCTTCGGCATAAATTTGCACTAGTATGTCTACAGCCATTAATAAGAAAAGAACTTGATTTTTATTTTGTTGAGAAAATAAAAAAATGAAATGGAAACACCACAAGAAAAAATGTTTATTGCAATGAAAAAAATCATTGCAATAACATTATAGTCATTGCAATAGTTGATAGAAGGTGTTGCAATAAAATTTGAGATAATAATTTTGTGCAACAAAAACTTTTGTTGCAATAAACTCCGAATATTTTAATAACAATTTGATACAATGATATATATATATATATATATATTGTTGCAATAAACAATTTAAAGTTTCAAATATCTTGTAGATATAGGCTATTATTTTACGAATCTTATTGCAATAGATTGTAAATAATCAAACAAAATAAGTCAAATTAAATTATTGCAATTATATCTTCATTTTAATAGATAATTACTTCATTTTGTCATTGCAATGGATTATGATATAACTAATACTAGTTTATTACAATTATATATTCATTGTAGTTTCATGTTTTTCATTGCAATAGATTGTAAAATAATTAATATCAAATTATTGCAATAATAACTTCATTACAATAATGAATTTGTTCGAAACTTTCATGGCAATAGACTACAAAAATAATTGGTACTAATTTATTGCAACTATTTTTTCATTTTAAGTTATTATAGCAATTTTCCTAATATATTAAAGCTTCTATTGCAACAAAAAATTATAAGTTATTGCAACTTATTATTGTTGATGCAATAATTATTTGATCAATCGTCAATGATAAGATCATTTATACCTGTCTCATTATCAATTCATTTTGTTAAACGATCAAACCTTCTTTTTTTCAAACCTTCTTTATTTAGATAACTGAAGTTAACTCTCCTATCCCATATACGAGAACACATAACATTTGAATGAAAATTAATAGAGGCTAAATGCAAAGCTATGTGTCCATTCTCATCACTTTCATTTAGAAGCTTCTCAAACCTTGGGTTTGACAATATACTTTTCACCAACATGTCTTGTCTATGCTTTGTCGCAACATGCTATATATTTTGACCTAAACTATTCAATAATTTAGATGGATCGTGTCATTGCTATTCAAGAAATATTTTAACGGCCTTAATCTATCCCTTCGTGCTTGATATATGGATAGGAAGGTCACCCTTTAGGCTCTATAAAAGAGCCTGTTGTTTGAATTTTGTTAAAATGAACTGAATTCCCTCAATGTAATTATTGGATGTAGCTAAATGTAGAAGTGTCTTCCCTTTTTGGTCTCTTACGTGGAAGAGTAATGGGTTCTTGCTAAAAACCTCTTCTAATATATCTAAGTTAACAAAAAAAATAACAAATATTTTAAAACATGAATGACATTTGAAAGAATTAACTAGAATATATTAATTTAGAGCATGCATGACATGCAATATGTTTGTTACAATCAATGTGGAAAATACAACGTATTTTTTTTTTATTGAGAATAAAAAAAATAAGTGGAAAATACAAAGTAAGTGTAATACAAAACATGCAATGCATTATGTTTTATTTTATTGCACAAAACTTATGCAAATTAGGAATAATTTTAGATGGCAACTATTTATTATTGAACCTACCAAATATACATTATGCCCAATTGTTTATAAGATTAAAAAGAATTAAATAAGATGACAATAAAAAATTGATAAAATAAAAGTAAGGAATATACCTAATCTTTCCATCCTTATAGCAACATAAAATAATAACTCAAGTCGAGACCTTCCAATGAGACCACGATTCCCATATGACGCTAGTAATAGAAGCCCAACAATTTGCTTATCGGGAGCAACTAGGCATAATGGAGATTTTTTCGTCTGCATTCAAAATATATGTCGCGTTGGGATCTCCCCAAAATAAAAGATTGATAGCTTCATAACAAATAGGAAAAAACATAGCTTCATGTAAAGTGGTGTTTCCTATACTATTCCTCATTTGCAACTCTACAATAGAGTTATTAATGAGGACTTTTTAAAGCTTTTAGATGTTTATTTTTTGTGGCCACATGAATTACACTGTCCCTTAGAATATTTTTCTTGGTAAGAAGGAAAGGAAAGTGATCAATAATAAATTTTGTAATCTTAGTAATTCCAAAACTTGCTGCCTCATGGAGCAAGGAATTCCTTGATGGGCTTTTTTGAGAAAAAATGGTTAATAATGAGAGTTGTTTGTTAGTTGACATGTGTTCCAACATGTCAACAAAACCAATTACATCATCATTGGCTAAAGGTTGACGAAAGGAAGCAAAATCAAAGGCAAAGTTGGTGGTGTTTGTGGATTGGTGGAGGTTTGGAAACTTTTTTGACTTTAAAGATTTCAACATTTCATTGAGAATTTCTTGGGCATAAATTTGCATTGGTATGTTGACAGCCATTGGTAAGAAAGGAACTTGAATTTTTATTTTTCTTTTTGAGAAAATCAAAAGATGAAATGTAAACGCTATGAGAAATTATTTTTATTGCAATCAAAACAAAATCATTGCAATAACATTAGACTTGTTGCAATAGTTGATACCAAATGTTATAATAAAAATTGAGGTAATAAGTTTGTGCAACAAAAAAACTTTTGTTGCAATCAACTCTAAATATTTTAATAACAACTTTGATAAGTCGAATTATTGAGGTAATACTTGATTAAAATAAGTCGAATTAAATTATTACAATAATATCTTCATTGTAATAGATAATTACTTCAATTTTTCATTGCAATAGATTATAAACTAATTGATACCAACTTATTGCAATGATATATTTATTGCAATTTCGTGTTTGTCATTGCAATAGATTGTAAAATGATTAATATCAAATTACTGCAATAAGGTATTAGTTCAAAATTTCCGTTGCAATATATTACAAAAATAATTAGTATCAATTTATTGCAGCAATTTCTTCTTTTTATGTTATTACCACAGTTTTTCCTAAATAACCATGTTAATATTATAGAAGATGAAACTCATAAAATTGGGAAATAAAATTTACTTTATCATTAATAGTGATACCAAACGTATGGATCAAAAGCATAATACAAATTCTAAGAGGTATCTCTAGATGTTCATGCTTTTCAAGAATTTTAACTTTTCAAAATGCATGACGAATGCCAATGATAAATACACTATTGTATTTGAAGACTTGGCTATCAAGACAATAACATAACTTACTAGGAGTTATAACTTGAAATAGAATAGCATAAATTTTTCAAGAGAGGTTCATGATAACAAAGCATACCAAACATAAGTAATTTCCTCTTTGATTTTGACCAGAGTTGTGGGTGCAACTATTACGACTTATAAAATGTAATATGTTAATCATTTTACCATACCTATTTAAAATTAAAGCAATCGAGTTAGTCATAATTTCCTTTAAAAAAAGATAGTCATAAGGTTCTATTTAATTCATAACTGCGTGCACAAGCTTATAATAACTTTTATACATTTTTTTTTATACCATAACTTTTATACATGTTCATTCAACATATTCTTCATCCAAAATTGCATATAGCCATAATCAATTCATCTCCTCTCTTTTTTTGATACCATTCATAGGTAGATAAAAATAAAATCAAAAGTCACAAAAGGGTGGACTAAACCAGCATTGGTTCATTGGCACACGGGTTGCCAATTTAGCTACAGACCAGACCTCCTTTACAACCAAATGGGGAACTAAGATCATATTATAGGAAAGACCATGTTGAGTTAGGAAAATTAGATCAGCCATTCTAGAATTGTCAAGCCAATCTAGAGCCTTTTTCTTCTTAAAGGATTGAAGAAGTTCCCTGCTGTAACTTAGAAACAAAATTTGCTAAAAACCATGATTTCTTGCTATGATTCCAGCTTCCACCATAGCTTCCAACAATGCCTCACTTGTGGTTCTGGCTTTGCTACTAACTACACCACAAAAGATTCTATCTCCTTAGATATTGACAACTTCATAAGCAATGTCACTCCTATGAAGTTTTCTGCCCCTAGCACTTACAACTTTGATGATCAATTACCATTGTCCTGCAGCTGATTGGTGCCCTGGCCTTGGGCTTCTGTTGAGTCTGTTGTTGTGTAGGTGTTCTATTAAGGTTTCCTTGTACTTACAAGATAAAGATCGGGCAGTTAGAATCACATCCATAGGGTTGGGGTGAGTTCCTTCTATTGAGGTCCAAAATATTACAAGTATTTAAATCCGAAACTAATGAGCCCTTAAGGATAGAAAAGGCCCAATCCGCGAGCCAATGCCCATTTAAAATGGGTAAAAGGAAGCCCAAGCTCATGAATGGGTAGGCCTTAGGCAAAACAGAGGAAGCTTGGTCTAGGCTCTGTGGGAGAAACCTTCAAGGAGCCTAGAAAGAGACTGGACTAGGATTCTGAGAAGTTGCCAGAACTAGAGAGGGGATCTTCGGGAAGTGCAAGAAAGAATCAGCTGGAAGTTAGAAAGTTCAGGGAAGCATGCTTATGGACACAAGGAACAAAAAAAGAAATGTCCCATCAGTCGCCTGTAACTCAGAAAAAAAAGGCTTTGGAAACTGATGACTTAGGAATTAGGACTTATGAAGGGAAGCCTGGTACCTCGGGAAAAGCAATAAGGTGAACCATAAAGGAAGGTGGCTGATGATCTTTCAACCTAACAGGGGGGAATATGCCTATTTAAAGAAAAAAAGACAACGGATGAGGCAACCAAAATGGGGGTTCTAAAAAGCTTCTCTAAAAACCTCGGAAAAAGAGATTAAAAGTCAGCCTCTAGAACCCCCCCTCCCCCCCCAAAGATGAAATTCAGTTGGGGATTTTTTGGAGGGAAACCTCAAAAGAAGAATATAGTGAGAAAATAAAGAAAGGATCAGCCACCAATGTTGCTAACATAACATTGGTTTTAGTACCCAGGGAAGCAAATAGAGGGAATCAATGGTACACTAAAAACTCTAGGAAGGTAAAGGGGGATCAAGCCATCAGCAAAAACTATTCAGCAATAAGGAATTAGAGCACAAAGACCCTTGAAAAACTCCTTTAAATCTCAGGAAAATAGAAAAAGAGAAAAACACTGTGAGGGATCCTAAGACAGGTACTAAAGGATACACTTGGATTCAAGGGGATTCAAACCTCACAAGTCTTGAAAGTCTATAGAAAGCTATCCAAGTTTGTGACTTTTGAACTTATTTGAATCTTGTAACACATTCCAGTGAAAAGAAGAGTCCAATGTACTAAAACTTAATATAATGAAATATCATTTTATTTTCTAAGGATCCCAAACGTCCTTACATACTTTTTCTTTATTTATTTATTGGTCCTTCGCTATTTACTTTATAATATGTATATATTTACATGTATAAATATGTATATGTTGTAGGATCCATGCTTTGTGTACAACTTAGTTCGTAATCAGCTCAATATAGCTGCGGTGAACCAAACCCAGTTGTATGTGTTGCAGGATCCATGCTTTGTGCACAACTTGGTTCGTAATCAACCCAATATAGCTGCAGTAAACCAAACCCAGTCCACCAAACAACAAGTGTAAGGCTCAGGATCCTTGTTTCTACTTGTGCCTAGGTATTATCCAAAAAAAGAACCCACACCTTGATGAATCACCCTATTTCTATGGTTCCAAATGGTCCATAGAGTCATGAAGATGGCCTGCAAGACACTATTGAATTTGTCCCTCTTACTTTGTATTTAGAAAAGAGCAAAGTTAACTAGTGTTGAACAAATATGTTACTAAAATCTGAGGAATGAATGGCTAGGGTGGAGCCATGCCAACAAGCTCTAGTAAAGGGACAAAGCAAGAAAAGGTGGGTTGTGAATTCATCTTCTTCATTGCATAGAGGGCATGTACTAGAGGTTGAGATGCCTTTATTTTTTAGGATGAGTAAAGTGGGTAGGCTATCATGCATGAGTTTCCACATAAAATTGTTGGTTTTTAGAGGGACCTTTACTCTCCAAATTAAGTTCCACACCCTTTCTTGAGTCTGAGCTTGCCTAGCAGGGGTTTAATGATCCTTCACCAAGAATTCATATGCCTTCTTGACCTGATAATCCCCATTCTTTGAGTATTTCCATAGCATTTTATCTTGAACTAATCCTGTTTTGCAAATAGGAATTTGCAAGATTGTAAAGGCTTGGGGGAATAGGTATAAGGATCTAATCAGATCTGTTTTCCGGGTATTGGTATGTTGATCAATTAAGTCTCCCACTTTACCAGTAGTAAGGCTTGGGTGGTTCAAGTTCAAAGAAGGGTAATGAAACCAATTTTTGTGGTTGAGTGGAATACCATAACCATTTCCAACCTACCATTTCCCCTCTCTCAGTTCGTGGTTTTCTTGTTGGATGATGTTTTTCCAACACCAAGAGTGGTGAGGTTTAGGTTTACATTCCTGAATTGAGCAGTTAGGGAAATATTTAGCCTTGAAAGTTCTAGCCAACAAAGAGTGAAGATTATGGCTGATTCTCCAATAATTTATTATCCAAAATTTGTACCTCAAGATGTGATCAGATTATATGGGAAAAAAAAACGCTATC
Organism: Castanopsis chinensis; assembly: GCA_032878915.1. NCBI lineage: Eukaryota > Viridiplantae > Streptophyta > Magnoliopsida > Fagales > Fagaceae > Castanopsis > Castanopsis chinensis. The sequence goes on along the minus strand of JAVQMG010000083.1, from coordinate 8,938,342 downwards.
CAAAACTCGACCACAAACTCATCATCAATCATGGCCCACAATTGCTCTCCTAGAGTTCACAATAGCTTCTAAAGAGATTTGAAGAACCTAATTTCCATAATCATTTAAGTCTAACTGCCTTTGCTCACATCATATTTAATCTATTATGGAACAAAAGAGCCCAACTATTTAGCTCCATATCTAGTTAGCTATCCCATGCTTATATATTTATATCATATCAAAAAGCAATTTGATATGATATAATATTATACATAATGTTTAATAGTAACGCCAAAAAAGTACAATGAAATTGGTCGGAATCGAAATGTTCCATTCTGATGGAAAAGCCAAAACTAGGTCCAAAATAGTATTTTGAACATTTTTAGTCTTAAAAATTTGTTCTCTTTTAAACCAAAAAAAAAAAAGGTGGGTTACGGTTGTGTATATACACACATACATAAGGCGAAATCTGATTGGGCTTTGGAGAGAGAGAGGTATATGTATATATCTAATTGGGCTTTGGTGAGATATTTGGGCTTCAGGTAAAAAATGCGAGATGGGTTCAGATTTTGGGCTAGATGGGTTAAGCCGGACATGCTCAGTTATACATTAAATTAAAGAAATGAGACCCAAAGAGACAAATTAGTTGAAGGCTTGAAGCAGTTGCGAAGCTATGGAGGTTGAAGGAGAAGACGGTTCCAAAATTGTGTTACAAGATGCGGGGGACAAGGTCGTGTTTGGACGAGGCTTTGGTTTTAACACGAAAGACAAGTCAGTGTCACGTCGCCACGTTGTGTTTGAACTAGCGAAAAGTGGCGGGAGCCAAACTGGGTCCAACTCCAAGGTTTTGTTTGAGGTTGTTGGGAAGAATCCCATGTGGGTGAGGGAACATGGGAGTGGGGAAATCCGGACTTTCAGGAAGGGTGAGAAGGGTGACGTGGCGGAAGGTGATTGGCTCTGCTTATTGTCTGGGAAGAGACCCGTTTGGTTTGCTGTGAGGGAAAGTGAGTCTGGGGAGAGAGAGAAGAGGGTTTTGGAGAGTGAGATTGGTTTGGGTGAGAGTTTGGGAGGTGGGTTTGAGTTTGATGATGGGGTTGATGTTGAGGCTTTGGATATTGACCCTGTTAAAGGTATGTGTTTTTTTTTTTTTTGTGTTCCTTACTTGCTTTGCTTTGATTTTGCTGTGTTTGGTTGCTGAGAAAATGTAGGAAAGGAAAGTGAAAGTTCTAAATCTCTTTGTTTTCTAGCTTGGCGTTGACTCTTTTTTGGTATAACTTACTTGGAATATTTATTTCTTGTGGTGAACGTTTTTGGGACAATCTTGGTTTTTACATTTTATCGAAGTATATAGGATTAGAGATATGTCAATCTTTTTAGTATATAGGATTAGAGACATGTCATTCTGTGTAGCTGAATTGTAGAAATGCATGCTGTGGAAAATTTAAGTCCTAGGGTCCATGTAATTTTGGAAATTTTGATGTAATGCTTAATACATAATACTGATGCTAATTATTGACTAATTAGCTTGACACATCAGTTTGAATGGTCCTCTGACTCACTTTGAACATCAGATTTCTTTCATATGATTATTTTGTCTTTTCAGCTATGAAGAAAGTAGAATTGAGTATGTTTGTGTATCATAGAATTTACTCTCTACCTTAATCTTCTCTCTCGTAAGAGTTATAATAAATCAGAGTGAGATGCTGAGAATGGTTGGTGGTAAATGTTGGGATCATATATCTTAACGTTTTCTTTATTGCACAGACATTGTACCACTTAGAGTTCAGTGTTTTTTTTATGGATTCCAACTTTGCACTAGTACCCTTAGAAATGACATTTACATCATGTTTTGCTTCACCCCTAGTAAAAAGGAAAGGACAGAAAACTTTTTAAATACCTCCTTTGCTGAGAGAAGAAAGTGTGTCGAAGATATTGACATATTTTCCTTGTAGCTCACCAAAAGTTTACACTCAAACTAGGTGAGATTTGGAGTAAAAGTTAAGTGATTTGAGATACCAGAGATAGATCTTCCTCTTTTTTCTCTCTATTTTCTCTTTATAATTAAGCAATCATCAATTCTAGTTCCTTTCTGCTCTTCAGTTTATTTTCCCTTCTAATATTGATTGTAACTTCAGTTTATTTTCCCTTCTAATATTGATTGTAACTTCAGAATCAGAGAAATATTTTTGATAGCAGGCTGTTTGTGACATCGATACTTTTGCCTTTGTGTCATTGTGTGTGTGTAAGTGGGCACACACATGCTTGCACCTGCTAGACACTGTCTGAGACTGATTACTCACAGCTTATCTACCATGTAGAATCGGAGTTTGTTCTATTATGTGCCCGAGATACATAATAGAAGTTCTGTAAATATATACTGTTGTTGTAGATAACTAGTTCAGGTGTCTGTTATGCAGTTTGCTGTTTGAATCTCTGTCTTAGCTTCATCTTTAATGTCACGATGCTTTGGTTAATTAAAATTTGGGAAATGCAGAGTTTGGTTTTCTTGTGATGGGGCATGAGTTTGATCACTATTCCAAGCAAATGCTCCGTGATATAAGAAATTGGGACTGGTTTCTTAAGGAACCTAAAAGAGATAGTGATGATGACGAGTATCTTGAGAAGAGCGGAAGGAGGGGAGTGATGAAAAGGAGAAGGAAAGCTGCGGGCAATGATGATGATGATGACTTTACAGGTGAGAGTGATGATGACAAGCAGCTGGTTGCAAAACTAAGAAACGTTGACAGACCTAAATATTCTACAAGATCAAAAGACCATGACAAGCCTCACAAGGAGGCCAAAGGTAGTAAGAACTCTTTGCAAAAGAAAACTAGAGTTGCAAATGAAGATGATGATGATGATGAAACACTTGGAGGCTTTATTGTTGAGGAGGATGATGTGGAACAAGAAGAAGAAACTGATGAAGATGAAGAAGAGTTTGTTGAAGATGACGATGAGGAAGACGTAGATGATTAGCGCCAAATCAAGGAGCAGATACATAATTTTGTAAATGATGCTCAAGATGCACAGTTTTGTATGTGTAATTTCTTATACATGTTTTTTGTGTTATATTTTGTACCATTTGTTTCTATAATCTCTCTGTAGCTTGTTTGGATAAAATTTCCTTGTGTTGTAAAATATGGAACTTTCTTTTTAGATTTTATACATTTGAAATTGAGAGTAGCTAACATTGTGTTTACGGAAGCAATCTTTCAGTTACTTGTAGTCGATACATCTTATTTCCTAAGTATGATTTCAATTTATTGTACAAGAAATTAGTAGCAGAATCGTTGAGACATGTATTACCCCAGCTCCTTTCCTGAATTGGCAAAACAGAGATCTGGGTCAATGTCTTCAAAAGCTTTGGGGGGTTTGGTGAACTTCCAAATAGTCAAGTATTGCAAAATTAAGGAATGGTTAAGCTGGTAGGAAGGTTCTTATTTACTTTACCATGCTCAGTAAGATAAGAAGAGATAAGAGTCAAGAGTGGTGTTAAGGCATGAGTGTCCAAGATTTAAGCGTAGCTTTTGTAAAGGAGGAACCAAAGAAGACTCCAATTGGAAATTTGGATACGCTTGGAAGATGGATGATCCAATTGAAGTTAATGGGTGATGTAGTATGATTTATTTTCAGGTTGCAAACTAGAAATGCTGATAATTGTTAGTACTGGATGAGGTTGAGAACCAATTCACCAACACCTCTACAAAGTACAAACACATTTCTCTCCATCATCATGTTCAACCTTTGACTTGTACGGCTGGAGATAGCTGAGATTCTCAGTGGAATGTATAGAGTATTGAGTTTTTATGTGCTACAAAATTGGAGATAATCATCTTGCTTTTTATGGTTTCTTAGTGTACGTTGGATTCAATTCCAGGTCTCTTAATAAGGAAAAACTTCATTAATTGAATCAACACCCACCATTTTTTTTTTTTTTTTTCTGGGCATTTCTTTCTTCCTGCATAGCATCTCTCCAGCAAGAATGATTGAAGGCTTCAGCAAATGGTTCAGGTTCATGAGAAGATTGAACTGACATGAGGTAAGCTCGATGTTTTGGGGAAAACGATTCATAAGATAAGACAACAATCCTTCAACGGGATAAGAAACTTGAGAGGATCGACGAACCTGAGAGAGGGATCCAGAACCAATTGTAACTATTAATTTTGTCAATTTCATCAATCAGCCCTAAAGATCAACTTACAAAATTTCCTTAATTAAGAGAGTTTTTACTGATAAAATTGACTTGATTTACAAAATTAAAGGACAAAATTGACACAATTAATAATTGAGTAGCTGTAATAAGGAGACTTGTACCTTAGTGACATAACTTGTTCTTCTTTGTTATGGGAACTAGGACTCAAATCCTCCCCTCTCATTGTTACAAAAATTGAGATATAAAATAAGAAAAAATAAGAAGTTAAGGCCCTGTTTGGTACACCATTTCAAAAAAAAAAAAATTTTTAAACAATATTATACGTATTTCCACATACTTTTCACCCACATATATTTCTACACATTTTCAAACGACAAAAAAAATATTTTTAAGTGCATGTACCAAACTCCCCCTAAATAGCTTTAATTTAAAAGGATGATGAAACTAACATAATTTAATTTATAGGGATGAAACCGAACCTGTAACGAAGTTTAATAAACCAAAATTATAGTTTGGCCTTCTCAAAATAACATTCAAACAAAGATATTTATATATAAAAAATAATGAACGGAAGTTGTAAATTGAAATTTTATCATTAATAGTCTTGTAATTCAATTACCATCTTTTAGTGTTTCTAATACAAACATCTGGCCTCAAATCTTAGCCTCCCATTCCTACTGTAACTATAAAACATTTATAATAAAAAAAATTGAAATTCTATCATATTTTAAATAGAGTAAAAATTATTTATTAAAAAAAAAAAAAAAGAAGAAGAAGAAGAAGAATCCTGTGATTGAGTCCATATAGCCGTAAGGCCCATAAGGAAATGAAACAATCTGAGAAAATCAAGTGCAAAAGGCCCATAAATCCACTTTGTGCTAACAATAAAAACGACATCGTTACCAAAACGAACCACCAGCTAGTATATTAAATAATAAAAAACCCCAATCGAAAATTTCAAAAAATAAAATTTCACCTCCTGAAAATCTCTCAATACGCGCCGTTTCGAGCTAGGGTTTCTGCAACACCAAAAAAACCCAAAGAACCAAACAAACAAGCTCAGCCAAACCTAGCTAAGCCTAGACGAAGCTCAAACCCCAAAATTGGGAGCCTCAAATGGAGGATTACGCAGAACAATCTCATTTCGAAGACGACCAATTCGCTTACAATGGCGAAGAATTTCGCGAAGATTTTGAAACCCTAGACCACCGCCGCCACCACCATCAGCGGCGAGAGCAATTCGATTCAGAGCGCGGTTTTGAACCGGAAGATAATATAAATAGCTCAGGCAATGAGATAAAGCACTCGTCGATTGTGGGTCACCGTGACTCTGCCTCTCTAGGGTTAGTTTGAGAAATTTCAGTTTTTGATATTTGTTGAAAATTTTCTCATTCTTGGTGATATTGATGGAAATGAAAATTTGGGTGTTTTGGTTTTTGGGGTTTCTGTGGTGTGTAGAAAGCTTTTTGTTGGAGGCATTTCGTGGGAGACCTCTGAAGGTACTTTCTAAAGTTTAAACCGTTTAATTTTTTTTTGGTTAATTTTAAGTTGTTGTTTTTAGTAAATTCTTCTTCATTATGTGTGTTTTGGATTTGAATCATTTTGTTAACTTCAACATTATTGGGTCTAATGATATATTAGAGTTATGGGTATTTGAATAGTTATGCGATGATATAAACGGGATTAGTGCTGTTTGTGTAGATGTTGAATGTGAAGGTGAATTAGGGAAATGATGCTTTTTTTTTTTTTTGGGTCTGCCTTCTAGTCATTTAGCTATGGAATTGAGTATATGGATTGACTTTCTTGTAATGGTTGATTACGCATTATCCCGTGGTTGCTTGTTGCTTTAGTTGTAATTTAAGTTAATCATTTATTTTGCATCTTTTTTAACTAGAATTAGTGGGGTAGTGGAAGCTAAATTAGATTGGTCTTTACCTTTTCTGCATTTGTCAATCATATGGGATAAGAGAAGTCTGTGAATTTTGGTCCTATAGAGGTGGGCCGAGGCAGCAATATATGGCCATTGGGATATAAGGTGTTGTGAATCTTGTGACATCTTGAGTTGGATGGAACTCTCTGTTTTCATCATACTCTGTTTCTCATTTCACCCCCCCCCCCCCCCCCCCCCCCCAACCCTCCTTTTTAGTTTTTATCTCATACACTGAACTTGCTTATTTAGGTAATTTTTTCTCCTTTTTGTCAATATTTCTTTTTGTTGATTAAATGCTTTTTTTTGGATAAGTTATTGTTGATTTAATGCTTGAGAAAGGATGTTGATATAATGGTATTTTACATTATGTGGGCAATTTATATTGGATTTAGAATATGATTTTGTAAGTGGTGACATATATAGTTTTATATCCGCTCCATAACATGTCATTTTAAAACTTCTTGGTTTGTGTACAAGAATGAGGATCTATATCTCCCTTTTCTGATTGGGGGGACATTATGAGAAAATAAGGATAAATATGGGTCATAAGTTGAATTGTGTCGTGGGTTGGGACAAGTGATGGTGTAGCAAATTTTTGTTTTATGTTATTTATTTATTTATTTTTGATAGGTATGTAAGAATTTTATTTTATTTATATATTTATTTTTTATAGGTATTGCAATTTATTAAAAATCAAAAAGTGTATACAGGGAATATACAAATGAAAGAAAAAAAAGAAAAACAAAACATGACTAGAAAATAAAATACAGCGAAACCAGCTGTATAATTAACAGAACAAAAGTAGAGTATCTAGGAAATCCATCAGAGAAAACATGGAGAGAGTGGAGGACCTCAATCCCTATTCATAAAGAGTCTTCAGAAATAAAAACTTGAGGTTTGGTCCAGTGGACTCTTTGTCCTAAAAAATGCCACAATTCCTTTCACCCCAAATGCACTAAATCAACTGTGCCAGGGCTGCCTCCCACACTGTCCCATATCTACGAGAACCTAACATGCCAGTCCAAGATTCTAGCATTGAAACAACAGAGTTTGCCATAACCCAAGGAAACCCAACTAGGCAGGACTGTGAATATCGAGTATTGCTAGGTTTTTGTCATAGTTTAAGAGCACCAATTCATTCTCAGATTTCTACAGTGAAGATTAAAATTCATAATGTGGTTTTGTTTGCTACTGTATAGCAATAAATTAGTACACATACTTTGTATGATATCCTTTGTGAAGGCGCAATTTAAAGTTCTGAAGGAAGAAGTAGTTTGGTCTCATGGATATGATTCTACTGCTTGATAAGTCTATAGATCAAGTTTTCTGCAATGTAAGAATTATAGTTTGACATCTAAAGAAGCATATATTATGGCTTGGGGCAGTCTGGTTTGTAAATGTGTGCGTGTGTGTGTGTGTGTGTGTGTGTATGTATATTAAATTCATGATTGTCAAGTAATTGTTTTTGTGAGTATAATTGTCAAGTATGTTTGTGGACCTGATCAGTGGAAATTATTGCTGTAATGCCTATGTATCTGGAAAAGGTTTATTAAGTTGAGTTGAGTTGCATAAAATTTGTCTATAAGCTGGCTTGCGGGCAAACTCAGGCAAGCATGGTTGGCTCAGCTCATTGTACTCCCTGATTACAAAAGTGTGACTTTTGTGGGCCTGTTGCAGTTGTGAAAATATGGTAAGTTGACGTTTGAATCCTGTGGATTAACTATAACAAAGTTATTCCTTTTGATTTGACATAGTCTATGACAGCAAAACATTTACTAAAATGTATTCCTACTCAAATTGGGATCATCACCGCTACTGAAGGAAATTTGACATAGTTGTCACTTAATCAAATTTTAAAACAGATATGATACGCACAACAAACTAATGTACGCCATGTTGACTGCACTGGACTTATTTAATAGTGCAATTGTTAATAGCTGGCTTGCTGCAAGAATATGATACATAACAGTGAATTTTATTTTAAATTCTATAAAATCTCATTAGTATATTTGTTCGAATAGTATCTCCATTGTTAGTTTATAGTGTTCCCTTTCATTTGTATTTCTATGTTGGTTCTTTTTGTGGGAAGAGGGAGTAAAAGGATATATAATAATTATATGATAGAGATGTTGCTTTTGTATATTTGGTTCCATTCCATATTGCATATTCTCATCCCTTTTATTCTCAAGTCGTTGGGACTCACCTTTTGTCCTATTGACCTTTTGTGGTTATCTTATTTTCAGATACCTTTGCTAGTTACTTTGGTCAGTATGGAGAAATAACAGATTCTGTAATTATGTTGGATAAACATTCCGGAAGACCACGGGGGTTTGGATTTGTAACATTTTCTGACCCAACAGTTGCTGATAAGGTTTTGGAGGATGAGCATGTTATAGATGGTAGAATGGTAACATTATTATCCCATTTCTCAACTGTATGGTATTTTCATGTTTTTTGGTTTACCACACATTTTCCCTAGTATTCTCCCCTTATGGGTTGTGGAATTGTTTCCCAATCAGGTTGAAGTGAAGAGGACAGTCCCTAGGGAGGATACAGACTATAAGGGGGTATCAAAAACAAAGAAGATTTTTGTTGGTGGAATTCCACCATCTTTGACCAATGGTATTGTAGTCCAACAAAAAATTTTGATTTTACTATAAGAAAATTCAATGCGTTAATTAAAAGAGAGTTTCTTTTGACTATATGTTTAAACATTGCAGAGGAGTTGAAGGAATACTTCTCTTCTTATGGTAGTATTGTTGATCACCAAATTATGGTGGATCATAAAACTGGGCGGCCTAGAGGCTTTGGTTTTGTCACTTTTGAGAGTGAAGACAGTGTTGAAGAAATTTTTTTGGAGGGAAAAATGCATGAACTTGGAGGCAAGCAGGTTAGTCAAAAACCATCTTAAGACTTCTAATTGGAAATAGTGTTCTGTTCATTTTTTTTTATATGAAATCTTAATGTGATGTTCACTGTAAATCCGAATGTAGGTGGAAATAAAAAAGGCAGAACCCAAAAGAGCTGGTGGTGATTATAGGGGCAATGCTGCTAAGTCATATGGTGGTTTTGGCGGTGGTGCAGCTGGATATGGAGGGTATAATTCCAGAGGTAGGGGGGGTGGAAAAGTGGACAGGGGCTATGGTGGGTATGGTGTCTATGGTGCATATGGCGGTTATGGGGGAGGCTATGGTGGAAGTTCTGCAAGTTTCTATGGTGGCTATAGTGGATATGGATATGGATTTGGGTATGGTGGGCCCATGTATGGAAATGCGGGATATGCTGCTGCCGGTTATGGCATTCCTGGTGCTTATGCTGGTGCTGCTGGATATAGTGGTAGTCGAGGATATGGAGGAGTTGATGGCGGTAGTGGTTATGACAATGGTAAGGGATATGAAAGGACTGGAAGTTCTGTGTCTGGAAGATACCATCCTTACAGAAAGTGAGATAAAATGGAAGATACCATTCTTACAGAAAATGAGTGAGAATCTCCTAACTTCATAGTCTGGATCAACATCTGATAATGATTGGAGATTTCTTGGTTTCTCTCCTCGGAAGAAACTGGAGACTAATCGGTTTCTTCTTGGAAGACAAAAATGGATTTATTTTTCGAAAGTGGAAGTATGTCTACTTCTTTGAACATTTCTTGATAACTGCCCGAAGGGGTCAATTAAATGTATTGTAATTGTGAAAAGAATTCGAATGGTAGTGTTGAAATTTGCTATACTTTGGTCTTCACAAACTGTTTCAATCAGAAGATTAATCTATAGAAACTTTAACCTTGGTAGCATGAGAAATCTTGATATAGCTATTTTCCCACGTGCTCTGTAGATAAAATGAGTGGATAGGTTACAAGAAGATTTGTCCTGTAAATCTCACTCTCCTATGTTCAACTCATTTCTTATCGAATGTTGTAACTAGTGGTATGTAGAGCTGTTTCATATTGGTACGGTGCAGTCTTGTACCATTTGGTAAAAAGTATAAAATAAAAATAAAAATTGCTCGTTGTTGTTTTGTCTCACCTCTATTTTATTATTTTTATTTCACATTTAGCAAATTAAGTTATTGAAAACTCCGGCATACCAAATGGGTAAGTCCAAAGCGTATGGTGGATTGTAGCCTTGTAAGTTGTAGGAATCAACTAGTAGAGTTCAGAACCTTTAACCACAGTTGTTTTTGGTTGATGGTAAGTCATAATAACCATGAACTCCAAAGGTTTGGTTTGGAGGTTCCAAAATTTATGATTTTTCATCATGTAGTCTTAGTTGGATCCTCTCCGCTATTATTCAACCTACCTTGTGAGTTCACGTATCCTGTTAGCACCCTTGTAATTTTGTAATATACATAATCAATCAAAAAGGATTGAGGAAGCCAAAAATGGAAAATTTAAGTTTAAATGAATGATCAATTGATGCCTAATGTATGGGTAAAGAAGGGTTTGGCTTGGATATAATGTTCTAGGTTTTTAGTGCATTGGACTTGACAAGACACATACATGTGTTCAAAAGTGACTGTGTGTTGGGTGCAATGCACTAGAGCACTGGACTCAAGTTTAGCCTGTTCAAACTAGCTTAATAATTGATATGTTAAGGAAAGTCTAGTGATAAAATGATAATGACATATTTTGTAGTTCAAATCCCAGCTCCTCCTTTGCTATATATTAATCTCAAAATATAATTCTAATATATATTTGTGGTTTTTACATTTTAGCATTTCTTAAGCCTTTAGCATATATGAAAATAATGTATAGTTCAAGAAGGGTTTGGCTTGGATCCAATGTTCTAGTTTTTTAGTGCATTGGACTTGATAGGATATGTATATGTGTTCAAAAGTGACTGTGTGTTGGGTTCAATGCACTAGAGCACTAGACCCAAGTTTAGTCTATTTAATACTAGCTTAATAATTGATATGTTAAAGAAAGTCTAGTGATAAAATGATAATGACATATTTTGTAGTTCAAATTCTAGCTCCTTTGCTATCTATTAATCTCAAAATGTAACCAATTCTAATTTATGTTCATGGTTTTTACTTTTTGGAATTTTTTAAGCCTTTAGCATATATGAAAATAATGTTTAGATTAATTATTTTTAATGAATTATGGAATTTAAAATGATAAAATTAAAAATTCAGGTTTAACATGAGAGTAGAGACCAATATAGGCCTTTTTCTCAAAACAAAGAGATTCACACCACCAATTTACAAACCCCCACCCCGCCAATTTATAAACCATAGTTTGACTCGATTCGAATAACCAAATTATAACTTGCAAAAGGGAAATCCTTAATTAATTGCAAGGATAACCATGGAGTGGAATTTTTGTTTAATTCAGTATTAAGATTAGATGGAGGAGCACATTATGCCTTGCATTTGCGAGGATAATATGCTCCATCTAAACAAAAATTTAGAACAAAGATTAAAGATGCATGTCATGATAGAGTAAGACAAAAATGAGGGTAGTGATTTCTTTTTGGAAATCGGGTGGATGATTTCAAATCTATAATATTAGAATTTAGAGGTGATATGCAATATGTTCCATCTAAACAAAGATTAGAAGTAAGATTAAAGTCTAAACTCTGGCAAGGTTTACAGGCTTTGATATGCTCTATCTAATCTTTCTTTTAATTTCAAAAAATATGTATGGTCTAAATTCTAACCCACACTAGGGGATGGTAATTTATTTTTATTTTTTAAAAATTAAGTTGATGGTTGCAATTCTATGATATTGGATGATATGCATAGTTTATCTAAACAAATAGTAGAACAAAGATTAAAGAGTATGTTTGGTTGGAGTGAAAATAAGAGTAATTGAGAATGGGGAGAAAATTGTTTTAATTAATTAAAAGTTAAAATTTCATTAGTTTGAACTTTAAGACAAGGATATAAAAAAAAATACATGTGATAAGTCTACCATAAAATAATGATTTTTAGATAATTTTATATCTCATAAAATTAGATGATTAATTAAAATCTAAAATGCCTAATTATTCTTTAAGTTGCTCCATGGACACAATAATTTGTCATAATCCTTTCATAAAAGTTAGCTGTCGGTCCTGGCAAGTCAAAATAAAATAAAATAAAATAAAATAAAATAAAATAAAAAATATTATATTAAAACTAACTCACTTTAATTGAAAATAAGGGTATTGTGACATTTTAATATGTCCCTAGATATTTCTTTTCATTTTAATACATTGAGTTCTTTTACCGGCACAACAAAAAATTTTACAGATTTTTTTCAAGATGTAAAAATAAAATAAAATTATGCTGTGAAAATGCGATTTTTTTTTTTTGGGTAGAAAAAATGTAAAATTTTGTTGTGCCTTTCTAAACCTCTTTATTATTATTTTTTAAGAGACTCCTAAAGTTTCTCCATACCTTCTATCCTTTCCTTTATCCAAACGATTGTAAACTGAACTTAGTTTGCCAGCTTTGTCACAACCGCCAACCGTTGGAAGTTGGAACTCACAGACCAAAAGTAAAAGTGGTGGTCATGAGCTGCTTGGTCAAGACCAATTACAGTCACCAACTATCTTCAACAGCCATGGCCATGTGCTCCAGCTTTTGCCCTCAGATTCCAAACCAGTTAAGAGCAAGACCCATTTGCCCTTTGCCCACAAAACCACTATTTACTCTATATGTCAAAGCATTCTCTTCTGAGACATCCAATGCTTCATCTAAAGGTACTTTCTTTATCTATCTTCATGCTTCTTTGATGGGTATTCTCATTTTTCTCTTAAATTTTTGTCTCTCCCTGGAGCTAATAGAACAATATGTTTGGATATAGGATAAAATAGAATGGTGAAATAGAATACATGTGGCCAATACTGATTAATTTGATGAGGAGACATAGCTGGTTATTGTTGTTGTTTTGAGTTGTAACAACCAAAATGCCTAGATGTTGCTATGATTGTGATATGGAGAAGCTGTTTTTACTTCAGTGGTTAAAAATGAATAACATGAATAAGGTGGTTGGAGAGGAAGCGAGATAAGAATTTCAGTGTCTAATTTGGTTCTGTTTTGTCTTTAATGAAGTCTAGAAAAATCTTTGCAAGTTACTAAATTAAGGAGACGGTTGAATTATCTATGCACAAAATACTATGAAGAAATGAACGTTTGCAATTGAGTACAGTTGTAATGCATTATGCTCAGCAATAGTGGATGTAGTGTGATGATCTTGTAGATAGTTGTAGGCATGGTGATGAGGCAATGGTAATTACAAGTTAGCGAGGTGGCAGTTACATTGCTATTGTTGATGAAATATATGGAAAATCTTTCACTTTTTTGTTCATTTTATTTGAAAAACGAAAGTTTATCAAATGCTATGTTCTTTGTCATTCATGCTTTCTTAGTAGCATAGTACTTTGATCTAGACCCCCTTTTAGTTAATTAGATGTCTTATTCATGGTTTGTAATGGCCACTACATCTAGTGCTATCTCACTTATCCAATTATGATCATGGATTTGCAGCCGATGGATTGTCAGCCCGGATTGGCTTTCTAGGTCTTGGAATAATGGGTTCTCCAATGGCACAAAACCTTATAAAAGCTGGGTATGATTAAAAATTTTCCTAATTAGTAGAGAGAAGCAGCACATGAGACACTTTTTATTTTATTTTATTTCTTATGATTGAATTCATTGAAATATCTGTTATGTTAAAAACATAGGGATAAATCCTTGTTGAATTGAATTATATCCTAATAATTTTCTAGGAAAATTATTGTGACTATAATATTCGTAGGGTGAAATGGTTATCCATTAGTATGATATATATTGATCTCAATATTTATTCTCTGGATTTTAATCCACTTATTGGCATGTTACAGGTGTGATGTGACTGTTTGGAATAGGACCAAGATCAAATGTGATCCCCTTATCAGCTTAGGTGCAAAGTAAGTAGGTGTTAGGCTTCCAAATTAATTTTTCCTTGCATTTCCACATTATTTTGCAATACCCTCAGCATTGATGATCCAAATGTTGAGATATTTTGGATTATATTCTTTAGGCTTTCAGCATTCACCACCACACACTATTGGTCTGCCTAAGGACTGGGTTATACCCATTACGTGAATTGTTGGCAAGTCCAATGGCTCAGTCCTCCAAAGTCTGTATTCACCAATGGGAATATTGGCTTTCACCCAATGGGGCTGGAACATTGTTGTTTATCCATGAACCTGGGGCTTTGTGTACTTGTAATTACTTTTATATGCTAAAGTCAAAGAAACAGACAAATCCACAATGGGTAGAAAGTTCATCCATCTTATAGTTTGTACACGTGTAAATCTTGGCATGCTCAATATTTGAACACTAAATATGAAAAGGAGGTTTTCAGGGTGCATAATATGTATTCTATGGTAGTAAATTTGATTCATGAATGTGCTTGTCTGGCTTGTCACTTTATCTACTGGGAACTAGTTTCTTATTGAATTTTTGCTGGTGCTTTCATCTGCAGCTTCATTAAGCCCATATTGAGAGGCTCCAATATGGGAAATATTTGTTATCATGGTAGTTGTTCTTCTATGCAGATATAAATCCTCCCCTCAGGAAGTAGCTGCTTCTTGTGATGTCACATTTGCCATGCTAGCTAATCCTGAAAGCGCAGTGCGTATGTTTCATTTAGATTTTACCTTGTTTGCACAGCTATCCTAGTATAGCAACTTATTGCTTCTGTTTTTCAGTTGGAGGTTGCTTGTGGGGAGCACGGGGCTGCAAGTGGAATGAGCTCAGGCAAAGGGTACTACTACTACTACTACCTCTTTGTGTTCCCTACTACTACTACCACTTTCTGTACCCTCATGGTAATATGTTTTCAAACCATGATATATCAATCATTGCTTTTTTAAAACTGTACTAGAAGGCATAGGTAAGCTAGAATGCTCTCAAATGCTCTTGTGTTTGACTTGCTATTGGCATCCATGTGATTTAGTTTACATTTAAGAATCTATGTTATACACACAAGTTTCTACACCGTTGACCTTTGGTTTTCCCTAACTGTATGCTTGTTCTTCCCAAGCTGATCACAGCATGTATGATACCATTGATTGGCGTTGACAGGTATGTGGATGTTTCAACAGTTGATGGTGCCACTTCTAAATTGATTAGTGGACGTATTAATGCTACTGGGGCATCATTTTTGGAGGCGAGTTTTTTTCTGGTTTCATTTTAAATATGAAGTATAAACACTGTGTCCTTGCTGCATGCTCTTCAAGGACATGGCCATAGTGTTTAATGAAATTTTATTGAGCTTTGGTACATTTTCTACAGGCTCCAGTTTCAGGATCCAAAAAGCCTGCAGAGGATGGGCAACTGATATTTCTTACAGCAGGTAGGTCAGTATTTATTTATTTATTGAATTCACTGTTGGATACCAGACTTGAGGCTGTTACTTTATCTAATACATATGTCACACCTAATTACCAAATTCCAAAATTATGGAACTTTTATTTTATTATTGATTTATCTGCAAATTGAATTTTTTATATGATCATATAATATGTCTGCTTCAAATTTCTATACCATCCTTGTTTTATCCATTGTTTAGAATATAACCTTTTGTACACTTTCAAAATCTGTCATGTGACATACTGTAGGAGGCCTAACAGAAATAAACCATTAGATGCTTTTGTTTTCAGGTGACAAATCTCTGTATGAATTGGTTGCTCCACTTTTAGACATCATGGGGAAGGTATTATCCCTTTTTTGATATATGCTGTGAACCTAGAATTCTTATTACCATTTTTTATTGTGTCTGAGAATTTATGCATTTTCCAGTCAAGGTTTTACCTTGGGGATGTTGGGAATGGAGCAGCAATGAAACTAGTTGTGAACATGATCATGGGAAGGTTCTGCAGAATTTTTAATTCCACTTAAAATTCCTTTTATCATGTGCTTGTTTTGTTTATGATGGTGAAATGCTCCTTTTTACATGTTTGAGCAATTTGTAGTATGATGGCATCGTTTTCTGAGGGATTGCTTCTCAGTGAGAAAGTAGGACTGGATCCAAGTGTACTAGTAGAGGTACAATTCAAACCATCTCATACCTTGCTGAATTATTCACTATATGCTACCTTTAATAAAACTCCACACAAATTGATTGGATTTCGGCTTTCTTTCTTTCATTGTAATTGTAATAATTTAAGCATATGTAGATTTAGGTTGCGGAATAGTTAAACACAGGCTGCCAGGTAGTTCTTGCTAGTTGAGTGTGGTTTGAAGGATGACATGTTGGATCATGATACGATCTCACATACAGGACTTTTCTATTGTGTTTCAGTCATTTGTTTAACCCATTTCAGTGACTCCACCCATCACTTTGGGCACTGAAGTAAATTCTCCTAATCAAAACATTAACCTGATATGCATGAGGGAAATTTTTAAGAAGTCCAATCAATCATTTTGCTGCCCTTTGTCAGAAAAGTAAATAAACAAATAAATGTAATTGAGTTTCCCTTTATGTCTTGCTATATGGTCCAAAAGAAGATAAATCTACATGATTTCAATGAGGCAAAGCCTGATGTCTTGTTGAAAAAGAATTAAACTTGGTTGCCCAATGTTTTATTTTTCATACCAAGAATCTATACATATCAGTAGTCCAAGAGTCTCTCCTATTTGCAGGGCAATTTTTCCTTCTGGGCGTGGACAAAGAGTGCCAGGGTTTTGTAGACAAACAAGTTAGGACTTTTTGCATTATTTAATCAGGGATTAATTGAAGTTAATATCTCCATGAGTCTCGGCATTGGATGAGAGTCTATAAATGAAAACCAAAACCTTTTGAGAAATGATATGTCTGCAACATTTTTACAACATTTTTACAACAAATCCTAACTGGCAGGTTGTTACTGGTTATTATTGCTGGGGCAAAAAGGTAATCTTAGTGTTAAGTTCAAATTTGAACCTATAACAACTAACCACCTATGATTTGTTGTAAAAATATTGTAAAAATGTACTTATCAAAAAAATATTGTAAAAATGTAATGAACGTAGCACCTCTCAAACCTTTTTCCAAATTCCAATTCTCTTTGGCACACTGACTTGCCATCAGCCTTTACAGGAGACATTACTCCTTGGTGATGTATTCTTTTCTTTTCTTTTCTTACATGAACCTACTTGTCCAATCAAAAAAAAAAAATGTTTCTGTTCCAAAAGAAAGTGGTCATGAATTTTATTTAATATCTTTTCATCTCTATGGAATTGCAGGTTGTCTCACAGGGTGCCATTAGTTCACCAATGTACTCAACCAAAGGTCCATCAATGATCCAATCCACGTATCCAACCGCATTTCCTTTAAAGCATCAACAAAAGGTTTGTAATTTTGCTACTGTCAGAATCACATTGACACCTTCCCTGATCTAATCTCAACGTTAATGGTGTCAGGACCTGAGGCTTGCTCTAGGACTAGCAGAATCTGTTTCCCAGCCTACTCCAATTGCAGCAGCTGCAAATGAACTATATAAGGTTGCAAAATCTCATGGCCTTAGTGACCAAGACTTCTCAGCAGTTATTGAAGCATTGAAAGCTAAATTGCAAAACCCACCAAAATAGTAGAATTCATCTTATAGGAGAACAAATATGAGTATGGCCTCTGATATTGTAATTGGGTTGGGCTCTCTAATTACCATCATTTTGAGGTTTTTGTCCATTTTGTTTTATAGCAGGTTGTTAAACAGACTCATTTTACAAGAGAACCCACCTCCTTTTAGATCCTAAAAATCAGACTGAGTTTTAAAGTTTTCTTTACTTTCAGTCACTGACTCTAAATAACAATGCAATTCAATTCCTTGCACGAAATATGTTCCTCACCAAATTAATAATTATGCATATGGAATACAACTCCAGCTCATAAAATCAAACCCACTTTCTAATTTTGGTCAGTTAATTGGGAAAATGAATCCTATTTCACAACCACTTAAAAAGTACCAAGAATTCTCTGCTTGTTTGTACACGCTCTCTCTTTGTTTTTAAAGCTTTTAGTTACCTACACGTTTCCTCTTTAATACTTGGTCATACGTGATTTTATTGAATCCTTTTCTAGAGACTAGTTAAATAATCTCTTTCTAGTGGCTGTAGAACAATTAAAGAGATTCTGTAAATGAAACAAGGGCAATGCTTCGAGTGGTAACATGCTAATATGCTATGGGACCATATACCCACTAACATAGGGTCAAATCACTATGTTAGAAATGTTTGAACAACAAACTCTTCAATCTCATAAATATTAATATCAAATCCCATCAATTAAATCGTACTCTTGAAAAATACAATATATTAGAAATTAGATTTTACATAAATTAAATTCTATTTAATACTCTACTGTCTGCACATAAATATCAATAAAAGCTACACGTCTATGATTCTATCTAAAATTCATAGTTTTGATTCAATGAATCAAGCTTATTTTTCTTCTAAATTTGCATTACAACTCTTTATTAATTTGTAATTTATTTATACTACTATTTAAAGGGCTTCCCCTATTTGGATTCTTTATTTTTTAGTTCAAAAATGTCCCTACAGTCCTATGTTAAGTAGAGTCAAAACTAAAGGACAATCTGGTAAAAATACAATTCTAACTCCCACTAAAATATTGCCTGAAAAATAAGACGACTCTCCTATTAATTTTTAAATTGATTTATTCACATATAAATTAGATTTTTAAAATAAAAATTATATATATAAAATAATTAAATACAATTTTTTTCTACAAAATAGGACCACTAAAAAAAAAAAAGAAATGATATGTCTATAACATTTCCACAACATTTTTACAACAAATCTTAAGTGGTAGATTGTTACTGGTTGTTATTGTTGGAGCAACAAAGTAACCTTAGTGTTAGGTTCGATTTTTTTTTTTGAAGAAATGTTAGGTTCGAATTTGAACCAATAACAACTAACCATTTATGATTTGTTGTGAAAATGTTGTAGACTTAGCATCTCTAAAAAAAAAAAAAAAAAAAAAAAAGAAGCCTCATCCCACGTGCGAAGTGCATGCGATGAGGCTAGTATATATAATTGATGTCTTCACTTCTCAAATAATTGTATTTATGATCTTTTTGACTTGATATCTATATTCTCTAGATGAGAACATGAAAAAGTTAACTGAAGTAAGAGATGGGAAAGAATTCTCTAGAGTTGTCGTAACAAAACAAGTTAATAGCCCACCTCTAGCTTAGGCAAAAGTCTGATCCAAGTGTAGGCTAAGAGCGGTGACACTAACTCAACCACCATTGGCACCTCGACCACCATCACTGGCGTATATACTTCCACCATCATCACCACATCCTCGAGGAAACCTAGGCCACACTCCACTCCCCTAGTAATTAAATGCCAGTGTCAAAATAGTATTTGGATTTGATATTTTGGTTCACTTGGAAGATTACAACCACACCTCTAGGGAATGTGAGGTATTACCAATATGGGAATGCAAAGATTATAAGGACATATTTGGTACATTGAATCCTGATTATGATAGGAATGATAATTTTTATTAGTGAGAATATAAAATGTTGTAATAAAATAATTATTCACATTCATAAGTGTGGTTGTAAAATATGAATAAAACCCAAGATTTGTATTTATAAAATATCATTTGTTACAACTTACAATAGAAGGATGAGTTAAATAAGGACAAGGAATTAATTCTTAATTCTTCTCATAAATGAGGTTAAAATTAATATCAAACAAAGCTCTTGACATTTAGTGAGCATTTGACAATTAATTAAAAGCTGTTAACTATTAACTTTTTGTTTCACATTAGTATTATGAAAATAAGTTACCAAAATTAAACAATTTTCAAGTAGACATATTATGCCATTAAACTCGTTATAAAGATCCGTATACTTATTACATGCATCCACTTTTATCTCATTTTAAAATTTAATTATTTAAACCAATATTGGCATGAAAGAAAATTTAAAATTCTTACTATTTAATTTCAAAACAACAGGACTGAACTATATATATACCAAAATTTTAACCCAAAAAAAAAAAAATACCAAAATATTTTTGCTAATTATAAAATGATAGCAAAATCTCTAATTTTTTATTTATTTTTTTTCAAAATAAAAATTGTTTTTATTTAGGAAAGTTAATCATAATAAATGTATAAACGCAGTTAAGTGAGGCCCAAGTGCCCAACTCAACCCCAACTGGCACAGTCATAAAATGACCACTTAATTGGCCCGTGCAATCCACGCTCTCCTAGAGCACGTGAACAACACACTCTCACGTGATCATCATCATCATCAAAATCAAACACTAAAAATCGCCGAACCTTTAAAAACGTAAGGGAAACAAACTCTCTGTCTCTCTGTCTTTCTCTCTCTATTTCATTTTCCCTCCTTTTCTCTCACTTTCTTTCGCTAGGGTTCACCTTATTTTCTCGCCTCCCAAACAGAGAAATAATAGCGAAAACAAAATGAGTAACAACAAGGACAACTACGACTTGGCCGATCTCGGCTCCTCTCTCCCCGCCGCCGCCGCCGGTATCTCCAAACCCCTCTCTTTCAAGCAAGAATTTTGAATTCTCTCGTGATTTTAGTTTTTTTCCTTAAATTTTGTGTGTTGTATTAGGTTTGAGTACTTGTTGTATCATTGAGTTTTTGTTTTCTGTGTTGTATTTTGAATTTTGATGTTAGTTTTAGAATCATGTGGTATAAGCAAACACACACGTATTTGTATTTATATGTTATAAATTTTGATATAATTAGCATTTTTTAAGCTTTTGGAAATGAATGAGTTATAAACTGAGTGTGCTTGTTGTTGTTTTTTTTGTTGCAGCTCTTAGTGCAGAGGATCGTGCCGGTCTTGTTAATGCGTTAAAGGCAAGTTTTTCTTTGTGCTAGTGAGAAATGGTTATGGTTTTGGTTTTGGTAGAGTTTAGTTAGTAATCAGTTCAATAAGGGCAATAATTTTTTTTTATGAATTGGGTAATGAGAATAATTTGAAAAATATGCTTTGGTGGCTGGTAAAAGCTCGGTTTGGGGATATGTTTTTGAAATGGATTGATTATAGCTGAGATAAAAAAAGGGGTTTGTGCATTTTCAAAGAGGTGAGCTAAAATGACTGGGAAATAATGGGTGCTTTGAGATTCATTTTCATGATTAAATATAGTTGTAGGAGTTGAAAATGGTATTTAATTTCATTGCTAAATGGATGTTTTGATTTGTGGGTCTTATTTTGCTGATGATGCGTTGTTGGATATGTTCTGATGTTTGTGCAGGATAAGCTTCAGACTTTGGCAGCTGGGCACACAGATATCCTAGAAACTTTGTCACCCAAAGTCAGGAAGCGCGTTGAGGTTCTGAGAGAGATTCAGGTAAGCTTGCCTCTAAATGCTATCACTAATGAGTGTCGTCTTGCTTTGGTTTACCTTTCTTGGATCTCTCTTTTATTAGTCTCTCTCTCTCTCTCTCTCTCTCTCTCTATATATATATATATATATATATATATATATATATAGACATCACCTTGATGATGGGGTTTGAGTGATAGTCCAGTGGTGCCAGCACCCATGTGATGCTTGGTGTTTTGGGTTCAAAACCACCCCTCCCACCCCCCCAATTTCACCTATATCCAAACAAAAAATCTCTTTGATAATACCTTGGACAACCATTAGAAAGTCAAGCACATGCTGAATTATATCACTTGCATGATTGTTAATCACTTGAGCATAATGCTGGGTTGGCTAACGTCATGCAATGCTTGAGAAATGGTTATGATTATGATTATTATTATTATTATTTAAATACTTGTTGTAGGAAGATTGATTATCATTGAACCCAAAAAAAAAGGGCCCCTATGTTCTGGGTTAAGGGAAGCATAAATTGACTAAAGTAAATTTGACAAGAAAGGTATCGGTTTAATGGGATTCTCATGTGTAGCACCTGTTACAAGGCACTTGATTTGGTGCTTCTGAAAATTTGCATGCCTTTGAACTTAGTGGGTCTTTGTGAGATGTTTTTTAGTAGTGGCATATGATTCTTTTGATTTTTAAATATTGCTTTGAAGATAACCTTAAACATTTTAAATTTGCAGAACCAGCATAATGAGCTGGAGGCAAAATTTTTTGAGGAGAGAGCGGTATTGGAAGCTAAGTACCAGAAGCTTTATGAACCACTTTACACAAAGGTATTCATGATATTGACAGGCAGTAAGTTCTGCATCATATTTATTGATATAACTACATTTTTATCATTAGCATTTTTCCAGGTTAGAGATTTATAAATCACGTTTAGCCTTGGGTCAACTTATTTGGATTGCAACTCCAGTGCTGTTCATCTACAGGGTTGGTGTATGTATCTTTTCAGTTAATTTGTTGATTGGGTCCTTGCAGAGACACGAGATTGTGAATGGTGTAGTTGAAGTAGAAGGAGTTACAAGTGAAGCTGGTGTGGACCAAGAAGAGGACAAAGCCACAGAAGGTACCTGACTTCTGGCTTACAGTTCAAGTTTTCATTTGATTGAGAACTATTATTCCTTGAACTTGATTTATGAGTTTGTCTGGGAATGCAGAAAAAGGAGTGCCTGACTTCTGGCTTACAGCAATGAAGACTAATGAAATACTAGCCGGGGAGGTGACGATCTTTTATAAACTATGATCTATTTTGGATATTCCCCATAGTTTTGGGACTAAGGGTTCTTTGTTATATATTGTATTGATTGTGGAACTATGATATGCTGTTCCCTTGGATTAGATCACGGAGCGTGATGAAGAGGCTCTTAAGTTCCTCAAAGATATCAAATGGTGTAGAATTGATGACCCAAAGGGTTTTAAGCTGGAATTCTTCTTTGATACTAATCCGTTTTTCAAGAATTCTGTCCTTACAAAAACATATCACATGATTGATGAAGATGATCCTATATTGGAGAAAGCAATTGGGTAATTTCATCTCTATTGTTCTACTGAAATGTTTGTCTCCTCTTTCTTTGAGTCTCTTCTTATGTTGGGGTATTCCATAGGACGGAGATTGAGTGGTATCCTGGGAAAAGCTTGACGCATAAGATCTTGAAGAAGAAACCAAAAAAGGGATCCAAGAATGCCAAACCCATCACAAAAACTGAGAATTGTCCAAGCTTCTTTAGCTTTTTTAGCCCTCCACAGGTCCCTGAGGATGATGATGATATTGATGAAGATATTGTAAGTGCAGTTTCTTATATAACAAGATGACAATGTAGTTGGAAGTGTAATATAATTTATTGTCTTTGTGATCTATTGACAGGCTGAAGAACTTCAAAGTCAAATGGAACAAGACTACGACATTGGGTAAGTCATGAGGGTTTGTAATTTGGGGAGCTCAGGTTTTTTCTATTATAAGAGATAATGTGTTTTAGCTTATCCATTGATGAACATCCTTAACGTCTTGTGAATATATATAATCATTTTGTGGTGTTGGTTCTACATTGGATTAAACCTGCTTGATGCTTAGGGTTTGCTGGGCATTTAATAAGAGTTGGTTTATCCTGTATGTATTGTTTGTAATTGTAGTCATTACAAATGAAATGGGTTGTACAGATGTGTTGGAACACATAAATGTTTCCTGAATAAATAAATTATGGTAACATAGCATGAAGGTGGATGCAGTACATGCCATATAAAACAAAATGAAGTTTGAAGACTTATTTGAGCTGTGATCTATTCTACCGAAGTCTGAATTCTCTGAAGGGTATTTAGCATGGGAAGGGGTATTGACTTGTGTCTAGTTGTCTGAATTTATTATTGTTTTCTGAAATGATCTTTTGCTGGCATTGCTGTGTAGATCAACAATTCGGGACAAAATCATACCTCATGCAGTGTCTTGGTTCACTGGGGAGGCTGTACAGGAGGATGAATTCGACGATATAGGAGATGATGAGGATGATGAGGATGGTGATAATGAAGATGAAGATGATGAAGATGAGGAGGACGATGAAGATGAGGAGGATGATGATGACGAGGAAGAAGAAGAGGAAGGCAAGGGCAGGAAAAAGGTATAGATATCATCAAGATTTTCACTTGTATCCTATGCCACATTTCTTAATTTGAACACACTATAGAATTGTCAGTTTGAAATTCTAATGTTTTTTTTTTTATCTTTTCATTGATTCTTGCAGTCATCTGCTGGACCCAAGGTGAGATGATTCTAACATTTGTATTTTCTGGTAATTTAACATATGAGTTAATTCTTTTGGATTAGTGACCGAATGACTTCTGGATTGCTTTTTATAAACTGCAGAAAAGTGGAAGGGCAAAAACTGGGGAAGGTCAGCTGGGTGAGCGCCCTCCTGAATGCAAACAACAGTAGTGTTATTTTCTTTTCTTGTTATTCTTTTTGTATTTCTCCTTTAAGAGGCTTCTGTTGGGTCTCTTGTTGTCTATTACTCAAAATAGTATATGTAAAACGCACTATACAGTCTATACTCTCAATTGATGTCGTTTGTCAATTATTGACTATTTGTACAATTTTCATTTGTTAGGTTTCTTTAAAATTAGTTTCCAACATTAACAATTACCTAGTATAGCAAAGTTACCCAATACTCATTTGGTTTGATTCCTTTGCTAAGTAGTAAATTTACTTTATATGACCTGGGTGCAATGAGTTGGATTTTGATAAGGCATTACTCTTACATTTTAGCTTAAGCAATTTAATGTGTCCGGAGACTCGAGTTGACGGCGTTGGATCATGAAATCACACAAGTGATTGCCATTTGGTTGTTTCGTGTTATGGACCACGTTGGTCTTTGTTGGCACGTAGGCGATGTTTTACTGTTTTTGACTCCTTTAACTGGTCCTTGCCAAAGACAGAATAATAAAAGCTTTGTTTTCAGGCTGGTTATAATTGTTGGGCTTTATGGGTTGTTACAAAAACAAAGCAATCATTTTTTCCATGCTAACCTGCTCGTCAAACTAGGGGATTAACCCAATAAGCTTTGGTCCAAACCCAGCAAATCCTAAACCTGAACTGACTTGACCCAATCTAACCAATTAGCTAGGGCTACAATGCGTAAGGAACAATGTTAATTATATATATATATATATATATATATATATAAAGTTTTAATTGGTGTAACTCTAAGTAACGTTGCACCAATTAATATTTTTTAATTGAATGTGTATTTTAACAAATCAACCATTAGATTATATTATCTTTATGCATTCTCTATAAAACTTCACGATGGTTAAATATTAATAGTTATGTCATCAATTAATTGTTTAAATTTAAGTTTTTGTAATTTAAAATAATGCATAAAAGTTGAGTTTATTGAATAAATAGTAAAAATCCAGTTGACAAGAAAATTGGTATGAATGTTAGAAATATATAGAACATGTAATTCAATGATGAAATTTTAAATATAAATTTTATAACAAGTTATTGGGTGGTGTAATATTACTTAAAATTATATTAGGTGTAACTTAAACTCTATATATATATATTGAGTTCAAATTACATTTAGGGTAACTCTAAGCAATGTTATATTATTCAATAACTTGTTATTGAGTTCATATATATATATATATATATAAGCATTCTATTCATAAGTCTATATTTCTCAAAAAGATTTATGTCTCATGTATGCACTCTATTCACAAGTGTACGCATGTAAAAAGATCAAACAAGACTATTGACTAATCATTCACGACTAGCTTAAAGATCTATTTACAAAAATCAAACGTAGATTTCTAGATGTTGTTCACAGTCACACTTAACAATGTATATACATAACAAGTTAATCTCGAAAATTCATTATGCCATTAGTACGGAAGTACTAGGCCAAACTTAATATGTAATATACACAACATAAGCGATCAAATTTTTTGAATTTTTTTTTTTATATTTTTTTATGGGTTTTTGAATTTTTAACACAATAAAAAACAAAGTAATAAAGTAAGATCAACAAAAACAAGGTAAACACAACAAAGACCTATAAAAGAAACATGCTATGATGGAAGTAACGACACAAGAACACTGCATACGTCATGATGCATGAAATTATGACCCTAATACATTGGAAGTATTAATGCATGAACATAGTGAGTGATTATAAATGAGTACCATTCTTTACTCACATTGTATAAGTGTTTTGGGTGAGGTCCTTAGAAGGAGGGGTATAATCGACATAACTTTCAAATTTCGAGGTGAAGCTAGCTAGGCATGATGAAATGTTCTTCAACATTTCCATAACATCTCTAATGAGTTGCTCCTCATTTTCTCTTTAGTTTGATTTCCCTTCGGCATTCTTCTTAAGTTATCTTAACCACGAAGAGAGTCAATCCTCTTAAGAGCTTGAAGCTTGAAGAAATTTGGTATTGTGTGCCCTCATACACCACAATGATGAAAAAAAATGCTTCACTTAAAGTCTCCTTTGACTCTTGGGCAACGACTTCTCTTCTGCCTTTGGTTTTGGACCAATGTCCTTCTTCACAATAGTATGGATCTCAACTTTGGACTTCTCCGCTTTGGGCTTCTCTACATTCTTAGCCAGTATGAACTTCACATCCTTTTTGGGTTCACTGCTTGAGCTTCCTTCACCAGTGTAGCCTAAACCAATCTTATCATTTCTAGGTTTTTGAAAAGAGAGCACGCTGTCAAGCTTCTTGGTGGAGATGTGTTCCACTTTGATATTTGCTTGAATTATTTCAATTTCAAGAAACTTGATTTTGGAGTAAACATTTAGCAACTCTTCCTTTAGTTCATCAACTTCACATTTGGCATACCTAAGTTGAACAAGAGTGGATTTATGTTTTTCTTTAATTTTCTTCATCTTCCTAACAACACTCTTGGCAACCTTAGCATATTTGCCACAATCTTCAAGTAAGGCATCATACACTTCTTGAAGATTCTTCTCACCTTCATTAAGGTACACATCCTCATCAAGGTACACATCCTCATCTTTCGAAATATCAACTTCTTCACCTTTGGAATGTACACCTAGTTCATCAACCAAGTCACTCAACTCATCTATAGAGTCAACAGTGGTAATTGCCATGAAAGCTAAATAGTTTCCATCACTATCACATTCTTCTTCTGCATCGGAGTTTGAATTCTCCAAGTCACTAAGGTTAGTATAAAGCACTTTACCCTTACCGTTACCCTTACCTTTCAAATAGTTTGGACATTCTTTCTTTAGATGCCCATGACCATTGCATTCATAACACACTATTCCTTGGGTTGATGATGAGTCTTTCCCATCATTCTTCTTGAACTCTCTCTTGTCATTTTTGGAGGATGAGAATTTTCTTTTGCCAAACGACTTTCCATTGTTCTTCATCTTGGGAAATTTTCAAAAGTTCTTTGCAAGAAACTCCACCTCTTTTTCAACATCGTCTTCATCGAAGGAATCACCAGTTCTCTCATTTATGGTTTTAAGAGCAAGTGATTTGGTGAACTTGTGAAAGGGCAGTCCGAGCTCATAGGTTTGGAGAAAGCCAATGAGTTCTTGAATCTTAATCTCATCCAAATCTTTGCTTTCCTCAATGGTGGTGACCTTAGCCTAGAAACTTTCGGGTAAGGATCTCTAAATCTTCCTCACCACTTTGGCGTCTTCAATCTTCTCCCCAAGATTAAGCTTAGCAATCACAATCTTGTTGACTCTCCCATAAAAGGAATCAAATGACTCATCGTCACTCATCTTTAATTCCTCAAGTCGAGTAGTGAGCATTTGAAGCTTAGTGTCCTTGACCTTCTTGGTTCCTTCGTAGGTCGTCTTAAGAATGGTCCATGACTCTTTGATGGTCTTCACATGCGAAATCCTACGGAATTCATTAGCATAAATACCACAGAAAATAACATTAATAGCTTTGCTATTGGCGTTTGCCAAAGCAAGAGCATCTTTATCCCATTTGGATTCGGCTGTTGTGGGTCTCACCTATCCATTTTCAACGGAGTCCTATATGGTCTCATCAATAGCACATAGACAAGTACGCATATGTACTTTTCAAAAGGCATAATTACTCCCATCAAAGTAGAAAGGTGCGTTGAGGGATTGAGATCTACCCATCTCAAACGGGGTCTTGGATCACACAAGCATATTGAAATCCGACAAGTGTACCGGCTTTGATACCAATTGAAAGTTCGGATTTGTGCTAAAATACACGAGCTTGTTTAGACTCCAAAAATTAAAATTATAGTTAAATATCTTTTACTCTAACTTATTTAAGTGCAAAACAAAAGTAAATGAAGTGCAATCACCGAAACTACTCTAGTGCACAAATATGAACAATAAACAATAAATGTAAAGTACAAGAGTAAGGGAAGAGAGATGCAAATACAAGATAACACCAAGATGTGTTATCGAAGAGGAAACCAAAGAACTTGGTGAAAAACCTCTTCGCGACTCTCCAAGTCAAAATTGATCCATTAGTGAATAAGTTGGAGTACACAAATAACAAAAGACCATTCGAGCTTAGTCTAACTAATATTCTTGAGCCCTTCAAGCTCTTGCTATTAACGGACTTTTCGGAATCTTGTCTTTACTAGCTTTATGAATCCCGCAATACTGCCCTAGTGCATCTGCCAAGCCTCACCAGCTGCTTTTGGCATATCCCCAAAGATTCTCAAGCTCCAAAACACTCTTTACATTTTGAAAATGTGTGGGTTGTGTTTGGGTACAAATCTCCTCTCAAGGTATGATAATGAGAGAGGGAAAGAGAAGAGGCTACAATGATTTCTTACTAAAGATGAGTAGCTTTCTCTCTAAAAGGTGGGTGCATTGTGTTGTAGAAACCTATCTAGGGTTTTCTCTTTGAATATTAGCCTTCTTTACTTTTGTGGGTAATGAGGATATATATAGTATGTGTGAAGGGTAAGAAAGTCACACTTAAAATCTTCCAAGCAAAGAGTTTCGCAAGTATCTCGCAAGATGGCCTGTCTCGCGAAGTACTTGAGAAATATAGCTTGTCATTCGATTCTTCAGCTTCCAGCATTTGCTTCTCACATGGCCTTTTTGTGGGGAACGTTTTTCGTGAGCTTTTGGCGAGCTAGTCGCGAAACTGCACTGATATTCATTTCATGCTTGATTCTTCACCAATTTAATACTAAACTCAAGACAATAAAATCCCACAAAATATAAGGAACAAAATTAATGCAATTATAACACTTTTTGTCATGAAATAAAGCCAATATAAATATAGTTGTAAATCACAACTTTACAAGGTGAATCAAGTATGATTATTACTTCACCCTGAAAAAAAAGAAGTACGATTATTACTTCTATAAAAAAAATTATTATTACTCATTAATTATGATTGGCCTATCAAAATGCTTAATAAAATTAATTAGGTGTCATAATCTTATTGATTTTCCATAATGATAATTGTAGACATGCATACGTACAATAAATTTTAAGAGTTTGAATTGTCAATAAGTTCAAAAGTTTTAAACAACTTATTTGATTATCTTAATTAATTAATTTGGTGTCATAATCTTAATTGATTAACTTTAATGTTATAGATATTTAAAAAATCAATACAGTCTCGTAGGAGGTTAAATCCTAACTCCCAAGTTCAAATAGTCAAAAGTAGTTTAAACTCAAGACATAGCGCAAAAGAAGGACATGGACACTTGAAAGGATACGAGTGTCGATTTGCACTTAGAGGCTTGATTCAAGTGCCGATTCGGTACTTGAGATGAGCCTAGACTCCTCCCAAATTCCTTTTTTTTTTTGGGGGATTTTTTCAATTCTAGCTCATAAATGACTAGTTTTTCTGAATATTTGCTGGAATTCAACCCATGAGGAGTTTCAAACTCATCTTGACTCTTATGTCAAGGCTTTTACCCCTTTATAAATAGAAGAGACCCCGCTCATTTGTAAGGCCCTCAAAAATCTTTAAAAGTCCTTTTGGGAAAGAGCCATTAGGTGACTGTTTATGACATCCTTAGTATAAAATAAAAACTTTACTCAAAGATGACCTTTAATCGGTTTTCACACACCAATCATCCACGAATTGTCATTATTCAACCAAGATTCACATAAAAACATGAAGAACACCTTGAAGGAGGTGATGCAAAGCTCTGGATATCCAAGCTTTGATCCAAGAGGTGCGGCCCAAACCACCCAATTAGAACCAGGGTTTTCTAGTTCTCTACCCAAACCTTCCCGATCTAATCTAAGAGCATCTCCATCAGCTTATCTAAATTTTTGTACTGTTTGGACAGTGGACAGTGATATTTAACTTTTACCTACCTATTTTTTTAAATACATTTTCCAAGAGATTCTCTTTCCTTTCTTCATCTCATTTAAATATTATTTCTTCATTCATTCTTTATTCTTTTTTTAATCATCATTTATTCTTCCTATGTTCATTCCCAACATATATATTTTTCAACAAGAAGTGTTATGTTCACTACATTTTTCGTAATACTTTCACAAGAATCACAACACAATCTTGTTACTAGTTATAATTTGAACTTACCATTAAAATTATTTTTTTACTCACCAATACTAACTAATAACAATTTGTTACTTAAGATTTATTGTGAAAATATTATGGTAGCATTTCTTAATTGTCATTTCTTACTATTTATATTATTTTTCCTTTCTTAATTTTATCCATACATTTTTTTTTTCTCTTGGTTTTTTTCCACCACACACGTATACCCACTCCTATCTCTATCCTCCCTTCTTTTTCTTTTTCTACTTGATTCCAGATCACTCTCTCCAGCTCTCTCTCTCTCTCTCTCTCACTTTTGTTTTTATACCTGATTCTAGAACATTCTCTAGCTCTCTATGTGATAAGAAATAGAGAAAGAACAAGCAAAAGATATCTTGCTTGCTCCACTGTTGATCGAAGGACATAGGTAGGTGCAGAATCGGCATTCAGTGTGCCAACTTGCACCTTGCGATCCGCCGCCGCTTGTCTTCCTTCCCAACACAGCCCAGATAGGTCAGGTGGCTTCTGTTTTTTTTTTCCCCCTTTTTATTGTTGTGATTTGATTAATTTTAAGATTGTGTTTTTGAGTTTATATTTTGATTATGCTTGAGTTTAGAGACGTTTAAGAGAAATGATTGTTGTGTTTGTAGCCGTTGTGAGAGGAGAGAGAAATAATTGTTTTTTTATTTAGTTGTGTTTTTTTTAAGTAGAAAAATTTATTTGGAGTTGTTGCAGTGTTCTCTAGATTAAGAGAATTACTGTAACAACTTCAAAAAAAATTTGAAAAAGTTTTGCTTTTAGAGAAGCTATTGGAGTGAGTTTTTGGTGTACTTTTTCTCCAAAATTGGTTTTAGAGAACCTAATGGAGATGCTCTAAGGAGGTGCTACCAATCCATACCAATCCTTGATCTAATGAGTCAAACTACCTCAAAGTGCAGCCCAAGTTCTGAG
This sequence comes from Castanopsis chinensis, assembly GCA_032878915.1. Classification (NCBI taxonomy): domain Eukaryota; kingdom Viridiplantae; phylum Streptophyta; class Magnoliopsida; order Fagales; family Fagaceae; genus Castanopsis; species Castanopsis chinensis. The sequence goes on along the minus strand of JAVQMG010000083.1, from coordinate 8,906,992 downwards.
CTTGAAGGAAAATGTGCTGCACAAAAATCCAAAACCATAAAAACATCCTAAATCATTCCTGAAACCAACATTGCACGCATTCTTAATTCCAACATGAAAAATACTCATTTCACTTTACATGACCTGGGTGCAATGAGATAGATTTTGATAAGGCATCACTTGTTGGTGTGGGTGTATGTTTCAAGGACATGTATTATTATTTATTTTTTAGCTGTTGGGAATTTATGAGTTAAATAGTTGTTGGGCAATTATGAGAAAAAATAGTCGTTGGACAATAATTAATAAAATAGTTGTTGGACAATAACTAATAATATAGTCATTGGGCTTTTATGGGTTATTAGTAAGCAATAACTATAGACTATTACTTTCATAAATAGCCTATATAATACCAAGAAAGCACGGGTGCAGCTCTAAAGATGCTGCACCTGTAACAGACTTGTCCAGATGCACCGATTCGTTTCTTTTTCAATTTGTGCCTAAACCGGCCGAATCACTCTGATTCGGCCTAATTCGGACCGAATAGAGCCGAAACAGCCATAATGGTCCGATTCCAGCCGAAACAGGCCGAAATGGCCGTTGGCCACCATTCTTTTGCTTCATGTGGCATTGTGAGAGAGAGGAAAAAAAAAAAAAAAAAGAGGGAAAGAAGAAGAAGATAATAAGACACAAAGAAATGGTTAGAACTTAGAAGAGGCGAGGAAGAAGAATAGAGGTATATAACAAAAGAATATAAATTAAGTGAGAAAGTCATTGTTTCATGTGGGTGGGCTTGGGAATTGGAAAAGGAGTAAAGGAACCTTCTTGAAAGGTGGTTTTTTGTTTAAAATTACCAAAAATATTGATTTTATTAAAAACAAATCATAAATAATTGTTTTTTAACAATAAACTCTACCCCTTTATTTGAATTTTTTAATATAAAAAATATTAATTTCACTATATAAAAATATTTTTAATAATTTTGTAATCGCTTTGTGGTACCTATGGGCCCCAAATTACATATTGGGCCGGCCCAAAGACCCTCACAAAGAAGAAAGTCCAACTTAACAGTCCTGAATGGTCCGAGGACATAATGATTCCTTCCTGCGATGCCACGTGACAAAGGAAGTTATCATGCACGAGCGCTGCACCACAGGACACGACGTCCGAGGTTGACATTGTCCTCGGCAGCTTGTTGCCGAGGACAATATTAGTGGCCTGGTAGTTCAAAGACTCCTGTATTAAGGACCTTACGTACAAGTGACTAAGAGAGAGTGAGGATAAGAAACAAATTAAGTTGATGGGCAAATATCAGAGAAAAGGCTGCTGCCACCGCATTTAAGGCATTATACCTACCCCTCTGGCCGCATTAATGAAGAAGTGACATCTGAACATTGAAATTATGCCCTACCATCACCGCCAGATACTTGAGTAAGGGGGAATGATGGGACAAGTATCTAAAAGGAAACACCTGGATTACACGTGGAAAGAGGAAGAAGAAGAAAGTGAGGCCTATAAAAGGAAAAGGAAGACGAGAGAGAAAGGGGTGGTGAAAATAGGACAGAAAAACAGAGTAAGAGAGAAGGAGAGAATTTGTAAAAGAGATATGAAGAACTTTCCTCGGCATTCAAGTATTGAACTTAATATCACACTGTTGTATAAGATAAGTGCAAGAACTACATGATTGAATCGAACCTTTGTGTTGTCTGTCGTCCCGAAACCCAGATTAGATATCCACTCTCTATAAATTCATTGTTTAGTGCTCATTAAGCTGGTCCACTGGTTCTAACTTGGGTTAGTTTGATTTGTGCACTTACAGCTGTACCCACACCCTACTTTTTCAAGAATTGTCGAGTCCCCAAATCTAGAAACGCACTTGTGCTTTATAGTATTATACTTACCACAACACCTTTTCTCATAAGTCATTATAGTACTCTATATTTAGAAATACACAATTCTATTATCGTTCTCCCACATGTTTTTCCACAAGAATAGTTGTTTTTAAGGAAAGACAATAGAAAGTTGTTTTTAAACTTTTGTGAGTGGAGGTGTGTACATCACAAAAGTCGACAGTATGGTCTAATCTTGGAGGGTTGTTTGGTTAAAAGAACCAATTGCTCCAAGTTTTACTTTGGGTGACAAATCAACCTTAAAGGAAAATGCTCTTCGTGTGATTTTTTTTTTTTTTTTGAAGAGGAGGTGATATGGAATTAAACCATAAACAAAGAGTCATACAGAAACTGCCTGTAGGCAGGGAAGACAACACAAATTACATTAAATAAGCTCTAATAAGAGAAGAAACATAAGGAGGTGTGACACCAATCCAAAGGTGCTGGGAACCGGATCTTCTAGCAAGTTGAGCAAACTCATGAGCCACAGAGTTGAAATTTCTGCTTAAATGCTTGAATAGGCAGGTTTCGAAAGTATCACTGGTTTGAAGAATGCCTTACAAAATGTGCCCATAGCTGCTACCTGTGGCCTTATCTTGGACTGCTTGGATGGCATTCAATGAGTCTGATTTGATAATAACCTGAGATAGTTGAACCTCCTGAGCCAAAAGAACGCCATGCTCCAGCGCCAACACTTTTGTAAGTTCAACAGTGAAACAAACTTGCAGAGGCTTGCTAAGAGCAGCCACAACTTGGCCAAAACTATCTCTGATGGCCACACCAACACTAGAAGAATTTTCCAAGTTAGAAGACGCCTCATCAACATTTATTTTATAAAACCCATGGGGAGGAGGAACCCAGCAGGTTGGGGGAGCTCGTGGGGGACTGAAATCCCACAAAGCCGAGCCCATATAATCATCAAGACTACTTTTCGCCAGTTGCCACACCTGATTAGGAGATAGCCCACCACCATTATGAACAATCTTGATTCTATTGTACCAAATGGCTCAAGCAGTAGTAAAGAAGAGCTCAAAGTCTTGGAGTGCTGCATGGGAGAGAAAAAAGCAGAATCAAGGAAAGAGATTTTACTACCATGGGTGCTCAGCGGAATCTCAGGCCAAAGGTTCCAAACCGAGGATGCAAAAGCATAACCAAGGAGGGCATGATCAAGACTTTCAGCCTCATTTTTGCATACCGGACAGGTCTTAGAATGGGAAATCCCTCTTTGATTGATGGCCTCCATTGTAGGAAGTCCATTGATGCAAGCCCTCCAAGCAAAGATCTTAATTTTTGGAGAAAGATTTAGGTGCCAGAGCTTCCTCCAAATCAGTTTACATGGGTCTCCAGTAGAGCATTCTTTGCTTCCATTTGAAACCAGCAGGTTATAGGCTAGGTGGTAAGCACTTTTTATAGTGAAGACCCCATGGCAGTTCCCAATCCAAATTATTTTATCTTCGGGAAGGTCATGATTTAATGGAATCTTTAGGATTGTCTCCGCTTCAAAAGGAAGGAAGGTGGCCTTTATTGTGTTCACTCTCCACCATTTTGTCCTTGAATCAATGAAGGAAGAGACCATTGGAAATTGGGGGGCATTGTTTGGAGGTGAGATGACTTTATAAGTAGATGGTGTTGGCAACCATTTGTCATCCCATATGTTAATTAGCTTCCCATTCCCCAATCTTCATCTTGTTCCGCTTCTTATAATTTCAAGGTTGCTGTGGATGCTTCTCCAAGAGTATGATGGGGAGTTGCCAATGTTTGCATTTAGAATATCCCCGGTGAGAAAGTACCTAGCCTTGAGAACCCCTTGCCATAAGAGTGTTAGGATTTTGGAGAATACGCCAAAGTTGCTTCGTTAGCATTGCTATGTTGAAGGCTTGTAGGTTCCTGAAACCCAGACTACCACTAGCCTTCTGCTTGCACAAAGTTTTCTATCTAACCCAACATATTTTATTTTCTTGCTGCCGTTGCCCCCACCAAAAATTCCTCATCATGCTTTCGATTTCTTCATATAGGCTTTGAGGGAGAAGGAAGCATCCCATAGTGTATGTGGGGATTGCTTGTGCCATTGCCTTTATGAGAATTTCTTTCCCACCCATAGATAAGAGTTTGCCTTTCCATCCAGCGAGTTTTTGGCCAATTCTCTCCTTCAGAATAGCAAACATTTGCTTCTTTGATCTCCCAATAAAGGATGGGAGCCCTAATTATTTTGTATGTCTGGTATTTTGCATTGGACCAAGGTTAGCCAAAATCTCATTTCTCACTTCATGAGGTGTGTTGGGGCTAAAGAAAATTGAGGACTTGTTAGGGTTGATTTTCTACCCCGAGGCTTCCTCATATTTTTGAAGGATATGCTTTAACACCCGGCTTTCCTCCCCACTGTCTTTGCAAAAGAGAATACTGTCATCTGCGAATAAAAGATGGGTGACTTTAGGGCAACTCCTACAAATGGGAATACCTGTCAAAATCTGGTTCCGAACAGCCCTATTAATGAGTGCAGAAAACCCTTCGGAGCAGATGAGAAAGAGAGTTGGAGAGAGGGGGTCCCCTTGCCGAAGCCCTCGAGTAGGAGGATATGGCCATAAGCAGCCCCATTAATAAGGACTAAGTAAGAAACCGAGGAAATGCACCTCATGACAAGATTAGTCCATTTTGAGCTAAACCCCAATTTCTCCATGACCCCTTTTACAAAGCACCATTCAACCTTGTCGAAGGCCTTACTCATATCTAGTTTTGCAGCCATGTAGCCTTCTCCCCCTGCATTTTTATGGTTTAGGTAGTGTATCAACTCGAAAGCCACAAGAACATTATCAATAATTAATCTTTCAGGTATAAAAGCAATTTGATTCTCTGAAATGATGTGAGGGAGAATGACTTTGAATCTATTAGCAATAGTCTTAGATATGAGTTTATAAGCAACATTACATAGACTTATGGGTCGGAAATCCATCATTCTTTTGGGGTTATTTACTTTGGGTATGAGTGCGATGTTTGTTTTGTTTAGACATGCCATAGATAAATTATTATTGAGAATATTTAAGACCATATTAGTGATGCTACAACCTACAATGCTCTAATATTTTTGATAGAAGATAGCGGACATACAATCAGGGCCGGGTGCTTTAGTGGGATGGATCTGTTTGAGGGTAGTGGCCACCTCCTCCCTAGTGAAGCTTCTGTTCAGGCTTTCATTCATTTCTTCCGATACACGAGTGGGAATAGCATTAATAACCTCATCAATCCTCGATGGAGAAGCAGAGGCATAAATGTTGACAAAATAGTCTATGGCTGCCTGCGCAATGTTGTCCTTTTCATCACACCATTGACCATGATTGTCCCATATTCCCAAAATAGTGTTCTGCTTGCGGCGCTTAGAAGTGTGAGCATGAAAGAAGTTGGTGTTTTTATCACTTCTCTAAGCCAATGCACTTTTGCTTTTTGACCCCAGTAGATTTCCTCATCCTCAAGGAGATCGTTGATTTCCTTCCTTAGACAATTAATCTCAGAGCTTAAAGATCCATCACTATCTTGTAGGGTTAGAGAGTTCAGGGCATTCCTTTTTTCCTGGATCTTTTTTGGAATTTGGCCAAACACATTGGAACTCCACTTCATTAATTCCGCCACACAACCGCTAAGATTCGACATAATTCCCTCAGGAGTGCTAAGGTCAAGGTCCATCCCCCATGAGTTTTCAATAATATTTTTACAATCTACATTCTTAGTCCACATTGCTTCGAAGTGGAAGCATTTAGCACAGCTTTGGTGTTGAGTTGTTGGGTTAGAGATAATCAGAGCACAGTGGTCAAAAGTGGAATCTATCACATGATTAGCATTCATTCCCCCAAATTTTTCTATCCATTCTAAGTTGGCCAAAGCTCTATCTAACCTTAAATATATTCTATTCTCCCCATCTTGCATGTTACACCAGGTGAAGTCAGAGCCACAATAGCCTAAGTCCTGGAAAGCACAATAATCAACTACTTTTCTAAAACCATCCATTTGTTGTTGAGACCAGATGGCTCCCCCTTGTTTTTCTGAATTTGATAAAATTTCATTGAAATCTCCTAGACATAACCAAGGAAGATGCAGTTGATTGTTCAGAAAAGCTAATAAATGCTAGGATTCATACCTTCTGTGAGTTTCTGGGTGGTCGTAGAACTCGGTCAATCTCCATTTGTGGCTGTTTTTTGAGTCATTTATTACCGCATCTATGTGGTTCAGTGAGAAGCTTTTGATTTCCAGGCCAATATGTCTAGCCCATAACATAGCTAGACCCCCCCTTCCATCCAACACAAGGAACAAAAAGACCATTTGCCAACCTAGTTCTGTTCTTTATTTTTTCCATTCTTTTATTTTTTGCTTTAGTTTCCATCAAAAACACTACTTTGGGATTCCACCGTCGCATCATGTTGTGCAACGCTCGAACTGACCGGGGGTTCCCAAGTCCCCGGCAGTTCCAGCTTAAAGGATTCATGGCTCCCGGCGGTGCTGCCTTGCAGCCACCGCCGATCTCTCATCATTTTGGGTTTGGTCTTTTGTGCTTGCTAGCCGTAGCTTCTTCTGAGGAGTTTCTAATTTTCCTTCTTCAAATATAAGCTTCCCAACTCTCTTTGACCTACTACTGATTAATTTAGCTTCCTTACCTGGGCTTTTATTTTTTCCTTTCTCCCTCGCCAATCTTTTCTGGTGGGCTGTTGCCTTTAACTTCCCATCTGAGCCTTGGCCCGTAGCCACCAAATTAGTTTCTTTTTTCTCCCCTTGGCCAGCAATGGGCTTAACAGGGCTGTTCACTTCCATGTCTTGCTTTTTGGGGTGGGCTTGTTGGCCCACCAGAGAAAAGGCATCCTCAGAGCCCACAAGACCCGTAACGCCACACGGGAGGTCAGTCAAAGGATTTTGACTCAAATCACGTGCAAGACCACGCGACAAGTCAGAAAATGGGCGATTTTCCACCTTATGCGCATTTTCATTATCCGTTATTCCACACGACAATTTTGAAAGGGAGCCATTATTCCTATCACATGCATTTGACATACCAACAGGGGTTTGTTCCCTTAGATTTGATTGGGCACGTGCTACTCCCTGACCACCATCTCCCTCACTGAAACCACCAAGTTGTTCAAAATTTTTTGAATTTGAGGTTCTCCAGTTACCCCTGCTGTCTGAAGGGCCATTGCCATTGTCAGACACCGTTGTAGAAGAGATCTTTGTTGCAGTGGCATGGTTAACCTCATACCGGTCTGCACTGCCCTCACCTCGGTCTCCACTGCTGGTATATCGTGATTTTTCCATACCCATTTTTGGGTTTCCTTGAGCCCAGAGCCAGTTGCCGTATTGCCTTGGGTTTTATTGGTTTGAGAGCTCTTTACAGTGTTTCTCATCATGACCCAACCTTCTGCACTGAAAATAGAAAATGGGGAGCCTTTTGTACTTAAAGTTGACCCAAAAATTTTCACCTTCTATGCTAGCAATTTTTCCCCCTCTCCTAAGTGGTTTTTCCAACTGGAGATCCACTCTAATTCTCATAAATTTCGCCTGATCTGACTGCCTTGCACGTCAATCAACTTCAATGAACCTTCCTATATTATTTCCAAGCTCTTTAACCACTTCATCAGACATAAGTTCAAAAGGAAGTCCCCATATCTGAACCCAAAATGGAGAATGTGTAAAGCTTATGTTTGTGACAGAGAGCCCTCTGCGCCACCTACACAGCAATAGCAAGTTGTTTTCACATTTCCATGGCCCATTTTGTTCAACTCATTTCATCTAGTACTCTGAGCTAAATTTGAACCGCATAATACCATTGCCCACATCCACAGCCTGTAGATCAGAGCCGATTTCCATGCCATCCGTAGAGTGTTCTTCAACGCTCTTAGATTCTGATTTCCATCCGCTAAAAGACGCCCAAAAAGGTTGAGCGGACACTCTTCCAGTAAATTAGATTTGCACCTCGATTTGATGGAGATTTCCTCTTCTTCTTCTTTTGTAAGACGGAGATTAGACAGACCTTCCACCACCATGTTGTCCATGGTGGTGAAGGGGGGAGAGAGAGAGATGCACTCTAGGAAAGAGCCCCTTGCTGCTAGCAAGAGGGAGAGAAGACTCGGCAAGAGAAGACGAGAGAGAGACTCCTACTTGGGAGAGAAAAGCTTGTACCTCTTCGTGTGATTTTGTAGTACTATGAGATTGTTCCTAAATTTATATAAATTTATTTTGTTATTCCTTATTTACATTGTCGCTAATTATTTGAGATATTGTTTGTTTGCATCAAACTTGTTTATTCATTATTATATTTCCAACATCACTAACATCACACTAACTATTTTCTGGCAATCATATTAGAAATTCATATGGACTTCCAAAAAACCTAAATAATTAAAAATGACCATCTCGTATGAAATAGGAATTTTATAACAGGGAATGGAATTATGCCAAGCTCGTAAATTTGTGATGGAGTTGTATAAGATTTATAACATTCTAGTATTGCTCCTGTGTATTAGCTTAAGCAGTAGAATGTTTCCAGACTTCATATACTCGAGTTGATGGTGCTGGATCTAGACTGAAAAATGAAAACTTTGGGCCCTTTAGAATTGATGGGCTTCATGGCTCATTACCTAATAAAGCAGTCATTTTCTCCATGCTAACCTGCCAGTCATACTGGGTTCAACTCGTTTTTGACTCAAACTCAGAATATCCTAAACATGAGCCCATTTGACCCGATTTGACCCACTTACTTTTTCGTTGTTGTTAATGAAATCTGACCCACTTGCTTAGTCTACAAGGTGTCTAAGGAACAGCGTTAATCTATATCTAGCCTCATAGGCTCTACTATTTTTTTTTTTTTAATTTAAAATTGACATAATGCTCATTTCAATTTTTTAACCAAAATAAAAATGCACATAATCAGGTGAATTTTAGATACTTATCAATTTTTTTTTGTCACATACGCTGCAAAACACTTCCCAAAACAAATCTAGAGCATGCACAACCACCTCCTCGGCTATTTGTAGAGCTGATTTTTTTTTAATTATTGAAATTAAGCTAGCAATTTCCTTGCCAAAATGAAGAAAAGTCTGAAATTGAGAGAGGGATTTTAGAGAGAAAAAGAAAAAAGTGAAAAGCTCTAAAAAATTGATGAGGCCAAGATTAGCCTAAGTGATTGTTGGATAATCTGCAATGGGCTAATAAGAAGAATGGTGTGTAAAAGATATTAATTGAATAACCATGTTTTAGACAGGATGGGTACCCGACATCCAACCCAAAATCCAAAAATTTTAAAATCTCTTCATTTAATTTTTGCCTAATCTATCACTTGTTAAGAGGATAAAGATATTATATAAAGAGATCCCAACAAGGGGATGTTATATAAAGAGACTAATTAACCCTAATCGTAAACTAACTCTAGAGTGTAGTATATATTATATTATAGTATCAATGGTTGTACAACATACAGGTACATTGAACTTGCACTGAGACCATTAACATTATGAATTTTAAAAATGACATAATAAAGAAAAATTAAGACAATATTCTCTCAATCATATAAAGTGATACAATATTAAGAGTGAGTGCATGTAGCTAAAAATGATTAAGTAATCATTACTTTCAAATATATTGTGGGTGATACAGAAATAAATAACACTCAATTTCATTGTCAAATTTTAATTGATTTGAGCTTTCTTCATGCTCCAAGCACTCATACTTGTGATTTTGACATTCTCAGTTCCATTGTTGAAGACGTGCAAGTTGGCATTTCCATCAATTGCCAATGTAGGGTAAACTCTAGCTGCGATAACAGCCTTTCCTCTACCACCGAAGCTCTCCACAATTGAATGATCAATCTGTGTGAAAGGATAGACATCAAATGCATTGAGTCAAAAAAACAACGATGAAATGGGTAAAAGGGCTTAGGAAAACATATAGTTGGTATAGTACATATGGATTGCTGCTATTGCCTTATTGGTTTGTAACTGCGTTACTCATGCGTGTCAACAATTGTGGGTCTGGGGCCCAATAATATTGGGTGGATTCTTTGCAAAAGGCTCCTTTATTAAACTAGCTTCGTCGATGTTTTTTTTTTTTTTTTTTTTTTGGGAGGATGAGCTTCGTCGATTTTTGGTGGTCAAAACCTAAGACCTACTCTTTTTTCCTTTTTATTTATTTATTTATTTATTTCCTTCAGTTTCATGGAAAAGGGACAGAAATGAGAGTTTGAACTTAGATATTTTCGTTGGAGGTAATTGTTAGTTCACACACTATATATAATTTATTTTTTTTGAACTTAAATATGTGAAATATATATATATATATATATATATATATAATGTGTAATAGGCACTGTTTTTTTGTTAGAAATATTAAGACAAACAAATTAAGAGTCTGTTTGGATACTGTTTATTATTAAAAATTAAGAACTGAAAATACTGTAGCAAAATAATTTTTAAATGTGTGAATAACTATAAAAACACTGTTCACGAGACCTATTGATAGAATCATTTTTCAGTCTTAAGCATGATATTTTAGCTATTGTAGCCATGGGTCCCACGGACTACAAACACCAGTCGACATTGATTTAGAACGCAGCATCCAAACGAGTACTAAATGAAATGAATACATTTGATTGCAAAGATTTGTGCCCAAGTAAAAAATATATGCCCCTCAAAAAAAAAAAAAAAGTTATATATATATATATATATATATTTATAGAGGAAAAAAACAAGGCACTACGGAGGCAGCATTTTGTGAATAGGCTTTTGATGGGCAAGACAATTTGGAAAAGGGCCATATCTTGAAGTGATTGGTAATAGCTTTGGTCGGCAAGACTTTTACACATGGAGTATTCTAACAAGCTTCCAAGGAATGCGATATGTGGGAGGAATGATATTTCAGATAGGTTGACTTTCACTTAAACATATTGAAAATTGCACATCATTTATAATTTCGTAGCAACTTACCAAGCTTCTAAGTGACAGTTCCTCATGAACGGGGTCCACATCCAGAAAAGCACCATAACTGGTTTTATCATTATTATTATTCAAGGAAGACCTGTCAACCAGAGATTTGTGAGGTCAGATATTTGAATAGTTCAATGATGGCTTGAAAAAGAGAGAGATTGAGGAGCACCTGCTTTGGTCACTGCACATAAGCACCACATATTTGTTTTGACCTTTGAATATTCTATAGAACACTGCTGTGTATTCTTGCAAGCCCTTTGAAGCCAAAACAAGCAGCCCGAATGGTCCAAGACTGCCTTTAACTGATGCACTTTTTTTGCTGCAAAGTACTTGTGGATTGGTCCAACTTGGGTCCAGCACTTCAGCCTTCCCCAAGTCACTTACTTTGAATGAAATCACAACATCTGCCTGTAAAAGATAAGAACAGAAAACAAGAAGAATAATGTCTGTTTTTACCAAAATGGATACGACAAATAACAAATAAGCAATATGCTTAGTGGGTTACAGGTTACTTGCACAGACTTTTCATGCCTGAAATCTAGTATAACTTTGACTTTGGTACCTTAAATTTAAAAATTGAGATTTTGGTCTTTGAAATTTTAAGAAGAAATTAATTTGCTGCCTTCATCCCTTTTTCTATTTATGTGATTAACTGGATGCTGAGACACTTATTTTTTAGAAATATAACAAAACCAAATGCACATTTAAGGGACTAAAATTGAATCAACCCTATTTTCAAGGGAATGAAATCAAATGACCCCATAGACAAAATATAATTTACCCACCAAAAAAAAAAAAAAAAAATACCTGTTCTGCTGTGACACCAGAAACTTCAAGTGATAATCCTCCCTTAAGCACTTGCTGAGGCAAGTGAACTTGGTGGCCACGCAGCTTTTCAATTTCTGCTATGGGCCATTGCACTAATTGTTTTCCGGATTTATCTAGCCAAATAGTCCTTGGAATTGCCTGCAACATGTGCCCAAAATGAAAAAAACTTTTGTCAACCATAAACATTACCTTGTAGGTTGGAACGCTTAGACTTTCACCAGAAATTAATGAAAGCAATAGTTCAAAAGTAATTACCTGAACTCCAGCCCATCCCTTCTTTATATCATCCGCGGGAATAGAAGACTCATTTAGCCAACCCCACAAGATTCTTCTATTTTTTAAACTATCAAAGAAAGTTTTTGAAGCATAAAACTTCCCATAATCATACCTCAAGCCCAAATCACTTTCCACGGATCCATGATCCGGAACATAGATATCCTTGTCAGGGTTATAAGTTCCAATGGTGTAGTATTCATATTTGGTATCATCCAAGCTCACCTTGAGCACATGTTTAACATCAGGACCAAGAGTTGAAGTGTCAACACCAAGTTTGGAATTAATCAAAACTGGGAAAAAATCAGGACACTCCCACATTCCAGTGTCCTTAGCTGAATGAAGTGGTTGTTGGGATTTAATCCAAGTAATGAAATCTTTGCTCCTATATAGAATAGCTAATCCTCTACGGTCCGTTTTGCTTCCAATCAGCACTCTCCAAGTCCCATCAGGGCCTAACCAAGCAGTGGTTGGGTCCCTAAATGAGCTTGCATTAATTTGGTTCAATGAAGAAGGTGCCATTAATGGATTATTTGGTAACTTAACCCATTCAATAAGGTATGGGTCAGAGAGATTTTTGGGCATGGCCAAATTTTGCACTTGTTGGTTCTGGGGGTTGATCCCTGTGTAGAGAATAACTGGTGTGCCCCAGGGCATGATTGTGGTGGAACCTGACCAGGTACCATTGATATCAGACGGCTGAGATGGGTAGATGGCTGGATCATGTGGGGTCCAGTTCACTAAATCCGTTGATGTAGAGTGAGCCCAGACAATATTGCCCCAAACTGCACCTTTGGGGTTGTATTGGTACATCAAGTGGTAAATTCCCCTATAAACCATTGGTCCTGCATATAGAGTCATAGACATTAATCACGTGTAAATATGTCCAAAAAAATTTGAGTATATAATAAAACAAAGGAGGCATACACTCAAAGCATTTTCCATAATAACCATACTACAAAACTTTTCATGCAAACACACACTCCTAGTATTGTTGTATTTTTTATTTTATTTTTCATGGTTACATTTATTGGTTCTTCGGTATTTATGAAGAGGCCATATTTATTAGTTTCAAGAATAGAGTGACCAATTTTTTTTTTTTTTTTGTTTTTTTTTTTTTTTTTTTTTTTTTTTTTTTTTGTGAATGAAAACCAAGTCAGAGAGAAGAACTAACCATTAGGATCTGCATATCCAGAGACACCCATTTGTCCATTTCACCATCAGAACAAGTTATATTAAGAACAAAGAACGAAAAAAAAGTTATATTAAGAAATATGGAAGTATTAAAAAAATGAGAGAAAGAGAAGAAAAAGAGAGAGAAAGAAAGTTAGGTGAAAGAAATTAATACCATTGATCCAATTTTTGGGGGGTTGGAAGTGATACGAAGTTCTATATGGTTGATATTTAGGAGGAGTAGTTGAAGAAACTTGAAGGCTTTGGTCAACATGGTGGGAAGCTTCAAGCTCAAGAACACCATGGCTTAGAAAGAGAGAACATAAGAAGAAAAAGCAAGCAGAAGAGATGGCCATGTTGGCTTTGTGGGAATGAGAAGGAAGAAAATACGATTGAGTATTTATAGAGAGAGAGGTCTGGATATGAGGCTGTAATGCGGACAGGATAAAGTTACATTTTAGATCGCGTTAAATGTTTACAGGTCATAAAATTTGAATGATACAAATGGCCCGTATCAAAAAAAAAAAAAGATAAAGAAATGATACAAATGGCATTAACTTCAGTCAAAATTAAACAACTTTATTGGGTGACAAACCCCAGAGAGAGAGAGAGAGAGAGAGAGAGGTAAGACCTTGTATCAATCAAATTAAAATCATTTATTTATTTTTATGAATCAAATTAAAATCATTTTCTACCTTAATGTCTAGTCAATTACCATTTGCGTAACTAGTCACGTGCCCTTCTAGCATTTGAGCTACTTTTCTACGAGGCACTCTTCACACTTGCTACAGAAATTGAACTTTTTTTTTTTTTTTACAAACCATAAAAATTGAACTTAAAAAGTAGATTTTTGTAACATAAAGGTACAATATATTGTAATTGAAAATTTAAAATGCAGTATTTTTTATTGCACATGTATATATTATTCAAAAGATAAAAATATTGCTTAATATGGAACAAAAATAAAGTTTGCATTGTAATATTGGCTTTGTGAGGACAAAAGGTGCAGGGCATGTTCTTGGACTTTGAGTCTGATATGAGAATACTTACTTGTCCGAAGACGGTTTAATAGTAATAATGATATCAAATTTAAAGGCCCGCGAGCAAACTGTTGCGAAAAAGATTAGTGGAAGTAGTTCGATGAGGGGTATCTCTTCGGCTAAGTGAAGCGAAGTGAAGGTCAGTTGGTACGCCATGTTGACTAGAATGATATTTTAGAAGGTCTTATGAATGAGGATATGTTTCGCAAGGGCACAGAGAGGAAGAACGGATGAGAAATATGTTAAATAAAACTGTTACCACCACATTGAATACTATGTACCTAAGTCTCTAGCCGTATTAATGAGGAAGTGATATTTAAACAGTGATGATTAGCCTTACAGCTATTATCTGAAGGTTTCAGGAAGGGGATGATGGGACAAGTATCTAGATCGATGATCTAATCCATATAAATGGGGAGAATGAGGAGGATGATATAAAAGGAAAAGAAAGGCATTCAAAAAGAGGGATCGGAGAGAAAAGAGAGAAACATTGTACACATCATCATCCATAATTGTAATCTATCTTCAAAAGAGGGAAAGATAATACAAATTATCCTCAGCTTGTGCTCGAGGATAAATTCTGTCTTATAAACAGTTCATTGTGTGTTATGTTGTAATTTAGCCCATCATTTTTGTTATCCAACAATACTAGAACTTAGATTTCAAGCCCACTCTTTACAAATTTCATTGTATTGGACCTTTTGGACATATTCCTTTCTTACTGTTGGGTTTGGGTGCAAATTGTGACCTTACAAGCTTAAAACTTAATTTATGTGCATTTATATATGAGAAATGTTAATTGATGTCCTAAGGGCATTTGTTAATAAACCATTTTAGGAAGGTTTTTATCGGAAAAGAAAAAAACAATTAACTTTTGAACAGTTTTTTCTTTTTTCGGTGAAAAGTAATATTACAGCTACACACTATTTTACTACATTTTTACAAAATATTGATGTGGCCAACCTCTTATTGGTTTTATATAGGTCTACCATTAATATTATTTTTTCATTTACCAATAATTACTCATCACATCAGTTGTTTGTAAAATTTTTTGTAAAATAGTTTGTATCTCTAGTATTATTCTTTCGGTAAAAGTTCAAAACTTTCTTAAAATAGTTTGTTAGTTATTACACTAAGAATGCCTATTAACATGACCCTTTATAGTGAGTTCTAGTTAGCTTAGTTAGTAAAATCTTTGATAGTTGTATAAGAGATATGAGGTTCAATCCCCGCCTACACTAAAAACTGATTGGTGTCTTGGTCTGATAATAAAAAGTAATTATTAAAAGCGGACACCATAAGTTGAAACTCTCTTAAAAAAATGACCCTTTATTTATAAACTTAATTTTATCCAAAAGATTAAAAATATTGCTTTATAGAAATAAAGATTTACATTGTAATTTTATCACAAAACTTAAAGTGGCATTTATATAATGGATTAATTTATTTGACAATAAGATAATAACAACATTAATACATTTATATCCTATCATAAATTAACAAGTAATTAAGTGTTGCTTGGATAAGGGTATTGTTAGGTTCTAAATATTTATTCATAAATGTTTAGGTTCTAAATTTGTTGTATGTTGGTTAACCAAGAACAAAAACTTGTCTAGGATTAGATTTTAGGGTCTTTGAAGTGTTATAGACGTTGCTCAAGTTGATGCAAGTCAAGATTCAAGAACGTACAAGTTGCAAAAAGAAAAATTCAAAATCTGTCAAGCTCGATCGATCAAGAGAAAGCTGTGATCGATTGAACTACGAGTCTACAAAATTTTAAATAAGACTCAACAACTCATGAAACGTTTAGAGTTTGAATCCAACACTGCTAGATATAAAAGGAAAACCTTAATACATGTTAGGAACAAGGAAGTTTAGTAGTTGAATTTGAGGACAACCAAGCCTCCAAGAATAGGGGAGAGATGGGAACGAAGGAATAGAGAGGAATTAGAGAGAATTGAGAGAGAATTGAGAGAGTTTTGGAATTAAGAACGTTCATTTGATACATGCCAATCCGTTCCACACTACTCTAATACCTACCAATGTCTAATCCCTCTAACTGCCCAAAGCCAGCTGTCCATATCCTAACTAACTAACCATATTAACTAACTCTCATGCTATACAATAATGGTGTAAAGAATGCAGCACATAATGCCAACTAAGCAATTACAATTATCACCCATAGAACCATATTACTGTACACTCTAGCAGCACTAATGGATGCACAACTCATCAGCTACACTTGCATGCCTTATCAGCTACTCGTGCACCCTTCATCAGCAACTCACACACTTCTAACAATTTCCTCCCCTTTAAAGCACCTTGCCCGCAAGGTGAGGGAACTTTTGCTGCAAAACAAAAAGACTCTCCTAGGTAGCATCATCCTTGCTCTCACCTTGCCACTAAACCAACACCTAAGTGATAAGTCTGCTTCTCAACTGATGAGACCTGGTAGCTAAAATAGCTAGAGGTTCTGGTGTAAGAATTTGAGCCTCAGTCACAGCAAGCAAAGAAGGCCTAGGAACTACCTGAGCACCCAATTTAGTTTTGAGATTGGATACATGAAACACAAGATGAATTTGGGACCCTGTAGGTAAATCAAGCTTATAAGAGACCTCTCCCACCTTCTACACCACCTGGTAGGGTCCATAGAAACGAGGAGCTAGCTTGCCAAACTTCCTGGACTAAATGAAGGACTGCTTATAAGGTTGCAGTCTAAGATACACCCAATCCCCTACACCAAAAGACCTCTCCACTCTTTTCTTGTCAGCAAAGCACTTCATTCTCTCTTGGGTAGCAATCAAGTTGTGCTTGAGCAATGAAAAGAGCTACTGTCTATCTTGTAAAAATGAATCAACAGCTGCCACCCTAGTAGTCCTTGGAACATAATCCGCAACCTTAGGAGGAGGATACCATAGAGAGCTTCAAATGGAGCTTAAGAGAAGTATGGAAGTTAGTGTTAAACCAGAATTCAGCCAAATGAAGCCATTCCACCTAAGATTAAGGTCTGTCAGCAGCAAAGGCCCTCAAATAGTGTTTCAAACTTTTGTTCACCACCTCAATTTGCTCATCAGTTTGAGGGTGGTAGAAAGATGACATAGCCAAAGTAATACCTTGCAACTTCATCAATTCAAACCAAAATTTAGAGGTGAATATTGGGTCCCTGTTACAAACAATGGTGGAAGGCAGTCCATGTAACTTAAAAACAAATTGCATGAACAACCTTAGTAGCTGAGGCATAATGACAGTCCTTAATTCAGAAGCCGTGGAAGAAGAGGGGCCAGAGGAGACAGCATATCCTAAGCAAGTCTTATCAGAACTAGGCTTTTGAGCACTCAAGACTTTATCAAACTTTGCACTAGACATCCTCTCTATTTGAGTTCTAGCTTGACTTAGCTCAACCTCAAGATTTTTGACATTCTCTTCTAATGAGGTGTTCTCCACAACAAGAGTTTCAACTAACCTTGTAGTCTCATCTAATTTGACTAACAATTAAGCTTTTTCAGCCTTTACCTCATTAAGCTCTTTTCTACAAAGATGAGAAGTCTTTTCAGATTATATGAATTCAGTGCATAGCTTATCATAGGCTTCCTGAATGGTCAACTTCTTAGATACTTTTTCATCAGAAGAATCCTCACTATTATTAGCACTCTCCACAATCACCTTATCAGTTGAGACAGCAAAGGCCATAACGTGACTACAGTCATCCACATACTCATCAGAAGAGTCATTCTCAATGTCACTCCAAGTAGCAACCAACCCTTTATCTTCTGACTTCTTGGCCTTTTCCCTTATAAGGTAATTTGGGCACTTTATCCTCATATGACCAAAATTCTTGCACTCATGGCATTGGATGAGGGGCTTCTCATTCTTACCCTTCCTAGAGGATTTCGTTTGCCTAAGAGGTTTGCCCTTATCCTTTTTCCTAAATTGAAGAAGTTTGATAATCTCATCAGTTATGAAAGTTAAATCCTTATTCTCATCATCATCTTCATCTTCATCTTCACTTTCATCTTCATTTTCAGAGTCCTCAATCTCTTCCTCTATACCCTTAAGAGCCAAGTTTTTACTCTTTCCACCTGTTCCCATTGACCCTAATCCCATCTCACAGGTTTGAAGGTTCCCTACAAACTCAGTCAAAGGAATTTGATCAATGTCCTTTGCTTCTTCAATGGCAGTGATTTTGGCATGGAATCTTTTAGGTAAGGACTTAAGGATTTTCCTAACAATTTTGGATTCTGCTATAGACTCTCCAAGGTTGAAGGCAGAATTCACAATATCATTGAGTTTAGCATAGAACTCATCAAAGGTCTCATTCTCTTTCATCCTTATTTCTTCAAAGTTACTAGTGAGTCTTTGAAGTTTCACAGTTTTCATTGCCTTGGTACCTTCATAGGTGGTCTCAAGAATGGTCCATGCTTCCTTGGCAACTTTTGTGGATGATATTTTCTTAAATTCCTCATTAGTCACCTCACAAAACAAAGCATTCAATGCCCTACTATTGAAATTTGCCGCTATAATTGTTGCATCATCTCATTCCACCAGTGATCTCTTTAGCTTAATCCAGCCAACTTCAACAGCTTGCTATACTTGTTCACCTAGAGCCTGCAAAAAAACTTTCATACGAACTTTTCAGTACGCATAATCAGTGCAATCAAATAAATAAGGAATCAAAAGAGATTTTCCACGATCCATGACAACGGTGGTCAAGGATCACACTCGAGAAATTAATCCAATCAGAGTGTACCTGCTCTGATACCACTTGTTAGGAAATTTAGACCCCGGTTGATAGAAATAATAAGTTTTAAACCCAAGTTATTAATTAGATTTATTATGAATAAACTTGTTAAAATAAACAAACATCAATATCATGTCAAAACTAAGTGTAGCGGAAAAATAAATAAGACAAGATATGATGACTCAGGAAAACCAATGAAACCAACCAGTTTCATAGTAAAAACTTAGGGGAAAACCTTCCCGAAAAGCAATCCACTATAGTAAAGAGAAGTTTTAAATTTAGTATAAAACCTTTGTCCCTAAACTCTACAATCCCCGTAGATGAACTTACAGCAGAAACCTTCTACTGTTTCAGAACCTTTGAACTCTTCAATATATGAACGCCACCCTTTTGATGCACGAATCCCAGTACGTGACTCACTCCTTTGCATGGATCCCAATACGTGACTCACTCACCAACTTGAGGAAGACGAATATTGGCTGCAAAGTTCTTCAATTCATTCATACGATAAAGATCAAGAAGCACTTGGTTACAAAACCCTAAGACGCAAAAGACAAAGTAGCTTCTTTCAGAGAGAATAAAGCTTTGGTCACTTTTTGCATATGTTCTCCTTGTATTCTCTTATGTGACGGCCTCTAAAATAAACCTTATATATGTCTAGGGTTGTGAGAAAAGAAACCCTACACAAACACATAAACATGGGCCGAAAATAAGATCTAGAAATCTGAATTCCCATAACCTCGATAGCTTTTCGATCGATCGAGGAGCTGTCGAGCTTTATTCATTAAATCTCAATAGATAGCTATCTGTCGAGAAGTTGTCGAGAAGTTGTCTGCAGGTGTCCAGTAGGTCCAGCTATCTGTCCAGCTATCTGTCCAGCTTTAGTGAACACTTTTTCTTCACTTATTTCTTGGTCCAATCTTTATGGCTTTAATAATAAACTTGAACAACATGTTCTTTGAAGTAATAAACACATCATAGATTTATCCAAATACAAGTAAAGTGCGTTTTGTCAAAGGATTAGCCAACTACATATAATATGTCCTTAACAATATCCAAGGAGCTTGGTGATCCACTTTTGCTGAGTAGGAGTTCCAATCTTCTGTTCCAACAAATATTTCAAGTTTTGATGGTCTGTTTTGATCATAAAGGGTCTGCCAAAGAGATAAGGCCTCCACTTCTTCACTGCCACCAATAAAGCCAATAATTCCTTTTCATAAGTGGAAAGTGCAAGTGCTTTTCCCTTCAAAGCTTGGCTAGGGAAGGCAATTGGCCTTTGGTTCTACATTAAAACAACCCCAATACCTAACCTAGATGCATCACACTCCACAACAAATGGCTAGGTGAAATTAGGCAGGGCTAGCACAAGTGGATTTGACATAGCATCCTTGAGTAGTTGGAAAGCATGTGAAGCTTCAGAGGACTAAATAAAGGAATCTTTCCTTAACAAGGCAGTTAAAGGAGCATCAATTAAGCCATACCCCTTAACAAACTTCCTTTAATAGCCAATTAAGCCCAACCCCCCCCCCCCCTAAAGCCTTCACATTTGTAGGAATAGACCACTGCTGCATGGCAGCAGTCTTCCTTGGGTCATTTTCACCCCTTCACTAGAAATTAGATGTCCTAAATACTCCACCTCCTTACAAGCAAACACACACTTTGATTGTTTGGCATACAATT
Source organism: Castanopsis chinensis (assembly GCA_032878915.1). Lineage (NCBI taxonomy): Eukaryota > Viridiplantae > Streptophyta > Magnoliopsida > Fagales > Fagaceae > Castanopsis > Castanopsis chinensis. Next base: position 8,886,441 of record JAVQMG010000083.1, on the reverse strand, counting down.
GATGGGTAACCAAGGTTTCTAACACCGCCTTAAGATGACTAACATGATCAGCCAAGTTCTTACTATACACAAGAATGTCATCAAAAAACACCGAGACAAATTTTCTTAAGTAAGGTTTAAAAATGGAATTCATGAGTGACTGAAAAGTTGATGGACCATTGGTTAAACTAAATGGCATTACCAAGAACTCATAATGACCCTTATGAGTCCTAAACGTAGTCTTAGGAATGTCTTCCACCTTCATTCTAATCTGGTGGTACCTGGATCCAACTTAGAAAAAACAGTAGCACCAAACAATTCATCTAACAATTCATTAATGACAGGTATGGGGTACTTATCCTAAATGGTTTCTTGATTCAAAGCCTTATAATCAATACACATCCTCCAAAAGCCATCAGCCTTCCTAACTAAGAGAACATGTGAAGCAAATGGGCTGCTATTATTTCTAATAAACCCGACAGACAGCAACTCCTTAACAATTTTCTCAATTTCATTTTTTGATAGTAAGGGTACCTGTAAGGCCTCTAAGATACAACTTGAGCTCCTTCCTTCAAGGTAATCTGATGTTCATGATCTTTAAAGGGAGGTTGCCCTTTAAGAGTAGCAAAGACAGACTTTAAATCCAGCAGCAAGGAAGCAATGGCATCATGTAATTGAACCTGTCCCACTGCAAATAGCAATTGAGGTTGCTGTTGAGCTAAGATCTGGAGAATTAGTCCTTTCTTGACTTGTTTCAAAAAAGTGTGACTATCTTGCAATTGAGAATTAGCACTCTTCAACCCCTACAACAAAACTTGCTTGTGGCCATACGAAAAGTCATTATGAGCAATTTAAAATCCCACTAAATTACTCCCAAGGTACCCAACCAGTGAGTCTATAAAACTAAGTCACAACCCCCCGTTGGTAACACATGCAAGTGTACAAGAATTCATTTCCCTGCATCAAAATTGGCACTTCCTTACAAACACCTTGAATCTTGATCAAATCCCCATTAACTACCTTCACTTCTAAAATTTGAGAAGTATCTACATGAATATGTAACTGTGTGACCAAAGCAGCATCAATAAAATTGTGGGTACTTCCTGAATCAATGAGGATCACAAAGGACCTTTGGTTAATCTTTACCATGACTCTCATAGTTCTAGAAGTAGGAGTGCCACTCAAAGCATAGAGAGTAATCTCAGCATCTTCTTGATCATGTCTAACCTGTCTAATCTGGTCTGCATATCCATTCTCCTCCAATTCAATGATGTGAACCCTAGAATTGGTATTTTCTTGAGCCAACTCTACATAATCCAACAAGAACAGCATTGCATTCTTGCACTTGTGACCTGGAGCCCATTTCTCATCACAATTGCAACACAACCGTTTCTTCCTCCTTTCTTCCATTTGAGCAGGAGAAATTCTCTTAATAGGCAGCCTTGCTTTAGACTCTAACAGAGAAAGAGGTTTTGGAGGAGCTCCTAAAATGGAAGGGTTCCCTTGATTCCCTTGAAGCTTAGAAAACTTCTTGCAACTCCAATTATACTCTTCTTGAATCTTTGCCAAACCAAAAGCCTCATTCAAGGACATAGGATTGAGCATTCTCACTGGTAGCCTTATCTCATCTCTTAATCCACTTAGGAAACAACTTAACTTGTGACCATTAGATAAACCCTTAATTCTATTGGACAAAACCTCAAATTAGGCTTTATACAAGGACATTGAAGCAATCTTTCTCAGCCTAGTTAGTGTTTCCATAGGATCAACGTAAGCCGAAGTACCAAATCTGATGTGCAATGCTTGAATCAGTGACTCCCAATCAACAGAAAGACCTTCCTCTTCACTGTCTTGAAACCAGATTAGAGCCTCACCCTCCATGTGAAACAAGGCTAGCATCAATTTATTTGCAACTGGTGTGTTGTAATACTTGAAGTATGATTGGCTTTGTAAACCCAACTTGCAAGGTCTTCTCCAGAGAATCTTGGAAATTCTAACCTCACGGGGCGAGACAGAGCTATTTTGGGTGAATTAGCATGTCTAGATTCACCATTTGTTAGAGATTGAGGCAATCCACCTTGATCAAAACCATTATGCCTCTACACCAAAATTGCCAATTGTTGATTCACCTCGTTCAAGGTGCGTGTATGCACTTCTTGGATAGTACGTATTTCTTGAATTTCTTTACCATGATGATCATACGTAGTCCTCAGTGAAGCAATAGCCTCTTGAGTCATAGCAATAGTCGAACGTGTTTCAGCCATGGCCAAGGAAAGCCTTGCTTTGATACCAAATGTTAGGAATAGGGAAATTTAGTAGTTGAATTTGAGGACAACTGAGCCGCCAAGAACAGGGGAGAGATGGGAACAGAGGAGTAGAGAGGAATTAGAGAGAATTGAGAGAGTTTTGGAATTAAGAATGTTCATTTGATACATGTCAATCCATTCCACACTACTCTAATACCTCCCAATGTCCAATCCCTCTAACTGCCCAAAGCTAGCTGTCCATATCCTAACTAACTAACTAACCATATTAACTAACTCTCATGCTATACAATATTGGTGTAAAGAATGCAAGTATATAATGCCAACTAAGCAATTACAATTATCACCCATAAAACCATATCACTGTACACTCTGGTAGTACTAATGGATGCACGCCTCATCAGCTACTCGCACACCCTTCATTAGCAACTCACACACTTTTAACAATACATGTTTTTCAAGTCTTGAGAGTTACTTTTGTGAGATTTATGAGATTCTATGCCTTCTAACTCTATCAAGCACCTATCGGAGATCAAACCCATATTGCCAGTACCAGCGGAGTAAAGTTGCAGTCAAGCTTTTAGCTATCAAGTGCACTGAAGATCAAGACATGAACAGGTGGTTCATGTTAGAACACATCTAGATCAAAGAAGTCTAAGGAGTTCAAAGCCCAATTTAGTAATTGTGTTAGATTTACAACAAATTGGTATTCTTGACTTTAAATCTCAATTTGATATGGTGGATTGTTCTCTTGGGATAGTTCCCCCTAGGATTTTTACCTTGAAACGAGTTGTTTTATTAGTTTTCTTAGGTCATCACATCTTGTTGTACTTACTTTTCCATTGTGCATGTTATATGTGATGAATGTTTAACCTAGATCTGAATTATTAATCTATGTAACTAATTGGCTAATAAATTAAGTTAAACATATTGTGTTTCCAAGGGTCTAAAACTTAATGGGTATAATTAAGATAGACAACAACGTGATATTGCATTCCATCTTTTATATAAATGGTAAATAAACTCCTACATCCAAGTAGTATTTTTTTATATGCGTGAATTGAAGAAGAGAATTCAAAAACAATTTTTTATTATTATAAGGAAATCAACATAATTAAGTGCATATCATTGTTTAAAATAAGAATAATATGTAAGCTAACTAAAAAAGTATAAGGAGATAACTTTTATGTTACAACTTTCATTGCAATTTCGACGTAGTCAATTCTGAGTGATAAAGAAATAATGATGAGTGTCCATCATTTATAGTCAACCACTTCATCAAGTTATATATAAAATTGTGTCAAAGTGTGTGGTCATAAAAAAGCTTAAACTAACTTTTACAGACTAAAGTAATGTCCACAACTGAGTACATCCAATGGAATTGCTCCGCACGCAACTACTTTGGAAATAACCCTATCAAGCATGCCTGCTGCAGCTTCAAAGCTTTGTGCTCAACTTTGCAACATTGGAATGCAGCTATGGCTGGCTTTCTTTTTCTATGTTACTTTACTATGTACACGTTTTAAGTGATTTCTTTCTTTTAATAATTAAAAAGTAGTAAGGGCTGCTAGATTAACTACGAAAATATTCACATTAACATAGGGTTTAATTGAAAATTTTGACCAAAATTATCAATTAAATAAGAGTCACTTTTTTCTATTTTAGTCATTCCCTTTTGCAAATACATCCTATATTTTACTTTTTATTTTCTAAAACATCATATTAGATAATCTAAAATAATCATTTTATGTTTTTTTTTTCTTCACAATAGCCCTTGTGCCTAGGTCAACTCACGCCAGATCAGAACCAGATCAACCTACCCTAAACCCCACACCAACCATCGCAGGCTTTCATCGATTAGCCACTCACGATCAGATTAGCTAGGGTCTGCTTGATATAGTTTGCGGCCAAAGATAATAAATTTAAGTGGAGTCTTTCATATTTAAATATTAATTATATAAATTTATTTAATGTTAATTAATTAAAACATGCTTAATTTGATGAATTAATACTATATAACTAGGATCAATTTCATATAAAGAATTAAATATCATAGTTCAAACATAAAACTTAATAAAAATAAGTGAGAAATTATTATTATTATTATTATTTTAAATAAATAGGTTTTCTTTATCTTGGATACTAAATAAAGTTATACTAGATTAAGTTTCTATTAATCTAATTCAGCTAAAAAAGTTTCTATTAATCTAGTATTTTGATGGCCATTTTTTTCATTCATCAAAATATCAATTACCTCCTCAAGGAGTACAATAGGTTGCTTATAAAGGATTACTAAACTCTAATTCTAATTGGTTAAGAAACTCTAATTGTCTCATTACAAACATAATCTTGCTTCCAAATTAAAATACAAATAACCTGATAAATTACAAGGACATAAAACATAAAAATACAATTGACTTGCAAACATAAATAAGACAAATAAAAATCTTCTTGTGTCTCCCGCATCAGAAACATTTCTTAAAAACAATCCACTATAGGAAAGAGAAATTTAAGATCTAATACAAAACTTTTGTGTCTAGACTTTACAATCCTAGTAGATTAACTTATAGTAGAACCTCTAAAATCTCCAATATATGAACTCTCTACCCACAATTATAATTGGAACCTCCAATTGACTTCAAGAACTTCTTGAAGGTTTTCTTCACAGTAGCGAGTCTGTGGTGCTTGCTATGACTTCAATTTCTTCACCAGTGGAAGCTTTAGGTTTACTTTAAAACTCTTAGTTATATATGGTGAAATAGAAAAAAATTGGTTACAAAACCCTAGCCACATAAATGGAGTGTTTCTCTTTCTAAAAAGCCTTCTAATAGATGGTTTATAATGTCCTTTAAATACTGGTTCAAAACGAATTTCAATTCGGCTTCAAACGAATAAGTTATAGACTTTTTCGCGTTGTTGATTTTTGCTGATCTGCAAAGCTCGATGTATTGAAGTAGTATCAAGCTTCTATCGAGAAGACAGTAGGTATCTCAATGTATCGAGAGGTATCAAGACTGCTATCGAGGCACATGCTAAAATGCACTTTTCTAGACCTTTTCTTAAGCCACTTCAACCTGGTATTCGATTATATCTTTAAGACATATCAAAACTTAATAAAAAAAACACATTATTTGGCATGGTTTAGCAATACCAAAACACATGACCTTAATAGTCACATCTCACTACTGCACTTACTCGAAATGGTAATTGACTTTCTATATAATCCAAATGACATAAAATGTTTTTGAGATCATTTTCGAAGGCACGAGTAAACACGGGAAAACATTTTGTCAAAACAATTAAAACATGAAATGAATAAAGATCAAAATAAAAGCTTTTATCATGGGAAGAATTGAAAATGTGGGACCAAATACTACGTACTTAACCAGAACGATCTTATCTCATATGTTTGTGTTTGTCTTATTATTATTATTATTATTATTATTATTATTATTATTATTATTATTATTATTATTATTATTATTATTATTATTATTATTATGATGTTGGTCATGCGCTTTGTTTGTTGCACATCACAAAAAGAGTCATGCTTATATTGTTGGTAATGCTTTCCTCCCTAAACTGGATTGTTACTTCATCCATGAAAGACGCTGATTGAAAAATCCTTTCTTTGAAGTTAAGTTCCATTCGTAGTAGATACCCATTCAAAGACACACCAAACCACCCTTCCCCATCCCCATAACAAAGAAACAGACACTCTATGGAAACTATGGCCATGGAAAACTCCCTTAGCGGCCGATTGATATATTAACTGAAAAGCTCTTTTAGTGTTTCGAGTGTTTTGCAAATTACTATGAATAGAGCTTCAAAATTCTAGACTATTTATAAACTATGAATATTAAATTATACAGATTTTTTTTTTCCTTAAAAAACTCCCAATTTCAACTTCAGCCTAGAGCTGCTTTCAGCTTTTTAATGACCTCTTAAAAATTGAAAGTTAAAACAATATTTTAGTAGGTTTTTAGACACATCAATTTTAATTTTGAAGTGATTTTCAACACCAAAAACGTTTTATGACTATGCTAATGTTGAGTTTGACAAACCTAATTTTAAATCTGCGTAAAAAGAAAGTCATTGTCTTCCCTTCCAAGTAAACCATAATATTAAAATTTTATATTATAAAAAAAATAAAGAAACTTGTTGGGAAATTTAGACTCTGATTGATAGAATTAACAAGTTTAAACCCAAGTTGTTAATTAGATTTATGAAGAATAAACCTTGTTAAAACAAACAGGCATCAATATCATGCACAGTAGAATAGTAAATAAGACAAGATATGATAACCTAGGAAAACCAATAAAACAAACTAGTTTCGCAGTAAAAAAGACCTGGGGGGTGGGGAACCTTCTCAAAAAGCAATTCACTATGTATAGTAAAGAGAAGTTTCAGATCTAATACATAATCTTTGTCTCTAAACTTTACAATCCTCGTAAATAAATTTACAGCAGAAACCTTCTACTGTTTCAGATTCTCTGAACTCTTTAATAAATGAACGCCACCCTTTTGCATGGATCCCAGTACGTGACTAAGTCCAACAACTTGAAGGTATTGTTGGCTGCAAAGTTCTTCACTTCATCAATAATGAAGATCAAAAAGTACTTGGTTACAAAACCATAAGGCGCAAAAGACGCAGTAACTTCTTGCAGAGAGAATAAGGCACTAGGTCACTTTCTGCATGTGTTGTCCCTATATAATGGCCTTTAAAATAAGTTTTATATATGTCTAGAGTTGTGAAAAAAGAAACTCTATACAAATACATAAACTTGGGTTGAAAATCAGATCTAGAAATTTTGATTTCGTAAGTCTCAACAGATATAGCTTGTGTCGAACATTTGTCGAGCTTCGACTTTAAACCTCGATAGATGTCCTTTCTATCGAGCTTCCGTTGAGCTTTAATGAATAGTTCTTTTTCACTTGTTTCTTGATCAAATCTCCATGACTTTAACACTTAACTTAAACAACGTGTGCCTTGAAGTACTAAACTCATCCTAAATCTACCCAATTACAAACAAAGTGCATTTTGTCAAAGTTCTTCACTTGAAGATATTGTTGGCTGCAAAATTCTTTACTTTATCAATAATGAAGATTAAGAAGTACTTGGTTACAAAACCTTAAGGCGGCAAAGAAGCAATAACTTCTTGTAGATAGAATAAGGCACTAATAAGGGTGTCAATGTTTGACCCAACTCGCGAATATGACACGAACCTGATATGGGTTTTTTCAGGTTAGGGTTGGGCCTTAATGGGTTTGGGTCATAAATGGATAAACCCGAAAGCGACATGAACCTGACATGGGTTTTTTCAAGTTAGGGTTGGGCCTTAATGGGTTTGAGTCATAAATGGATCAACCCGAAAGCGACACAATAAGAAATGTGTCATAAGCAGGTCAACCCGCATAACCCACAATAGACACGTTTGACACCCCAATTTATTTGTGTCAACTTAAAATGACCCGTTTAGCACAACCCATTTAACTCGCATAACAAATAAATATTTATTTTATTTTAAATTTGTTAAATACTTTTTATATCCAAACATATATTTTAAATTTAAAAAGAAAAGTGAGTAATTATAAAAATTTACAAGGGATATAATTAGAAATTGAAACTTTACATACCTTAGATCTCTAAACCCTACAAACCCTAAACCTTCTTATAAATATATATATCTATATCTATATATATATATATATATATATATATATATATTTTTTTTAATTTCAGCCAAGTTCCAAGAATATTATATTTTTGTTGAATTATGTTATTTTATTTTTGTCAAACTACGTTATTTTGAATTTGGGTTGAAGTGTTGCACTTCTTTTGAAGTGTAAAGAACTTATTTCTAGATGAATGTTATATTTTTGTTCAACTATATTATTTTGAATGTGGGTTGAAGATTTGAAGTGTTTGCACTGCTTTTTAGGATGTAAAAAAATTATTTTTATATGGATGTTATATTTAATATTATGCAGGTTGAAATGGGTTGTGTTACATTCGTGTCAACCCAACACAACTCGTTTAATAAGCGTGTCACATGGGTTGGCTCAGGTCAACTTGCCTTATTAACAGGTCGGGTTAGGGTTGAAGGATTATTACACGATTATTACACGATTATTAAATGGGTTGGGTTAGAGTTGAGCTATTTAGTCGAATACTCCTACCTCGACACGACACGACACGACACGAACCCGACACGCTAACCCGAATTGACACCCCTAGGCACTAGGTCACTTTCTGCATGTGTTCTCTTATATAACGGCCTTTAAAATAAATCTTATATATGCCTAGGGTTGTGAGAAAAGAAACCCTATACAAATACATAAGTTTGGGCTAAAAGTCAGATCTAAAAATTTTGATTTTGTAAGTGTCGACAGATACAACTTGTGTCAAACTTCAGTCGAGTTTCGACTTTAAACCTTAATAGATGTCCTTTCTATAGAGATTCTGTTGAGTTTTAATGAATAACTCTTCTTCACTTGTTTCTTGGTCAAATTTCCACGGCTTTAACACTTAATTTGAACAACATGTGTCTTGAAGGACTAAACTCATCCTAAATATATCCAATTACAAGTAAAATGCATTTTGTCAAATTAAGAATTAGCCAATTACATAAAATATGTTCTTAATAGAACTCCACAAATTGGTCACCTCAAACTTGAAGGTGACATTATCCCAACATACTCAAATTCAATGCCCTGAGGAATTTTAGAAGGGCAGCTCACTTTCTTTACTTTTAATGTTTATAAATATTGACCCAGCTGTTTGATTGGCGAGCAGGATCCACGGTTTATTTGTTTGGAGTTGATGAGTAACAGCCATCCTTTTAAAAATGGGCAATGCATATTATACACGGTTCTTATCACACATAAAATAGATACGATATTTCAATTCAAAAACTACAGTATATGCAATAAGACGTGTAAGATACATTAACCTTAAAAATTTGTATATAAAGTATATACAACATACTTAAATAAAATTCAAGAACTTTCTCAAAAAATTAAAAAAAAAAAAAACATTCAAGAAGAAAGCTATTCCAAAACACATAATTGAATATCCTGACATGAAATAGCAGAAGCACTGCTTATCCCATGATCATTTTAACTTTTTTAGTTGGGGTGACGAATGATCGATGGTGAACTGAGTAGTGAGCAAATTGTGTCGTTTTGAAGACTCGTGTCTTTTTCCCAAAAAGTAAAATTTTGTGGATAGGATAGAACCACGGAAGGGAAGAGAAAAAGGACATCAGAGTTCACAAAATTTCATGTCTTTTTTATTTTCTTAGTCAAACACGGCATTGGAAAGTTTTGTCAAGGTTGTACAAAACTATTTTGCTCTGGCGGCAGCTCTGAAAATTTTTATTTAGGGTGGTTATTAAAAAATTTAAATTAAAAAAATTTTAATAAAAAGATAATTTTTGAATATATCAAGTTATCAATAAAAAATTAATAATAAAATATGAAGTTTTACAATTTTCTTTTATAAATTTTTAAATTTTGAATTGTTATGTGATAGTTTATTATAAGTGTTCGTTGCCAATGTATGTAGCTATGAGTCTATTAAAATTTTATTTTGTTAAGTTTGCCTAACATTTTTATCTTTATGTAATTGTTATTATTTGTTTGTCTTTTTTTTTTTTATAAAAATATTTTAAACTAAATGACTAATCTCAATTCTCAATTCATTGGCTCCGTATTAATTATTGACACACACAACTATACTTATTCATATTACATAATATTATACGCTACGTGACTACTTAACCAATCAAATGCTTAAACAATTAAAAACAATCACTAACTTTACAATTTTTTTTTCGTGAATTTTACTAATTTTATATAAAAAATAGTTATTTTAATATGATAACAATACACAAACATGTAAAAAAGAAACTCTCTATTTCCTAATTATTTAAATTATATAAAGTTATATCATATATTTATACTATATACACAAATATCTACACGTCATAATTCACACAAATAACATTATAATAAAAAGTAATGTATTGGACACACACACACACACACACACACACACACACATAATATAAATTTATAATAAAGAGTGACATTTAGGCCCTGTTTGGTTCATTTATTTTTATCACCGATTACTTTTCGCTCAATTTTCATCACTCATCACTCTTCACCTATCACTTATCACTATTTACTTAAAATATCTCAATTTCTATTATACACACGTTTGACACACTTCACTCAACTTGTCCTCACTCAAATTTTTCAACATTTTGTGAGCTCCATTCCTGTACCTTGTCAGAGCAAAGCTACACAGAAGGTTTTTCTCTTTTCTCATTTCCCCTTTCCCGTTCAGCTTTGTTTTATTCTCCCAGAGTACAAACCCGAACCCATAAAAATCATCAACTCACCTCCCTTGACAAACCCACCATACCACTAGCAAGTTCCCATGGCAGACCCATCGTCGGCAACACTACAGACAGAGTGACCACAAACCCATCTTCCTTTTCTTTGATTTGATTTATTCTTTAGTTTTTTTTTTTTTTTTCTCAACAACAACACCACAAACCCATAATCACAACCCTCAAAAACACCAATTACAGCCTACGAAGATCTCAACAACACAAATTGGAACCCACAAATACACAGCTTACAGATAGTCAAGGCAAAAGTTTTTTTTTTTTTTTTTTTTTTCAATTCTTCCTCTCCACAGCCAAAATGCTTCTTCCTGGATCGGTCTCACAGAAAATCAATCATGCGAAGAAGCAAATCGGTCTCATGGCACAATCAACCCCACGCCCACCGGAAACCCACGGCCCGCGCCCACGCCCACCGAAAACACACACCACAATCAAACCCATGGCCCACGCCCACCGGAAACCCACACCACAATCAATGAACGGAGCTGTGTAAATCTCGGGCTGAAGGTGCTGATTGGCGGAAAGAAGGTGCTGATTGGCGGAGAGAACAGAGCTCTGCTTCAGTTGTTGGCGTGCTGTGGGTTTGTTGATCAAGCCTCTCTTCAGTCAGCAACTTCCTCAGCTGGATGGGCTCTCTTCGGCTAGCCAAATGCATTGGATGTAGCAGTTTTTTGAGAGGAAGAGAAGTGAGAGGAGGAAGAAAGAAGTTTATGGAAGAGTAAGGGGGAAAAAAGAAGAAGAACAAGAACTGAAGCAGAGGAGGAGGTCTGAAAATGAAAAAGAAAAGAAATAAAGAAGAAGAACTGACACAAAGGAGCCAACGGTAATAAGGAGAAGTGACAATATACTGCCATTGGAGGCCACCAGTGCACCATAATTACATTTTTGCCACTGAGTTAATAAACCCATAACTTGAAAACAAGCCTTCCTTGTTTCCAAGTTTGTTAACTCAAAAGCCAAAAAACCTAGTTTTGATAACTGAGTTAACATTCAAAAAAATCACCCAAACAGACTTATACATGTGGGGCCCATGGTTTTTGGATGATGAGTTAACAAAACTCAGTTTTGTTAACTGAGTTTGGCAAAATCCAAACAGGTAGTTATAATTCAGAAACACTTAGTCTTTACTTTTAGAGTCTGAAATACTTGTAATAAAGGTGTACAAGATTTAAGTGAAGGTGTGAAAAATGTATATTTTTAAGAAAAAATTAAAGTATTAAACTAAAAAAAATATTTTGTATTATATATATATATATGAAGTTAGGGGGTTCATTTGAACCCCCTGAATAACCTGTAGCGCCGCCCATGGTTGGTCCATCTGTTATTATTAATATTGGGAAATATGCTCTTACATTCTTTTTGATGATTTGGTAATTAAGAAAGAAGAAATTTGAACAACAGATGTATTTGTTAGAAATACTAATAAGTGTATTTATATATATATATATATATATATATATATATATATTGTGAGGGCAGAAGTATCAAAACACGTATTTGAGCCTTGAGCCTGATTCGAGATGGTTAACCTGTCCAAGAATTGCAGGACAGTGACAAGAGCACCAAACTTGAAGGTCCATAAGCCCACTGTTGGGTCATAGGCGATTGAGAATGGTCCGAGGGGGGAGGCCTCCTCGGCCAACTGAAACGAAGGTCATAAGGCACACCATGATGCCTAGGGAGGAACCTGTAAAGCTCAACAAGCAAGACTACGCTTTAGCAGATTGCAAAAAAGGAGAACAAGTGGGAAGCCCCTGCAGAAAGTTGCTGCCACTGCATTAAAGACTTCGCACCTACTCCTCTGGCCGCATTAATGAAGAAATGACATCTGAGAGGACGGTGGTAAGCCTTATGACCATTGGGGGAAGATTTCAAGAGGGAGGTAGATGGGAAAGGCATCTGCATTGATGACTCCATGAAGGGAAGCACAAAGGGGAGGAATATAAATAGAGAGGGAGAGGACATTGGAAAGGGGATAACTTTTGTAAACTTTTTCTAAAAGAACAAGAGAAACTAATACAGAACGTCCTCGGCTCATATCCGAGGAGAGCCTGCGTTGTACCAAATCTCATTGCATGTAATCGTGGATTTAGCCCAACACTGTTGCTTTCCATCGTCCTAAGAAACCTAGGTCTCAAGCCCACCCTTTACAAATGTTATTGTTTGAGGCTGTTTGGACCTGTCCCCATCACGCATTTGGATCTAGACTCGATTTGTGTCCCTACATACATACATACATATATATATATATATATATATATATATCTTTGTGTGTGTGTGGAATAAGTACTAATTAGTTGAGATATAAGATTTTTGATAAATCATTTTAATTAAATTTAAATTTGTCAATTCTTTTAAATTTATAGTCAAATGTGAGACGCATGAAAAATTATCTTGTGTTAGGATGGAAGGAGATAGGAAGAGAGAATAATGAAGATGAATGAAATGTATTAAACTTTAGTATTTTTCGGTCACCTTCCTCCCTATTCTCTTCTATTCTATGTTCATTCTAAACATGCCCTTAAATGGGTGGTAAGACTCTCCAATTAATTTTTCTTATTAATTATTTAAGGTATAAGTAAAGGAAAAGACTTTATCGAAAAAAGAACAACAAACACAGTGCAAATTTAGGAGACAACATTGATGGTTTTGCCAAACATATTACTATAGTAGAACACATGCATTAAATGCTAAACTTTGCTTTCATGCATTAAATAATTTAAATAGTGATGTCTAGAATTGTCACTGGATTGCAAAGACTCTATTGTCAAATGTTGTGGAACTCAAGTTAAACTTTGATTAGTGTTGTTTTTGTTGGGTTAAGAGAGACTATAATGCCGTAGCTCATGTTCTACCTAAGGTTGTTTCTTCCCTTTTACCCTAGTTTCTTAGTCAAACACGGCATTGGAAAGTTTGTCAAGGTTGTACATAAGTAGTTGGTCCATCTGTTATTATTAATATTGGGAAATATGCTCTTACATTCTTTTTGATGATTTGGTAATTAGGAAAGAAGAAATTTGAACAATAGATGTATTCTTAGAAATACTAATAAGTGTATATATATATATGGAATAAGTACTAATTAGTTGAGATATAAGACTTTTGATAAATCATTTTAATTAAATTTAAATTTGTCAATTCTTTTAAATTAATTTATAGTCAAATGTGAGACACATGAAAAATTATCTTGTGTTTGGATGGAAGGAGATAGGAAGAGAGAATAATGAAGATGACTGAAATGTATTAAACTTTAGTATATTTCAGTCACCTTCCTGGCTTCCTCCATATTCTCTTCTCTTCTTCGTTCATTCTAAACATGCCCTTAAATGGGTGGTAAGACTCTCCAATTAACTTTTTTATAAATTATTTAAGGTATAAGTAAAGAAAAAGACTTTTTTGAAAAAAGAACAACAAACACATTTCAAATTTAGGAGACAACATTGATGGCTTTTCCAAACATATTCCTAGAGTAGAACACATGCATTAAATGCTAAACTTTGCTTTCATGCATTAAATAATTTAATTAGTGATGTCGAGAATTGTCACTGGATTGCAAAGACTCTATTGTCAAATGTTGTGGAACTCACGTTAAACTTTGATTTGTGTTGTTTTTGTTGGGTTAAGACTTAAGAGAGACTATAATGCTGTAGCTCATGTTCTACCTAAGGTTGTTTCTTCCCTTTTACCCTAGTTTCAAGTGTAATAATGACTCGCTTCTTTCTGCTTGTAGATGGCTTTTCTTTTGCTGTTTAATAGAACACATGCATATTCTTTTCAATACGATGATAGAAAAGGACGAACAGAAAAAGTGATCTCGATCCGCAATTTCTCTTTTCTACATGCCATTCTCTTTTGGCTTGTAGTTCAGTTCCGTTTGGAAATTAGGAGGAAAAGATTTTTTCGAGTCCAACATGTCGTGCACCATTCTGATTATTATTTGGTACAAAAGTTAATTTTATATATTCCATAATCATTATAAAATTTTGGAACAGAAGTCCTCCACGAATCACCTGATGATGATAATTCATTATTCAATAAAAATATATAAGCAGATGTTTAAAAAAAAAATTAAAATATTTTTGTGTGTCATTTGTTAACTTTGATATTTTTGTTTAAAATTTGTTTTGCCCTCATGTCGACTTAATTTTGGATAATTGGTGAGTTTGAGAACATACTTTTTATTAAATTTCTTTTTAAATCACTATAAATATATTTTTTAGATATTTGTACTTGTTTTTATAAAAAAATATTATTGAGTTTAGAAAGATGATGAGTTATTAAAAAATAACTTGCAAATATATATATATATATATATATTGAATTATCTTGATTGGTATATCATTGCTATAATCCGACCTCTCCAAGCAAAAAATATTAATTCCACCCCAAGTAAGATTAAATTCAAGTTCTTTGTAAAAATGTCAAATACCCATTATTTTTTGATATATCATGATAATCGAGATTAAGAATTATCTTATCTAAATTAATGTCTAATTATTTATAAATTTTAAATATCAACTAAAAATATGAGGATTTCAATCATTGAAAAATCATATTAAATTAATCAAAAGAAATATATTTAACACGCGCGATAACTTATCTAAAAAATATTAGTATGCATGATAAGTGTAAAGACACAGTTTGCACCTAAACCCAAAAAATAAGATTGGGATAGGCCTAAAAAGCTCAACACAATGAATTTGTAGAGAGTGGGCTAAAAATCTAGGTTCTAGTGATTTTGAATAATAAAGATGATGGACTAGATTACAACATCATAAAAATGGGATAATTTATATAACAAAAATTGTTCTCGGACTCAAGCTGAGGAGGCTGGATCCAATATTTCTTTTTCTTAAAGATAGGTTATAGGTATTGTTCTTAATGTCTACAGTGTTTTCTTTTTCTTGGATATGTCCTGTCCCTTATTCTTATCCAATACACCCACCATACATATCCTTACATATAGGATCTCCTAGAACATCGCCTTTGGACATCAGGCAACCCTTTCCTATCTCGACTTGAAATAACCGAGGACAGACTCCTCCTCGGACAACCTTCCAGGGTGACCTTGATCAGCCTCAGCCTCTTTATCCATCTACACTGCTTCTTGAATCGAGATTCCCACATCCTCCTCGGACCACTTAGTGTTCTCGGATTGGGCCTTTGGCCCAATACCTACTCCTAGGCCCATTGACCCTACAATAAGGATGACAAATAATCCAATAATGAGATTGATAAAATCTAATTTAAGATTATATCAAATGTTGTAACATGTAATATTTGTAATATGAATTCAACACTATTTAAATTTAGGACAGAGATAACTGCTAACAAAGAAAATGATTTTATGACATGTTAATTAATGCATTGTCCTATATAAAAAAAAAAAAAAAAAAATTAATGCATTGTAATCTAAATAGTGGGCAGAGAGGTCACGAGTTTGATCCCATTTGCTTGCAAAAAGTTACCTTGCATAACTAAGTGTTGGTATGTACCATCATGGTTTTAAAAACTAGTACGGTGAAAGAATCGGAAAAGAAGCTAATTACTGGATGGTTGAACCGGTGACATTATAAATAATTTAATTATTATTTATTTAAATTATATAAATAATTAATAATTTTTTAATATACTAAAACTAACAAACCCATAGTAATAAATATGTTTCATTTAAAAAAAAATACAAGTCTATAAGTAAATAGTCAATAACTTCCAAACTTATCTCATGCATGTAATAATAATCAAACATAGTGCACATCAAAATCCAAAAATATCATATAATACTCAAGAAAAAAAAAGCCTGAAAATTCTTAGTTGTCACCGCAACCTCCTAAAACCCAAAATTGCCTTTATCTATTTGGTCAGCTCCAAAAATCAAACTCTATCTCTCTATCTCTCAAATCCATTTCTGCTTCAATTTCCAATCCCATAACTTCATTTCCTTAATCTAATCACCAAAAACCCAAAACCTTAAACTGCAGTGCGATCCATCAGATTCCTCAATTCTTAAACTCAATCACAGCTGTCCATCGAAAATCCTCAAGTTTGGTTTCAGATTTAGAGATTTCAGTCGATTTTGTCTGTGGCTTTGACGAGGAAGAAGATAGGGTTATTGGTAGGGGTGTCCAACAGCAACCGAGACCTGACCCACCTAGCCAACTCGTCCGACCCGGCCTGAGAAGTGGTTGACCTGATGCCGGTGACAGTCGACAGCTGGTCTCTGCCTCCAAAATCCAAAAACCGTAGGTCGGTTGGCGGTTTTTCTCCCCAAAACCCGAACAAACCAATAAAAGAAAAATTTCGGGCGAAATTTTTTAGATCCGATGAGATCTCAGCTGGATCCATGGAATCTCCATCGAATTTGGCAAGATCTCACAGAATTTGGTGAGATTTCACCAAATTCAGCGAAAATTCGGTGATATTTGACCGATTGCCAATTTTGAAAAAAATCCAGCATTAACTCGTCGGTGTTTGGTCGATTTTGAGATCTCCAACTCCGACTAAACCAACTGCCATCCATTGAAGGTTAGATTAGCCCGATCCGATCAGTCACTCCGATCGGTAGCGGGTTGAAATTCAGGGCATCCAATCAGGTCAGGTTGGTTCTAGGTTAGGCACAAACCCGACCTGGATTAACTCGTGGACAGGCCTAGTTATTGGGGTCTTCAAGTTTAGAGATGAGAGTGGAATGGTTGATCGTTGATGAGAGTGAGCTTGAGTTGAGCTTGAGTGAGGCTGAGAGACAGAGAGTGAGGCGTGACTACATGTGTGTGAGATGAGGTTGAGGGCTTAAGGCATGAGATGATGAGAGTGTGAGAGTGTTTAGTCAATTAGGCTTTAGGGTTAGTTTTTATGTTTTAGCCAAAATGACTTAGTTTTAGACTGGGAAAGAACAAAATATCCCAAACGGTTAGTAATCGGTTCAACCATGCCGGTTCCCAGTTTTCGGTTGAATCGGCCGGCTTTTAGTTTTTCCCAATTTTTAAGCTATTTTCAGTTTTTGCTTATAATTGGACCGGATTTAAGGCTGGTTCTTGGTTGAACCGGTCAAACCGGCTGATCGGGTCCGGTTTTTAAAACTATGTGTACCATCAATAATAGTGAGAAAGTATTTAACTTATAGATAAAAGTGTTATTCAATAGTTCAATATATTGGATGGAACACAAAATTGATAAGAAAGTTTGTGAACATGTGTTGCATTCATATCAAGTGAATGCACCTAGATGCAAACAAAACCACAAACCCATAACCATTAACATAAATGCCGACAGAATCTGATCTTACGCGTACACCCGTGCATGTTATTCAACGGGGCAACTTGATGATCATGTACGCCCGAGCTACGTATGTTTGTTTAATTGCAAGTCAAGATACATAGTGATTCAACAACATTTCAACATAAACTAATCCATGAAATAATAATACTAACTGTAATTTGGATAAGAAATATTATTCTTTATTGTATTCTAATAAGAGACCAGAAATTCAATTAAAAGAGTACAAAATCTGATGGAGCCTTGGCCAAGTTGTATGTATATGCCTAATATTTTAAATATTACATGGTGAATAGTCTCTGCTTCCATCAATGGCGTATTAGTTTTGCAAAGAGATAGTCAAAACTTGTTATCATATCGAATCTAATTATGAAAAATTGATAATAGTTATGAGGAGGACCCTCCTCTGACCAAAAGGACAGTGCTCTCACCTTCTAAAATATTGCTATTGGGTCACAAATTGGAACCATTTTCATAAAATATATGTGACTTCATAATGTGTATATTATTTTAAGTAAAAGCTTAAGCGCATGGACTGCATGTTAAAAGTAAAGT
Source organism: Castanopsis chinensis (assembly GCA_032878915.1). NCBI lineage: Eukaryota > Viridiplantae > Streptophyta > Magnoliopsida > Fagales > Fagaceae > Castanopsis > Castanopsis chinensis. The sequence continues at coordinate 8,867,954 of JAVQMG010000083.1, read as the reverse complement.
AGGTAATACAATGGTTCCTGTTTTTTTAACACAAGCGCATGGAGCATAACACAATGGTTCCTGTTTTCTTAAAAATATCAAAACACAATGATTTCATATCTGCAGTAAATTAAAAGAAAACATTATTTTATCAGCAAGTTGGTTAGTTTAGACAAAATTTTAATTGATTAATTTCTTACATAAATAGAATATTATTATAAAAGGAAAGCATGCGTGTGCTGCAGCCAAAAAAGATGGCCAGGTTTGTCTAGTCTACTCCTGTTGTTCATTTCTATTTATCCTAGCTAAAGCAAAGGTGCAAAAGCTGGTTTAATTATAATATATGGAGGTCTCTATAAGACTCTTGCAAGTCTTAAAGCAACCCCATCAGTTTATTTAAAAGATTCCGTCTATTTTACACAAAAATTCTACATTTTCTATTTTACACTATCACTTTTACAAAACACTTACATCAGTTTGTCTATTATACACATTTATTCAAATAAAATATTCATTCTTGAATCAACACCTAGCCACAGTCAACGCTCAGAGCAGCGGAACCAGCCTCCATCAACAACCCACACAACCACCACCATCAAAATCCCAAAACCACTAATCAAAATCATCAAAACCCACTAATCAAAACCCACTGATCAAAATCCCAAACCCACTAATCAAAATCATCAAACCCACAAATCAAAACCATCAAAATCCACGGATCAAAATCACAAAACCATCAAACAAAGATTGAGCTACATTAACGATTAGAGGCGAGTTGAGGCGAGGCGAAACCATCAACAATCAGAGCAACGACGAGGCGAGGCGAAAGCAGCGACGATCAGATCGTTGATGTAGCGGTGAGTGATCGTTGATGTAGCGGCGATTGGCATGAGCAGCGCCGATTGGGGTGAGCAGCGGAGAGTGAGATGATCGACAGTGGCACGGCTGTGGTGAGACTTGAGAGAGTGGAGGAGATTAGCAACCCGAGAGAGAAAGAGAGTGAGGTGGAGAGAGAAAAAATTAATAAAATAACTTATACATGTGCTACAGTATCCCGTGTATATTTACACAGGTACTGTAGCTCGTTTATAGATTTGCACATTTTTACTCATTTTTACACCCACTGATGTGGGTGTTTTTTTGCTCAAAATGTATAATAGTTGTACTTTTTTCTATTTTAAAAGATTTTAGTTGATCTGGTGTGGTTGCTCTTATTCTAATCATGATCCTCTAGATTTTTTAAGGTATTATATTTTATAATTTTTTTTTGTTTACCAAAAAATATTTTATAATTTTTTTTAAAAAAAGTAATTGAATAAAACAAGATGAGTTAATGAAGATCATAAGTATGGATCGATCTTGTATTAATTCCATTTAAAAGAAGTAAAATCCTTAAATCTAAACCAATTCCTTTTATAATAATAGGTTAGGGTTTATGCTTATGCGTGTCAACTTACTGATTTCAGTACTAGCATTAAAATACTGCTAAGAAAAACCAACACACTCCAGTAAGTATATTCTTTCGCCTTTTCATGAAGTGGAGTATTGCTAAAAAGCCACACAGACACCAACTAATATATATATAATTGATTTGTATAAAATATATATATATATATATATATATATGTATGTATATATAATTGATTAAGTATATTCCTTTCACCTTTACTGGAAACTTTGACATTGATAATTAATATATACCAACATTCTCTTTTCATTACAGTCCAGCACTCGCTGCTGCCGTTTCTCAAAAAAAAAAGAAAAAAAGCACTAGCTGCTGCCCTAAAGCTTTTACGTCAAAAAGAACTTACTTATGCAAGTACGTTTAATGAAAATAAATAAGATAATCCATGTTGGTACGATTATTTCCTTTTCAGAAGTCAGAAACCGTCTTTTTGGCTTGAGGTTGGTCCTCACTAACTTTAATTTATATTGGCAAATTCAGAAAAGGAAAAAAAAAAAAATCAATATTGGCAAACTCTCCAGAATGTTTGAGCTTTCATTTGAACTTAAATTCTAGTTAGTTCAATTTGTAAAATTTTTAATAGTTGAATAAAAAAATTTTTATTCAATTTTTGTTTATACCAAAAATGAATTGATGTCTTGATCTGATGATAAAAAACAAAGTCATAAAAAATAGACACAAGTTAAAATTCTATTTAAAAATAAAATACAAAATAAAAATAGGTTGGTTAGTGTTATGTTAGACTAACCGTTTGTTTGGATGTAGCTTTTTTTTTTTTTTTTAAAAAGGTATATTTGATGAAAATTATAAAATAGTTATATTTCAAAAAAAATTTGAAGCTTGAAAAGGCTAGGGGCAAACTTACACTTACATTGATTACCAAAAAAAAAAAAAACTCACACTTACATCAGCATGATGACATTCAAAAAATTGAACGGTGACCTTTTATTATCCCTCTCTACCCTCCATGCTTGGTAAATATCATGATTGTTCCCCCCAAAAAAAAAAAACCTATTATTTTTTAACTTTGAAATTGTTCCCAAAAAATATTATGAGTTTAGGGATTAAATAATATATATATATATATACATGAAATTTGATGTGTGTATTAAGAATAATAAAAATATGTAATTTAAAAGTTTATTCGTCAAAATGCTATTTTAATGAAAAGTTATGGAGGGATATAATATGGCATAGACTTTACTAGCTTAAACTTGAAATACATGACCATATATATATATATATGAGTTTGGTTAATGAACGTTCTTAGGGCACACATTAATCATCAATTTTTTGAAACATTTTATGAAGAATTAAAAAAATTTGGCAATATTCAAATGCTATATATATAAAGAGGGGTAATATTCAAATTACTAAAGACACACATTAATAAAATCTTGTATAAATAGAAAGAGGTAATTTTCAAATAATATTTAAATGAAAAGTTTCACATGCTATAGAGCTAGGTAATTCCACCCTTTTGGTGAGGGGAGTTCCAATTGTGTGTGTGCAATTTGTTTGCCAAAACCATAGTTTTCAGTTTGTAGGGTACATTTTAGTTCTAAGACAAGACATGAAGAGACTACTAAAATTTGGACAAAGAATTTAACATATTTTTAATGAGTATCATCACATGGTCACCAGAAGTCTTTGTTCCCCATGTAGATAAGAGACAACTTGTTACGGCGGCATACTAGCTCTGTATCTGATAGTGTAATCTGGGTGGAAGATACACCCCCGATAATAGCTAGTCAAGTTCGTATTGACCATCAAAAAAGACGACTGAGTTTCTGACAGGATATAGCCCAGATATTATTTTGCTAAAAGATAGCTAAGACTTTCTGTGCTACAGAATCTAACGATGGAAAAAGTTGAAAATGGTGAGGTCCCTCCTGTTGCAAAAAATATAGTCACACAATCTGAAGTATGCTATTTGTCAGAAATTTAAATATTTTTTCTAAAACTTGGTTTCATTATTTATTGTTCATGCTTATGCTCGTGGAGGGCATGTTAAAAAATAGTGTGGATAGAAGCAGAGGCTATGAGACATAATTTAATGATTTCATTTCTCTTAAAGAAAATTAAAAGAAACTGGATTTTACCAGCATATACAAATATATACATATAGAACTTTCCAAAAAATCATATGGGTTTGCCATTATATATATATATATATATATATATATATATTCAGGAACAAAGGATTTTAATTTTCTAATATCTTACGAGCTCTTTGAAAATATACTAAAAAACTTAAAAAAAAAATTAATCTTATTAAATACTGGTATAGCTTTAATTTTTAATATAATATTTTGCCTTTTTTTCTAAAGTGGTATATGTGACTTCAAATTGATAGCTAAATTAGGGGTGAGAAATGCACCGCCAATAATTTCCATGATAGGAGGAAGAAAAAAGTCAGGAGAGATTGTAGGTTTAGATCCCAACTTTTCACACTGAACCCCATAATTGATCTTTCTTCATTTTTTTTTAACAAAGAAACACATTTTATCATAGGCAAAACTCATATTTAATTCTTTAATGGCCTGTTTGGGAGTTAAAAAAAGGAGGGGGAGTAGAGTAGAGGGAGGGAGAGTAGTTCAATTACCTTGTTTGGAAGTTTTTTAAGGGAGTAGAGGGAGGAGTTTGGAGGGGTTTGGAGGGGTTTCAACTCCCTCCAACCCCTCATTTTTAATTCCCCCAAATTGGAGAGATTTGGAGGGAGAGTGGAGAATAAAAATGCTTAACCAAATGAATTACCAAATTTGCCCTTATTATATTAACAAAATTACAAATAAAAAGACTAATTACTCCCCTCCCCCTTACTTAATTTTAAAAACATCCAAACAAGGTGGAGGATAGCCATTCCCCTCTACTCTCCTTCCCACTACTCTCCTCCCCTCTACTCCCCTCTACTCTCCTCCCTCTCTAAACTTCCAAACATGCCATAAGACTTATAAATTAGATTCTTCAATTGAATTTAAATATATAATTGTATTGACCAATGCAGTAAAAATAATTTAAAATTTTTCAAAGTACAATCAAATTCAACCATGTGATTATTCTCAATTAGAAAACCTAATGGCATGTTTGGAAGTTTAGAGAGGGAGGAGAGTAGAGGGGAGTAGAGGGGAGGAGAGTAGTGGGAAGGAGAGTAGAGGGGAATGGCTATCCTCCACCTTGTTTGGATGTTTTTAAAATTAAGTAGGGAGTAATTAGTCTTTTTATTTGTAATTTTGTTAATATAATAAGGGCAAATTTGGTAATTCATTTGGTTAAGCATTTTTATTCTCCACTCTCCCTCCAAATCTCTCCAATTTGGGGGAATTTTACCTTTTTTATCAAATATGTTTACAACAAAGCAATTGTTCACCTTTTTTATCAAATATGGGCCTTTGGAAATGAAATTTTATTCAATAACTATTAAATCAACTATAATGGTTCTTTTATTAAGGGTGAGTTTAAACTCTGTTTTGCTATTCTAATTATCTAAAATAATTCAGGTACAAAAGGATTTTGATTTTTCTAATATCTTATGAAGTCTTTGAAAATATTCTAAGAGACTTAAAAAATTAGTCATATTACATATTGGTATAGCTTTAATTTTTAATATATTATTTTTCCTTTTTCTAAAGTAGTACTTGTGACTTAACATTGATAGCTAGTAACCAAAATATATTATTTTGGTAATGGAGGGGAGAAATGCATGGTCAATAGTTTGCAAAGAAAACAATTAGAGATTGTAGGTTTAGATCCCAACCTTTTACACTAGAATCCATAATTAATCTGTCTTCCACATTTTAAGAGTTAAATATTATGTTCTTCAATTGTATTAAAATATATGATCACATTAACTACTATAGTAGAACTAATGTTATATTTTTCAAACTACAATTAAATTCCACCATGTGATTCATTAGTCAATATAATTACATGATTGAATTCAGTTGGGAAACCTAAGGAGCATCATCTAATTAAACAACTATGCCTAATTTTTACCTTTTTATCAAAGATATATATATATATATATATATATATATATTTATTTATATATATGCCTTTGGTAATGGAATTTTATTCAATAACGACTAATCAGCTAGTGGTTATTTAAGAAGAGTGAATTTAAAGTTTAAACCCACTTTTGCTATTCTAATTACTTATAATAATTTCCTAACCTACTTTAGCCTTTTGAACTTGAACTTATAATTTATATATTTTTTTTTATTAGGGATGAGAAATTCATGGTTATTTAATTTGCATGATAGGACGAAGAAAATCATCTGGAGATTTTAAGCTTAGGTCCCAATCTTTTACACTGGACCCCATAATTTATTTGCCTTCATCTTTTTATAAATAAACACATTTTACCATAGGCAAAACTCATATTCAATTCTTTAAGTGTTATAAATTAGGTTCTTTAATTGAATTTAACTATTTAATTGTATTGATCAATACAGTAGAAATAATGTTACATTTTTTAAAATACAATTAAACCCAACCATGTGATTTATTAAAACCTAAGACACATTATCTAAACAAATGAACCCAAGTTTTACCTTTTTATCAAATATTTTTGTAGAAAATGTGCCTTTCAAAATGGAATTTTATTCTATAACAACTAATCAACTAGTGGTTCTTTAAGAAGAGTGAGTTTTTTTTTTTTTTTTGGATAATTTAAGAAGAGTGAGTTAAACATTCTTTTACTATTCTAATTAGCTATAATAATTGCCTAACCTACTTTAGCTATTTGCATTTGAACCTGTGATTTATATTATTTTGGTAATCAGGGGTGAGAAATGCATGGTTAATAATTTGCATGATAGGAGGAAGAAAACAGTATGGACTCTATGGAGTTTGTAGGTTTTGATCCCAACTTTTTATACTGAACCCCATAATTGATCTATCTTCATATTGTTTCAAAGATACACATTAATTTTATCATAGGAAAAACTCATATTCAATTCTTTAATTGTTATAAATTAGCTTCTTCAATTGAATTTAACTATAATCGTATTGATCAATACAGTAGAAATCATTTTACCTTTTTCAAAGTACAATTAATTCAACCATGTGATATTATTCAATACAATTACATGATTAAATTCAAATAGAAAACCTAAGGTAGATCATCTAAGTAACCATACTTAAATTGTACCTTTTTATCAAATATGTTTCTAGGACAGTGCCTTAATTTCGAAATGGAATTTTATTCAATAACAACTAATTAACTATTAGTCTTTTAATAACTAGTAAAAACTTTTAAATAATTTTCCTAAAACGTGCTTTCATTATTTATTGTTCATATATATATATATATATATATATCTCATAATTCAAAGGAGCTTGATTGTTCTAATGTCTCATGAAATCTTTGAATATTTTCTAAAAATCTTTAAAAATTAATCATATTACTGGTGGAGCTTTAATTTTTTATATATTTTCGTCATGATATATTTATATATGTAATATAATAAAAGAATCAAAAGTTTAATAAACAAACCTATAATTGAATTTAATGTTGTCTTAATAAGAGGGGGAAGGGATAAAGATTCACTTGGTGTGAGACATTATATTGTTCGTGGAACCCTAGATCCTGTCGAGTAAAGGATCTTAAACAAGGCCGTCCTAGTGAGTTTGCCTTTTTCTAAAGTGGTACATGACTTGACATTGGTAACTCGTAACCAAAATATATTATTTTAGTAATCAAAGGTGAGAAATGCATGGTCAATATTTTGCATGATAGGAGAAAGAAAAGAAAGCAATCTGGAGAGATTGTAGGATCAGACTCCAAATTTTCACACTGACCCATTATTGATATATATTCATCTTTTTTTTTCAAAGGAACACATTTTATCATAGGCAAAACTCATATTCAATTCTTTAAAAGTATGTTTGTTTGGGGTGAAAACAAGTGGATAGAAAATGAGGGAGAGAAAATAGGAGAAAAAATAAAATAATGTGTGTTTTGTAGGAAGTGGAGAAGACGGAGAAAATTGGTGGGGTTTGAAAGTTTTTTCTCTGGCCCACAAAAATTCAATCCTCCCATTTTGGAAAAAAAACTGGAATTAAAACACTAGCTTTTGCTTTAGACAAAACTACCCCAGCCGACGTTCATATATTTTGAACTTTTTTGTACTTTCCTCTTTTTTTTTTTGAGGAACTTGTCCTTTCCTCTTTGGTCTTTGCTTCTTCTGTCTTTTTTTTTTAATTACTAGGTTCATTCGTTTCTTTTTTTTTTTAATCTTTTTTTTTTCTTTTGTGACGATCTTTCCTTTGTTTTTTCTTTTTCTTTTTCTTTTATGCTTATTTTTCTTCCTTTTTTTTAATCTTTTCTTTTCTTTTCTTATGTGTTTTTTTTTTTTTTTTTTTTTTCTCTCAACGATTAGTTGGTTTTTGTTTTTTAATAAAAAAGTTTCAGGTTCTTCAACTTAAAAAAAATGTGGAAGTACAATTTATACTATACAATTTTTCAATAAAAAATATATCACTTTTTTTTGTTTTATTTAATAAGGACATCATTGTAAATTTATAAAAATTTTATTTTCTATCTTCTTATTTTTCCTCTCAACTAAATAAAAGAGTTTTTCATCCCTCCACTTTTCCATCTCTCCAACCAAATACACATGAAGAAAAACTTAATCTTTTCTATCATTCCACTTTTTTATTCTCCCACAATTTTCTATTTTCTCACTTTTCCACCACTCCAACCAAACGGATCCTAAATAATATAAAATTTGGTTATTCAATTGAATTTAACTATAAAATCGTATTGATAAATGCAATAGAAATATTTTTTCCTTTTTCAAATTACAATTAAATTCAACCATATGATCTATAATTCAATATATTACACAATTAAATTCAATTGAAAAACCTAAGGTACATAATCTAAACAATTATACCCAAGTTTTACCTTTTTTTTCAAATATGTGTTGCAAAACAAGTGCCTTTGGAAATGAAATTTATTCAATAACAACTAATCAACTATAGTTCTTTAACAAGAGTGAGTTAAAAGTTTAAACCATTTTTTCTATTTTAATTATATCTATAATATATAATTGCCTAACCTACTTTAGCATTTTGAACTTGAACTTGCAATTTACATTATTTTAGTAATCAGGGTGAGAAATACATGGTTAATAATTTGCATGATAGGAGGAGAAAACAGCCTAGAAATTGTGGGTTTAAATCTCAACTTTTTACACTAAAACCTATAATTGATATGTCTTCATCTTTTTACAAAGAAACCCATTTTATCATATATAGTAAGACTCATATTCAATTCTTTAAGTATTATAAATTAATATGTTTTTCAATTGAAATTAAATATATAATGGTATTGACCAATACAGTCGAAATAATTTCAAAGTATAAAAAAATTCAAATAGAAGACCTATAATTGATCATATTACCCGTATATAGCTTTAATTTTTCCTTTTTCTATTTGAAGTGGGACTTGTCATTGATAGCTACTAACCAAAATATATTATTTAGGAAATTAGGGGTCAGAAATGCATGGTCAATAGTTTGCAAAGAAAACAGCCAGGAGATTGTAGGTTTAGATCCTAACCTTTTACACTGAAACCCATAATTGATCTGTCTTCATCTTTTTACTAAGGAACACATTTTATGAGAGGCAGAACTTATATATAATTCTTTAAGAGTTAAAAGTTACATACTTCAATTGAGCTAGAATAATACTGGAGATACAAACTATTTTACAAAAAATTTTACAAACTGCTGATGTGGTGAGTGCTTATTGGTAAATGAAAAAGTGATATTAATGGTGAGCCTAGATGAAAACTAATAAGAGATTGTAACTATATGATCACGTTCACTAATATGGCAGAAATAATGTTATCTTTTTCTAAGTACAATTAAATTTAATCATGGTATTTATTAGTCAATATAATTACATGATTGAATTCAATTGGAAAACCTCAGATACATCATCTAATTAAACAACTCTACCTAATTTTTACCGTTTTATCAAATATGTATATATATTTGTAGAGCACGTGCCTTTAGTAATGGAATTTTATTCAATAACAACTAATCAACTAGTGGTTCTTTAAGAAGAGTGAGTTTAAAGTTTAAACCCTCTTTTGCTATTCTAATTAGCTATAATAATTTTCTAAACTACTTTAGTTTTTTGAAATTGAACCTATAATTTATATTATTTTGGTAATTTTTTTTTTTTTTTTGAGAATCCGGCTTGTTAGGCATTTTATTGAATGATACTAGCTAAATCAGCTTGAAATACAGCATTAGAAAGTGGAGGAACCGATTCCATCCACACTACATAATCAGAAACATGAATTGCATGCCTAGCTAATCCATGGGCTACCTTGTTACCTTCTCTCTTCGTATGAGAGTAAAGTAATGTACGAAAACTATTTGAAAAAATTTTAACATCCTCCACCAGCAAGCCGAATGGAGACAAAGAATGATCACCACTGGTCAAAGCACGATGGACAAGTAGAGAGTCTCCTTCCAATATAGCATCCATAATCCCAATTTCTCTTGCAAACTCCAGCGCCCTGGTTGCTGCACTTGCCTCTATGTCTGCTGCCTGGTAAGCCCGGGGAACCAATTGTGACAGAGAAGCAATGGCTGCACCTGATGAGTCCCGAATAATAACTCCTATCCCAGACTTTCCTTCATGCTTGAAAGTGGCGCCGTCGAAGTTGATTTTATACAAATCACTGGGAGGGGGCTGCCAAAAGACACGTGGGCTGTGCTGGGTAATATTAGCTGCTGGCTGCGCTGCACCAAACTCCTCCAATCTTGCCTCTGCTGTGGATGCAATATGAGACAGCGAGCTGTGTGGCTTATTGAGTCTAACTTGGTTCCTCTGTGTCCAGACCGACCAGACCATCATTGCAAAAAGCTCCACATTCTTCTGTTCCTATATTATCCATGAAAGTAGCTCTTTGAAGTCCATGAACCTCAAATTTCGGCGAAAGCTCCACTGATTCGAGTCTGTCCAAACCTCATCCAACTTTGGGCACTCCCACAGTGCATGAATTGTTGTTTCAGGAAATTGCTTGCACCGATCGCACAGAGAGGTTGAGATGATAGTTTGCTGCATCAGGTTTTTCTTCGTAGGCAAAGACTCACGACTTGCTCTCCAAAGATGGTTCTTTACCTTGTTCGGGACCCTCAACGTCCATAGTGTCTTCCACATTTGGGTGTCAAGGAGACCATGTGTCCCTTCAAGGGCTGGTTCTGCTTCTTCCTTTAGAAAACGGTAGCCTGACTTACAGGTGTAATTGCCATCATGTGATAAGGGCCAGTAGAGGCTGTCTTCCGTTTCAGTTCTGGCAAGGGGAATATTTTTTATTAGTTCAACTTCCTGAGGGGTGAATAGGCCCTCCAACATGGCAGTGTTCCATTGCTTTGTGTCTGTGTCAATTAAAACATCTACAGTTGCTTCCCCCATTGATTCCACCATTGGAGACAAAATGATATCATGATTCTTTTGAGGCAGCCACCTGTGTTTGTATACTTGGATTGTTTTTCCGTTCCCAATGCGCCATTTTGCCCCCCTTAGGATTACATCTCTACCATGGAGGATACTCTTCCATGCATAAGAGCTTGATCTTGAATCCTTCGCTTCCATAATGGTACAATGAGGGAAAAATCTTGGTTTGAAAATTTTGTAGAACAAGGATTCTTTATCTGTCAGAAGCCGCCATGCCTGTTTTGCCAAAAGTGAGTCATTGTACATTGCCAAATCTCGGAACCCCATTCCGCCCACCAATTTTGATTTTGTCATCTCATCCCATTTGAGCCAATGAATTTTTCGTCTATTTCCCCTTTCACCCCACCAAAACTTTCTAATCAACACTTCAATGTCATTGCATAGTCCTATCGGTATTTTGAAGCAACCCATAGCAAAACATGGGATAGCTTGAATTACCGATTTAATCAGCACCTCTCTCCCTACTTGTGACAGCAATTTTTCTTCCCACCCTTGCAGTTCCTTCCACACCCTTTCCTTGATATAGCTAAATCTTGCTTTTTTTCCTCTCCCCACCAGTGAAGGAAGGCCCAAATATTTCTCATAATGCTGAATTTCCTGCACCCCAAGTAGGTTTCTAATAATTTCTTTAGTATCATCCAGAGTAGATTTTCTAAAGAAGAGAGCTGTCTTACTTCTATTAATTTTCTGACCCGATACACTTTCATAGGAGGCCAATAGGTCAAGGATCACGTTACACTCATTGGGTGTTGCTCTGCAAAACAAGAGGCTATCATCTGCAAAAAATAAGTGGGTTAGTTTTGGTCCTCTTCTGCATAAAGAGAACCCCCCTATTCTCCCTTCACTTGCAGCCATCCTGATGAGCCCATGAAGTCCTTCTGTGCACAAGAGGAAAAGAAATGGGGATAATGGATCTCCTTGTCGGATGCCTCTGCTTGGATGAATTAGTCCCTTTGGTTCTCCATTCAACAATATTGAATAGGTGACCGTTTTAACACACATCATGACTAGATTGATCCACCTATTTGCAAATCCCATTTTCCGCATCAGCTCTTCCAAGAAGGACCACTCCACCCTATCATATGCCTTGCTCATATCCAATTTAAGCGCCATATAACCTGTTTTCCCTGAATGATTCTTCATACAATGCAAAGTTTCAAACGCAACCAAAATATTATCTGAAATCAACCGATCCTTAACAAAAGCTGATTGGTGTTCAGAAATAATATTTGGTAGCACTTTTCTCAGTCTATTAGCTATCACTTTTGAAAAAATCTTATATATAACATTACATAGACTAATAGGCCGAAAATCATGAACATATTCAGGGTTTGATTTTTTTGGGATGAGAGTAAGGAAAGTGTGATTAACAGGTTCGGGAAGAATACCTGTATTTAACCACCAGAGGACATCATGTGTAACATCCTTATCAACGACGTTCCAGAAGTGTTGGTAGAATAATGGCGGCATACCATCTGGTCCAGGTGCTTTTAGAGGGGCCATCTCGTTAAGTGCAGCAACCACTTCCCACTCTTCAAAATCAGCCGCTAATTCATGGTTCATAACATCAGTAATACATGGCAGCACATAGGATAGTACTTCTTCTGCATAGGATGGATTTGATGTTGAGAACAAGTTCTGATAAAATTCATTCAGGATTGATGCAATCTTAACAAGATCTCTATGCCATTGGTCGGTCTCATCTCTAATTCCCCTAATTGTATTTTTCCTCAACCTTTTGGTGGCTTGGCTGTGAAAAAACTTAGAGTTGCAATCACCTTTACTGGCCCACAATACTCGTGAACGTTGCCTCCACATGCATGCCTCCCTCTCCAAAAGGGTGCCAATTTCAGCTTGTAATAATCTGACTGTATGATTATTTCCACTAAGTTGTGCCTCAAATTCAGCTCGGGCTAGTAAATTTTTTTTCTTTTCCAGTTCTCTTCTCACGTTCCCAAAGCAGTTGCGGTCCCACCAATCTAACTCTTTCCCACATTTTTCAACCTTCTTAATCACCAATGAGCCTAAAGTGCCACCTAATAGATCATCATCACCGAACCTCCAAACTGCTTCCACCATCTCGCCACATTGGTTATCGGATAACCACATTTCCTCAAAACGAAACCTTTTTTTTCCGAGTGGATAATCCAAACCCGAAAGGTTAATTAAAAGAGGAGAGTGGTCTGATGAAAAACACCTTAGGTGGTGAACTCGTGTACCTGGGAATTTCAAGAAGAAGGAATTTGTTGCCAAGCCTCTATCCAATCTCTCCCAGATTGACCTTCCATCTCGGTAGTGCTTAGCCTAGGTGAATCGAGGGCCAATGAAACCTAAATCCATGAATCCACACTCGTCAATTACCTCCCGAAATTGCTGCATTTGATTATGGTTCCGGAGAGCCCCTCCCAATTTTTCGCTCTGTTTTGTCACCTCATTAAAATCCCCTGCACATATCCAAGGAATAACTGAAAGGTGGGAGAGTCTGCGAAGATCATTCCAAGACTCCCATCGTTTCGCCGAATCTGGTTCTCCATAAAATCCTGTAAAACGCCAAGCATTCTCCGTATTTTTGTCAATATAGGAGTCGATGTAGTATCTTGATGAGCTCTCCACTGTGAGGTTGACTGATGCTTTCCAGAAAAGAACCAATCCGCCTCCCCTGTTATTGCTTGTCACCACCCATTTATTTTCAAAATCAATTTCTCGTTGCACTTGATCTAGCCTTGCTTCGTCTGCCCATGTTTCGGCTATAAACACGACAGAGGGATCTTTTGCCCGTATAATTTCCACGAGCTCCTTCCCTGTTCGTGGGTTCCCAAGCCTACGACAGTTCCAAACTAAGCAATTCATTGTGCCTGGCGGGGCTGATTCTCAGCCTCCGCCAAACCCACCGGTTGACCATCTCCAAACTTCGAGACCTGTACTCGTTTCCCCAGGTATTTCTGAAAATAATTCAGCTTCCTCCAGATTTCTTTTTCCATAACTTCGGGTGGTAATTCGATTTTGGGCTTGTTCCTTAGTTGCATGTCTAATTATCCTGGTCCACTTTGGAAGGACACGCATGGAGGTGATGTGTGAGGAAGCCCTAGCCGCCACTACCTCATTTGGAATCTCATTAAATTCAGTAACACCTGACTCAGGATGATTATTATGAGCCGTTGATAATTGACACGTTGATTGAGGGGGACACGGGTAATTAAGGGGATTTATTTCCTTATCAGGTTGCACCGTTTGTGTCTTAACATTAGTATCAGCTGCGTTACACTCATTAAAAGGAGAGACAACTGGATTTCGGTCTTGGCCTTTAATGTTTTCCCTTATTTCATGTTCTGCCAAATTACTCCCCGAATCATTAATGACCTTGTTTGACTGTTGCACGCCTTGAAACGGCACTTTCCTTGTAACTGTCATCGGTGTATGAGGAGGCGGTTCATGCTCCATCTGATCCGCCTGAGAAAGTTGCTGCTCATCGGAAACAGGGGACCTTTGCACCTGTTTGCTCTTGGCTGTGTAGAAACCTGGGACATACACCACGTTCTTCCTGGCTGACCCAAATGCTGAAGCCCTTAGGTGTGGGCCGAATTATTTTTGCTCAGGTAATAGAGAACCTCCACTGTCAATCCAGATTTCACAGTCTTTATCATCATGCTCGAAGCTTCCACACCAATAGCAAATGTTGGGTAGTCTTTCGTATTTGAAATTCACCCAAACTTGCTCACCTTTCTCGAGTGAGATTAGACGGCCACGACAAATAGGCATAGACACATCCATAATGACCCTAACACGGATAAAGTTTCCTCCTTCATTTGCAATGGTCCCTGGACTTCTTATCACCTCACCAAGGACTTCACAAATTTTTTCTGCTGCTGCCACATTCATATAACGAATGGGAATGTTATGTACCTGTACCCAAAAGGCAGTTTTGTTAAAACTTGGATCCGTGAGTGGATAATCCTTCACATATCGTTGCATAATAATCAAGTGTTTATCAAAGCTCCAAGGTTCACTCATGAGGACCCGTTCCATGTCTGCCTTATCTTCAAAGATGAAAAGAACCTTGTGATCCCCTTGATTTTGTATCTTGAAACCATTCCTCGTCCGCCACAGAGGATTGAAAGTTTTAGTAATGGCATCGATATTCAGCGTTCGTTTAGTAAGAAACTTCGTTGCAATGATAAATTCTTGAGACTTAAGTTCATTTGTGAGACAACATCCTGGACCCTCTTTCTCGGACAATGATAGGCGGCTCCAGTTCGTTGTGAGATCGTCCATGATGAAACAAAAGATGAAAAAAGGAAAAGGATAATATCAGAGTGACACACACCTGTTTCCCACTAACCCAAGAAAAAAGACCCCACAATCCTGGAGATAAACTTGTTATTTCCAGGAAGACAAAAGCTCCTTTGTGAAAAAGGGACCCCAATTCTACTGCCTAAGAGAAGACAGAGCTTCCTTAGTGTCAGAGAAACACGCGAGAGATTTTGCATTAATTTAGTTAAGATTCACCCATCCATTGGGAAACTCAGTAGGCTTATTTATTATTTTGGTAATTAGGGGCGAGAAATACATGGTTAATAATTTCACATTTTATCATATGCAAAACTCATATTCAATTCTTTAAGTTTTATAAATAAAGTTCTTCATTTGAATTTAACTATCTAATTGTATTGATCAATACAATAGAAATAATGTCACATTTATTTTAAGTACAATAAAATCTAACCATGTGATTTGTAGAAAACGTGCCTTTTGAAATGGAATTTTATTCAATGCTTATCAGCTAGTGTTTCTTTAAGAAGAGTGAGTTTAAACCCTCTTTTACTATTCTAATTAGCTATAATAATTGCCTAACCTACTTTAGCTGTTTGAACTTGAAACTATGATTTATATTATTTTGGTAATCAAGGGTGAGAAATGCATGGTTAATAATTTGCATGATAGGAGGAAGAAAATAGTCTGGAGTTTGTAGGTTTTGATCCCAATTTTTTACATAGAACCCCATAATTGATCTATCTTCATTTTGTTACAAAGAAACACAATAATTTTATCATAAGCAAAACTCACATTCAATTCTTTAACTTTTATAAATTAGGTTCTTCAATTGAATTGAACTATATAATCGTATTGATTAATACAATAGAAGTAATTTTAGCTTTTTCAAAGTACAATTAAATTCAACTATGTGATTTATTATTCAATACAATTACATGCTTAAATTCAAATAAAAAACCTAAGATGGATCATATAAGCAATCATACTTAAATTGTACCGTTTTATCAAATATGTTTCTAGAATAGAGCCTTAATTTAGAAATGGAATTTTATTCAATACAATTACATGCTTAAATTCAAATAAAAAACCTAAGGTGGATCATCTAAGCAATCATACTTAAATTGTACCGTTTTATCAAATATGTTTCTATAATTGAGCCTTAATTTAGAAATGGAATTTTATTCAATAACAACTAATTAACTATTGATCAATTAATAACTAGTCAGAAATTTAAATAATTTTCCTAAAACATGCTTTTATCATTAATTATTCATGCTTGCGCGCATGGAGGGCATGTTAAAAGTGGAGTGGATAGAAGCACATGATATGAGATAATATAATGATTTCATTTCTGTAAAAAATTAAAAGAAACTGTTTATATATGTGTATATATATATATATATATATATATATATATATTCGTAGAGCACTTGCTTTAGGAAATGTAATTTTATTCAATAACCACCAATCAACTAGTTATTCTTTACGAAAAGTGAGTTTAAAGTTTAAACCCTCTTTTGCTATTCTAATTACCTATAATAATTGCCTAACCTTTTTATTTTTTTTTTATTATTTTTTTTATAGTAAAGAGCAATACTTATTAGAACACACACGAAAATTGTAACACTAATGTTTTAAACCGGGTTTCTAATAATTGCCTAACCTACTTTAGCTTTTTGAACTTGAACCCGCATCTTATATTGTTTTGGTAATCAAGGGTGAGAAATGCATGATTAATAATTTGCATGATAGGAAGAAGAAAACAGTCTGGACACTGGAGATTAATTGTAGGTTTAGGTCCCAAAATTTTACTGTGAATCCCATAATTGATTTGTTTTCATCTACTTACAAAGAAACACATTTTTTTCATAGACTCAATTCATGTTCAATTCTTTAAGGGTTATAAATTAGGTTCTTCAATTGAATTTAACTATATAATCGTATTGATCAATACAATAGAAATCGTGTTATATTTTTCAAAGCATAATTAAATTGGACCATGTGATATATTAGTCAATACAATTACATGATTCAATTTAATTAGAAAACCTGAAGTACATCATCTACGCAACTATGCCTGAGTTATATATTTTTATCAAATATTTTTGTAGAACATGTGCATTTGGAAATGGAATTCTATTCAATAATAAATAATCAACTGGTGGTTCTTTCATAAGAAAGTTAGTTTAAAGTTTAAACTCTCTTTTGATATTCTAATTACCTATAATAATTGCTTAACCTACTTTAGCTTTTTGAACTTGAACCTGCAATTTATAGCTAGAACCACTAGAACTGTAACATGATTCAGACTAGAAATACCTTAAAATTCCTTCCTTTCAACTACAGAAGTAAAAAAGAAAAAGTGTGCACTGATTGGACCATGATCGATGCCTCAACTATAAATATAGTAGAAAGTTAGAAACTACATACTCGACCTGTAACATGACTCAATATAGAAATGCAAACTTTATCCCTTCACCAACAGAAAAGCAAAAGTAAAAAAAGGAAAAGTACCCCCTGATTAACCAGGATCTGATCGATGCCTCAATCTGTAATTGTGAAACTTGTTTCAATCTTCGAATGAAAATTTTTATTTAGACCCCAATAATCTAAGCAATGGATTAACTGTCATTGATTAATTTTAAATTTTAAATTTTAAATTTTTAAGTCTGGAGTCAACAATTCACCAATTAATATACCATATAAATAATTCACCGCAATCGAAAAATAGTATTGAAGTTATAATAAAATTAAGTACACACGGATTTTAGTGGCAAACTGAAAATTTCTTGAAGAACTCTTTAAAAGAAAAATCACCCTAAGGGTGTCCAAGTAACCCAATACCATAAGAAAATTCCAATAGAAAAAAATTCTATAGGTCTATACTAACATACGGCACACACTAAACCATATCTAAAGGTTAGGATAAAAGAGAAGTGTCACTGTGGCGCACTTACATAAAAACCAAAGTCGGCAAAGATCTTCATAATTCAAAATGGAATATTGTGGTAATCGACATAACTTGGGAATTATTGTCATGTGATGAATGTACAATTAATTAATGCTTAAGGTGCACCTAAATTCAAGGCCATAGGGTTAAAGGAACGAATTTGTCTGTAACCATCAGAGCTTTGGTTGTGCAAATTAAGAACTCTTTTGAGGGAAACAACAATTAACTCTTTGGTTTGAACAAACAACTCACTAGGAGTTACTTTGGGAGAAACTAACTGTTTAGACTTAAAATGGTTTGGTTTTCAGAGTACTTTTGGTTGTATATATAGGTATATACATGAATAAGTTGTAATAATGATGTTTGAGTTTGGAGAATATTGTTTCATAAAGTTGTTACAGTGACAATTCAAATTCTAGAATTTTCTAACTGAAAATTCAAAGTTAAGCATTTTCAATTGGTCACTTTGGCTCGATCGATTGAAATGGTAAAGAAAAAAATAGCTGCTTGATTACTGTTCGATTGATCGAAAAGATCATTCGACCAATCGAAAGTCAAAAATTAGGATTTTTTTGCAGAATTGTCTAGTGACTATTCAGAGAGATTGAAGAAGTTTTAAGCCTTATGAACGGTTTTATGAAACATTTTAACTCTTCATACATACTTTTTGATGAAATATAATCCTATGAATATAAATAGCGACTTATATTCACAAAATAGTAAGTTAGAGAGAAACACGAGAAATCTTGTGATCATTCTCAGAATTGCTATCTATAGAACCCAACATATTAGTTGTATCTTGGGGACAAATTTGCGATAACTCTTTAGCAACAAAAGTGTGGGAGCAAATATTATTTAGGGAAAATGATATTGTACCTCTAAGCTATCTATTTTCTATTTGTTTGTGTTAATCTTGTTCTTCCATTATTTCTTTGTATAAGTTAATCCCCAATACTTTTGATATGGCAGCATCTCTAAAATGTCACTAGGATTGTGCTTAACTGTTTATATGGGATAATTTTAGTTTGAAACATTAAGCTGTAGGGAATATATACGAAATTCACAAATTTGTAAGATGGAAACATTGAGAAAAAAATATGCGCCAAAGAAAACAATTACACAAGACAATAATTACATGGTTCAGCAATTTATCTACGTCCACGGAGTTGCAGTGATTTCACTATTCACAGGGAAAAAAAATACAAGATTTAGCAGTACAATTTTCTCTCTTAAAACAACACACCAAACTCTAATCTCTAAACAACAGATTTTCTATACAGCTTGGGCCGCTCTGCTCCATGGACTAAGCCTAAAAAATTCTCATTAAAAACCATAACACTTTTATATTAGGTCGAATCATAATCTGGATCAAATATAATTAGACTTCACAAAGCCCAACAAAGACCGGCAAAGTTAGTTTACTGTTTGCTGCATTCTTGGTCAAGCATATGTGTTGTTTGAGTTTTAGTCGAGCGTGGTCACACGAACTTTCTGTCATGAGTTGACATGAGCCAGTCTACTAGGCTTGATTTCTTTCTTCTTGACAGATTAGATTCAACTTAGTCATGACCAAACTATTTAAATACATCCATCAGTAACACTTGTTTTGATACATAAATTACTTAAAAACTAGCACTCGACTAGCTTGTTATTAAGATGTAATTAGTTTAGAGAATGATGTTTAACAGGATGAAAATGAAGGAACAGAGCAAGTGTACATGGTACAGTCTACTTGATGAATTTTACGGATGATGTTTGAGCTTGAATATAAGCAGCAAAATCTTGTCTATATTTGGAGGACAATCATGCGTGCATCTTATGCCGACTAGCCCACTTAGGCTATTGTCTAGGGTTCTATTTAGAGGAAGCATGCATCAAATCATGCTTTGATGTTTGGTTTTATTGTAAAAAACAAAAGGGTTGGATATGCACTGGGACAAGAGACTTAGAGACGTTATCTCATGTGGCGGTGCATTCGAAATTTTTTCCATTGACAATCAATTTTCTATGCACCAATTGAATTTATCGAATTGTGCACAATTGAAAAAATTGGTGCATTATTGAAAACATATAATAGTTTCAACTGATTGATGATTAATATCAGGATTAACCAGTAAGCACCAATTCATTGACTATGCTCAAATGGGTGCATTATCATTATTTTTTTTTTAATTGGTGCATACTGCATAGTCGAATAAAAACATATGAACACCATAAATTCTAAGTATAGTTTCAATTGATTTGAGCTTTCTTCATACTCCAAGCACTCAATGTTGTGATCCCAACGTTCCCAGTACCATTATTGAAAGCATATAAGTGGGCGTCAGCATCCGTAGCCAATGTGGGATAAACTCTAGCTGTAATGCAAGCTTTTCCTTCTCCACCAAAGCTCTCCACTATAGAGTGATCAATCTGTGAAAAGAAATAAAACCTCGAATGCATTAGGACACTAAATGAGTAAATGAAAAAAAAAAAAATCATAATCTTAATCATGCAAACACAAATTCAGCAAAAAGGCGGTAAAATTCTATTGGCAGGCTTGTTGTCGATTTGTAATTTTATGTAGGTATAATCATTATATGAATGAAAATTAAAGAATCTTTTAATTAAACGATATTAGACTGGTGGCCTCCATTCCATTTGGTTGTATGCAATTGGTATTCATTTTAAGTAGGTATCTTCCATTAGAAAACATACAACCACGTGTAATATTGAATCTTAAAAGAACATAAACTATCAAAACAAATGTGTGTGTTTCAAATTCATACATTATTAAAGATCTAATAATACACATGATAATGTATAATAATCATTAAATACCTAAAGGACATCTACTCAAACCTTAAAAAAGAATGTTAAGCTTTTGTACTTAGTGGTGCTTCTATTTAGTTTTGATTTGGCAGAAGAATAGATAAAATTATCCTCGGCCTTGATTATCCATCCGAAATAAATAAATAAGAGTCCAAAAGAGTTTTTATTTTTAATAAAAATAAAATACAATATATTAAATGTATAAATCCAAAGTATGACAGGAACAACGGGTCGGGTTTAAGGGGAAAAACCCCCTTTTAAAACTCAAATCTGTTAATTATTTTATATGCTAAATCTTTCCAAAACTTTATTAAATGTTAGAAATTCCATATCACACTCATCAAACCATGAATTGCGTAAAACAGGTGGGTCAATTTAACCTTAAATAAAAAGGTTATTTAGTCCTTCAACTATTACTTATGTCAATTTAGTCCCTCAACTTTCAAAATCAAATCAATTTCATCCATGAGTCCCATTTCCATTTAAATATAATGGAATTAATAGTTAAAACTGAATTAATTTTGAAAACTTTACACTTTCAATACTAACCTTTTAACTTATGCTCCATTTTCCACGTTAATTAGTATTGTTAAAATTTAAATATAGAGATGATTTAGAGATTTAGCTAAATTTTGAAAGTTATGAGACTAAATTCGCATAATCAATAGTTGAAGGACTAAATTGACACAATTAATAATTGAGATATCAAATTGAACTTTCACCTATAATTGGAGGACCAAATATATATGTAATGTTATTGAATTAAATTCAAGCATTAGCACATTACTAGAGAGACTTTTCTTACAAATAAAACAAATGATAGGAACATTTTAATAATTTAAATGCATATATTATTGTATTCGATTCAAGAACCCAAGATTTAAAACCCAAACCTATTTCATACCCATTAAAAAAGCCCCAAACTCACCTTATTAGGATTTAGTAGAATTGAAAAACCTACCAATTAAATCTTATTCACTATCATCCATAGGCAAGGCTTGAATAGGTACAATATCAAAAAATAGAAGTTGCTTGGCTTACATTCAATGTATTATTGGATATCACACAAAATGCATTATATATCTAACAATGAGTACATGTCAGTCTTATATCTAGTTTAATGTATTGGAGCACTAGACCGAAGTCTTGCCTTGCCCCAAAAGAAAGATTGTTAAAGTGTTTTGATGGAAATTATGATGAGCTATAGAAACATCTTGCACTTCTTAAGTAAACCATGAATGCAATGTAATCTGATATACTTTCCGTCCCTGGGCAGGTATGGAGTAGGTAAGACATCCAAAACAAAAAAAAAAAGGAAAGATTCCAAAGTGTTTGATGTAAATTGTGATAGGCTAGACACTGAAACATGCCGCAGATCTTAAGTTTCCCATGAATGCAAATGTGCAATGTGTAAACAACATGATTATTTTGCCACCAACAAAAGAAGACAACATGATTATGTAACTTTGTGTTTTTTAAAACGTTTTCTTTGGTTTTATATATAGCAACTCACCAAGCTTCTGAGTGAGAGCTTCTCGTGAACAGGGTCCACATCCACAAAAGCTCCGTATGTGGTCTCATCATTTTCATGATTCAAGGAAGATCTGTCAAACAATTAACACCCCATAAGAACCCAAAAAAAGAGTCAAAAAAAAACTTTGAAGTTTGGCAAGAGGGATTGATGGCTTGAGAGAGACAGAGAAACCTGCTTTGGTCACTGCACATAAGCACCACATATTTGTTGTGGCTTTTAAAAATTCTATAAAACACTGCTGTATATTCTTGTAGGCCCTTTGAAGCCAATACTAGTAGCCCAAATGGCCCAATACCACCTTTAACTGATGCACCCTTTCGGCTACAAAGCAATTGTGGGTCGGTCCAACTTGGATCCAGCACTTCAGCTTTACTGAGCTCTGTTATCTCAAATGTAATAATCACATCTGCCTGTAAAATAATATGAAAAAACAAAGTACTTGTTTCAGAACATATAAGCTATTTTAACAATAATTTTGCTTTGTACTATGGCATGTGGCAAAATCCCACTACTGAATAATTAAAAAAAAAACAAAAAATCACCTGGGCTGCAGTGACACCAGAAACTTCAAGGATTGATCCTCCCTTAAGTACTTGCTTAGGCAAGTTGACTTCTTTTAAACGCAGCGTTTCGATTTCTTTAATTGGCCATTGCACCAATTGTTTTCCAGAATTATCAAGCCAAATACTCCTTGGAATTGCCTGCAAAATGTGCCACAGAGATAATTTGTGTAACTTCTTTTTTAAAGAATGTTCAAAATACTGAATAATTATGTTATTGTTCTTGAGAATAATTATCCTTGAAATGTCTTTATATAAGAGGTATATGTGTGTGGCCCAGAATCCTAAAGTGGGTTATTCAAAATTTAAATAAATAAATAAAAAAACCAAAAATGGGCCTAGACCCTAAAGTCCAATGGACCCGTTAACAGAAAAAACTTGTTGTATTACTTTTTTTTTTTTTTTTTTTGAGGAACAAGCATTTTTGTGAAACGCACGACTTGAACCCAGTAACTTCTGAACTCGCAAGTGTAACCAAGTCCGGAACTCCTACCAACACCTCACACCCCCAACACACTCCATTAAATTATTTTTAGTGTTGTTTCAAAACTAGCGAGTTAAATGGAAACATTTCTTTAAACTAAGCATGGCTTGGATTGATTTCTTGCTAAAATAACGTATCCGTTTAAAATTGTTAAAATTACGTTATAAAAAGTGTAAAACTTTGAAAAGTTGTAAATTAAAAAATAAGTTAATAAAATTATTTTGGGGGAGGGGGGTGAGAAAGAAACCCAAACATACTTAATTGAATTATTTTTCTAATGGAACTTAAATTTTAATAAAGCAATTATTTAGAGCTAAAATTACCTGAATTCCAGACCATCCCTTCTTGATGTCATCCTCTACACTCGAAGATTCATTAACCCAGCCCCATAAGATCCTTCTATGCTTTGAGTTTCCTTCGAAGAAAGTCTTTGAGGCATAAAATTTTCCATAATCATATCTTAATCCAGAGTTTTTATGGAACGGTCCGTTATCCGGAATAAAGATATCCTTGTTCTGATTATAACTTCCAATCTTGTAGTAATCATGTTTTGTATCATCTAAGCTCACCTTGAGCACATGTTTAGTATTGGGACCATCAATTGATGTGTCAATACCAAGTGGGCTTTTGATCAAAACTGGATAAAAATCTGGACACTCCCACATTCCTGATTTTTGGGACGAATAAAGTGGTTTTTTAGCTTCTTCCCAATGAACAAAATCTTTGCTCTTATAAAGAATTGCTAATCCTTTTTGGTTAATTTTGCTCCCAATGATTACTCTCCAATACCCATCACGGCCTAGCCAACCAGTGGTTGGGTCTCTGAATGAGGATGAATTGATTTTGTTATAGGAATTAGGGGCCATTAGTGGGTTATCTTGGGGCTTAACCCATTCCCTAAGGAATGGATCAGAAAGGTTTTTGGGCATGGCCAAGTTCTGGACTTGGTGGTTGTTAGGGTCTATTCCGGTGTAGAGAATGACCGGTCGACCCTCGGGGAGGATCGTGGCGGAACCCGACCAGCAGCCGTTGATATCAGACGGTTGTGATGGATAGATGGCGACTTCATGTGGGATCCAATTCACAAGATCCGTTGATGTAGAGTGGCCCCAAACAATGTTGCCCCAAACTGCGCCTTTGGGATTATATTGAAAGAATAGATGGTAAATTCCCTTATATAACATTGGCCCTGCAAGAAGATCCACATATAACACATTAACACACTACCATACTAGGTAGATTACATAATCGGTGACCATAAAGGACCTAAACTATCAATTAATCCTTGTGTTTGTATGACTCAGATTTATAAATTACATTCCCTTGAGATTGAGACCTGACTCACCCTTTTGGAATTTTTTTTTTTACCTTGATTTAGTTGATTGAAACATTTATTCCCCTTGAAACATTTATTCCTCCCCAACAAAAAAAAAAACACACACACACACACACACACACAAAAAGAAGAAGAAGAAGAAAAAAAAAGAAACGGTGTCCAATACATCCATTTCTCTGATGTTGTACACTTTTTTTAATCCTATTAATATTGCTGAAATATAAAGTTTGGCCCTTTCAGATTGGATTCTGGCCCATGCTTAATTCGCCTCTATTATTTTCTAAATTTTCTTAATAAAAAAATAATCTACTACTTGTTAGATATGGATTCAAGATTCATTTGGTGTCATTTTTATTAACTAAAAAAAGTTTAGCTATAAACTTCACTATAACTTATGGTTACAACTCCCATTAAAAAAATTAATATTGTTACATATTTTGAAAATCTAACTGTTGAATTACATTTTTTTTTATATTCTTATCATGCATGTCAAATTTCGTGTCAATCAGATATTATCTACTATTAGATGCATAAATTTTTTTTTATAAGTAATTTTAGATTATAAAAGCTTAAAATTTAAATATTTGATTAATGACATAGTTATTAATCTTTAATCTTTTAGAAATGTTGCAAACATGAAGGATGTAATTCAATAATGGATTTGTCAGAATTCACATCTAATAAATTGAGTTCATAGTCAAACTTTGTCTTTGTTAATTTTACATCATTCAATATGTTTTTATTAGATGTGTATTTTAATAAATCAATTCTTATTTATATTTTATCATTATACTCTCCATACTTGCAAAATTTTAAGATAATTAGAGATCAATAATTGTTTCATTCAAATAATAGATAAAGTCTGATTAATGTGAAATATAACATGCATACAAGTAAAGTAACCATAAAATACCATCGCACACACCTTTGGTGCAATGGTCACTCTACATGTATAAGTGCTTGTGAGGTGTGAGGGGCAAAGATCAGAATTCAAGTTTTCAGAAGAGAGTTTTATACATATATATATATATATATATATATACACACTTAGATTAGACTAAAATATAATTTTTATCTTGTATTAAAAATATTAAAAACAAAAAATAAAAACCCATAAAATTCATAAAACATGAATCACATAAAAAGTTGGTAGAAGTTTAATTTGTAACATTTAATGAAAAGTTATACTTGATCTGTCACTACTTTCAAAGTTATTTTATTTTATAATTTGATAATGAGTGGGGGAAAGATTTGAATGATTGATATTTCTATTGGGAAAAAAAAAAAGAAACTATCAACCAATTGAGCTATAACTCTTGACATCACTACTTTTAAAGTTGAATATAAAAAATAAAAAAAGTAAAAGGAAATGAAGGAAACTAATGAAGCCGGAAACATTGTAATTGTAAAATGAGAACATGTTTAGAAAGAAGTCAAAGAACATACCATTAGGATCTGTGCATCCAAAGACACCCATTTGTCCAATTCACCATCACAACAGGTCACATTGATAAAATCAAAGATGCAAAAACGAAAAAAGCACACCGTTAGAGCTATATAAAATAACAAATAATCACAAAATTCAAGAAAGAAAATCAGCAAACCATACCATTCATCCAATTTTTGGGAGGTTGAAAGTGATAAGAAGTTCTGTAAGGTTGATTATCTGCAGCAGCCTCAAGCTGAAGAACACCATAGCCAAGGAGGAGGGAGATGAAGAGCAACAGACATTTAGAAGATACAGCCATGGTGGATTTCTTGGGAGAGAGGATATAGCTAGAAAGCTGACTACTTATATAAGAGGAAACTATCTATACATGATGGCGTATAAGCAAGAGTTTTGATGAGATTCACAACATAAAATGGTTGGCATTGCAGTACTTGACCCGTGGATATATCTTAGTCAACTTCTGATGAGATTCAACATACTATATAATTATTCATCGGGATCGGACAAAGCAAGACGTGAAAGGTTCAAAGAAAAAACATAATAATATTCTTAGGAGGGAGGGTATATCAAGGAAAATACGTTTATAGACTTTTCATCGAGAGAGCCAAAAAGTCACCACTAGTTTTCTAATTATTAAATTGATTAATGTTGCTTCAATCCAAAAAAAACGAGGACAAGAAGCATCTCGAGGTTAAAAATACAACATTTATTTTTTATTGTTGGAAGCTAAATGCAGTTTTTTTTTTTTTTTGGTTGATAGTAAGCTATATACATACATACATATATATATATATATATATATATATCACATTTTTTAGCATCCAATTTCTAAAAGATTTGAAATTCAATTTCTGTTAATATAAAAAACTAATTGATGTCTTGACTTGATGATAAAGAGCTATCATTAGAAGCGGACGCTATAAGTGAAACTTTCTAAAAAAAATATATCATTTTACAATACACTCAATATCTCAAATTTTATTTTATTATATAATACATTAAAATAATATACGTATATAATAAAATAATATATTCCAAGACCATCTCTATCCTCTCTCTAATTTTGTCTTTCTTCCCCTGTCTCTCTCTTTCTCTCTCAACCATCTAGCACCGCCCACCAGCCTAGTTGCCTATTCAAACCCAAACATAATACTCAAGCAAATCCTAATTACCCAAACAGAAACTCAAAGCCATAGCCTAAATAAATCCCAAATCTCAAATAAAACTCAAAACCCAAACCACCTTTCAACAAATTTAATTTCCTATTAAGTCTAAGGCAGACAGCAAAAATGACAAACTACTTCAAAATCTCTGCATAGAAAAATTTCCAATACAAAAACGTTAATAGAAAGTTGATGAAAAGTCCCTTCCGATCAGTAATGTCAACCAGCAAATACAGACCATTGAAAGAATAGTCAAAATCAGATTGTTAAGACCAAGGTCTCAAATGTCATTGCCAATGGAGATGTATTGATCCCAAAAGACCGTAACCATATTTACATTGATGTTTATACTTGTATAGAAAACGTAACTAAACCGACAACCACCCAGCTGCGAACTCAAGACAATATTACTTCTCTAGAACCCGGACAAATATGAGACAACGCACGCACAAAAAGATCTGATTATAGGAACGACAATGGCATCCAAACAGGCCTACACCACCGCGCCTCCATCACAGGACCACGCCTCAGCTTAGCAACAACCATGCGTATGCCACCGCTCAATTGTAAATTTTTTTACATTTACAACCCGGTAATGCATGATTTTATTGATTTTATGCTAAAATTTACCATATTCAGAGCTTTACAACTCTCGGAAATTGATGCTCTTATTATTATTATTATTATTATTATTTGAGAGAGAGAATTGATGCTCTTATTAGGTAGAGAAAGGTACGGTTGAATTAATAATAATAAAAATTTATTGAAAAAAAAGTTTATATCTCCTTCATAGACACATGGTCATTAGTCAATGTTTTGGGTGAGTTTGTATTCGTAGGCTTGTAGCGTCGATGACCCTGAATTATCAAAAGTCTTTTTTTATTTATTTAATTTTTTATGTAAATCTTCTAATAAAAGAGATAGATTCTTTTTTTATTCTCCTAATAAAAGAGAGATGATATCATTAAATTATAAGACTTCTGATATTTCTAACAAGTATATTATGTCAAAGATTTTACTAATGTGTGTCCTTAAGTAATTATTTTTAGAAATATTTTCTTGAGAATTGAAAAAGTGTTGACAGTTTTTTCAATTCTCGAGAAAATATTTCTAAAAATAGATTACTTAATGTATGCCCTAAACGCACACATTAATTGGACCCTTATGTCAATAGAGTATAAAGAAGAGCCAAAAGATCCCACTTAAACACTTTTGAGTTTTACCTATTGTGCACTTCAAATTACTAATTTTCTTTTCTTTTCTTTTTCTTTTTTGCTAAAGGAAGTTTGTCTTCTATTGGATTCACAACTACCACAACTTTTTTTTCTTATTATTTTAATAACGCGTTATTGACGGCGTAAAATTTGCTGTGTCTTTTATTTTACCAAACTTTTGAAAGTAAGATATTTTACAATTTTTTTATAAAGAATTTTATAATCAACGAAAAATATTTAATAATTTTGACTATATTTTACATACAAATAAACACTTGAAATGAAAAAATATTTTTTTTAAAATATTTTTCTTCAAAACAAACATAGTACTAATCTTTTAACAAGGGAAAAATTATAAATGTTTTCCTTTATGAGATTTCAAAGTTTGTCTTTTTTGTGCCTTTTGACTCCAAGGTAACAAAATTTAGGAGTCAAAAGTTATATCTACTAACTATGTAAAAAGTGTGAATGCCTTCTCTACAGTACTTTTGGTTTAGTTAAGTTTTGTCTCTATTGTGAGCCAAAACGGTGTGTTTTTATTTGTGAGCAAATGCAAAAGCAAAACAAAGGTTGAAGAGAGAGTGCTAAGTGGACAGAGTGGTGGGAGGTGGAGAGGGGCACAATACCTACCCTGTGTCTAGTGGCAATGCCACATGCAACTCAGGGTGTTTCCAGGAATACTTTGACCTGAAAAAACACTTGAAAAAAAAAATGTTACAAAATTTTTTATATCTGCTCTATATTAGGAACACGCTCAATTACAAAATTAGGAACGCCCTCAAATTAATATATATATATATATATATATTTGTTCTACTTTCAAAAAAAAAAGCCCAAAAAAAATTTGAACTAAAAAAAAAAAAAAAATTGTAACAGAGCCAAGCCCACGACAACTCAGCACGTAAGCCCAACAGATTACAAGTAGCAAACCCATTGATTCTAAAAAAAAATAAATAAATAAAAAAACAACAACAACAACCAAGACCCAATACAGAGCTACAGAGCAAATTAAATCAAAAATCACTTCTAAATCAGAAAATCACTAAAGGCCTAAAGTAAACCTAAAGAGTAAAGACAGAGCAAACAACGCCTTAGTCCCTCAAAGCAACACCTCAGGCTCAAGCCAATTGCCAACAGACGGAGTCATGGAGATCGGATTGGTCACGTCGCTCGCAGCTCACTTGTCTACAGAGATCGGTCCAGTCCAGATCATCGTAGTCGCTCGGCTCGCTCGCCCCTCATCATTGTCGCTTGTCACTTGCCACGGCCTTCATTGGAGATCACTCGTTGCCTCGTTGCCTCGTCACTGCCTCAATGGCCTCCCTGCTCGGCTGCTCCAGTGCTCCCTCCCATAAGGTGTTTCATTTTACTAAACTAACTTCTCTCTCTTTTTTTCTCTGACTTTTTCTCAGTCTCTCACTCTCTCTCTCTATTTGAATCATTGAAATGAAAATTATGAGTCTCTCTCTCTCTCTCTCTTTATTCTTTAAGTCTAATTTTAATACTTTGTTTTTATCTGATTCTGTGATTGGGTCATTGAACTGCTAAAGCTTTTACTTTATCTTTATTAATATTTGGCTGTTTTTTGACTTTTTGAATTTGGCTTTATCTTAATATCTTATCCATTGGTGTGGGTGGGTGTTGTTGTTGGTGTTGGTGTTGGTGTGTGTGTTTATGTTGGTGAGATATTAAATTATTAATTGTCTTTCTTGTAATGTGTATTGTGATTTGTGATTGTGAAATTTTCTAATTGGCAGCTGGCTCTTGTGATTGGGGAAATTTTCTTTAGGCTTGACTGACTTGTCTGTTGAGTAGGGTGGGGGGTGGATGAACACATAGGGCTGGGTAAACAATAATTAAATCGGTGTAATGTGCACATTAGCCCGTGGGATGTGTAATGTGCACATGGTTGGCTCTTTTAGTGTAATGTGCACATAGATGTGTGCTAGTGCAACTAATAAACAATAATTTAATTAACTAATAATTAATTAGAAAAAGCAACTAATAAATAATAATTAATAATTTAATTAACCAATATATTATAAAAGACAAACAAATTAAATTATGTTAGACTAAACAACAATTAATAATTTAATAATTAATGAAATAATAATACAACAAATTATAGTTTACAATAGATAAACAAATTAATGAAACAACTAAACAACAATAATTAATAATTTTATTAATATTTCAAATGAACTTATAGTTTATTATATAGGTATCTTTGTTCATTTCTTTTCTTTTCATTTTTTCTTTTCCTTTTGAGGTTTTGAATGCAAATTTGTTTTGGTTTCAAGAACATTTTTTTTTAAGCATAAACTTCATGATGGCCAAATCTTGAATTTCAGTCGGTATTTCCCAAAACACCCGAAATAGACCGAAATGACCCGAAATTTTTTCAAAGTAGAATAGGAACACTCTGGACAAAATTCCTGGAGTCGCCATTGCCTGTGTCCGTCAGACCAAGAGAGAGAAACGGGTGATAAAGAAAGATCTTCTTCCACTGCTATAAATTGCTCAGGTTTCTCTCTAAGGTTAGTCGTCGCCCTTAGACTGTTCGATTTTTATTTTTATTTTTATTTTTATTTTTAATATATCTTGTTTCTAATCTTTGTTTCTCTGTAAGTCATATCAAATATGAGATTTCGGCCTAAATTTGTTAGAAAGTTTTTGGATTTTGATTTGGTGTTGTTTGGGTACTGAGAAAATCAGGGAAAACTTGCCTATATGATTAAAGAAAAAAAAAATTGTGTTAGATTTGACTCTGCATCAATCTCTCATGGTATTTAATAAGGTAGCCAAAAACGTAGTTTCAGATAAATGATTCAGTTAATATGAGACTTTTTCTCTCTCTCTTTTTGGTTTCTCTGTTTCAGACCCTTTCTTTCTCAACTTCTTTTCAATTTTCTATCTTTTCATTCTCTGAATATCTAGCTTCATATTTACCGGACACAGTTGTCTCTGATACCCAATAATGATCTACTTGGTATCATGATGTAAGATTCTGAACTAACTGGATCCAAAAAAAAAAAAAATTCTTTCTCTCCTCATTGTTGATTTGATGTAGCTTT
Source organism: Castanopsis chinensis (assembly GCA_032878915.1). Lineage (NCBI taxonomy): Eukaryota > Viridiplantae > Streptophyta > Magnoliopsida > Fagales > Fagaceae > Castanopsis > Castanopsis chinensis. Next base: position 8,836,181 of record JAVQMG010000083.1, on the reverse strand, counting down.
ATCAATTGTTTTGTTTGATACCCTTTTTCTTGGGTTGGCTTTGCTTGGCTTTGCTTTTATAGTTTATAAATTAGTGGATTTTGAAAAACAATATCTAAATGAAACTTCAAATATTTAAAACTTCAGCATTTATATTTTTGACTTAAGAATTCGCGCCCAACCTCACATCATATCTAAATCAAAGAGCTAGCTCACGTGAATTACTTCAGCATAAATCCAGTGGCATTTGACTTGTGGAGTACAGATATTCAGGATGTTTCGGGTTCAGTGGGTATTACCAGAAAAAGGTTCTTGGTTATTATGTGCATGGCAGAGCAGGGGACCTAATTCGGAAATTTGGAATATTACTCCTTTAGGTTTATGGTAGACTATATGAAGGGAAAGAAATTGGTGCACTTTTGAAGATGTGGAGTGCATACCAACTTAGTTGCAAGCATCCTTCATTAGTTCTCTTTATTTGTGGTCTTTTGTATCGGGTCTCACAGATCGTTACTCTATTCATTCATTCATAGAGTCAATCCATATGTAGATATTTTTTCATTTGTAATTCTTTAAATTACTTTGCGTCTATTTTCATAGAGTAGTCTCGCATCAATAAAATTACTTTTACCTATAAAAATAAATAAATACAGTGGCATTCACTCATATAAGAGTGTAATGTGATAATTTTTGCTTCATTAATTCTTCCAATATTGTTTCATCTTTTATACTATAATGAGACACGCTACATGTTCAACTCAATGGAATTCCGTTATTTTTGCTTCTTTACTATTGCAGCTCTTTTAGTCTCTTATTTGATTACTTATGAAATAACATGCACTGATTTTATTGGTTCTATATGCTATTTGAATGTAAATTTAATGGTATGTGATAGGGCAGCTCTTTAACTAACTTGTTTGTGCGTTTAACCATTTCTTCATCCAAACACATGCTTAGAGAGTACATTCTGATTCCAAGGTTGTTTTATTATGCTTCTAATGATTCAATCTTTGATTGTAATATCAGTTTATTTTTAACCTTATGTTGTTTATATATATATATATATATATATATATATATATATATATATATATTGAAGAGGATTAAAAGAAGTTGGTGACGGATCCATTTAAGTAAATATGACGGTGTTAAGTTGACGAGTTGATAGTCGACGGATCAAAGGTGCAGGGACACATAATGGACGAATGTAAGTGACACGTGGCATTCATCTGTTTTGGTTAAGTTCCAAGGATTCCTAAATGGAATTAACTTGCGTCTCATGATTAACTTTAAAGAATCCCAATACGAGAAGAATTCTAATTAGCAATGAATTCCGTAATATGCGCTCGATAAGGAGGATCTTCCCTAGAAGGAAACGTCTTGATGCGCAAGAAACAGAGGCCGACTCTACTATAAAAACTCATGAACCCTCAGAATACAAGGTACAGATAATTCCTCCCAGCTCTAGCACTCTAGGGTTGTAAAAAGCTCTAACTTGACCTTCAGAGAGTTTTTGGCCGGCACCACACCGGTACTCTCTGTTAAGTTTTCTCTTTTTATGTTGTGCAGGTATTGTTTCGAGCACGTGAGAACCTTGTGACTAACTGGTGGATTTTCATCATCATATATATATATATATATATATATATAGGTATAGGTTTTACCGCATGCTACTGGACCAAATGTAGAGGCAGCTCTTCCAACAAGACATTAGATTACATGTGCAGTAGTGAATGTGAAGAGGGTTATTATAGTTTTCCAGGTCAAGAACTTTGAAGATACTTTAAAGAAAAAGGAAAAAACATAAGATTGTTTCAGTTTGTTATTTATGTCTTTGTGTTTACCTTGAGGTCAAGTTTACATTATTATTATTGATGATTAGGTGAGAACTGAGAAGTATGGCATTAGAATCCAGAGGGGCTACTTGTCACTAATTTCTCAAGGTGTGGAGATAGTTTGGTGCTTGGGATGCACTGGTCTACCTTGGTGTATGATTTTTTGATTGGAAGGGATGAAGAGATTGTTCCCTTTCGCACTTAGCAACTTAGGCTGGGGCCAGAGCAGCTCTGGTCTTGACTTCTGCCTCCACCAATGCTGCTGAAGATTGGAGCATTGCCTTTGGTGATTGCTGCAATGATCAGCTTGGCATAAATAGCTCTTTGTTGTGCAGTTTTATTTGTTTAAAATTGTATACGAGAAGATAGCTCGATTGCCCATATTTTGGTGATCCAAAACACACCTATTAACTTAACAAAATAAAATACCATTTAACAAGGTTTTACTGTGTTGGGCAGAGACTCACCATTTTGGTGAAAAACTCTGGTTGTGTAAAAAGATGGTGAGAGAGATAGAGAGGGGGCAAGAGGATGGAGGCAACACACGGGGTTGATGAAAGGGGAAGAGAGGATAGAAAATACCAAATAGTGCATTTCTACCCCATGTGGATGTAATAAATATTCATTTCATTTTTACATAATCATTTTTTAGCTCTTATAAATATTAGATTGTTTTCATAAACTAATACGCTTTGCCAGTAATGTGGAAATTACTGAGAGCTTTTGTAAACAAATATAGCTTAATTCTATTCTTACAACATCTTGGCAAGTTCTTGGAAGATTATACCCTTTTCTTTTTCTTTTTCTTTTTTTTTTTTGCTATTCTCTTGTCTCCTATCCACATGTGATCTCATTTTGTATACCTTTTTAAGTTACGGTGATTGATATCTGCATCCATAAACTGTAATTGACTTCGCAAATTTGAAAACAAATTATGTACATATTTCACTTTTGGCTATCAAGCTAGTCCAAGTGGGTTAAAACCATAAGAAAAAAGAACGAAAGATATGACTGTTGCAAATAGTAATTTGCTGTAATTTTTTTTCTATCTTAAATTTTATCACTCAAGAGGCTGCACGTGTTTTGGAAGTGCAACCAAGGACGGAGCCAGAGCCGAAGGTTTGGCGGGGCAAAGTTTGGACTTTTATAAAAAAATTGCAATATTTTGGTCATTAAGAGAAAGAATTTAGGCTAATTTTGATATTGAGAATCCAAAGAGTGTAGTGCCAGAACTTGATTTGTGTTAGAATTAAAAAGCTTGTTTTTAATTGCTTTTATTTTGTTTCATTCATGTGCTCTGTTCCTTGTATATATAAGCAGAGTTGCAATTTCCTTATTCATTCAATGAGATATTTCTTTCTCTTATCTTCATCTCTAAGTTTATATTCTTATATGAAATAACAAATAACATATATATATATATATATATGGGGTGTTGTGAGGGCCCTGGTCATAACATAGCTTTGAGATTATTATTATTATTATTTTTTGGCTAATTGAACATTAATATTAAATATACCTATACCAATACCTATACCTATCCCTATAATAAGGAATTTGAAAAAAATTCACTCATTTCCCACAAACTTTTTTTATTTTTTAACTCTCAGGAGGGGCCATCAAGGGGTAGCTCCGTCCCTGAGTGCAACCCTTACTAGTAGTAACCCTTACTAGTAGTAATAATAAGACTTATCAAGGCAACAATTGTCAACCTTACGTCAGGCAAATTAGTCATAAAAGGAGAATCTAGCTGTCTTCTTCATTGATATCTATCATGAAAAATGGCAATTTCCATGAAGTTTTGAGTGACTTCTCTTACAATTAATAAACAACTAACCTATATTAAAAGTATTTAAATTTAACTTTCTCAACCTCTCTGTAATTGTCTTTGCATGCATGTTCTCTGTCATTCCCTGGCTGGAAAGCTAATCTTCTTTCCTTTGCGGTTCTGGAACTCCATAATGCTATCTCTTTTCAAAAGTCGTAACCCAAAAAAAAAAAAAAATCCTTACAGTGAAACAATCGCCTTAACAAGTTGATTTTCGCCACTATAAATACTTTTCTTTCTTTTTGATAGAGCCACTATAAATACTTTATAAAGAAAGATTAATAATCTAAGTTTACTGTAGGTTGGTCAACAGTCAACATAACCTTGGAGAATCTAGCTGTCTTCTTCATTGATATCTATCATGAAAAATGGCAATTTCCATGAAGTTTTGAGTGACTTCTCTTATAATTAATAAACAACTAACCTATATTAAAAGTATTTAAATTTAACTTTCTCAACCTCTCTGTAATTGTCTTTGCATGCATGTTCTCTGTCATTTCCTCCATATTTTAGCTTATTTTTATATTTAAAAAATTTGTTACACATGCCTACCTACCTAGTATTCCCTATTAAGGTCGATACCGATGGCTCCTCCTTGGGGAATCCTGCACTCTGATCCGCAATGCTAATGGAGAGTGGGTGCGAGGTTTTGCGAGAGCTATCATATTTTAACACAATTTTAAAATCTGGGTATGAAACAATATGTGTATAACAAGATGTATGTAATAAATACTACATTTAATTTAATATTGAATAAAATTAAGAATTAAGCGGACCACGTAATTCGTTCAACGTTAAAAAGCATTATCATGTTATTGTTTGATTAGTTAAACTCTTACCCAAAAAAAAAAAAAAAAAAAAAAAAAAAAAAAACAGAAGATGGTAGCTCATATTTCTCATAAAGTAATGCCTCATAATAATAATAATAATAATAATAATATTGTTATTATAATAATAAAATTAATGTCTTTGATTTTTTTGGTTGATTTTATGCTGTCATTTAAGCTTCTGAAGGTCCATATATTTCCTTACTGTCATTATAATACATGTTTAATTTTTGTTAATTTACTATTAATTAAAGCTAATTAAAAATAACTGTTTTATTAAAATAAAGCAACCAAGCACTAAATAAAACCTAAGTAAATTAGTTATTATTAATTTATTTCTAATTTAATTATGTTATACTCCTATATTTATTTTCTACCAATTCGTTGAATTGGATTTTTTTTTATAGACATGAATAGCTTTTTATTCCTTAATAATATTTAAATATAAATGATTCTCCATAAACATTAAGCCTTTAGGTGCACATATGGTATGGACCAGCCAATAGTATTTTAAGATTGGTTTAAACTTAAAAACTGTACGTATTAATTAAGTATTAACAATTAGTAATATTTTAAAAATTCCTCATTGCCTTTGTCGTTAAGTTTATAAATTTTAAAATATTACTAGTTGTTTTTTTCTATGGACCAGCCAATAGTATTTTAAGATTGGTTTAAACTTAAAAACTGTACGTATTAATTAAGTATTAACAACTAGTAATATTTTAAGAATTCCTCATTGCAATTTTAAAATATTAAAAAAAAAAAAACAACTAGTAATATTTTAAAATTTATAAACTTAAAGATAAAGGCAATGAGGATTTTTTTTTTCTTTCTTTCTGAATCGAAGTCATTACATTGCCTTTATCTTTAAGTCTGGACAAAAACAGCTTATAAATCCTCATTGTTTTTTTTAATCCTCATTGTTTTTTTTTTTTTCTTTCTTTCTTTCAATCTTGTGTCTACGAAATAAAAAGCATGGGCTTAAAAAAAAAAAAAAAAAAAGTAATATTTTAAAATTTATAAACTTAAAGACAAAAGCAATGATGAATTTTTATTCATTTATTTTTTTTCAATCTTGTGTCTACGAAATAAAAACGATGGGCTATAATCAACTCTAGGTAGTTTTGCCCTAGTCGTTTTTGCACGTGCAAGGTTCTGATCCCCACTGATTTGGAAAACTTTAATGCATAAGATGATATTGACGAGCGATGTGCTGTAGTTAGATTCAAAGTCTTCATTCATGCCTGCGGAAAATTGTCAGGTACACTTGCTTTCCCAATGTCTCTCATTAGTCATTATTAATTTTTGGGTACGGTAGTTTCTTGTTCCTGTTTCTTTATTAATTGACGATTTCAGGTGCTTTTCATCGATCGTCCTTCCACTTTACGCCTACCACGAAGCCAACGAGATAAAAGATGGGTTGGCCAAAAAAATAGAAGCTTGTAACAGGACAGAATTTTTGTATGTCTCATAAGTCATGCCCATGTTTTTGTATGCGAAGAAAACTATGTTAAAAGCATTCACCTCATAGTTTTTGTTTTTGAAAACTATGTTAGCATGAGAATTTAATTTTTTTTTATTTTACAAACTTATTTTTCAAGACATCCCATATTAAATTATCCATGGTTTTAAAAACTACACCAGGGCAAAACTAGATTTACCTTCAATTCCCGATTTAACTTAGTTTATAACCGATTTTGACTGATTATTGGGATTTATTTTGGACCGGACTGGTGACCGATTTCCAGTTCAATTGATCAGACCGGTCAATTTGTTTCGGTTATAAAAACCATGAAATTATTTATTTTACATTACATTACATTAAAATATCAAGTTTATTGATTTTTTTTTTCACACACAATAACCACCATACACTCTTTCTTTAGCCTCTAGATACGTATAGGAAGAATAGAGAAACTATATGCAAAGTATAGTGCCTTTGTAAATTTATATAGTTACTGTAGTAACTTTGCAAATTTATACATTTTTTAGCTTGACTAATATAGGTGATTTTTGAGGTTAAATGTGTAATATTAATATCTTTTTCTACTTTGTATTAATTGATGTAAATGCTCTTAGGTTCTGGGGATGATCTTCAAATAGGCACGTATTGGTTTTGTAAACTTATATAGACTGTCTTTAGTATAAATAAAACTACCAAAAACATTTTAGGTATGGTACAACACTCACTACATACATTACAAAGTGATTGCACCAAATTGTATTTTTTTTTATTAATTTAAATATTTTTATTGTCGAGGAAGAAGATATCATACAAAATGATAAACTTAAGTACATCTTAAATACAGTACATTAAGTTTCCTAATTAAAATGCATGGTTGTATTGACCAATGAAGTACAAAAAATGTTATTTTTGTCAAGAATAATTAATCCGTTATAGTTATGTGTCTTAATTGTATTGGGTAACCTAATGTAGTGCACCTAGATTTTACCCTATACAAAAATACAATAGTTATATTCAAGTAATTTTTTTTTTCTCCCTTCCGAATCTTGAAAACTAAGTTATATAGCCTAAATGATCTAAGTCAAATTGAATTAAAGTAAGCCTGAGATATTTGAGTTCAAGCTCATTACCAAATTTGATAAGATGTTCACGAGTTACTTAATTAACTTATTCTTTCCTATATAATAAGCAATGCGACTAAATTTTTGTTTACCCATCTACAAATCTATGCAAATGATCACTAATAAAATTATAGTTAAAGTTATATTTTTTGAGTTAATTAGATAGAATGGTCTTATTTTATGAAATTATAAAAATTAGATTCATCAACTTGGTATTGTTAAAAAATTGTATTTAATTTTACTACAAAATTGTTTATTTACATTGTGAGGATAAAAGGCCTAAGGCATGTTCTTAGGCCATGGGCTTGATCTGATGATGCTTATTTGTTCGAGGACAGATTGATGGTAATAAGGATGTCAAGCTTAAAAGCCCATTAGCAGATTATTGTGAAATAGGTTAGTGGAAGTAGTCCGAGGAGGGGTATCTCCTCGGCTAAGCGAAGTTAAGATTTGATGGTATGCTACGTTGACTGGAATGACATCTTAGAAAGTCTTGTAGATAAAGATATGTTTCACAAAGGCACAGAGAGAAAGAACGGGAAAGAAATATCTTGAAGAAAACTGCTACTACCGCATTGAATGCTTTGTACCTAAGTCTCTGGCCGCATTAATGAGGTAGTGATATATGAACAGTAGTCGCCAGCCTTATAACTACTATCTAAAAATTTCAGGAAGGTGCTGATGGAACAAGTATCCAGGTGAGCTGCCTAGAGCTACACATGGAGAGTAGGAATGAAGGGGGAAAGGAAGTATAAGGAGGAAGGAGGTCTTGGAGAAGAAGGAGATTGAGAGAAAAAGAGAGGAAAAAAAAAAAAAAAAAAACATTGTAGACATTAAGATTAATAATTGTAATTAGTCTTTGAGAAAGTGAAATATAATATCCAATCTCCTTGGCTTGAGTCCAAGGACAATTCCTGTTATTTAAGCTATCCCATGTGTATGATGTTGTGATCTAGCCCATCATTTTTGTTATTTAAAGTCACTAGAATTTAGATTTCAAGCCCACCCTCTATAAATTCATTGTATTGGGCTTTTTGGGCCTATCCTAACCTTAATTTTGGGTTTAGGTGCAAATTGTGACTTTACAATTGGTGCCATCTATGAGGAATCTTGTGTTATAGGAGGTTTAGCATTATGGTTGGCTCAGGCCCACACCTTGTAGAGTCTAGGGGGTCTCAACGTCAGGATCACTTCCTGCGTCTTGAAAGGGAAAGAGATTGGGAGGGTAGTGTACATACGACCCACACTATTAGGAGTTATTTGCGAGGTCGAAGTAGAGTTTTTCCCGAGGAAATTTCTAGGGCCATGCAGTTAGAGATTGACCACCTGAAGAGGAAGTTGTGCCACAAAAGGCGAAGGTGAACTCCCTCATTTTCTGACCCTTCTTCTAAGGACACCAAGAGTAGTAGTTACAGGCCCAGGTCAAGAACTCCTCCAAGTGAGTCTTTCTCCCACAAAGAGAATAATCTTCATGGTCATGGGGGTAGGAACTCATCTTGTAGAGGTTTATGAAATGATGTTATGAGTAGAGCGTTGAACCAAATTTCCAAGTCACCCTTCACTCGTAGGGTGGAGAGGGGGAACTTCTTCAGCGGTTCACCCAACCAACATTCACCATATATAACATACCCTATGGAACATGTGAGCCATTTCAATCAGAGAATGATAGGTACTCCAAGAATGAGACTTTAATTTGCAAGATCTTCCCATCTGGCCTAGGACCTATGGCGATAAGGTGGTTTAATGTCTTGAGGGTAGGTTCTATTGATTCTTTCATGGAACTTACTTGGGTATTTGGGTCTCGCTTCATTACATGTAGTAGAGTTCCTCGACCCCTGGATTCATTACTGTCCATGGTTATGCAAGAAGGGGAAACCCTGAAAATGTATTCCGATAGGTACTAGGAGATGTTCAATGATGTAGTAATAAGGACTTTCAAGGTTGGCCTACCTGCCGAGCATGACTTAAGGAAGTCTTTGACCAAAAAGCTTGTAAAGAGCGTATGTTAGCTCATGGACCGCATTGATGAATATAAACGGGTTGAGAAAGATCAATAGCAAGATAAGGGAAAGACGAAGATTATCTCCTAAGAGAGGAAGAATTTCAGGTCGGACAAATACAATAACAACAGGCCCTAAAGAGATTTTGCCGGGCAATCCAGTCCTACCACTCCTTAGGTGGTTAATACTGTATTTCTGGAACTAGTACATCAGCTGTTGGAGAAAATCCAGAACGAACCATACTTCAAATGGCCTAACAAGATGGCAGGGGACCTCATGAGGCGTAATTATAATTTTCATTGCCAGTATCATCGAGAAAAGGGCCATACCACTGAGGATTGTAGAACCCCTATGGAATCACTTGGAGCAGCTAGTTAAGGAGAGGGCCATAATTTTTTTTAACATTGTCAGTATCATCGAGAAAAGGGCCATAATTTTTTTTAACATCTTGCTACAATGGGTTGCTAGAGCTAGCAGCCTATTGTAGCTAGATGTCAAAATATGTAACATATAACACCTTTAATGTAGTGTCCTTTTTTAGAATTAGATGTTAAAAAATAACATATTTAACATTTGAAATCTTTGATGAGAATGCTCTTAGAAAAAGAAACAAATTGGGGCTCGTTAAGTGCCCATAGTTCATTGGGCTTTGTGTAATGAATGAGTTTAAATATTAGTTTTGACTTGGGTTTTTCCTTATGGTAGCTTGTTTTATGTAAACAAGGGCTATTTAGTTAGTGCCTAAACTATATGAACCATTGTAAAAAAAGTCTAAGGCTTTTATAGGTCATTTGATCTAAGTAAAATATGATATTTAACCCAATAAGAGGACTTGAGTTATTTAGGCCCTGTTTAGTAACGGTGTTTAAACAATGAAAAACGTTGTTTAAATACATAACACGTATTTTCACACAATTTTTTATCCGCACATATTTTCACAAAACTTAAAAAACATTATTATAAATCTCTTAACAAACGGGCTCTTAGTAATTAGGGCTGGCTTAGATAGATCAATCCAGCTTGTTCATGGGTATTTTAGCCCATTTAGTTTTATGAGTTTTTAGCCCAAGTTAAGTGCGAGTTGTGGGTCATGAACTCCAGCTTATTTCCGAGGCTTGTAATCCATTAGTTTTGCGGTTATTTTTTCTTGACTTAAACCCGCTATGATGAATTCGGTTTTAAAACCCAACAGCATAAGATGGATATGGGGTCCATTTGTAAGAGCATCTCCAATAGATTAGGTAAATCTATTTTTTTGGAGAGCAAACCCCAAAAATCAGCTCCAACAGATTCTCTAAATACAAAACTTTTCCAAATATTTTTTGAAGTTGCTATAGTGCTTTTCTAGATATAGAAAACACTGTAGCAACTCCATAAGCTTATTTTATCTTAAAAAATTACCCAGCCATATTAAATGACTATTCTTTCTCTCTCATTAAAACTCTTTTCCTTCTCTCCATTGTGCTCTTGGTTTCTCTTCAGAATACATCAACACAGCTCTCTCTCTTCAGAAACTCTTTTCTCACAAAATCAACCCATTGTCGCTAAATGATTCGCTCTCACAAAACAACTTGGACCATGGCTTTCAATCGAAGTTTGCTCAACTACCCGTGACGAAGAATGTAGTTTGGAAAACATTGGCTCAACCTTGAATATTGGTACCCAAAATTTTGATTTCATGGGGCTTTTGTCATGTTTGAATTTATTAGTTTATTGTACGAATAGATGATTTGGTGGTTTTGAATGATTTGCTATTGTTCTTCACCACTATTTGGGTTTAGGTTTTGGGTCTTTTCTCTCTGTCTCTCTTTCACTCTGTTTCTTGATTTTATCTCTATTTTTCTATTTAATTAATCTAATTAGATTCAATAAACTAATTTGACTCCCTAGAGTTTCTTATTTCTTAATAAAATTTTGGTCTCATCTCTATTGCACACCAACTGTTTGATAGAGAAGACATAGATATGTTTAGGAACTGATATGGAAGACATTTTTTATAAAACATGAAACTTTTTTCTAATGTACTTAATAAGTGGAGCATAGGCAATAGAGTATTTTTCTAATGCTTTGTTTTTATTAAATTTCATTGCGTTTCATTTCAATTGTATTTGTATATTTGCATTGCTTATATAGTGGCTTATATTTGTACATTTGCATTGCTTATCAGAGCACCTTTTTATTTGTTATTGAATACTGGCCATAAAATTTGAGATATAGAATTGTCTTTGAAACATTTATATTTTAGTATTAGACTATTGGATGCATTGATAGATTACTACATAAGCAACATTCTTCTTGATCAATTGAATTGATAATTTGGACACCCTATGTTTAACTTTGGCATTTGTTAATGGTTTTAATTCAAAGTGGTTGTAACTTTGAATTATGGTTTCTTGAAATATCTGCTTACACCTGGGGTATGCTTCTTAGAGTGATTTGCTCTATTTAATCTTTCTACGTTAGAGGTGTTGGTTGACTTGGTTTCTGCAGTAGCCGTTAGGTCCAAACATTGAAAGGAGTTGCTCGTAGAAATTTGAAAAAGAATAAAAAAATAATGAAGAAATAATATTTAAATGAGATGAAGAAAAGATAGAGAATCTGTTTAAAAATGTATTTTAAAAAGTAAGTATGTAAAAGGCAGATGTTACTATTCACCTTCTAAACAATGCAAAATTTTAGATAAGCTATTAGAGATACTCTAATTGGGTTACTGCCCTTTTTTACCCTTGGGTTTTTTATTTTTCTTTTTGGGCTTTTGAGCCTTTGTTTCTATTTATATATATTTAGCTCACCCATTTTAGCCTTTGCTCCAGGCCTCCTAAAGCCAAGAGAATAAAGAGATTCACTACAGGTTGTTTTTTGTGAGTTTGTGTGACGTGTCCAAAAATTATAAGTTGGAAAGTAAAAAAAAAAAAAAAATTGATAATTCAATTGTTTTGAAATATTTTATGACTATAAAACTACTGAAATAGAAAGTAACAATTAATGATAGATTTTTTTTTGACCCATTTATTTAAATGATCATATTAACGAGTGTTCTTAAAATAATTGTTAATAATAAAAATAAAAAAATATTTTTTAAATTAATGCCTATATGCCATATAACTGTAGATTTCACTAATTAAATTTATGATTGCACCTATAATTCATGTAAATGGGAGGAGTATGTATTTATAATTCTCTCGAATTATTTAATAATTTTCGTGAAACACACCCAAAAAAAATAAAAAAATAAAAAAATAAAAAACAAAAACAAACAAACAAAAAGGGAAAACCACATATAAGGTTTGCATGGTAAAAGGTAATCATTTCAGGCTTTCACTATTGATAGTGCAAAGGCGCTGGTTGCAACAGCGTTTTCAGCATATTCGAATGTGAAAGCGATTTCTCTTTTGGCATTTTTTTACGAACAATGGCAGACAAGAAATGCTTGGTATCACATTTCTCATACATTACCAACAAATTGGGCGCTTTGATTCTTTTAATCAAATGGTTCACTTTCTGGGCACATGTCGCCCTTCTCCGACTCTGTCATATTTTGCTCATTACAGACACCAAATCTCACTCAAAAGCTCTCAACTTTCAGTTCCCAGAAATGGGTTCTCTCCCTTCAGGCGAATTTTTCAGGCTTCTCTTCAATCTAGTAAGTTCCACCCTTGTATTTTTTTCTTCTTGTCTTGCTTTTTCTAGCTGTTATATGCTATCAAATGGCTATTATATTTAATGGGTATGTTTGATTTTTATGCATTGAAAGGACTATAGGTAGAGGGGAAGACTTAAACAACATTAGTAGTAGTAGAAAATGACATGTCAAATGAGGGGGTATAGAGAGAATGACTATTGGTAGAATAGAATGACAGAAAAGTATACATATGGCTGACCTGATTAGTCTATGGAGGATTCATAGCCAACCCCGAAATTTTAGGACAAAGGCTCGGTTGCTGTTGATGTTTGGTTTTTTATGCGTTGGAGTGTGTCTAAATAGAACATTATTTTTTGGGCATTTGGATTTTTTAGCAGTTGTGTTTTGTTTTTTGGATATGAATGAAACATTTTGGTTTGATATAGAACATTATTTACCGTTTTAGTGTTAACTTGGTTGAGATGGCTGTTTGGAAAGAGCTTTTCTATGCATTTGTTATGGCATGATTGTGATCAATGAGTTCCATGGATGATAATTTTGTGTGTTGGTGTTGTTGACTGTTAGGTGTGCACAAGCTTTGATCTTTATGCAGCTGAGTTTTATGTTCACCAATTCTAGCTATCTATTAAAAATCAATGGTCACTTGAATTTCTTTTGCTTCGGATTATGGTTCAAATTAGCTTACATGGGTATTATCTTTTCTGGTTATAAATGATTTATGTCCAATGGGGTATATAGCTAGATAGACCATTTATTTCCCTTTTTTATTGATGACGTGGAACCTCACCGAGGTAAGGCCCTTTGGAGCCATTCCTAGGGAGAAAACCATGGATACACGACCCCACTTGCCAGAACCGTGTATCAGGTAATTCAAGAGAACTCCTAGTGGGGATTGAACCTAGAATGTCTAGGTTTACAACTCATCCCAAGCCTCCAATCACCAGGTTGCACCCTGACGGGTTGTTCCCTTCCCTATGTCATCATTGTAATTTTTCTAATATGTGATCATTGTAATTCTTTTATCAATAAAATTGTTGTTACCTATAAAAATAAAGTTGTGTGCAATAGTATGCATCTATTCTAATGTTTCTTTTAGGAAATTAGGTAGCTACAACACCAGAACCTTACAGGGTTTTGGGGATTATCTACTTTTTTTTTTTTATAAGTAGGGATTATCTACTTTCAATTAGTGTTTTTGCAAATCTGATGTTGAAGGGCTTTTGAATAATGTTGCTGACATGCTTGATAATTTTTTTGCCATGATGCTGTTTTGATTTGTGTCTTATCTGTTGATTTATGGATATACCTTACATTAGATTTGGATTGTGTTTTGTGCATTAGCAAATCCTTGCTCTATCACGTTGCCAAGCAATCAAAATAGAAGGAGGAATATGTTTGAAGTTGTACATTTTCTTACAAGCTCACAGATTGAAAGAGTTTCCAAGGTTTCCTTTAATTCTATATTTTGTTTAACATACAGAGCCACAAAATTGATAATATGAGGTTGAGATTTATTTTTCTTCACATTTTTTAGCAACCAATTTGAAGATGACTGGATTTTATTGCAACAACTCTTGAGTAACTGCCATCTCTCAATTATATAAATATGGATAATTGGCTGGAAATATTTTTGATTGAGGATATGTGCTTCATTTCACTTTTTGGGAACAATATCAGTAGGCTCCACTTGGAGGCTTTATGATGATATCTTCAATTGTTTGTGGCTTTAGATGGGTTAAACAGTGACTTTGTATTGTATTACAGATTCTACAAATGGGGATGCTGGATTGCAATTACCTGCTGACCAATCTGAAATCATATTTATGGGGACAGGAACCAGTGAAGGGATTCCACGTGTGAGCTGCCTGACAAATCCTTTAAAGACATGTCCGGTATGGCTGCAGAACTGTTTTGCTTAGGACAATCTGCAATACTATCACCTTAAGCTTGCTTTGATTGCTTAAAGTTCTTACCAAATACATATATGATTGTTTGGATAACTGGAATACTTTTTTATTTTGGCAGGTATGCTCAAAAGCTGAGGAACCGGGTAATAAAAATAGAAGACTTAACACAAGCATCCTTATTCGTTATCCTGGGGCCTCTGGAAGTAGTAACATTCTCATAGATGCTGGAAAGTAAGTTAAGGATTCTTATTGTAACTATGCTTATATCACTACAAGGCCAATGAGTTCTAACTCAAATGGCACCTCCTCCTCTTATTGGAGTAAGGTGGAGGATGAAATTATGGATTTAAGACCCACCAGGTGCATGTGTAAATTTCCAACTAAGAAAAAAAAACTTGATGTTACTACAAGATATAATTTCCTTTTCATTTACCTTTGCTTTAATCTTATGTTGTGGTTGGTGGAGAATGTCAGTGCTGCACTCCATTGCTAAGTGCCATATTTTTGTCATCTTTATTTTTGTGTTTGCTAGCTTAGTGTTGAAATGTATGGGTCCCTTCCCTTGCTGTCCAGGTTACTTCAATACCACAGGCCTTGCCCGGTGGTACTGGTTGCCTGCATTAGGCAAAGGTCCAGCTATCATTCTAGATTCTCATTCGCAGTCTAATAAAATTGGTTTCTTGGGAGTTTCACCTATATCAGGTTGTCTTATTATAGTCTTGGCTAACTTTCAAAATGGGAGGGGGTGGGGAATGTCTTTTTCCTCATTCCTGAATTTCGTGCTGAGAAAGTCCATTGAGCTCTAAATCAACTAGCACCTCCTCCCCTTATTATAAGTTTGAGGTGGAGGGTGAGAAAAGAGAATTTCTACTATATTTGATGAGCACTGTTTGCTATTTCCACTATTAACCTACCAGATACCTTTTTGGTGAGATTTCTTTTTTCAACTCTGATGTGCAGGTTTTTCTATCACAGTGCTCTCCGATGGTTTCCTGCCTTTGGGTTAGTTATCCTCTCTGCCTAAATTCTTTCAGCTACATTTTATTTAGACCGTAAAGATGGCAAAATCATCCGTCATGCTTAATAGCTTAGTTTACTCAAGGCTGGATGACTTCATCAGGAAGATGATCTAGATACTGTGTTCATTT
This sequence comes from Castanopsis chinensis, assembly GCA_032878915.1. NCBI lineage: Eukaryota > Viridiplantae > Streptophyta > Magnoliopsida > Fagales > Fagaceae > Castanopsis > Castanopsis chinensis. The sequence continues at coordinate 8,820,428 of JAVQMG010000083.1, read as the reverse complement.
TAGGAAATTTAACCAAAAAAAATTTAGACTGTAAAGATGGCAAATTTTTATATACTAATAACACACATATATATTGACATCATAACTTTACTCAAGGGACAATCGAATGTCCCTTAAGATTTGTAGTATTCAACAGAATTTTGTGCTTTTCTATATCATTTTGTTTGTTTAGGTTTTCTTAAGCCTTGTTTAATATTTTTCTTTTAAAATTGACTTCTACATGTTATATTGGTGTCCTATCTTGTCTTTACATCTGCTTCAGCCTTGGGTGTAATAATTAAGTGGTGCAGTATTCAAGTACATGGGTTTCTTGTATTGTAATTTAGGTATTCCCCTGTGTACATGATAATTTTAGCCTTCTTACCTTTAGAGCTTATTTAAACACTTAAACTTTTGTAATTGCATACGTTGAGGAATTAGATATTGTTGAGAGCTCTTATCGTTACTCATTAGACAACCTTTGACACTTTAGACAAAATAGAAATTGTGATTAGAGATTCATGAATATAATCAGTCTGGCCTAAATGGTCATGAAAACATGGATCAATTCCTAAACTGGCATTGGATCATGATTGAAAATAAACCATACTTCAGAAAATAAGAATAATGTGAATTTTGCACATAATTATGCATAATATGTTTTGTAGGATGTGACAGGTTGTTGACTCTAATTATGAGCAGAATTGACTACAAACTTTGACATTTGTTAATAGTCCTGCCTTGTACTATCTGAAAAGCAATGATATTTTTTTTTACTTGCACAGTTGCATGTCCTTTGAGTGTCGTAGTGAAAGTTATTCCATAGATTGTTAAACTGGAAGTGCTCTTGCATATTCTCTTATATTACAGATGTCTATTGTCAGGTGTTTGCCTCTTCATAACTAGCTGCGTTTCTGTCAGGATAAGAACAATTGATGCAGTTATTATTACCCATTCTCATGCTGATGCAATTGGAGGTCTCTGACAGCACTTTCTAATGTTTTTTAATGAATAATTACCAATATCGTGATTATGCATCAAGTTCTTTTTTCTCCTTTCCTTTTTTATATCTCCATTTTCTTTAAATTAGAAAATCATATCAATCCATCACTGAATGCCGTCTACCTCCAGGTCTTGACGATCTTCGTGACTGGACGAACAATGTCCAGCCCAGCATTCCAATTTATGTGGCCCAACGTGATCTTGAGGTTCAACCTCCAGCTTTGTCTTTCTTTCATCAGTTTCAAAATTACATTAATTTTAATAGCTCTATTTATCAAAGTTAATTTCTCAGGTGATGAAAAATAATTGCAGGTGATGAAAAAGACACATTATTACATAGTGGATACAAGTGTCATTTTACCTGGTGCTGCAGTTTCAGATTTGCAATTCAACATCATACAGGAGGAGCCATTTGTTGTACGTGATTTGAAGGTCAGAATATATTAGTGGTTTGCTTATTACAGAATGAAGATTTTATTTTGAGTCCCAAATTCATGTTTAGGGACATGTTTGACAATTGAAATTTCTAATCCTTGTTTAATATTATGTCTTGGCAGACAGAGTCAAGAGATTGCTTTTTATGTCATACCTGCCCTTATAAAAATGTTGGGAAAAAAAATTATGAGTTCCTTAAAAATTTTGTCTCATTGCAATGCTAGTCCTGTGGAATCAGTGAAGGATTAAATGGTAACTTAAAAAGTGGATGTGTGTGGCTAAATGTGTGAGCTGAGTTAGGTGTACATAGGGTTAAATTTGTTGAAGTAAAAATTGTTCCATAGCATTCCAAGAGAAATAGTCTGTCTTGTATTTCTGTCACTTCTAAACATTACTTCAAACATAAAATGAAATGTATCAAAGTTTGTCCTCATCCTAACTAGTTTACGGCTGAAAGTACTTATTTTTAACAACAATCTTGACAGAAGGATGTGATATATTCACTTTGAGATGAAAATGGATCCAACATTATTACACTGATACCTATTTGTTTTATCTTTCTTAATGTTGTATTTCAGATTACCCCTTTACCAGTATGGCATGGTCGTGGTTATCGTTCCCTAGGTTTTCGTTTTGGTAATATTTGTTACATTAGGTAATGCTTCTAAGTCACAGATACGGTTTTATTTTGACTCTAGTTTGGAGCTAATCTTTTATTCACGTTTGCAGTGATGTTAGCGAGATACCTGAAGAAACTTATCCACTTCTGAAGGACTGTGAAATCCTGATTCTGGTCTCTCTCTCTCACACACACACACACACACACACACACACACACACACATGCATACAGACAAACAAGCACAAAAACTTTTGTTTTATCCTCATGAATAGTCATTTTTAGAAGTCCATAATGAAAATTCTCATTTGGTTTATTTTTCAAACGGCTTCTTCAGGATGCTTTAAGGCCAGATCGGTCTTCTTCGACTCATTTTGGTCTGCCAAGGGTAAACTATTTTACCTCTTCTGCTACAAAATTTTATTAGCAAATCTTAAGATTGTATGTACTCTTTTTTCAGGCTTTGGAGGAGGTACGGAAAATCCAACCAAAGAGAACACTTTTCACTGGTATGTTTAGCCTCCTCTTCTAGCATAACGCTTTAACTGCCCTAGGAATTCCAATCTCCTTTCTAGTTAGTTTATAGACCACGTTCACATTGATGCATCAGTCAAACCAGAAAGGTTGAACATCTAGGATTAATGTCGAAAGGGTTTCAAATTATTTATATCATATATTCTTTTAAGCCCATCCTATAATCATTTTCAGTTATAGAATTAACATTTGAAATTATAGATAGTAATCTGCTTCTTTTCTGCACTTGGCACTTGTGAAGGTATGATGCATCTGATGGATCATGAAAAAGTGAATGATTATCTTATGAAACTGAAGGAGACAGAGGGTCTTGATATGCAACTAAGCTATGACGGACTTCGTGTACCAGTAATGCTCTAGCTTCTAGCCTTTGCCTCTAACCTTTTGTTATCCTGTACTTTTATGTGGCCATTATTTCTTAACAAAAGCAATTAGATCATAGATATGAACTTCATATGTCAATTGGCGTCTCAAGAGATCAATTTATATGAATTTTGTTCTGGAATTGATTTCTGCGCCTCATAGTTCTTACGCAGTTTACTTGTGCTGTGAATTGTAATTTGTTAAGATAATTATTTGAATAAAGAGAGGAAAATAGGGTGGAAAATGTTGTTTTCCATTGCTTGGTTGAGGAAAAAAAATAGGAGAGACAGAAAATTGGAGAGAGTTTTCCCTCCCAGGCTCACTTTTTTTATGCTCCCAAATTGGAAGGAAAATGAGGAAGGAAAAATGATGAAAAATGCATTTTACACAAATTAATATTCCTACTTTATTACACTCACTTACCCCTATCATTTTCTCACTATTATATAATAAGGACATAATAGTCAATTTATATAAACTACATTTCCCATCATTTCATTTTTCTCTGCAACCAAACAAAAAAGTTTTTTACCCTCTCACTTTTCCATCCCTCCAACCAAATACACATAAGGGAAAACTAAATTTTTTCTATCCTTCTACTTTTCCATCTTTCCACTAAGTTTTCATTCACTCACTTTTCCACTCCTCCAACCAAACGGACCTTTATTGCTCCTCCCAAAAGTTTTGTGGCCAAAAGACTGTTGCAATAAAACCAAATTTTCTTGTTTCTGGTATCCATCACTTTTTTCTTTTTCCAATAATTTTAACTAACCATCACTCTTTCGTTAAATCATGTAGCCACATAGCCAAAATGTTTACAAAGTTATATTTTGGAGACATGTTGAGTGGCAAAATATTTTCTGCTACTTGCATTATGTGGAAGATGGGCTCTGATTTTATAATAATGATAATATAATAAAATAATAGGTTTAGTGGACTCTCTTGTACACTTCTTGTGATTTATATTATCCTTTATTTTTAATTAAAATCTACAACTTGTAAAATAGAAAAGGAAAAGAAATGTGATGAGCCAATCATTTTGCTTTCAGCTTGATCTATTTAATTATAGATTGAATTCCAGTACCAGGTCCATTCATGCTATTTTATGCTAGTAGACAAACTCGTTCTGATTTCTATATGGATGTTTGCCTACCCTGCTTGTACGTGACAAAGCTTAAATACAACTGGTGTAAATGCTTTGATGGTGATCCCTGTCAATTTCTCCCTCTACTTTAAAGCATACTCGAAGACATAACATTACATGGCAAAAGTGTTATCCCAATCATTTTTCCAATTTAGCCCAACTGTCCTAAAGAAAGCTTTGCAAAATTTTTTGAAAGACACAGATTGTAGATTGAGTAGTTGTAGTCTATGACACTGACTAAACTCATATACTCATCCGGGTTCCATAAAATTTTCTTGTGGCAATAATTCTAGCTTTAAAAGGATGATAGCATTTTCTAAGTGGAAATTGCAGGATTTCCATGTGCTTTCAACTTCAAATGTCTTTATTAGATGCCACGCTTAGTCGTGATTAGCATTTTGAAGCAGGATGCAAGAAGTGTTGTAGGTATAATTAGGTGGGAAAGATGGGAGAGGAGAGTTGAATGGATGATTGGAATGTAATGATTAAATTGAAATCAAATACCAAAAAACATGGAGTTTCCTTGAATTTCATGTCAAATTTCTCTTTCTGCAGGATACAATGATTTTGATCTGACACACTTTGCATTGTGCAAGATTATGTAACTTTGACGTAGCAAAAGTTTGAGGTCATAGTAAAGCATGAGCCCCACTATAGTTGAAAACTTGACATGCCGAATTCGCATCAATGAGTCGAATGATTTAGCAAATTCTATAATTTTTTTTTTCATAACTATTGAGATGATATGTGATTGGTGTATAATAAAAATGATATCAATAATAGATTTCAATATTCTAATGTGATACTGTATCAATTACATTATATTGTCGTAACAAGTTATGTGACCTATACCATAATCTAAAATTCCTTGGTGTTTTTCATGCTAAGGTGGCAAAGTCAATTATGTAGATTTTAGATCTTGGCCACATAAAACTAGAAGGAATTTGATGGGAACTTTGAGGCTGAATTGTGATGCTCTGGTGGGAACTAACGCTAACTATGCAGCAATAGTTGCTAGAAGGTTGGAGAGGAGAGTTTGGTGTTTGCTCATTCTAAAAAGGTGAACACCAATGTACTTGTCTAAGAAGAAGTTGAAGATAGATATGTGTGTGTGTGTGTGTGTGTGTGTGTTGTCGGCAATCACTTTGGCGAGCAAAGCTAGCTGGTGTATGGAATATGATTGTTGAAAGTGACTCTCAGTTATACATGTATTGATGCCTTGAATGCTCGAAGGAATAGGATCCTTTGGAGATTGGTTAATTTTGTTTTTGAAGCTCTTCAGTCTATTGGTCCTTTGATTCTGCTGTATTTTAGGTTAATAGAGCAGCTATGGATGCCCAACTGCCCATGAATTAGCAAGTAGGTCTTTAAGGAATTTTGTATATTGTTTTTCTGGTTTGGCTCTTGGTCCTCCCAATTTTGCTGAAGTTTATTTCATTGGAGGCTAGGTTCTTTTTCTAATAAAAGTTTTACCTACATTAAAAAAGAAGAAGGAATTTTAGGTTCTAATGGCTATTTTTCAAATTTAGATAAAAAAAAAGGTACTGGAAACATTAATATTTAGAACATTTCTCTAGTTTTTATATAAAAATTGAGTTATCTTAGAACCATAGTTTTTACCTTATAGACTAAGATTCAGTTTAGAATTCAGTTTAGAAACAGTTTATATAATTTTTTACTGAAATTTTTTATTGAAAGTTTGTTGAAGTATATTTGTATTTTAAAAAAAGTTGAAAAAAAGTAAGAAAAAAATTGTAAAAAAACTTTATATAAAAGTTGAAAACTAAAATTTGAATATATAAGTTGATACCAAATAAATTCTCATTATTTATTACTTTTATATAAACTCACCCCTCATAATTAACTACGTAACAAAAAAAATGTAAAAAAAAAAAAAAAGCATGATAAAGGTGATAACCATTGACAAAAACTTTCACATGAAAAAAAAATAAATAAATAAAAATTTATTAATCAGTAAAGTAAAAAAGTCAATTTTATACACTAATCTTATTCAATCTTACGAGTCTTTATTTATTTATTGGCAAGTGTTATTGTCCAGTAGATACCACAAGGTAAACACTTGGGGTTAATGTAATAATAAAAATAATAATAAAAAAAGGAGGAAAAAGTAGGTATTTACAGGTGTTAAAAGGAATTTTGCCGCCTCTTCTGAAACTAACTCCATGTCAGACTCACAGAGAAAATAGAACTCTAGAGAGAGAGAGAGAGAAAGAGGTCAAGTCACGCACTTTGCATGAGTCTGTCAAATCAGGTCCAATCATGAGTGGCCACGTGGGATTGTCGGGTCAAGGACGGGTCCTCGAGTGGTCGTTTTCACGGGTGTGGAATTGCAGACGGTGAAAGGCGGTAACAGTAGCATGAGAAGATTATTCTACCATGCTCCTCAGGTCCATTATCGCTTATAGACTCCCAGTCCAAAGCCGCATAAACATCAAATCACGTGACATTGTGACTCGTTACCTTCTCCCAAAAAAAATCTGCCTCATTATTTTTTTCAATGGTTGAGAGCCGGCTGACTTAATACATTTTGAAACATAAAATACTAAATTTTAGTGTTTTTTTTTTTAAATTATATTTTGATATTATCTATTCTATATTTATCTGTTCTTTTTATTGATATGTAAAATTGTTAATTTGGATTTTGTATTTAAGTTTTTTTTAATACTTTTTTTACAAGTTGTCAAAGAAATTAAATGTCAATAATTATTCGACACACTAATAACGATTTTTTTTTTCTTTAGAACTATTTAGGGTTTTAATTTATTGGAATTCTATTGGCTTAATAATTTGGGAGTGGAGAAAAAATGCAAAACTAACATATATGTTTTTCTTTAAAAAAATCAATGGTCATGTTACAATTATGAGATTTTTTTTTTTTTGGGTACAATTTTGGGGACCTTAAATCCTTTAATAAATTTTTGAGACAGATAAAGGTCTTAGACCTAGATGTTGAACGACCCTAGTTGAGAGTAAAATGTAAAGAGTTAATTTTTAATCTCAACTGTTAGATACAAGTGAGTTTTAATTAGTTCAACTGGTAAAATTCTGATGGTTGAATAAAAGATTTAAGACGTCATACGTTGAACTCTTTTTCTCAAAAAAAAAAAAAAAAAACTATTGAATAAAAATTTTAATAGGTGTGAACGGAAAAAAAAAATAAAAAACGTTTGAAAATTTTTGTGAAAATTTTGGAGGTATTATGTAGAGCAATAGCCATCCATGACTTTTATACAACTATCATTTGTTTCTTCTTCAGAATTCGGGTGCATGAAGAATGATAGAGTTGATATGCACCATTGATGGGCTGTGATATTTGACAATTATTTTTTTTTGCGTGTGGGTCCCTTTAGTATCTCAAATCATGAATGTGGGACCCACCTCTTTGGGTATATGCACACTCGTGAACTCTCTCTCACAGCATAATGTTCTCACATATGATAGCGATACGAGATTATTCTCTTGCTCTTTTTAAAATTTCACCAAATTTCATAGTAATTGGGGTCTGATGAATTATACCCTCACGTGAGAATGTAAGATTGAAGCACCTAAGAATCCAGTACAGTCACAGGCAATAATAATATCCACAAAGTAACCTTGAGAGACACTTTGAAATTGATAAAAAGGAAAATAAAATAATTATAAGGATCTCAAAATCCAAACATTTTGTCCTTATTGGGTAAGTTGAGCTGGGACAACTAGGTCATCATTTTGTAGTTTACCTTATAAAGAATCTAAACATGTAATGCATTGTAAAGAATGCATAAATTCAAACATGTAAAAATGAGTGTCACTTGAGTAGTTTTTATTCGTTTTTTTTTTAAATAAAGAAAACAAAATTTATTCGATTCTTGTGTGAAAACAATCAAATGTCATTATGGTTTCTAACCACAAGTCTTCGGCCAAGTTCATTGTTTGGCAATATTATTGGAAGTGTTCTCAAAGTTTGAGGTTGAAAGTTCAAGATAGTTAAGATGGGAGTTTAAATCCATTTCAAAATTATAATGGAGTTGGGATTTTTATTAAGGATAAGATTTAAATAAAAATGCTAATTAGAATACTTAAAAAGTACTTAATTAAGAATAAGGTTGCTATCTAGTGCTTCAATAAATTAAATGGGATACGAGACCAACATGTTTTCATTGTATGATCCATGTTGTGTCCTTGTCACATCTACTGTATTGGAGCACTAGACGCAACTCAATCTCATTAGTTAAACAAAAAAATTAATTGAAATATAAAATAATGTAATTAATTTTTTGGGCCTAATATTAGGGGCGATATTTAATATAATCATTGTTATATTTAAGGTAATCCATAATCTAAGGCAACCATAAACATATATTTAAAACAAGTAAAAGATATAAATAAAATAAATCAATATATAGTCACTAATAGATAAAGTTAAGATATTAATCTTAATATAAATATTTTATAAAAAAAAAACTCATTTGATTAGTCAAAACTAAAATGAAAAATAAACTATCTTAGAATTATTAAAAGTATAAAATATATAAAATTTTTAAAAAAATTCTATGTATAGCTTGATTTTTAAAAAGATTGTATGAGGTTTTATTTTTTAAATGAACTTACCAAAATGAATGTTTATTCTTTGTGCCCTAGCTTTCATTTCCAATTATTCAAAAGGTGGATTTATTGCAAAATAAAATAAAAAAAGGACGCATACATAGCATCATGGAAGAATTAAAAAAAAAAAAACAGCGAATACAATTATTTGACACATCATAATGGGGGTGTTCTGATAATATACAATTTTATAATTTTCAGGCTATATACATTGGAGATTTTAGTGTTCTTGAATATATTAGGGAATTAGAAAATATTTTCAATACATAAATTTTGATTTCTTATAAATATTTGAAAAAAAAAAAAAAAAAAAACTTTAGATCAGTTTTCTTGGGGAGGGAGGGGGGAGGGGGGGGGGGGGGGGGAAGGGATGCCCCTTCAGTGCCCTGAGTTGTATCACACAAATAAGTTTGATAAGAAAAAAAGTGATTTAGCAAATCCTACTTTAAATTTTGTGGCATGCATGATGACAAGAAAGGTACTGAATTCAAAACTAGACATCTCAACCAATTAAGCAGCCTAAACCAACTGGCCTCAACCATGGGTTCTAGTGATGTGTAAGTTGATAAGCCACATAAAATTAAGTAGAGCTACGGTATATTCTTAATAAATTGTTAATTTGATAACCGTACAATTAATGCTTCTCTTAATAGAGAACTAGTTTTCCCTCGTATAAAAAACCCAAATGGTCTTTCGCATGTTCATGGTTAGCCTAAGAATTTCACACAAGTAGCAAAAGTTTTCAGAATAAAAAAATTATTAATTGGCCCCCCTAAACGCTTGTAGAAAATCGTGTAACTAGGGTTTCATAGGAGTTGCCTTCGTTTCTGTATCTCATAGATTGAATTCCAAATTTGACTAGCTACATGCATGGTGTCAAAACTTTTTTGGCCTTACACATTGACCAAAAGGAGGGCTTGTGTACTTAAAACTCAAGGCAGACTCACTTATTGGACTTAGCCGCCTGGGGCATAGTCAAGAGTCAGCCATGGCCTAACTCAAGACCTTTAAAGAGTTACAACCATGACTAATATCCATCCATGGTCAAGATCAATTCAAGTACTTTTTGATCATTTCACATAAAAAAAATGGCCAACATCAATTATTTATAGGTGTTGATTTTTATGATGGTGATAAAAGCAAAAGTTGTACCATAAAATTATTGGCTTCTTCAATAGATTGGTAATATTAAATATAAAAAGCTTTATGAATAAACAGCAAAACCACTGTGAAATAGATTTTCCTATTCAATGACTGATTACAAGAAACAGGAAATAAACTGTGGCAAATTGCTAGTAAAGTTTCTAATTATAACAAAAGAAAGAGTTTCATGATTAAAGGTCTTGGATTTGATGAAATGATGCTTATATGACTATTGTTACCTTTCAAAGCGAATATGTTCTAAGAAATTTATATTGTAGAATGGTTTTAGATGAAAAAAATCAGAATATATAGTTTGTAAGACTTTGATATTTTGCATTTAGAGCAACATTTATATACATATTAGTGCTAGTAAGCTAAGAAATGAAAGAGATGTGTAACAATGACAATCATTTTGAGATGCTTTGTTATTTGAATATATATAGGTTGGAAAACTTGTAGGGGTCCTCACACCGACAGATTCCCCCACACACACACAAGCAAACAAACTTCCATGCATCTTGCCTCTCCTGTGAAGAACACATCGTCAAAAACTCAAAGTCCTTCCCTGAAATTTTTTTGCATATATATGTGCAAACCCAAAAGGCATATATAATTGATCCACGGGTTCTTGTAGGAAAAGTAATAGAATTTTTATGATTAACCAGGCTTGCTATACATTGTATCCTTATCATATAAAAGGTTTAAATCTTATATCACATAACTAGCTAGAAAAGCTTGCATATCTGCATATTGCTAGAAGACTCAACATGCCTTGTAACCTAAAGTCTGTGCATTGAAGCAACAAGTCCATTAGTTAATGGTATGGAAATGGGGCCAGGTGCTACATGCGGACAAAAAGAAAAAAGTAAAAAAAAAAATAATAAAAACAAAAGTAATGAAAAGTTTAGGAATGAAACTGAAGGAAGAAAACAAAAATGGATGCATGTGTATGGAAGCTAAAGATAATAATAGCAATATAGCAGAAAAGATAGGTGCTTTCAGCTCCATCAATCTTATTGAAACATTTCTTCATGGCTGTAATATAAGAATAACAAACCCTGAGGGCTTATTAAGAGAGCTTTTTTTGTATACCTATCACCGAGTAAAATTATGAGTCTAGATCGGCCGACCTGTATTTGATATTAATGTATGTTTATATTTTAATGTAATTGTTACCTAATAGAATATAATATATTGCATAATCAAAAGTTATTGTATTCGGTTGATTTTTCACCACTCTACATTGACCAATAAATCTTTTAGCTCCCATGTCTTATTCAAGGATATAATTAGGACATCGACATTGGAGTACAGAATGAAGAGGCATGTCACGTGTGGTATCATCAATTGTACTAAATAAAATGGTTTGTTTTTACAATCACAAGAACTCCTGTGCATTCTGCAAATTAACCCACCTGGCTAAACTTCAAAAGCTTTACCTATTTATCAGTGCCATATATATATATATATATATAGAGAGAGAGAGAGAGAGAGAGAGAGAGAGAGAGAGAGAGGGGAAAGAACAATATATGATAGCATCCTTTTGGTAAATTTTTTTCTTCCAATAATTGAGATGAGCTTTTGTTCTGGGTTTACCATGCAGGCCTTAATTATTACAAAGCTCACTAGGATAAAATTCATTTGTTGATCACACTAATTAATGTAAAGTTGATATATATTAGTTCCATCACATAGATAAATCAATGGTTCCAAATTTATGCCAAATGGTGCCTAATGGCATAACAATGAACATGTCACATTTATCACAAAGATATGATATATTCGTTTATTTTCCTCTCACGCATGCTGTTTCTCATTAGTTGAAAATTTAATGTTCTTAATTATTATTTTGTTGAAATTTATTTTAATATTATTATAAGCCAAAGATGAGCTGGGAGAGCACATTGAGACTATTGTCGAGCAAGATCCCATTTCAAAAACTAAATCATTGAAGAATAAAACAAGAAAATGACAAAAGAGAAAGGATTTATTTTTCATATTCCCTTTTTTTAAACCTTCTTTTTTGTGTGGGAACACAAACTTCTCGAAAACATGAACAAACAGAAAGGCAGTGTAGCTCCATTGTATCCACATTATTTATATCATGCACAAGTTCATTCATGTAATAAACTATCCGCAATCTCCTATTAGACGTATATATATATATATATATATATATACTTTTATCAGTTCTATGTTTGTGTATAAACAAAAGAAAATTCCAAGTGCTACACTAAAAATAAGTGCATCGTGTCGCACTAATATTTTAACAATATTTTCTTTGTATGTTATTTAATCAAACAGCGCAGTAACTATATGTAATAGTTTAGCTCCTGCTCACATGCAATTCTCATTTTTGATATCTGTTTTTTAACACAGTATCGTATGTTATACAAATTTTTTTCACAAACAATTAGCATAACAAGTGATTGGAACAAAATATTATAAAGCATTCTCAGAGTACAACGTCATGATGCTCTATTCATTCATATTCATGATAAACTTCTATCATTAATTGAATCAGTGAGATTTATTATGAATGTAAGATGAGTAAGCACTATATCACTATATTCCAAGAGTACTAAATAATTACTCAATTAGATCACTATTATATGAGTTTAAGAGTAACATTACTTTTATTAACACCAATTATAACATATCACCTTAATAATTGGAAAAAACTTTTATATTTCAAGACTTATTATTTTTAATACGTTTCATTTTCAGTGCTAACAAGGAAACATTATATTACAATAGCTGAGTCAATCAACAGAAAAAAATAAAATAAAATAAAGAGTCAATTAATACAATCTGTAGTTAGCTTGCTTGAAATTGGAGTCAAGTATTTTTTTTTTTTTCTTCTCTTGACGTGATGACTCTTTCAAGTTTGTGCTTGAATTTTAGTCTTGGACCCTAATTATTGCTATTATTATTATTATTATTTTTTTTTTAATGTAAATTTCAGTCTTATTGTACTATAGTTACAACGAGAAGAACAACAAAGTAAACAGCAAAATTCTTTTGTTTAAACTTCATTGTTTGCTGAAGGTACGTTGATATATTATGAGGAAGTTAAGAAAGAGCCTTTTCGCCTGGGGGATTCATAATCAAATCAGTTAATGTTCTTTTTATTAGGTTTTTAATTTGCATGCAAAAGTGTCAGAATTTTCAGCTTTCCATATGAGTTGCAGCAAGTGATAAATTATTATACATAAGAAGTGAAAGATAAGGAAGCAAAAAAAAAAAAAAAAAAATTGTTATAGAAAAATAAAAGGATAAAAAAGCTTTTAGCCATGCTAGTTAGAAATTAATCAATGAATCAATCATGTCACTGTAATTGTAGAAAGCTGGGAAGGGTCTTCTACCCATGATGTAAATTATACAAATCAATCTCTCTCTCTCTCTCTCTCTCTCTCTCTCTCTATATATATATATATATATACACACATATAATGACACTTTCTTTTTACATTGTTGCTTTTGTATTTCTTTTATTTTTTTTGAGTTTACTGCTTACATATATATATATATATATATATATAGACATATAATGACACTTTCTTTTTTCATTGTTGCTTTTGTATTTCTTTTATTTTTTTTGAGTTTCCTGCTTGCTTTTGTGAGAAATGATAGGAAAGGTTGGAGAGAGAGAGAGAGAGAGAGAGAGAGCTTAAACAAAAGGTTTTAGCAGAAAATTAAAAACTTTGTTAAAGGTAAATATACAATAAAGAAAAAGACAGATTATTTTTTTCCTTCTGGGGGTACTGGGAAAGAGAACAGAGGAAAAGACAGAAAGTGCAACGTCAGAGTTAGCCGTAGGGTTCCCTTGGGTTGTGGTTCTGGGGTGTATGTGTGTGTGTGTTATTATTTTGCTTGTACAGCTCTCAGGATATACAGAAGGAAATCCCTTCTCATCCACATCTCTCTTCTCTCTCTTCTCTCTCTCTCTCTCTCCCCAAAAGTTTTAAGAACTAGGGTCTTTAGTTTTTGTTCATATTTGTGTGACTATTGTTGGATTTTTCTTGGTGTTATCAAGCTTGGATTTTGAACCATGAAAGAAAAAAGTGGCTAGAGGATCTGGTTCAGCTCTACTACTCTCTTTCTCTTTCTCTCTCTCTCTCTCTTCAGACATACATATAGTTTGTTTAGTTATAGCTTTTTTTATATATAAAAAAAAAAAAACAAAAATTGTCTCTTGGGTTGGAGCCAAACAAGGAAGAAACTGTCAAGTAGTATAGTGGGAATTATGGGGTTCAAACACTACACTTAAGAAATCAATTTTCTTTGCCTCTTTATTGGATTCTTTCTTTTTCTCTGTCTCTCTCTCTCTCTCACCAGTTCTCAGTTTTCACTTAGTTTAGATGCTTGTTGTTTAGTTTTTGTCTTTAAAATCTTTAAAAGCTTTTGTCACACATGAAAAACCAAGATCTATGGCCCATGATGGAACCTTAAAATATCAAAAATTTAATGCTTAAGTGAGAAGATGATGAAGGGTTTGATGTTCCAAGTCCAACAACAACAACAGCAGCTACAGCAGCAAGTTGTGGAGGAAAACATGTCTAATTTGACTTCTGCTTCTGGTGAAGCAAGTGTTTCTTCAGGCAACAGAACTGAAATAGGTAACAACTATTCTCAACAGTATTTTGCTCCCCCACCAACCCAAACTCAACCAGTGATGAAAAAGAAGAGAAACCTCCCAGGCAACCCAGGTTTAGTCCAAATCCACACATATTATTTTGATCATTGTTCTTTGGTTAATTTTCATTTTTGTTATCTGGGGTTTGATTTTTCTTGGTGTGGAACTAGACCCAGAAGCAGAAGTGATAGCTTTGTCTCCAAAGACTCTTATGGCAACAAATAGATTTATCTGTGAGATCTGTAATAAAGGGTTTCAAAGAGATCAGAATCTTCAACTTCATAGAAGAGGGCATAATTTGCCTTGGAAGCTAAAGCAGAGAACAAGCAAAGAGATAAGGAAGAAGGTGTATGTGTGCCCAGAACCTAGTTGTGTGCACCATGACCCATCAAGGGCTCTTGGAGACTTGACTGGAATCAAAAAGCACTTTTGCAGAAAGCATGGTGAGAAGAAGTGGAAATGTGACAAGTGCTCAAAGAGGTATGCAGTTCAATCAGATTGGAAAGCTCACTCCAAAACTTGTGGCACTAGGGAGTACAGATGTGACTGTGGAACCCTTTTCTCAAGGTAATAACTAATTCCCAAATCATTTTAGGGAAAATATATGAATTGCAAGAGTTCCATTTAAAAGCAACAACAGTCAGATGTGATCTCTCCTCATTAATGGAGGATGGGATTTAAATATCCCAGATCGAATAATAAATATACATTAATTTTTTTTGGTTCCTAGATAATAAATTTACATTCTTTTATCTGATACACTGAAGAATTCATTACTATGCATCTAGCAGAGTCCTACTTTTACACCCTAGAGAGAGAGAGAGAGAGAGAGAGAGAGAGAGAGACAGAAGAGGGTACTTAGTTTAGAAAATATTTAATGCACCAGCTAATGTGGACTATCTGTCCTTAGCTACCAGAAACCAAAAAAGAACAGAAGCAGCAAGAAAGAGGGAGAGAGAGAGAGAGCTGAAAAAGAGCTAGTTAGAAAGTCATATTCATATATACTTCTGCATTGTCTTAGCTCATATTGACATTTTGCTTTTGTTTTCTTGTGTGTGTGTTTGTTACTTTTTGTTAATTTTCAGGAGGGACAGTTTCATAACCCACCGAGCATTCTGTGATGCATTAGCTGAAGAGAGTGCAAGAGCTATCACAACAAATAACCCACTTCTCTCTTCTCAACCTGGCTCTTCAACGCCTCACATTTTGAACCTCCCACAACACCAATATAATCCCCAAGATCTCCATGCATTTACTTTGAAAAAAGAACAACAAAGTTTCAATTTAAGGCCAGAGATACCCCCATGGCTTTCTTTTCCTGGCCCACCGCCACCACAACCTCTTGACCTTTCATCCTCCTCCTCATCAATCTTCTCCACAAGATTAGACCATCATAATCATCATCAAGAATTCACACAGTCCCACCAAGACTTTTCCCTCCATGAAATTCCAAACCCTAACCCTAGTCTTGGACCCACTCTCCCTCCTTATCAGTCTGTACCATCCCCACACATGTCAGCCACTGCATTGCTTCAGAAGGCAGCTCAGATGGGTGCAACTATGAGCAGCAAGACTGGCAGCTCATCACAAGGCATGATGTTGAGGCCCACACACCAGGCTCACATGTCTGCAGCTTCTGATTCTAGCAACAACACAACTGGTAATAAGTTTGGATTGAATTTGTCTTCACATGAAGAGATGGGCACTACTGGTACTGGCTTTACCCATAGCTTGGCAGTTCCTTTTGGGAATAAAGCTGCATGCTCTTCTGCTGCCTCTGCTGGAGCAAGTACTACTACTGGTGTGGCCTCAAGTGTCGTTCATACTCCTTCTTTTCTGCATGACATGGTGAGTTCTCTCTCTTCTGCAACTGGGTTTGAAGGAACTTCTTTTGAGGATGCATTTGGTGGGATTTTGAATTCAAAGAAAACAACCACCACCAACAGCAACAACGCTAGCCATTTTACTAGGAATGATGAAAGTGGTACTGGTGGTGGTGAAGGTTTGACTAGAGACTTTTTGGGTCTTAGAGCTCTATCTCATGGCGACATTCTCAGTATTGCTGGTCTTGGTCATTGTATGAACACTTCTAATGAGCATCAAAATCAACCCCAAAAACCATGGCAAGGTTAGCTCCTAAGTTCTGGCTAGATATAAAACCTTTTTTTTTATTCTATAATTTTGAATTTCTTGTCCCCACTTTTTTTGAGCTATCAATCTTCCCAAAGGGAAAGACCTATCAAAATCTTAATATTACAATGCCATATGTTAGCTATTTTACTATTTTTGGCCCTTTTTTTTTTTTAAACTTTAAAGTTTGTAATTCTTCATGTATGCTTTTATATAATAAACAAATTCTGGAAGGGGAATCCCTAGTTTATGTGTTTTATATTAAAAACAGTGATACTAAGAAACTTCAAGGAGAAATGACTTTTTAATGGAAGACACTTCAAGAAAGAAAGCTACATTGTTTCTCTTATATAAAATATGAAATGGGTTCCTCATACTTTTGGAACTCTATTTCAAATTAATGTTTTTCATTGTGTGGACCCATATTTTGTGCATCATGTGATCCAATGTGAAACACAAGATTGATTACTTTTTGACACAAGTGAAATCAAGAGTTGAATATACGTTTGTGATCTACAATGCCAAAAGAATGTTTTTTTTTTTTTTTCTTTAAATAAAAAAGGACATTTCAACATCGAAATGGTTCATGCAATTACGCAAGTTTTAATTGAAGTAATGTAGGTTCCAATTTGACAAATACATGCTGCGCTAAAAAATGTTTTAAAAAAACATATATGAAAAAAAAAAAACACTACCACAAAGGGTTGTATAAAATAGACATGTTCTATTATGTGACTAATTCATTTAAAAAATGTTGGCAATCGTTATCTTCTTATTACAAGAATTTTCATTGCCAATGTTATTTCCAAATTCATAATATGCGTAATTAAGTGGTAATAATGGATATCCTTTTCCTTCATGGTTTTCCTTCTACGATACAAAACGTTGAATAAAATGTCTTCTTTTGCAAAGGCGAATTTTCCATTATTAGAAATAGTACTGTGCTTAATGCTCCCACTATTACTAGTTGATCACTGAGGTCCTATTGGCGGGCCACTCTTAACAATGGAAATTTCAGATCTATCCACACAATTATTGGATACAACATTAGAATTACAAAATGCATGACATGAAGATAAAATATTACCACTGAAGCTCATTAGTGGGGGTGGTATGAGCTCGGATTCTTCGCCATAAGTGCTTTGGTTTGAGTCTCACCAATAAATGGAATGGGGTGAATAGGCTTAAACCCGAGTTTAAAATACCCTTGTGTCTAACCCATGTGTAGTAATGCCAACAGTGTCGTAGGAGATGGCATCCTCTATCTTTCAACTTTTTATTTTGGTACCAAAAAAGAAATGAGGAAAACAAAATATTACAAGTAGCCAAATTCATGAACCAAAACACCCTATCACTCTCTCTCTCTCTCTCTCTCTCTCTCTCTCTCTCTCTAGGTTTTTTGAATATGCCAATACATGTAAATGTTTGTATAAAGTTTAAGGAATATACGAATGATGGGTACCAAAAAGCATTGGATTCTCTAGTGGAAAGATTCGTGAAATGTGCCTAGATATGCAAGTTAGCTTGTTTTAGATATGACTGTTTATTCACAAAACAAAAAGAGATGCTGTTTGACCCCTTATGTGGGTGCAAGTGGGATTCAATCCCGAGGGAGGATCACTCAAGCTTATTGGCCTCTATACATTTAGACAATATTATTACAAAATTTACAGTAAGATATGTGATGGATCTTTATACTTCCTTTTCACTTTTCTTTTAAAGTTGTGTCTTTTTTTTTTAGAGCTCATATATGGTGGAAAAAATGGTACTCATAAAAAATATTTACAATTATTTCACAATTTATTAGGGTAAGCAGTTATGATTGGTACAATATCACTTTCATTTCATTCCATAATAATACTATTTTTATTGTACTCAATAAAATACAAGACGTTGTGTTATCTGTTATAAAAGTTAAAAAAATATAGAAAAAAAGAAAATTTTTACACTATAGCTAGACTTACTGAATAAATAAATAAATTGAATATCTTGAGCTTAGAAAATAAAGTAAAAACTGACAAAGGCAACATATGGAAGCTGCAAGTTAGAGTCAAAATAATGGCAGGCATTTAGATTGTTTCTAATAGCCTGTGTAGAATTCTATTTTTATAGAAAAGGTAAGGTGAAAAGTTCACGTGTATGGAAGTGACTTCTCAACAAATTTTTCACCAAAATGCCTCTTTTGAACTTTACTTAGAATGTAAGCTTTAAACCTTTATTGTGGTCTTATAATTCTTATGGAATTATTCTAGTAAATAGTAATATACAAATTAATTTTTTGTCATGATTTGTATAAGGATATGAAGATTAATTTTACATCATATAAAGTCAAATTGTTATTAGATTATAAATAGGTTTACGTTTTTCTTGAACATGTTTTGGTCAATGTGAAGAATGTGTCTATGGAAGTGCATGTGCTCGTGCATATGAGAGAGAGAGAGAGATTAAGTAATCAAATGTGAGTGTTATCACGTAAGGCATCATATATGTATGATTAGCCTATCATCAGGTAAAGTGGGTTCAGTGAGAACTTTATAAAATCAGATGTGCAATAAAGATATGCTTATTATCCCTAAGATTGCACACTACTGTTAGGTCAATGGGGTTAGATTTATGGAGTAGCTTTGAAAGTAGTGATGGCACCTGTCAATCACTGCCTTTAAAAGGCAAAAAGATTAGTAAAATAAAAATTAGAGAGATTCCTCTGAATTCCCACTTCTCTTGATCTCATGCTTTTAAGTTTTTTAGTTCCCGACCAAAAAGAAAAGCTTTTAGTTATATAAAGAGAGAGAGATAGAATATCAAAAAGAGAGAGAAAGCATATTCATTAATTCATGGGATTTGAGAGAATGTATGTTTATCATAATTTCATTATTGATCCTCTCTCTCTTTCTCAAACAATTTAATAGAGGGTGTTTGATATTTAATATCGTCAAATTTTTCTCTCTAAGACCTTGGAAAGAATGCTATGGTTGTCATTATATTCATGTACGCTCTCACTCTCTCATGACCTGGGAAGAATATATGAGCATTGAAGTTTGCCATTGCTTAATAAAAGCTAACAAACACACACACACAAAACTCACTTTCTCTCATTCACTGTCTAGACAGGAAGGTGATTACAGAAAAGTGTAAGGTGGTGGGCTATAGGCTTTAGCACACTGCCTAAACCCATGTAAGTTTTTTGTCTGGCAGATATACCCAAAAAAAAAAAAATTGTGGTGGTATCCCCCAAAAGCTGGTGATCAAAGCTGAATATGTTCACAAAATGAATGAATGGGTTTGTTTGTTCTTTGTGAATTTCTATGCAAGGCATGGCAAAAAACGAGTTGACTTGTCATGTTAAAGATGCTCCCTTCCTTTGTGTCAATAATGCCACCTTTTGTATTTGACTTAGCCTTCCAACCCATACCCTATGTTTTTAGGTTTTCATGAGGGTTGCATCTATCATATATGGTTCCAAAGGTAAAATAATAGTGCTCATGAAAGTCACAATCCATATGCATGTCTTATTTAAATGGATTTGACAGTGGTGTTTTTTATATAATTAACTTTATGACAATAATGGCTATGGTAATGGGTTTATGAGGTTTAAGGCATAAAAAGGTACACTTAAAGAAAAATAAAGCATGACAGCACCATTGCTTATCCATGTCATTTGAATTAAAACTAAGGTCCTATTGAGCATGTTGTCCTTTGTGTGGATTCTACTTTCCCGGCTAATAAATTGGTGACATAAGTTTATACTCTTTTATTTGTATGTTGTTCCTAAGTTTAGATAAAGTGATCAAATTCACTGTTTTCTAATAGTTTAAATTTTAAGAATAATCATTAACTTATCATAGTATCAAAGCAGAAAGTTCTAAATTCAAACCCTACCTCTACCTCACTTTCCATTTAATAAAATTTTCATGTGTTAAGCTATGCTTAATAAAGGTAGTTTAGACCCATGAAGATCAATGTTAAATTAAATGTTTTTGATAAATTTACTATAAAACATATTTTTGGATAATGATTTTCATTTGTAAATGTGTCAATCGTTTGTTTGTTGTTATTCATTTTCAAAAATATTAAAGGAGCTACCTGAATGAAATTACTCCCTCTTAAGGAAGAATTAACGTACTATTTAGGGGTAAGATACACCCCTAGCTACTACTTTTTTTTACCTTGGATGCACCGGTAGGGCTATGAGCAACAAAATAAATCATAAGTAGATGGTTCTTCAAAGAGTAGGTACTATTATGGTCATATCTAAACAAGACCTTCCACATATTGGTCATCCAAACCCTTTTAAAATGGGTTCTATTCCAAAACCCTATTATAACAATAGCTTCAAAATCCAAACCAAACCAACCAGTTATTTGACTGATCCAATCCAAGAACCAAAACAAGGAAATTAAACTTTTGTAAAGAACCAATCAAAACCAGTGAAATAGGTCAAATTGGTGAACCATAACCAGCTTTTACCAGTCATTTTATTAAATACTTTTTTTTACTATTTCTATAATAATTAAAAATTAACAAACGGAGCAAATCATTCATTTAAGTTAAGAATATTAGACCCAATAAAAGTTAGCCAGTGCATAAGTGCATTCAATAGTTCAAGGAATATGCTATTTACAGAGGAAAAAGCACAAGATCTTCCTTTATTTTTCTGACGTAGGACCCTTTGATACTGTTTGCAAAAACCTCTCCCTTATTTATAGAGCAAGAATAATAGTATCTTCTTTGAATCTACTATGTGATACTTGTCATACTTATTTTAAAAACATAATTTAATGAGTCACGTAATTTTGCACGCATGGATGGCTTTATGAATGAAAGAGTTTACTTCCAAATTGGTTTGGAAGTCCTTCAACCCAATACATGGTGATTAATAAATTATTCACTTATACTTTTAATCATATGACTTATTTAATAAGGCATGTGCTTGTTTAAATAATTTAATAAGACGTGATTTAATAATTGTTTATTGCTTTATGAACTGTCATCTAAGGAGTCGGTGGAAATTTCTTCAATTGGGTTTGTATGAAAACTGTCATTTTATGAATCGTCACATAATGAGTTGAAAGAAACGTTTGTCCTTCTTGATTATGAGACTTGTACATTTTTTAATTATTTATACCCTATAATTTGTTATGCCATCACAGTTAACCTTCTAGATGAACTTCAGTTTAGACTTAAAACCTTGAATATCCTTCCTTTTTAGATGGTTGGCTTTTAAACCATGGTTATAACAACAAATTAACGATTTTACTAGCGGAAAGTTGGAATTAATTAATGTAAAACACTTGAAATAATTTACAGCCCAATATGTGGGCCTCTAAAAGAGTAGTACCCCAGTAGTGACAAGTAGACTTGCTCCCAAGTTATATGGACCGTAGATGATTTTGGGCTTGTTTGTAACAAAGGCAGATCATAGCTAAAAACTTAGTCCATATTTGTTAAAAACTACTAGCAAATATTAAATGCTCAGGCTCTAGTGGACACTATTAGCATTCACTGTGATCATTTCCATCCTTATAATACTCTTGTTGTTGATTGCAGATCCCTCCTCCAGTATTTTGAGGAAGCCCACATCAGTTACATCCACCAGAGGGAAATCATTGCACGGACATTTTAGCCAAAGAAGGATTGCATAATCCTAATTCCGTTTTTTTACATTCTAGTCCTCCTTATATTTTGTACTAGCTTTTAGCTGACGCTTGGGGTGTTTTGTACCCTAGGCTCTGACGCTCTGTACCTCTATTTAATCTTTAATGCATTTTCTGGTTTACCAAAAAAACCTTAAAGAGTGAAAGAAAGAAAGCCCAAAAATTATGAAAGAAATTGTGCTTGAATTTTAGTGGGCTTTATAGCCCAATAATATTCTGGAGTGAGTTAGTACAGGCCCGTTCAAATGTGAGCTGTGTAGTTGGGAATCGGAATGGGCCTATTGGAACTAAATGGTCTCGAATAAGTTTAATGAAAGAACAAAATAATACTCTTTCTTCTTCTTCTTCTTCTTCTTCTTCCTATCTCTTTTTTTTTTTTTCTTTTTTTTTTTCTTTTTTTTTAATTTTAGTTTTTTACACAAATTTTACAATTGTTTGAACTGGTCAATTTTGAGTAGTGACAAAACATGATTGATCTATTAGTTTCAATTGTGTCAATTACTTTCGTAATTGTGAATTTTTTTAGAAATATTTTGTATTTGTAACAGTACTGTTTTTTATATTATAATCTGTTCATGTTGTACAATAAAGTAAAAAATGTGATTTTAGTGGCATTCCAAAATGAAGGTTATTTGCACTAATTACATTTTATTATCTTAATAAGTTCTAAAAAAAAATAGTAAATTTTTTTGTATGTAGCATTGTTGAAATTATATTTAGGTAAGTAGTTATTAAGCTTAAAAAAAAAAAAAAAGAGAGAGAAAACAATTAACAAGCTCCATAACAAAAGTACTATTAAATCAAAATGGTGTGAAATTAAGAATATAATGATTGCTTAGCTTCTTCTTCTTCTTCTTTTTTTTTTTTTTTTTTTTTTTTTTTTTTTTTTGGGGGGAGAAGGGATTGATTAGCTTCTTGGCATGCATGAATTGTTCAAAAGCATTAATGGTACGTGCACAGGGTATATTTGTAACATTATTTATATGGATAAAACCTAAAGTTACTTATAAATTGTATAAGTTTCCAATTAACTTTATATGTATGACTGAATTGAATTAAAATTTTTCTATAAAAAATATTGTTTATATTGTATAGCTCAATGCAACTATTTGTTCAAATTTAATTGAGAACATAGGATATAACACCTAAAAAAAAATGGAATAGAATTTTTATATATAATTGTACTGTAAGGCATCCCTTCTCCCCCCTGCATTTAGATTTGCAATTATAATGCATTGCTTCCCTTCTCTCTTCTCTCTTAGGACCCAAAAGGGAAAATAAACGTGGCCAACTAATTAAGTGTGAAGGATTCTGTGTGTGTGAGAGAGAGAGAGAGAGAGAGAGAGAGAGAGAGAGAGAGAATTCTTGCATATCAAATTGTTTTGGACTCATATTTACAACATGCTTCCGTGAATGAAACTTTATCTCCAAGCAATAAATTTAATAAATAGTACAATTTATAAAATTTTATAGTTCTTTAGTTTCTAAATAAATATCCGTTTCTCCATTCAAAGAAAAAAAAATATACAAATTAATTTAGCACTTGGGGAACTTATCATCTAAAAACGAACATGTACTCACTGCTAGACCTCATTGGACGAATTTGCCGTTATGTGATTGCCACAGCAAAAGGAAAAATACTAATTACACTTAAAATAAAGCCTTTGCACACTCTAGAACTGGAATTTACACACACACACAAAAAAAAAAAAGGCACGTTCATGTCAAAAATCATAATTCCATAGGAAGTTTTCCAAAAGATCACATATATATACACACACATATATAGTGTTACTTGTCATATAAGGTTACTTTCACTCTTCTCTATTGTAGGTTCCATATGAGTAATGGTGGCATGGAATTGTGTTGTAGTAAAAATATTTTAAAAAAATTGTCCTAACTTCACGTATATGATTCATTCAAAATCCATGACTATGTAAATAATACAATTCCTTCTCAAAAGAAAAAAAAATGTAAATAATACAATCCATGTTTATTAAAAAAAAAATAAAATTTAACAACATTGTCCACGTACATTCATTTTCCTTAACATGGAAGGCATACCATTTTTAGAGATCATTAACTCTATCTTGTTCTCACTCGTCTCTCACACACAAAACCCACATTAACAACAATGCTCCGGATGGTGGATGATATGGTACTCACATTTTCTTTGCATATGTATGGCTAGTTTAATCATTACAATGTTGAAAAATGCCAATCCCTCTCTACTTGGTGTGTGTCTATATATATATATATATATATATATATATATATATATGGGCACAGGCACCAAGAAAGACACACAAAACCAAAACAACTTGTCACGCAAATTTAATTCCCTTTGTTTCTCTCTCTCTCTCTCTCTCTCTCTCTCTCTCTTACAAGTTACATCTCTCTTTGAAGCTACCAAAAATGTCTTCAGCTGGAAATATGAGCCTTTACTGCCCATCTTGCAAGCGTTATGTCACTATCGTCCTATGCGAATCTTCATGCTCTGCCCCTCATTGCTCTCTTTGCAATTGGTGCTTGTGCGAAAGCCATAGCCATAACCCTATTCCTAAAACCACTACCAAAGAAACCGAAACAAACAAGGCTGAAGGTACTTCCAAAAGCACAAAAAAGAAGAATTCCACTTCCAAGAATAATGCCAAGGAAAATGATAACCAGACAAGTGAGTCACAAGTGAACAGTACTGGTGCAGTTGTGAGGTCACAAGAGAACCCTACTCCACAAGTCTATCATATTTCTTTGAAATCAGTGCTTGAAAGCTTTGGGTTGTTATGTACACATGGTGATGATGGTGCAAGTACTAGCACTACTGGTCGAGGCTCGGAGGATGATTGTGCTTTCACTGTGGTGTTGGAATATGATCCAAATTTAGGGCAACGAGGGTCTCATAATTCTAAGTCCAAGAAGTAAGCGAGGAAGCTATAGAAGATGGTAATTAATTACTTAATTAATTTGTTCGTTAGCATTTGGTTTGGATTGTTTTATGTGTGTGTGTGTGTTTAAATTGCATATTAATTTATTCTCTTTTGCTATAGGTTTGGGTTTTGATATATTTGTTTTGTCTTTCTTTGCAATTACTAATGTATGCTTTGTTTTTTAATTTGGAGTTGATAGTGATATTATTATACTGAAATTATTCAGCTATAAAGGAAATGAAATTAAGTGATAGAGGGCACATGTGGATATACAATGATTAAAAACAATGTTGATTATAAATTTTAGAAACATAATTCACAACCTTAATTAAAAATAAGAAATATTGATTTAGCTTGCACGGAATTTTAATTACAGTATATATAATAAATTAAGGTTCTCTCTCTTTTTTTCTTTTTTATATAAATTAATCTAGTTTTTGTGAATAATTAAATTTAGATTGATGTTGATTATAAGTTTTAGAAATATAAACCAAAGCCCTAATTAGAAATTAGATATATTGATTTAGTTTGCACGGAATTTTTATTATATAACAAAGGTTCACTCACTTTTTTCAATTTTTTTTATATAAATTAATCTAGTTTTTGTGAATTAAAATTAGATTGATGTTGATCAAATATTGTATCAAATTAAGGTTGATAAAAAAAGGTTCCATGCTCTCAATTTTGTCACCTCCTGGACCTGCTTGCAAGCATTTATTATATTTTACAAATTTAGAGGCTGTGTGCATATATGAATATATTATATGCATCTTTTAAAAATTTTGAAGATATAAAAATTATTTATATTCAAGAAAAAATAGCTAGCTGTAATAGATGTAATAAGGGAAGACATGGGTTATACGAGGGGATTTTGATTTGGAGAAAATGGAGGTGCAGGATTTTCCATTTTTACTTTTTTTTTTTTTGGAATAGAACATACTTGCTTTAATAGGAGATCAAGAGAGCGAGAGAGAGAGAGAGAGAGAGATAAGGTAAATAAAGGAGTATTAGGTAATGTATAATTGTGAATTGAAGTAATTAATGAGACTGTTATTTTTTTAGTTCATCATCCATGTTAGACATGCCATCTTATCATTTTTTATTAATGAAAATTTTTTGGCCAACTTTGTTTAATTTCCTGGATGGTGATACATACTAAAGGCAAGTTGATTTATTACGATGTTTCTCATCATCTTCTTTTGTTTTTATATTTATTTATTTTAATACAAAAGCCATTTATGTCTGACATTTTAAAGTATGAAATTATATGTGCAGCTCAAAATTAATATAAGAAGATTATATATCCTGGGAACTTCGGTGATATATGGAAGGCCTTTTCAGAAAGTTGGAAAGAAGAGGTTGCATTACCGTGGATTCTATCTAATACATATTGAAGATTAGTGATCATATGATGGCAAATATTTAAGTTTTTGGTTTTAGTGCTAGCCTCTTTTCTTTCTATTTTTAGCAATTCTTATCGACTATGAACATCTACTTATACTTTATAGTTTCCTTTATGGATGTTATGTTATTTCTTTTATAATTAATATTGAATGGAGCATCTTCATTTATTTATACTATTACTGTGTTTGATCTCTCTTCCATTTTCTGACTTTTTTTTGAGCAAGTTTATATGATTGATTGCAACAGACAATGTCTAAGAACATATTATACAGGGGTATTGAAAATTGGTACCACCCTTCCTAACGAGTTATAAGGGCGAAGACCAAGACTAAAACGGAAAATCCATTGTGCACATAAAAGGAACAAGAGGAAAACAACATTAAAATTATTTTTTCCCAAATAATTAAATGATCTAATTTTTTTTTAAAATTACAGTGAGAGAGAGAATTTAAACTTTAGATATTTTTAAAACATCAAGAAGTGCCAAAAATTTTGAATTACAAAGCTATTAGCGATAATTAAAGGCTCCATAACTTGTAGCAAGATTTGCACATAGTGTGCACTTGTTCTTAGGCTCTTCATAGGAGTTATTGCTTTTTCGTTGTTGTCGAATGGAATATTTTGAGAGACCCAAATACAAGGAGAACAAATTAAATTCATGGTATTAGGAATTAAAAAAAATATATTTAAAAAGTTATGAATAATTGTGTATGTTATTTGAAAATTATGTATATCTTAAAATACAAAATTATAAACATTCTTTGAAAAATTATGTGTTAAATATATAAAATTGGTTACAATCTTTAAAAAATTATTTATATTGAATATACAGAATAGCATATGTTCTTTGAAAATTGTGCACATTAAATTTACAAAATTTTATATATTTTTTGAAAAAAATGTATATATTGAATATAGATGTGTATGAATTATATTATTATTTTATTAATTTTGAAGATATAAATAATTTTATAAATTTTGAAGATATAAACAAATCTATATATATATAATAGGTGAAGTAGAGAGAAACTATAATTGGAATTCTAAATTAGAATTCTAATTGGAGTCTAATTTGTGATTCCAATTTGCTTTTTTTTTTTCTTTTTCCTTTTTTCCACACCCGTGTATTTTTAGGTTCACCTCTCTTTTCCACACCCACGTATTTTCAGGTTCACCTCCCTTTTCCGGTTCACCTTCCTTTTTCACACCCACGTATTTTCAGGTTCACCTCCCTTTTCTACATGGAATTTCAAAAGAATCTCTTGGTATCAATGATGCATGTATTTGAGTATTTTTGTATCATATATAAGAAGAGGTTCTCTAAATATTTCGATTGTACTTGTCTTTACAATTTTCATGATCTTGGTTTATACTCTACAAAACAAATTTCAACAATTCTTAAGGTTTGATTACTGCTTTCTTTCATCTACTTATACTATCGTTCCTTTTTGTGTAAATTTTTTATTGTTTAATTATATAATTTTGTGGTTTTCTTATGATTGATGTTGTATGTTTATTGTCTTTCATCTGCCTATACTTTCTTTTCTTTTTGTCAATAATTTTTATTATTTAATTATAAAATTGTTTTGTTTTCCTATCATTTGATGTTGCATATTTCTTTTCTTTTTCATAACACGTTATCAGCACGAGTCTCTACCCAATTTCGAAAGGAAGTTGTAATCCCATTATTCTTCACATATCAAAGATTATTTATGTTGTTTTCTCAATTCACTGTAAGTTTTCTTTTAAGGAATTAGTATTTATCTTATTTTTTTATCTTTACGTTTTATGCTCATAATTTTAGTGATTTTTAATTGATAATTTTTTTATGAGAGTCATGTTATTTTATTGTTATATATTGTTATGAGATACACGTTATGAGATTCACATTTAATTTATTAAAATATTTTATTAAAAATGGTTTGTGATAAAACAACTTAATCATAGTTATATGTACCGTGAATGAATTAATCTTGAATATATATGTCTATATAGTATTCTTGCATTAGAATTTTGTATAATAAAAATATTTGTTAAAAAATTACATAATACTAAGTTTTATTTAACATGAATAAACTAAGCCTTTTAAACATGACTAAACTTATGATTAATAAATAAATAAATAAATAACAAAACCAATAGTATCACTTAAATAAAAAAATGCAATATATTTATTGGTTTATTAAATTATATATATTTTCGTGTGGTAACATGGGTTACATACTAGTTTATATTAAAAAGAGATATGCAAGTTATTATTACATATCAAAGGTTGATGCAGGTTTTATGTTTTATTTATTAATTTTCTTTTTTGAGCAAAATGCAGGTTTTATGTTTTAGTCCTTGTGTAGGCACAGTTTTGTAATAGAAATGGACCAAAACGGCTGAAGTGGACCAAACCGAATTGAAGTGCACTAAAATGCACAAAGTGGATCTATACTGGGCTAAATGGACCAAAGTGTACTGATTTGGACCGAAACAAGAAGTATGTTAATGGATGTTTTTAGAGCAATTGTTGAAGAAAAATAAAATAGGATATATCTATATTATTAAGAAGCAAAAAAAAGTAGCAAAAATAAATATAAATTTTGATTTTTTATTTATACCTAAGTGCTCCAATCCATTGCCTTGACAAAATGGAAAAGATTGCATTGAAAATTCCACCTTAATGGTTGCTTTTAAAACACTCAATAATAGGACTCTTTTAACAAATCAACAAAGTACTCTTTGATACACAAATGCACACAAAGACAAGATAAACAAATTCAGTATGGGTAGGGATACATGCATCCAATTATCATTGTACTCACAGCTAAACCTATATGGACTAATTTACCAAAACTCACGGTAAAAAGGAGGAAACCAATTACGTGTCAAAGCAAAGCCTTGCACCTCTTGAACTGTATTTTACAAACAAAATGTCAAGAAGTTAGAAATCAAAAATCTTAATTTCATATGTACCCAAAAAGAAAATATAAAATTTCTTTAAAATATTGTAGGTTTTACAACGTGAATAATGGTGGTATGAGATTGTTGCTGTTGGAAAAATATTTTTCATAATTTGTATATGATTAATTATTTCAAAATCATTGACTATGTAAAATTGTAAATAATACAATCCGTGTGACATGTGAGGGAGTTTTTTTTTTTTTTTTCATTAACATTGTACTTGGGCTTTTATTTTCCTTAACAAGTCATACCATTTTTGGAGATTATTAAATTTATTGTACCCGTCTCTCACACACATGCATCCACACACAAAATCCACATTAATTACAATGATCCTGGATGGTGTAGGACATGTTACCACATTTTCTTTGCACGCATGCACAATGTACATTCCGTGTGTGCATAGAGGTGTTAATCATTACAATGTTGAAAATTGGCTTAATCCCTCTCTACTTGGTGTGTTTATATATATATGTATGGGCATAGGCACCAAGAAAGAAACACACAAAGCCTAAACTACTTGTCACACAAATTTTATTCTCTCTGTGTCTCTCTCTCTCTCTCTCTCTCTCTCTCTCTCGAAGCTAGCAAAAATGTCTTCTTCTGGAAATAAGAGCTCGTACTGCCCCTCTTGTAAGCGTAATGTCACTGTCGCACTTTGTGAATCTTCACACCCTCATTGCTCTCTTTGCAACCTGATATTGTGTACCTGTGAATGCCATAGCCATAACCCTATTCCTAAAACCACTGCCAAAGAAACTGAAACAAACAAGGCTGAAGGTACTTCCAAAAGCACAAAAAAGAAGAGTCCTACTTCCAAGAATAATGTCAAGGAAAATGATAACCAAACAAGTGCAATACAGGTGAACACTGGTGCAACTGTGAGGTCACAGGAGAACCCTACTCCACAAGTCTACCATATTTCTTTGGAATCAGTGCTTCAAAGCTTTGGATTGTTATGTACACACGGTCATGATGGTGCAAGTACTAGTTCTAGTGGTCGAGGCTCGGAGGATGATTATGCTTTCACTGTGGTGTGGGAGTGTGATCCTAATTTGGGACAACGTGGCTCTAATAATTCCAAGTCCAAGAATTAGGCAAGGCAAGAAGGTTTGGATAGAAGATGGTAATTACTTAATCAATTTGGTCATATGGTTTGGCTTATTTTTAATTTTCTAAACATTAGTTTTGCTTATTGTTTTGTGACATGCGTTTGTTCTATTTGCATATTATTCTCTTTAGCCATAGGTTTGTTTGGGTTTGAAATGTTTTCTGTTGACAGTGTTATCAATTAATATAATATATAAATTATCCAAAAAAATATATATAATATATACTTTCTTTACAAATAAACCACAAAATAATAAAGAATGATGGTATAGCATGTACACGAAAATTTTAAAATGTTATGAGGAGGCTTCCTCACCTCTCTTTCTATCTAAATTACTTAATCTAGTTCTAGATTTTTAGTCAATACATTAATGTTGATCAAAAGTACTACCAAGTGACGTCGAAACCAAAGCTACGTTGGGCTCAATTTTGTCACCTTCGGGGTCCTGCGCTTGTTCACATATGTTATTTTGAAGTTGTGAATATATTATATTCATCTTTTAGAAAATTTTAAAGATATAAAAAATTATATTCAAGAGAGATATTTAGTTATTATTAGAAAGGGATGAGGCAGGATCTTCAGTTTTAGTCCTAGTGTAGTTTAGGCACAATATCAAAATAAAATATACTTGCTTTAACAAGAGAGATAAAGTGAATAAAGGAGTTTTAGGTGATGTATAATTTGTTTTTTGTTGCTAAATGTATACTTAATTGAGTTGAAGTAATTGGGAAAGTTTAATGGAATTGGTTTATTCTATTCTATTAGTTCCCTGCTTGTTATATCATCCATGCATGTTAGTCAAGCCATCTTATCATTTCTTATTAATGGATTTTTTGGCCACCTTTGCTTCATTTCATGGACGGTGGTACATACTAAAGGCAAGTGTTATTGGAATGTCTGTTTTTTCTTCAAAACAAAAGTCATTGAGGTCTCACATTTTAAAATATGACATTATTTGTGCAGCTAAAAATTTATAAATAATGAAGATAAGAGAAGATTATATACTATGGAACTTCGGTGATGGAAGGTCTTTTCAGAAAGTTGGAAAAGAAGGGGTTGCATTACCATGAATTCCAATATATATATATATTGAAGATTAGTGATATGGTTACAATTAGTATTGTATTTGGATTTAGTGCTTCTTCTTACTGTTGTTTCAGACCTTACCTACATATAGTATATAGTCTCCATTATGAATGTTATGTTATTTCCCTATAATCATGTATGCAGCATCTTCATATATAGCATTACAGAGTTTGATCTTTCTTTGCCCTTTCTATATTTTTTTTAAGCAAGTGCGATGAAAATTTCTAACAATAATATTAATTACACAGTGCAAATGAAAACTGGTATCAGCAAGGGACCTTTAACTAGACATAAGGGAGAAGCCCAAGACTAAAATTGCATTTTCAGCGTGCAAAAAAAGAAAAGTGGAACAAGAGGAAAATAACATTACAATTTTCTGTTGGCTTATAAAAGCAGAAAACCATAACCTGTGGTCGTGTAACAAAATTGTTACATTTTAGGCTCTTGATGATAGGAGGGTTTTTTTTTTTTTGGGTGGCATAGGAGCTATTTGAACTCACTATTTCAAGGATACCAATTGCACTTGGAAAAAGATTCATGATATCATTCAACATGAATTAAAAGTTATATTAACAAAATTATTTATATTAAATTAAGGATACGTTAGTATTCAAATGTGAGCATCTGAAAAGTCCGGAGGTGTGTCTGGTTTGAATTTTAAGGCTAGAAACAGGCCTATTAAGACGAAATGGAAAATTTACAGTAGTCCCACTATTTATTTTCTACCTATTTCTTGCTTGTACTTTTGTTTTTTTTAGTCCTTGAAATATAGGTTGGTTCAATTTTAGTCTCATAGGTTATAGGTATGACATTGATTCTATTTTTGATCCTTTAAATATTGGAGTGATTCAGTTTTCTGTTAATTGCGTAATGAAAAGATAGACAAAGGGACTAAATTGTTATATTTAAAAATATTGAAGGACCAAGTAGAACATTTTAAATTTTAGGAAATAAAATTGAACTCTCATATTTACGAGACAAAAAATGTACTTCATCTTGAATCTATAATAAATATAAAACTAAAAAAATTTGGCTTTTGGAAAACCCCTTCATATTGTGTCACATAAGATTGGTAAGTACTAATGTGTGTAAAAAGAGTGATGTGTGTGAGTTTAAAGTCTTGCGTTACACATTCAAGAGTTCAGCCCTTGAATGTATACTGTATTGTAAAATTTCATATTTAAACAAAAAGAAAACAAGAAAAAGAAATCAATATTTTGTTAAGTTAAAGAGAATTGCTACATCAACATTTTTCATAACACTTTTACCACAAATCCTAGGTAACAATAAGTCATTATTGCATTATTTGTCTTAATTTGAATCATACCATTGAAATTACTTGTGGAAATGTTGATTGTGATTAGTGGAAAACAAAAAGTAATATCACTACAGGATCCATATGAACACAATTGTCCACCACTCACAACATGTTATGGAAAAAAAATTGGGGTAGAAATTGTGTCCTCAACAAACTTGTAAAAATAAGACTTGTTGAAATGCATCAATGGTCTGTACACATGTTATGTTGAACAATATGGCGTTATATATATGATTATACTGTAAGCATCGTCCCCCATCATGCATCTAGATTTGCAATGCATTGGATCATCAGTGGCCTTCCCTTTTGCCCTTTTGTAGTCTCATCCATCAAACAATAACATTTTTAGCGTTTTTTTTTTTTTATTATTTTTTAAGAATACTAAGTATTTTTAAGACATATACAGGAAGAGGGGAGAAGACATGATTCTACTCTCTTAAGACCAACAAAGGAAACGTGGCCATCCAGGTGTGACCGTGTCTCAGAGAGAGAGAGATTGATTTACAATGGAAAAAAAGTAATTTTTCAAAAAGCATTTTCTAAAAAACTACATCATTTTCTTATGCTTAGTAGTTGGTAGGGCCTTAAAATGAGTTAGAAAAAAAATTTATTGACTAATTCCCTTATTTAGCTTCATATGAAAAATTATTGTTTTTTTCATTTAGTTTTGCTAGAGATAAGGTTGTTATCCATAAAATTTTAGCGAAAAACAATTTTATCGCATGCCAAGCTAAATAAAGGAAATTCAAAGATAGTTCTCTTTTATCCCATTTTTTTTCTAATGCTATCAAACACACGAAAATGCGAAAAACTATCTTCACATAAAGGTTTTCATTAAAACAAACATGGGGTTCTATAGATAATAAACTTTGTAACTTTTTTCATAAGAAGTGTGCCCCGTCGGTTATACCCTTCTTTTAAGCTCACTTGATACAACTTGCGAGAAATTATTAGGTCTAATAAAAAGGATAACTAAAATAGTCATCTCAACTAATAAAACTCTGTCACCTATACAGATATGTGAGTCCGCTTCCAATCTAGCAATAAAAATATATATATAAAAAACCACCATGTGATATCACATTTACATATGTGTCAACGATTTATTAGTTTACAGGGCCAAAAAATACCACTTCAACAGTCCTCTTAATGGACTCCTTCAATGGTACTTTCAATAAACCTAATAATTTTTCGTGGTTTGGATTCAAAGTCGGTACAAATCCATTAACATGCAAGTGTATTTAAAGAAAAGATAAGAAAAGAGGGAGTCACCTAGTTATAGGTGGAAGAATCATTTGTTAACTCCATGACGAAGGTCTACACAACTAAAGTCCAGAGATAAGGTGAAAAGGTTAGACACCCTAAACCGACCCAATCAGCTCTGTTTTTTTTTTTAATAGATACACATGCAGATTTTATTTGTCAAAAAAAAAAAAAAAAAAAAGAAGACAAACTTTGATTTGATTTGATTTTTTTTTTTTTTTTTTTCCTTTTTTTGAGTTTTAATAATTTTTCCCAAGTAACGTCTAACGGTCCCACAAACCATGATAATGATATAGAGTCCCAGTGTGTCTGTAACATCAATAGTCAACCTCCAAATTCTCAGCAATGGCGAGGAATCGAAGCTCAAGAAACAGAACCACTTTCTTCTTCTGCGCTTTCTTCACTATCATTGCCTTGTGTGCCTTCGTCCCTGTCTTTGCTCCTCTACCTTCTCTTTCCTCTCACATACCCCATGAACATTCTCACTCTCGACACAAGAAAGTAAGTCTCTTTTTCTCTCTCTTTTTGTGCTCATTTGTCTTTGTAAATGCAATTCTATGTGATATTGTTTCTGGGTTTTTGATTTATGGTTTAGTTTGATTAATTTCATATGAAATGTTTGAGTATGCAGTGTGTTTTTTGCTTTGATGAGAAAGTGTAGGAAAGTAAACGAATTTAGATCTTGGGTGTTGATAATATTGTCTTTGTATATGCAATTCTATGTGATATTGGTTCCGGATTAGTTTGACTCATTTCGTATGGAGCTTTGAGTTTGATGCTGAACAAGTAGCACAGTGTGGTTGGTTGATGGGAAAGTGTAGGAAAGTAAAAGAATTTAGATTTTGGGTGTTGATAAGTTTTGTCTTCGTAAATGTAATACTGGGCTGTATTGTTTCTGGGGTTTTGAGTTCTGGGTTAGTTTGTTTCATTGGAAGGAATTATTAGTACTTAGGTCAAGAGGAGCGTTTGAAATGAAAAACAACTTCAAGTTTTGGATATTAATGAGAAGTGTGTCAAAATTTAACTAATTTAGAAATCAATACTGTATTCAAAATTAAAGCTTAATAATTTACTTTATCTGTTGCTTTTCTGTCTTCCTTTGCTAACAACTTGATCATAGTAAAATATTCTAGCTTGATGATTTGCACTCAAATCTTGGAACTGTACTGCCTGTTTTTTGCTGAGGAATTGGTTGGAATGATCTTTTGGCTGTCAATCATAGACTTACAGCTGATTTTCATGCTATATGCATTCAATTGTTGTATTGATTTTGACAATTATTCTCTTGATTTTGAAAGAGCCTGTGAGTTTAAGGGGTGAAGCTTTTATTCTCTTGTTTTCAGGTTACTGCTCCAAAATTCGAGATTGCCAATGACATGTTTTGGAAAGATGGACAACCATTTCAAATTATTGGTGGTGACTTGCATTATTTCCGGGTTCTTCCAGAGGTGTTCTTATAGTAAACTTTTCAGAAATTAGTACCTTATCAATTTATTTGTAAGAGAAGGGTAACTCTAGTAGTCAATGCTACCTAATTAGATGCAAAAGATTTATAAAAATACACAAGCCAGCCTTAATGTTGACCAATAGAGACAACAATAAGTTATTGCTGATTTGTTGAAAAACAAAATTATAATTTAATATGATTTGACAGAGAAAGATAAACTTTAATGAGCTTCTGTAAAATCTTTTACTTGACATAGAAAATATATAGATATCCAATATTTAACATGCTGATCAAAACCCTGTGGAGCTCCTCAAGCTTCACATATGTGCAACTATTCCCTTAATATGCTTTGCTAAACCGATTATGCTTTGTGTAGTTTTTGTCTCATGGAAGTATTTGTGGAACACAAATATTTATCTGTTTAAGTTAACTCTTGCTTGTTGTGATGTGATGTGCTGTTTGTCTTTCATCACTGCAGTATTGGGAAGATAGACTGTTGAAAGCAAAGGCTTTGGGTTTGAATACTATCCAAACTTATGTTCCTTGGAATTTGCATGAACCAAAACCTGGAAAGCTAGTTTTTGAGGGGATTGCAGATATAGTATCTTTTCTCAAACTCTGCCACAAACTGGGTTTCCTTGTTATGCTTCGGCCTGGGCCTTATATATGTGCAGGTCAGGCATTACTGTCAAATCTAGGTGCTTTATAATTTGTTATTGGACATTTTGAAATTTACTGCACATGACTAGGTTACTAGATATACATATTCATGTTTAATTTCTGATATCAGTGTATACTGAAGCTGGATAATTTCTTTATGATCTATGGTGCACCATTATATGGTTGATTTAAAAAAATAAAATTAAGTAGAAAAGTAAATTCTTTAAAGAATATAAATTTAGGCTGTATTATTCTTGGTGAGAGACTGTGAGTATAATTTTTTTTTAATATTTCCATTTTTGGAAAATGATTTTACTTATTTGATTTTCCAGTAAAGAAACAAACAAAACCTTAGTCACTTCCTGCAGGTGGTGATTCATATAATTTTTAGCGGTCTTTAGGAAGTTCTAATTACATAATGTTATCAAGTACTTCTCCCAATCCTTGGTCTTTTTTGAAAAAAAAAAAAAAAAGG
Organism: Castanopsis chinensis; assembly: GCA_032878915.1. Classification (NCBI taxonomy): domain Eukaryota; kingdom Viridiplantae; phylum Streptophyta; class Magnoliopsida; order Fagales; family Fagaceae; genus Castanopsis; species Castanopsis chinensis. Next base: position 8,783,545 of record JAVQMG010000083.1, on the reverse strand, counting down.
TTTTACCCCGTGCGTAAAGCTCCCACTCTTTGTGGGGTTTGGGAGAGATCATGGTAGGCTTCCTTACCCCCAATTTTGAGAGATTAATTCTCAGACTATAAAACTTGTGATTTGTAAACATGTTTCTTGCTGAGTAAACATTTTCCTGCAAGTCATTGCTGGTTGATTTATAGAAAAGGGTGAAATGGCTTGTATTTCTTGTTTAATGAATGTCCTCACTTTGCTATAGTATTATAATTTAGTTAGCATATAATATATCAAATCCTCATAGATGATTGATAAAGGCATAAATTTGTTTCCTATGAGGTGCTGTCATTCTTTTGACCCAAAAAAGTTGGCGGTGCTCCTATTCCATCTATCAATCTTGGCTGTTCTTCCAACAAGTCATTTTTGTATTTCTCTTGTTGTTGTTGAACTTGATGATGAGATAATATGTTGTTCACATGACAATTACTGTTCTTCATTTCTGTCTCAGAGTGGGATTTGGGGGGTTTCCCTCCCTGGTTACTTGCCATAGAGCCAGCTGTCAGACTAAGATCATCAGATCCTGCTTTCCTCCACTTAGTATGTTTTCTTTTTCATAGCTGTTTTATAAGTTACAAATATCAACACAATCAATCGGTTTTTTTTTGGCATGTTTTGCATGCTTAGAGGTCTCATGGATGTCATTTTCATTTGAATAGACGGTAACAGTTTATTCTAAATGAGGAAGCAACCTAGCAATAGTTTCTTAGGTTTCTTTTCTTTCTTTCTCTCTCTCCTTTTGTTGTTGTTGTGAATGGTAATCACACACATACCTAATGGTTTTTGAACCCCTGACCTTTCCCTCCACCCATTCTTATGTGGGAGGTAAGCTTTGAGCTAAATCTCATAGCCTTAATTAGGTTTCTTCTTAAGTTCTTTATTCAGCTAGATAAGAAAGTAAAGTAGAGACTGTATGCCTTTCATATATATATATATATATATATATATATATAAGTAAGCAAAAATATATTAAAGACACTACAATATGCAGGAAAAGCACATATTAGTCAAACTGTATGCCTTTCATATTATGTTATGTCTTTTATCTCTCTCCTGATTGTTTTATTTTTCTCTTCAGATTTTAAAAGATTGAATTTTTAATTTATTGGACTTCCACTACTCGACATTAGTAGTCCTTAAAAAGGACATTTCAATTAAGGGAGTAATAGAGGCTATAACTATAGATAGAATAGAATAGAGGAAAAGTATACATGTGGCTGACGCTAACTAATCTTGTTGAGGATCGCTGACCCCAGAAAAATTTGGACCAAGGCTTTGTTGTTGTCCATTGCTTGACATATGATAAATCTCTTGAAAAATATAGCGAAAAAAGGTTGAAGCAATTTTTTCTATCTTCATCTGTTTTATTTTTCAAGTTAATTGTACCATAACTTTATGTTGTACCCAAAAAAAATTATATTGCAAATGCTGGGTGTAATCTTTTTGTTCTGTTATAAAGGTATAGCCTTATAAGTCCATCCAGAAGGTCCTAAAATGTTTGGGTTCATAATGAGGCTCTCTTTTGCTGACCTAATAATGTTTTGTAGATTCTGTGAAATTAAAATGATTTTAATTGTGATTGAACTATCTTTTGCATTTTAAATCAATTAATTGTGTCTTTATATTCTTTTTTACTATTCAATGTTTACTATGGAATCATACCTATTGTGAACTATTCAAGGTTGAAGGATGGTGGGCAATCTTGCTTCAGAAAGTAGCTCCTCTTCTTTACGAAAATGGAGGCCCTGTAATAATGGTTCAAGTATGTGTATTTGTTACTCTTTAACTAGAACTTGTTTTGATGGCATTCAACTGATAAAGGATGTAAAAAGTTAATGAGGACATAATTAGGGTTAGATTTCCTGTTTGAAAAAATTAAGCACCATCTCATGTTAGAGACTTTAAATTAAAGATGGAAGGTGCTAGTCATTAAGTTTTGCGAATTATGTAAAATAAATTTAAATTCGGGCTTCGAATGTTATACATAATGAGTGGGAAAACTTTTAAGGATTATATTTGAACAATTAGATTTAAGATGTAGTTATTTTGTCATTTTTTCCCCCTTGAAAAAATGGTATCATGGATCATAAGTAGTTCCTCCTCTATCAACTTTTGGTAATATTCTCTTCATCTTTCTACCATATGACCAAGGGAAATAAATACCATAAAAGGGCTATATAAGAACTTACATACATCTATGTAAACAATTGGGTTAAAAATATGGACACATGTATTGTCTTTAAAATGGAAAGGGAATGATAATTACATTCCTCTTCTATATGCTTCCTCCAGGGAATCCAAATAAATCAATTAAAAGTGATAACTGAAAATTTATGATTGCATCTTAGTCATTGTTCAGATTTCTTAGGTTGTCAAAGTTGTTAACTTCAAGTTCCACTGAAGTGGGATTGTTTTAGATTTCAATGTCAGTAAGATTCCAATAACGTGAGATTAATTTGCCAGATTGAAAATGAATATGGTTCATATGGAAATGACAAAGCTTATCTTCATCAACTTGTCACCTTCGCTCGTAGTCACCTTGGGGATGATATAATTTTGTAAGATGTTTTTTCTGTCTTTAGACTGATCATCTTGATTCTATGTAGAAATATATCATGTTAATGTCATATGTTTATGTCTACATTTTGTAAAGTTTCATCCTTTACTTAATTTATTGTATAAAACCTTCCATAGAGGTTATTTTTATTATTATTATTATTGTTATTGTTTTAACATGTTGTCTAAAATGGGATTCGAACTAATGTTTCAGGTTATATTATATTGAGTCGTTGATTTCTTCTTTAATCATTCATCCTTTCTTGATTGGATTTTAATGGTTTTTAGGTATACTACAGATGGAGGTACTAGGGAAACTCTTGAGAGAGGAACAATATCTGGAGATGCAGTATTTTCAGGTAAATTTCAACATCAAAGTTTAATCTTTTATACTACATTTTCTAAGTTATGAATACTAATCTTTCTCATGATTTTCTTTCTTTGTTACCGTTTATTTATTTATTTCAGTTATCAATAACTATTTAATTCATTTTTGTATGTTGTGAGCATGTTTCTCCGTGTGTGTGTATCTGCATATGAATATATGTGCATTGACTATCATCCAAGTAACTCATAACCTACTCTGTATCTAACTCTGGTATGTAGCTGTTGACTTTACTACTGGTGATGAGCCTTGGCCAATATTTCAGTTACAAAAGAAGTTCAATGCCCCTGGAAAGTCACCACCACTTTCAGCGTAAGTGTCTCGCTAGTAATTCATATTTATATAATGGTCAGTGGTTCAATTGTCATGATGCTTGTTGCTTCAGGGAGTTTTACACAGGCTGGCTTACACATTGGGGAGAGAAGCTTGCAGAGACTGATGCTGATTTTACAGCAGCTGCCCTGGAAAAGATTTTGGCTCGAAATGGTTCTGCTGTGCTTTATGTATGCACTCAAATGCCAGTACGTGTTTCTGTTAACTGATCCCTTTCATGGTAATACTTTGATCTTGGCTTTCTAATTTCTAGATGGCACATGGTGGTACAAACTTTGGATTCTATAATGGAGCGAATACTGGTGGAAATGAGTCTGATTACAAGCCTGACCTCACTTCTTATGATTATGTGAGGAAATATTAACTTGTTTGTTGTAACTTCTATATTGACTCCTGGTGCACGATAAACTCACTGAACTGATGCCTCTTGTTCCAGGATGCACCAATTAGGGAAACTGGTGATGTGAACAATGCAAAATTCAAGGGTATATTTAGTACACTTGGAGCCAACTTAAATTAACTCAAATTTTATGTTGCAAGTTATGATCATGGAAAAAGATGTTCTATTTATGAAATTTCTACTGCTTTCAGCAATTCGGAGTGTTATAAAGAAATACAGCGCAAAATCTCTTCCTTCAGTTCCGCCAAATAAGGAAAAGGCAGGATATGGACCTATTGACTTACAGAAAAAAGAATTTTTGTTTGATATACTTAATAGGATAAACTCCATTGGTATTGTTAAATCTGAAAACCCAATTTCAATGGAGTCTGTGGGCCAGGTGAGTAAGCATCATTTCTTGTAGCTTATACATTCCTTTGGATATCAAAAAACGCTGCATGCTCTATGTTGTTGAAATTGAATGTTCTTCATGATCAGATGTTTGGGTTTTTATTATATGTATCCGAATATGCTGCAAAGGCCGATGGAAGCGTTCTATCAATACCAAAGGTGCGGCCTTCCCTTAAGTTTATATTTAAGCTGGTTAATTTGATGTTTGCTTTGTTGCTATTTAATCATTCTGTTTTATTATCCGATGAAAGCAATACTATCAGTCTTGGATCTTAGGGATTAGGATCTAAGAAAGTTTGGAAAAGAATTTAACTTCTTTAAAATTATTGCAGGTTCATGACAGAGCTCAAGTTTTTATATCATGCCCTTCTGAAGATAATGGTGGCAGACCAATATTTGTTGGTACAATGGAAAGATGGTCAAATCAAACGCTTGGCCTTCCTAAAATTAAATGCATCTCCAACATCAGCTTATATGTTTTGGTGCTTAACTACCCTGTTTTTGTTTTTACTATTATAATTATCATTTGACTTAGAGCTTTAAGCTTATTATATGAGAATGATGTTATATTTCCTGGCTTGGAGTAATTAGTAAAGCCATGCTACATAAGAATTTCAATATGCAATGAATTCTTTTGTTACTATGTTAGTGCTAGGGGGTTCTCTGCAATATATCTACATATTCTATATATGCATTATTAGTACCCAGAATCACACCCAAAGTGAATTTTCTGTATTGATGCTATAAATTATACATTTTTTTACTTAAGTGTTTTCTGTTCTTGTAGGTTGAAAATATGGGTCGTGTAAATTACGGGTCATATATATTTGACAGGAAGGTAAAGTATCTTGCAAAATAGAGAATTATATATATATATATAAATATATATATGTATGTATGTATGTATGTATTTTCTACATTATGATTTGAGTCATGAAGAACAGAGTCTTTTAATTTGTTATCCAAAAGACTGCATTCTGGAGAATTTTTTGACTGAGTTCTAATCCCTCGTACTCAACATATTATTGAAGGTTATAAGAAGAAACTTTGGTTTGTTTTAAGTCCTCTATGTTAAAAAACACTTAACTGAGTTCGTGTGTTCTGTTATCCAGTAGTTAAATCCTTCAGAATGCTATTTGTAATTGTGCAGCATGGTTATCTATTCATTCATTGTTTTCTGTAAAGTTGACACTAACTACATAAGAAAACAGCTATCAATTTATTGAGTAATGTTAGAAACCTCAAGTTGTTAAAAAATTGGCAGGATATGCAACAAGAAAGAACCTTAATGGCTAATACCAATACTAATGCCAAACAACAAAATATGGAGTCTTTTTGTCTTGCTTATATTATTGTTACCACCTATAGTTAATTGTTTTAGTAATTGGTAGAACTGACCATGATTGTTTAAATCAAATTGCAGAATGAGTAAAGATTTATAGTCCAGATTGTAAGTAATATGATTATTGTTCTCATCATCTTTGTTATTATTACTGCACATTCGGTTACAATTATTAAACGAGGAATTTCCATCAAGTAAATATCACATACAATTAATAAAAATCCAGTGATGTAAGGTATATATACACTTGATTGAGTCTCTGTATTATATCTTTCCTATACTTCGTAACTGAAATTTCAATATTGTACTTTTTTCTCCTCTTGACATCTTTAAAAGATAGTGCTTCTTAGTAACAGATAATATCAACTGGTCTTTCTTTCTTTCTTTCTTGGTTTTTTTGGCAGGGTATTTTGTCTTCTGTTTATCTGGACGGGAGAATTCTGCAAGGATGGAAAATGCTCTCATTTCCTTTTAACAATCTGAATGAGGTCCCAAAAACCAATCCTGTCATTGCATATTCTGAATCCATAGAAAAATCAGCCCGCAGAAAAGCCAAAGGCAAGTCTAGTCCTTTCTCAGATAATGATGAAAACCAAACATAATGTTCTATTCTACTCTTTGTATTATTTTTCTCTATTAAATATCTCTGATCATTCTTTGTTTGATCAAGCACAACTCTTATCTATGTTCCAAGCATCAATTAGTGAGGTTATGAATAATGATGGAGAGAAGAACATTAATGGACAGCCATTGACTTTCATATGCAGAGAATGTTGCAAAAGAACCATCATTCTATGCCGGCCATTTCTCTATTGACAAAGAAAATGATATTAAAGACACTTTCATATCATTCAATGGTTGGGGTAAAGGCATTGCATTTGTCAATGAATTTAATATAGGAAGATATTGGCCGGTAAACTTCCTGTTTCCCTATTTTACATGGTTCCTTTGTGGTTTGATATTTCTTTTATAATTGTACTAATTTTCTGTGAGAATTGATAAATGGTGCATTTTGCAGATGAGGGGACCACAATGCAGCCTTTATGTCCCTGCTCCAGTTCTTAAGCAAGGGGAAAATGTTGTGGTAGGAAATGTCAAAAGCTATAATTTCATCTTCTAGTTATCAAATTTTGATGTTTGTTTTGTGATTGTTTTAATGTTGTAGTAGGCTTAATTACCGTCTAGATTCATAATTATAGGTTTCTCTGCTGTCATTCATTTTAACATGTAAATTTTATCTCCCATCTTTCAGATTATGATATATTAATGTCGTGTTTTTCCTACTCTTCACCCGATTTTTATGCTTGAACTTTTCAATGGTTTTAATTACAGGTTGTACTTGAGTTAGAATCTCCAAGCCCTAAACTTGTGATACACTCAGTTGATCAGCCAGACTTCACATGTCAGTTGATCAGCCAGACTTCAAATGAAGATCAAGTAAATTGAATATGCATCGGCTATAAGATACCATGTAATACAGAACACCCTGGTTCTTGTTTGTAAACATGGAAAAGGTAGAGCTTAATTGTTGACCTCCTGAACATCATTCCCATACTTGGTTGTTTATAGCAAAGGAGAATGTGTCATTTTTTTGTATCCTCTAGAGGACATATTTAAGTGTGATGGAGAATAAGCAGATTGTAGAAAAGGCTTCTGTCGCAACAATAGAGAGTCCAGTAGGGTTGAGACCAGGCAAGTACAAGTGCGACCCTCACCCCAAAAAGCTTCCTGGAAGAATCTGCCTTGACTATTGATTGATGTCTTTAACATTGTGGTTTTCTTTTGTCTTCCCTTTCTTTGGTTGTAACTTGTAAATTCCCCTCGAACCAAAGGCAAAGCTAAACATGCCCCAAATTTGTGATTTTTTCTTTTGGCATGTATAACTTAACTGTAATTTTAAAATTTTGATCCACAGGCATCCCTTGTCTTGGTGACACATTTGGTTTTGTTATGAATCATCCTTTGCAATTAGTATTGAATAACAAGTCATATTGACGCATTACTTGAAATTATTATTTGACTAGGAGTCATGCAATGCATCAATGAAGTTAGTAAAATTTTATAATATTAAAAACGATACCATAAACTAAGATTGAGCCTTGTTTTAAATTGATCAAGCATATGAATTGCTTGACATGACCAATCGTTTTAAACTCGAACAACATTAGTACCCTTTGTTCAATGTAAATCAACAATTTCTTCTCTTTATATTTTAGTTTGTATTTCAACTTCCTGTCAATCTTACAATTCAAAATCTTAGAATTAAATTTTTTTTAATATTGACATATCAATCTTCTATCTCATATGGTATGTATATTGTCTTATATATAAGGTTTGCAACCCAAATACCTTAGGGAGTAATGACAAGGGTATTACAAAACATTGATATGTCAAACTTCATTTATTTTATAATTGTGCGTACCCAAACCTCTCTATGCGGGCTGGGTCTAGGATTGGGTTCACAACTTATTTGTATAGTGGGCTGAGTGTTTCCTACTATGAGTAGTCCTTGGCTAATCAACCCAATGATGCCCATTCTCTCACGGACTCTTTTTCTCTTTCCTCTATGTGTTGCTTTCCCTTCTAGCGATGCTAATACTATTACTCCTTTGCTCTTTGTTTTCTCTCTCCAAGTGCCAATCCCTTCCTCACATTCTATTCTCCTATTTATAACTTGAGATGGGTGGAGGTGTTATGATTACTTCTTGATCTCACTCGTGCAGAGGGGGTCTAATCCTATTATTTCTAATAAGAATATGCTCTGTTAGGAATAGTGATAATGACATTGGAACTGGTTCCAGTCTCCAAAAAGATTATTCGGCAGCGATACTACCCAAGGCAATACCGGGCTGCTGAGCACATAGACTGCCCCGAGCAAGTGCATTCTTGATAAAGTTATAAATTGATCAGCATGTGGCTGCTTCTAATACTCTTAAGACCAGGCAGACCTAGTATGGTATTCGGGCTGAGATTAGGCCTTAAAGAGTGTCTGAACCAAGGTCCAAGGCCCAATGGGTGTGGGGTCAGGCACCGTACTATGAGGCTAGGGCCCAGGATCCAATGGGCCTGGGAGTATAACTTGTACAATAGCCCCCCCCTCCCCTTAATTCTTTCCCAACTATCGGGAACAAATCAAGGATAGTGTGGTTGGCGCTAATGGATCCTCGGGAAGTTCAATCGTCAGCTCCTGAGCGAACGAGATGGCCATTAATGCTTTCTCAAAAGGAGCATTACCCCAGGCTGTCGTATTTAATCGTAATTATAACCTAACGGTTCATGAGCCGAGGCCGCGCGTGTGGGGGTTACAAAAAGAATTTAGAAAGTTTTCCCGCATTCATTTTCATTAAATGCCTCAGCTCTATAAATAGCCTCTTCTAAGTTTTCATTCCACTTTTTACTTCCTTTCTTATTCAACTCCTCCTCTGTCGAGTATCTTTCTCCCGTGCATAAATTCTTCAGTCAAGATCAACCACTCCTAGAGTCTATAGTAAGTTTCTCTACCCTTTCCTCTTCTTTCAATCTCTTTTTCCTTCTTTAGAGTTTAAGAAAGGGATACTCTCATCTTCTTTCTACTGAGGAATCTTTAGCTAACTTTAGAGTAGTTTTTGACATCCTTGGAGATGTGGATATGGCTTATTGTCACGAGGACGACATTGTTCTCCAGCGACGCTCTGGGCCCAACATAGCATTTTTTCCTTTGATGGCTATTCTAAAGGGAGGGGCTAGGCTTCTCGTGGACCCTCTTATACTTAGTACCCTTAAGTTCTATGATTTGTGTCCTGATCAACTTCCTTCCAATTTTTACCGAGTCGTAAGTTATGTTAGTAGATTGAATCAGATATTAGGGCTACAATTAAACCATCGTGACATAAACTTTATGTATAGTTTGTGTGACAATATTAGGTCTAATTATTATTTAAAGGCTAGGGATGTACGAGTACGGCTCATATCATACCTTCCCGATTCTAACAGAAATTTAGCGGGAGAATACGTTCAGGTGAGCGGCAATTGGCTTGCTAACAAGCTCACCTGCCCATTATCGCCGTGTGATGTTGGTCGGTACCGAGCACCTTTAACTTTTTAATCGTGTTTTACTCGTGATTGTTTTGCTCAAACAGGCACTAACCAATTTTTGTATTATTTTGATGCAGATGGCAAAAGGTTTAAGCCTGACATTAGAGTAGTGCACATAAGAGACTGAATTTTGTGCTTTGGTTAGAAATATTTGTAAATTTCGATGGGCAGCTCCGTGCATCCCACCGTATACTCGGTTGCACTCCCGTTTACTTAACTGGGCAACCTTTCGAGCAAGCTTTGCTGGTGGACAGTCCTTTGTTGTCGTAAATAGACATGCTACTCCAACCTTTTTCCTCCTTAATTAACTGTTGGTGAAGCTCGAGACTTTGGCCCTCGATTCACTAGCGTGGAATCTTTGGTACCTGTAAGGGATGCTTTGGCAGATCTTGTATCTTAAAGCCGTAGAGTTCACGTACCTGTTGAAGAGCTTGAAGCCCCAGTTCAGACAGCCAAGTCTGCGAACTCCTCGGAAGCAAAAGTCGGCCAAGGAGAAAATGAAATGGTGGTCAGGCGGAAGATGGGCCTAACTCGTTTTGTGCTCGGTGCTTGTCCATTGAGGCAGCAATAGCCACACCCAAGCAGAAGTCAGACTCTGGGTCCGAGGGTTGCTCTGCCAAAAAACCCCCTAACTAGGGGAGCAGGGGGAATAGTTATCCGGGAGCCTGGTGGCATCCTCCTCCCGACTAGCAGTGGGTTGGCAAACCGCCTTCAAGCTTGGGAGTGAGCTCCTTTTCACAACGGCCAGCGTCAGGCTCAAGGTGAGGGAGGGCAGGTTGCCCAGAGTCTAGCTTAGGGCTCCTCTTGCCTGGGGACATGCGTTTCTTCGTGGAGGCCGCCGATAAGTCTTTAACTACTCTGCTGTAGTGGCACACTATAGCGGTAACATTCTTCAATTGTTTCTCTCTGGACTAATTTACTTTTACTAGGCTCTTTCACACGTGGTGTTATCGTGTTCTTAGGCTGCACAATTGGCCTACATAATGGATGAACGGTTGAAAGAGGCGATTGAGGATGTTGACCGGGAAAGGGCGCTGAAAGACGTTATGGCCACTGCCAATGACAAGAGTGAGACAGCCGTAGTTACTAAGAGGAAGGCTAAGGATTCCAAGAAGGCTTAGGCACTGGCGGAGAAGAGGCTAACTGAGTTGGATGTGAAGTTGGGCAACACTAAGCTCAAGTTGGCAGAAGCAGAGAGCCATAATTTAGCACAGGCGGATGAGATAGTAGATTTGAAGCTAGCCTTAAAAGCATATGAGGACAAGTGGTACAACACTAGCTTTGCGAACGTCGAGAAGTCTGCTAAGCCGATCATCCATGAAGCGCAAAACTCGGTTTTGAGGAGGGTTGAATGGCTGCTCTTCAAGCCATGGGGGTGCCAGATGATTCTCCGCTAAGGAATCTCGAGTAGATACCCTTCCCCAAGCCTCAACTTGTCCAAAACCCTATCGAGGCTAGTGACGAGGATACTCCCAGCATGAGGGAGTTGGTGTAGGACATAGATTCCCATGTGGAAGCCATTGACATGGAAGTCACCAGCACTTTTGATGCCGCACCCTTCATGGCCTCACCACCCCTGTTAAATGTTGGAGCTCAATCTGCCAGGAACACGTCAGCTCCGCTGCTCAGCCTGCCGTCAACGCTCAAAGCTCGTCTACCTTGGAAACTGACCTGACTACCCAAGCATGAACATACTTCTTTTGTTATTCTTGTGTTTTATCTTTAATTTTACTTTGCATGGTTTGCCTAGAGTCACCGAGATGTGGTGAAAGAACAATTACTTTATCTAAATTTTATTTTAGTTTATTTGGTCACTGCAATAGGGTGATAGGACACTTATTTTTCTTACATTCATAAATAATTTTCGTGCTATGATTAAATTATTCTTGTTAGACTTTATTCTTTTATTTCTGCTATCATGAGATTGAAATAGGAAAATTTGCAGTTATCAACTAAAAAATATTAGACAAAAGGTTATCATTTCCAGAAAAAAATAAAAAATCTCTCTCTGACAGCAACAGCCAACGGTGCCACGAGACGGTTTGGCGTATTGCTGACTGGAGGAGGGAATGTGCAGAGTAGTAGTGTGAAGCGCATTAATATAGTAAGTTAGGCAAGGTTTGGAAGTATAAGGGAAACTAGCATCTCGAGTCTATAAGACTCGAGATTCAATCAAATATCGAGTCTAAAAGACTCGCTTTAAGACTGCTCCATGCTCGCTTACCTGGACAGAAATTGCCACCTGGATCTCGAGTCTTAGAGACTCGAGATTCTAAAAATAAACATAGAGTCTTAAAGACTCGATTTTTTAGAGGAAATCCAATTATAACGATGTATCTAATTAGAACTTTCCCAGGGGAACTCGAGTTCCACTGGGAAAAAAAATGTAAAATACGCATAACATCACTAACTCAGCCATTCTCACCCAAATAACACTTAGCCATTCTCACCCAAAAACAAAGCATCATTCTCAGCCTTACTAACTCTCACTCACCCATAACTCTCACACCACAGTGCCTCTCTCACTCACCACACTGCCTCTGTCACTGCTCTTCCCTCTCAAGAAATTCATATCTTAGGTAAGAGTCTGCATAATTTGATTGTGATTGTAGTTGGGTATTAGTTGTCTATGGGTGTGGGTTAAAGAGTTTGACTATTTATTTTGTAGATAGTTAACATAACTTAGTTAATTTGCCAATGTTGTGAATTATAGAACTTTGTTTTGTTAGTGTGAATTTTTTGAGTATTTATTTGCATAGTTTTTGTTAGCAAAATTTTATTCATCGTTTGTAGGCTTTTATTTTTATCATGATCTTACAAGTTTTTTTGACTTTATTCATCATTATTTTGGGTATGAAATGGGTAGTGAATGAATGTAATGAATGAGTATGAAATGGGTATGAAATGAATGTAATGAATGGGTATGAAATGGGTGGTGAATGAATGTAATGAATGGGTATGAAATGGGTATGTAATCATGCTCCTCTACCCACCTAGTTCTTTTAGAACCCTTTTAGGCATTATAGGTCACCATACAATGGAGTAATAGATAATTCTATCTCTCCATCCACTAGGATTAGAAGGTTTACATCTTGGCCTTTAGATATTAATGGGCAATGGGGCACTCTATAATCTGGCTTGAATATGTTCAGCCTTAAGATGACATTACTTTTTTTTTTTTTACGACTATGTGATTTAACTAATATAGTAACTTAACTTGAACAGGTTCACAATGCCTGAAATTGATATAATCCTATATCACGGTGGTCCGCTTAAGAATGCCAATGCGAACAAGGGATTGTCATTTGAAGGGCCGGGTATAAAGGCCTATTATGCCCAAATTGATCGCAGGTTGAAGACCCTTGACGAATTGAAGATGTTTGTCATGGAAGAGTTGCGTGTGAATCCTGCTGTGCACAACATACAAATTACTTATCGTATGTCAAATGAACTCTTGAAGCACCCATACTGCAAATAGTCTGGGGGCAAATAACTCAGTCATTATGTAACACTAGTCATAGACTGAAAAATAAATTAAAAAAAAAAAAAAACAAAACTTGGCTTTAGGGATTAGGCCAAATACAGACTGTACATATACTGTGCATATACAGGAGTGCCCACCAATTGCAATTTACACTAACTAAATTGATTATTGGAATTTACAGTAGTACCCACGATATATGTTTAACAAATTCAGAATTTGTTTTTCCTAAAATTATATCTTTTCGTTTGACCCAGTACTATTGCTTAAGGAAAAAAAAAATCCCTATATTGCTGAAAGTCTTCTCCAGCTTGTTATCTAGTATGGTGCTAGATAGGAACAAAGTGATATGCTACATGTTATTGTTTCTATTTAGTAAAAGCTAGATGGCTTATCATAGTTTCTAAACTTGAGTGTTAATGATTAGAGCTTTGCTGAAAATCAGGCTCTTCATCACACAGTCTCAAAAATATTTAGCTCAAAGAGCTTTTAGATTTGAGCGACTGAATCTAATTAAACTACTTAGCTTTTAAATATCCTTTGGTCATGAAAGCTTCAACTTTTGTTTTTAATTTTTTGGAGTATATGTGTACACCTTGTGTGCATAACATCTCTATCTCAATAAAATTCTCTTACTTATTAAAAAGAAAATGAATGCTTCAACTTGTGCATCCTCTCATACTTATAATTTAAAATTTTAATACTCTAACTAAGATTGACACTAGAATTTTCACATTCCAAAGGAAATTTAAGTAATCAAATTAAAAGCCCAATAGAAAATTAACAGAGAAAAACACAAGCCAGGTATAACTATAACCAAATTTGGCAATTGAACTCAACAAAAATGAAGTAGAACCCAGTTGAAATTTCACCAAGAAACGTACATTCCCAATAGAATTATTTGCATTTGATCACAAATTGAAGAACTTGACTAGTACCCAATTGAAAATTTACCAACAAATTCACAAACTAAATTATCCAATAAATAAATTAAAAAAAGCTAGATGCAGTTGATATTCCAAAGAAACTAAGATTGCCACTAGGAAATTTCACATTCCAAAGGAAATTAAAGCAATCTAATTACAAGCCCAATAGAAAATTTTCATTGCAAAAACACAAGCTAGTTATAGCTATAACCAAATTTGGCAAATGAACTCAACAAAAGAAGCAGAACCTAGTTGAAATTTCATCAAGAAATTTACATTCCTATAATCACCAAAAACCCAAAATCATGAAATTCGAAAATCTAAAATTGGAGAGAGAGAGAGAGAGAGAGAGAGAGAGAGAGAGAGAGAGAGAGAGAGAGTATTGAGTAGAGAGAGAGTACCTCGGCACGGTGGGTCAATGGGAGCAGTGGGTTTAGAATGGGTGGCGGACTGGCGAAGTGCTCTTAAGGACTAGAGAGTATTGAGTAGAGAGTGAGAGTGAGAGTGATCGTGAGTGTGAGAGTGAGAGTGAGTGTGTTCGGCAGCGGTGATCGTGACTGTGATCGTGAGTGTGATAGTGAGTGAGAGTGACTATGAGGGTGATGGTGAGTGAGAGTGACGAGTGAAGGATCTTCTGTATAGTTAGGTTTGAAGCGCTCAAAACCGTGTTTCTGAAACGCGGTTTTGGTAAAAAAGTGTATCTAAAATCGAGTTTATAAAACTTGATTTACACGTGGAAATATTTATCCCGCGTTAGCGTCTGAAAACATCTAAAATCGAGTATTAAAAACTCGATTTCACTTAGTATCTCGAGTTTCTAAAACTCGAGAGGTTAGTTTCCCACGTACTTTCCAATTCGCCAACTATCTAAATTGTTAGGATCTTATTGATATTTGGAAAGGGTGTTCCTGACTGGAGCATTCAGAAAGAAGCGAAAGGCTAAGAAAAGACAACTGCCGTGATAAAACAAAGACACATGAGTTCCACTGCAACATCGTTCGTCAAACTCCAAATTTCTCAGCAATAATAATGGCGAGGAATCGAAACACAAGAACCAAAACTACCTTCTTCTTCACCCTCTTCACTATCACAGTCTTCTGTTACTTCACCCCTGTCTTTGGCTTTGGCTCTTCCCCTTCACTTCCCTTTCACTCCCACCATGATCACTCTCAACACAATCAAGTAAGTGTCTTTCCCTTCTACCTCTTTGGTCTTTATAATTTGTCTTTGTAAAATGCAATTACATGTGATTTTGTTTCTGGATTTT
This sequence comes from Castanopsis chinensis, assembly GCA_032878915.1. Classification (NCBI taxonomy): domain Eukaryota; kingdom Viridiplantae; phylum Streptophyta; class Magnoliopsida; order Fagales; family Fagaceae; genus Castanopsis; species Castanopsis chinensis. Next base: position 8,768,367 of record JAVQMG010000083.1, on the reverse strand, counting down.
ATGTTTCTGGGTTAGTTTGACTCAGTTTCAAAGGTTGATGGTTTTGTCTTTGTAAATGCAATTCTGGGTTGTATTTTTTCTGGGTTTTTGACTTCTAGGTTTGCTTGATTCAATTTCATTGGAAGTAATTATTATAGTACTTGCCTCAGGTGGAATGTGTGAAATGAAAGCAACTTTTGATTTTGTGAAATTAGTGTGGAAGGCAAGAGTCAAGAGAGGAGAATAATTTTTAACACATTCATTTTTGGATAGGTTTATGGTTCATTCAAGTCATGTTTTCACAATTTGGAAATCAATACTGTGTTTAAAACTTATTCCTAATTTTATGCTTTTATTTGTTCTTCAGCTAACAACTTGATTCTTTAGTAAGAAAGTGGCTTTCTTTGTGTGGACAACTGCTTATGAAGAGGAATATACTGTTGGTTAATTGGTGTTGCATGTGTAAGGGAAGTGGTGAATTCGTGGACCATCTATTATACCGTTATTCAGTTGCTTATGATTTGTGGTCCTTTGGTTTTTCTACTTTTGAAGTGCTTTGAGTAATGCCACAGAGGATGTTAGATGTCTAGTTTGCTGGAAAGGGTTGTATAGGAAGCATAGTAATAGCATCATGTGGTTTGTATTATGTGGGTGATTTGTAAGGGGCAGAACAATCAAACTTTGGAAGGTGTGGAGAGTTTTATCATATAGCTTAAGTTTAGTCTTTTTTGAGTCTTTTATTTGAACTTTGCATGGGTTGGGGGTTACTGTAACTCTTTAGTTGATTTCATTGGTAATTTGAACTTAATTGTGCAATTCTTTATGAAGCTCTCCCATTTAAGGTTTCCTTTCATTAAATAAATTTTTTATAGTAAAAAGAGAGAGAGAGATTCTTAGTTAAATGTTATAGCTTGATGGTTTGCAATTAAAACTTGACATTGTACTGCCCAGGTTTTGCTGATAAATGAATGGGATAGTCTTTTAGCTGTCAATCATAGACTTGTAGCATACTTTCATGTTGCTGTACTCATCTGTTTTATTGACTTTGCAATTATTCTCCTGATTTTGAAAGACGCTGTGATTTTAACTGGGGTGAAATTTTTATTTGCTTGTTCTCAGGTTACTGCTCGAAAGTTCGAGATTGCCAATGACATGTTTTGGAAAGATGGACAGCCATTCCAGATTATTGGTGGTGACTTGCATTATTTCCGGGTTCTCCCAGAGGTGTTCTTATGGCAAAATTGTCAGCAATTAGCAACTTATTGTTTTATTTTAGTGAAATGGCTGTATGCATTTGTTTTAGCTTGTGCTAGAAGGGAACCTCTACTAGTGAATGATATATAATAAGATCTAGAAGATTTATAATTCAACTGAACTTAACCAATAGGGATCAACAATAAGATACTAAAAATATATATAGGATATGACAGAGAAAGTTGAATTTTATTGAGCTTCTGTAAAATCTTCACTTTACATAGTAAATGTATAGTTTCAAGTTTCACCATGATAATGGAACCTGTGGAGTTCCACAAGTTGCACATACAAGCAAATATTCTCTTAATATGCTATACTGAACTGACAAGGTTTTGTAATTAGTATTTGTCCCATGGAATGTCTTTGTTCAGCACAAAATACCTCAATCAGTTAGAGTAAACTTTTTCTTGTTGTGATGTGGTTTTATCTTTTATCATTGCAGTACTGGGAAGATAGATTATTGAGAGCAAAGGCTTTGGGTTTGAATACCATCCAAACTTATGTTCCTTGGAATTTACATGAACCAGAACCTGGAAAGCTAGTTTTTGAGGGCATTGCAGATATAGTATCATTTCTCAAGCTCTGCCACAAACTTGGCTTTCTTGTCATGCTTCGAGCTGGGCCTTATATATGTGCAGGTCAGCCATAACTGTTGGATCTAGGAGCTTTCTAACATGTATTGGGCTTTCTGAAATTAAATATGCATGATTAAGTTACTAGGAAACATGTTTGAACATAATTTCTGACTTGTATCTGCACTCAGTGCATAATGAAGCAGAACATTTATTTTATGTGGTCAATATGATCACCATTATGTAATTTTTTTTAAACTAGAAATAAAACATTTAATGATATAAGCTTAGGCTGTATTTTTTCTGGTGACACTGTGAGAGTATCCATGAACATGAGATTTAGAGTTTGTTTAAGTGTAAGTCAGATAATCTTTATATTAATACTTTAGGTAATTTTAAACCACCCTGCTTTACTTTTAAATCATGGATCTCCCCTGAATTCTGAATTGTGACACATTGCCCCCTGAATTATGAAGTGTGAAACATTACCCCCTTTGGTGCAGATTAAAATGATATCATTATGTTCAAGTGGTAAAGCCTGTATCCACACAACTCAACCTTCTTCAGCAATGCCCTACAGTAAGCCTCTATCCAGAAAGTGGCACACTACCAATTCAAAACCCTAACTTACCATTTGAGTTCGTCACTTACCATACTTGCAACCGTAAAGCACTATGAAAATCTCCACCCACCCTAAATCAGGTTAGAGAGGATGGAAAAAATGAAGGAAGGAGATAGTCACAAATTCAATTTAATCCACATCACAAGGAGGTTATATGTCACACTTTGCAATTCAATGTGGTTTTGTAATTTACGGGTAAACCATAGGGGACTTTTTTCCCCCTAATACTTTTCTTTTCATTAAGACTTTCTCCTGCAGTCCATGGTACATATTTTTTTGGGCTCATTGTAAAGTACTTATCAACTGATGATACCTAGTACTGCTTCCAATCCCTAATCTTCATACAGAATAAGACAAATGATGCAAACATGTCATTTCTTACTTGGTGAACATTTTCATGCTCATGGTTGGGTTTATAGAAATGGGTGACATGACTTGTATTTCTTCTTTCAAGGTCACTTAGAACACAGCATTATAACTTTGCTAGTATCTCCATTTCAATTTCCCATGGATGATTGATGATGGACTTTTTTTTATTTATTGGTACCTGCATCCATGGGTCATGAACCCATGATCTCACCTTCCACCTTGCTTGTAAAAGGGGAGAAGGTGTCTTTTGAGCTAGAGGTCTTAGCCTATAAATTAATTTTATTGGAGGTACTCGTATTCTATCCATCAAACTTGATTGTTCTTCCAAAAAGTTTCTCATCCTATTAGAGTTGCAAATTCCCTATTTTTGAATTACATTTATGAGTATTTGCACAAAGAGGCTTTTCATTTGGGCCTGGTACGAAGAGTGAATGTAAAAGTCCTACTTTTTGACTTATGTTGTTTGTTTGTTTTTGTTGGGGGGGGGGGGGGGGTGTTGAAATTGATCATCAGATGATATTTTGTTGATATGACAATTAACATTGAGAAAATTTCTCTTTGTTTCAGAATGGGATTTGGGGGGTTTCCCTGCCTGGTTACTTGCCATAGAGCCAGCTCTCAGACTAAGAACATCAGATCCTGCTTTCCTCCACTTAGTATGTTTTCTTTTTGTATGGATGTTTTATAAGTTACAAATATCATCACATTAAATTGGTCTCTTTTGAACATTTTACATGCTTAGTAAATAGGTCTCATGGATGTCATTTTTATTTGGATAGAAGCTAACAAGTTACTTATCAAGACACACATGCAGAGAGAGAGAGAGAGAGAGAGAGAGAGAGAGAGAGAGAGAGAGAGAGAGAGAGAGAGAGAGAGAGAGAGAGAGAGAGAGAGAGAGAGAGAGAGAGAGAGAGAGAGAGAGAGAGAGAGAGAGAGAGAGAGAGAGAGAGAGAGAGAGAGAGAGAGAGAGAGAGAGAGAGAGAGAGAGAGAGAGAGAGAGAGAGAGAGAGAGAGAGAGAGAGAGAGAGAGAGAGAGAGAGAGAGAGAGAGAGAGAGAGAGAGAGAGAGAGAGAGAGAGAGAGAGAGAGAGAGAGAGAGAGAGAGAGAGAGAGAGAGAGAGAGAGAGAGAGAGAGAGAGAGAGAGAGAGAGAGAGAGAGAGAGGTAAAATTTTGATCAATGTGGTGGAATCCCTAGCAGTAAGTGAGTGGGTTTTTTCTTATGAAAGTGGTGACCTTATGTGTCACAACCAAAATCTATATAATATGAATTTATCAATATAGCAATTGACAAATAAAGTTACCAAACCTCAAATTATAATAGAACTCCAAATAAGTGAACTTCCAATCTATTAAATATCCACAACTAAAAACCTATAAAGGTCATAATCCAAGCATTGTAAAAACAATTAAGACCTATGATTAAAACTAATCACAAATAGAATAAATATCATAGAAGCCTTAATTTCATCAAAAGTTTCAAATGTTCTATTTTCTAGCACTACTAAGTACTCTGAGGCTTCAACTTTCAATAAGCCTTGGCTTATATATAAAACGTGATGGAAAAGGGCCAAGCTAAGCATGAATATTTGGAATTTCATTCTAACATAGCAGTCTCAAATATAGCTTAAAACTAAGCAAACCATTTAAATACGTTCGTTCAAATTGTTGCACATTCATTCAAAGGCACATACGAAAATTTGACTAGTATACAATGTTACATTTACAGGTATCACATAATCTCATATACTGCCCATGAGTGGGTTACCACCATCTAACCCTTGATGGTGATGGATCTAACACCTTTCTTGTGTGCAGGTTTACACATATATTGATTAGAGTTAAAAAAACATATTATGGTTCACATATATCATATTTCATAATATAGTGATGTTTATAGGAAATACAAATAATTTTCTAAAAATCATAAGAATCAATCCAAAACTTGATCTTATAGGAAAGATCACAATTTGATAGGAATTGATTATAAAGATGTAGGATGCTTAGCCCTCCTAAGAGCACATAAGGACTAAAGAGTTTATGAAATATTTTAGGATTTTTAAAGTATGAAAACCCAATTTAACAGAAGAAACATTCAGTATTGGTTCTAAAGCGTGGAATATAAATGTAAATCACTTTAAACTAAATCCGCTTAATGAATAACCAGCTTTTGTAGAAAAACTTAGTTAAAAACTCAAATGTTAATTAAAGTGGCTTAGTTGAGAAAATCATCTTTAAAAAGAGATAATGACTTTGTTTGACATAGTGATATTCAAAACTTTCATATTCAATACTATTAGAATAAAAGTAAAATGATCAAAGTCACCCTTTTGTAGTAGTCTAAGCTTTTGGAACAAGTGATAATTTATCACGATATTATAGTAGAGATCCTGAGTTTATATTCAGTCTCCACTTTACTTCCCACTAAAACGTTAGAATCCCACATGTTGGGGCCCACTTATTAGGGGGGGTTCTAGACATACTTGAGGGGGAGTGTTAGAATAATGGTTAAATGATCAAAGTCAACATTTTCTAATAGTTTAAGCTTTTGGGACAAGTGGTAAATTACTAGATACTATAAAAATTATTTTAAATAATGTTCAGATCATACATTTTAAGACTTTTTTTAGCAATAAGTTTTGGACTCAAAGGGAGGGGAATGGAGATTCAAATTAATGACCTTAGCTTCATGACGCATTTTCCCACCCAATTGTGCTACCCCTTAGGGTTATCATAGATTTTAAAAATATTTAATCTGAAAAACCTAATTAGCAAAACTCATGCATAATCACTTATATTTCAGACCTCCACAAAATGTAGAGTTCAGCACTCTTGTCTGTGGTCTCAAGTTGAAAGCTAATCGTGTCTGACTTCAGTCTCTGGAGAAAAATCATGATTTTCATATTCTCTAAGGGTGCCAACTTCTAGGTAGAAGTTTACTGTAGTGCGGTTACTGTCAGTGCTAAGTGCACTTCACTGAGTCCTTCGGTAGCACAGACTTAAAAACTGAATTTGGGAATGAATTTTACTCTCAGACTAGAAATCTCAATATTTGAAACTCATTACCTAAGAAGTTAAACTATTCACAAATTGGAGCAAGTATCGTAGCTTGAATTTTTGTTTTTGTTTTTGTTTAGGGACTGTTTTAGTTAATTTATTTAGCTATCTTTTGGGCGGATTTTGGGACTGAACAGATATGTTTTAAGGTAATTTGAAGGCTTCAAAAGTGATTACTAGTTGTTAGTGGCTAAACAAATTGGGGGAATTTCAGGTTTTGGGACTTGAAGTGTATTCTTTGTTTGATATATTTATTAGATAGTTTTAATGCATGTGTTCAAGTTAAACATACAAACTTAATATATCCTCAATTTCTAACTTTTGTTGTAAAGATTACAAAATGGAAAGGTCCTTCCATTTCTTTTCATGTAACAGATCTTACTAAAAATAATGGAAGGAGAAGTTGAAACAATTTTTTCAATGTGTGTGTGTTTTTGTGTATATATATTACAAGCTAACCTTTGCTCTGTAAATTTATGGTGTATTGAAAGAAATTATATTGCAAAATGTTGCATTTAATCTGTGTGCGCTATCGTAAGATACTAATTTATAAGGCCATATGGAAGGTTCTAAAATGAAAATGAAGCGAATGCTTTTAGCTGACAATTCTATTTTGTAGCTTCTGCTAAGTTTCAATGATTTTTTAGTTTACTCTTTTGAATTATAAAATTATTGTGTTTCTTTTGATTGTTCTTAACTATTCAATGGTTACTATTAAAATATAACTATTGTGAGCTGTTTAAGGTGGAAAGATGGTGGGAAATCCTACTTCCAAAGGTAGTTCCTCTTCTTTATGAAAATGGAGGCCCCATTATAATGGTTCAGGTATGTGGATTTGTTACTTTCTGACTAGAATTTTTCCAGTATAATGTATAATGAATGGGAAAATTTCAAAGGATTTTAATTGAAATATCAGTTTCAAAAAAAAAAAAAAAAAATCATTTCAAAAGAATACTCTTGATAGAATGCAGTTATTTTTCCTCCCTTTCTTTTGGAAAAATGGTTTGGTGAATCAAGATTACTTCTCTTCTGTCAACATTTTTGGTAATAAACCTCTTCATCTTCCAATTATATGACTGAGGAAAATACCATAAAAAGGAAATGGAAGAACTTGCAGATGTCTATATAGAAAATTGGGTTAAAAAAATATGAAACTTTTTTTTTTTTTTGATAAGTAATCAGAGAGCTTTTATAAATGAGAGAAAAAAAGACATACAAGAAGTTCATGATGATGAACAGCAAGGAAAAAACTATCCGGAAACTAAGCTAAGGGAGGATAAAAACTCAGAAAGAGAAGAACAACTAGTAAAACCCCAACAAAGAGACCACTCCAAAAGACTCCGCTGGCATAGAAGCTTTAACTCAACCAGCGTCTTCTCTTTGTCCTCAAAGGATCGACGATTTCGTTCCAACCACACAGTCCACATTAAGCACCCTGGAACCAAGTTCCAAATGTCTGACTTATGCTTCCCATGCCACTGATGCCAGCTAGAAATCAACCCCGCCACCGATCCTGGCATAACCCACAAAATACCAAATGCCTGAAGCAAACAAGTCCATAGGGAATGGGTAACAGGGCAATGGAGAAGAAGGTGGTTAACCGACTCCCCATCACTGCAACACATACAACACCTATTAGCCAAAGGGCGTCTCTTAAGCATAAGGTTATCTAAAGTGAGAATCCGACCATGTGCAGCAATCCACAAAAAGAACGCCACCCGCTTAGGGATCTTTGGTTTCCAAACCCCCCTCCAAGGAAGCCAAGTATTAGAAGCACCCCGAATCGCAAGGTAATAAGACCGAGTGTCAAACTTACCATCCCCTTTAAGCCGCCAGAAAAGGGTATCTCTCCTGCTCCCCTGAGGAATACGAGCTTGGATGAGCCGAAGAAAGGAAAACGAAGCAGTCATCTCCCAATCTTCAAAAGCTCTATAAAATGTTAAATTCCACACTCTAACATTACCCCCTTCTGGAGTCCACAAAACCTCAGAGATACAGGCATCCTTGACTGTTGAACACACATATAGCTCAGGATAGAGAACTTTTAGAGTAGCATCACCAATCCACCTGTCATGCCAAAAGCGGATACGAGTGCCTTCTCCCACTACAAAAGACAGATGCTTAGAAAAGCTCTCCCATCCTTCATTAATGCTTCTCCATAGACCACACCCATGGGACCTCCTACAAGCGTTAGTCCTCCATCCCCCTTGACCCTCGCCATATTTGGAAGAGATAACACGACGCCACAGGTGGGTAACTTCATGGCCATATCTCCACAGCCGCTTCGCTAATAAAGCCTGATTAAACGGCACAACTTTTCTTATCCCCAAGCCCCCCATCTTAATGGGTAAACACACCTTATCCCAAGCCACCAAAGGATATTTGAAGCCCCCCTCAGAAGACCCCCAAAGAAAGCTCCTCTGAATACGTTCCAATCTATATGCCACAGCTTTAGGAATAGTAAAGAGAGATAAGAAATATGTAGGGAGACTTGAGAGAGTACTCTTAATTAACATGAGCCTAGCACCCTTAGATAAATAGAGACGCTTCCAACCAGAAAGTCTCTTCTCCATCTTCTCCACAATAGGATTCCAAATCGAGGCTGACTTAAAAGAAGATCCCAACGGCATCCCCAAATATTTCATAGGCAACCTGCCCACTCTACAATGAAGAACACTAGCCAAAGCATCTAGATTGTTCACCTCCCCAACGGGGACAATCTCGCTTTTCCCTACATTGACCATCAAACCCGTGAACGCCTGGAAACAAGACAACGCTAACCTTATAGCCAGCAACTGATCCCTAGAGGCATCACAAAATATGATGGTGTCATCCGCAAATAGCAGGTGTGAAATACTCACCCCAGCAGAGTTCATGGCTCCCACCTGAAATCCCTGAATAAGATTACAGTCCTCTGTCTTCTTTAAAAGGCGACTTAAAACCTCCATTATCAAGAGGAACAACAACGGGGATAAAGGGTCCCCTTGTCTTCACTATCTTTAACCTTTTGAAATAGAATGATACTCTTAAAAAAGTGCGCACATTATATACAATGGCATTCCTAAATCAAAGAAAAATTTATGAACGTGATCTTGAAGGCATCATAAATCATAATCATAGTTCAAATTTTTGAAGTTTTCTTAAAAAAAAAAAAACGTTTTTTTGATTTTAATGATAGTACGATACCACTAAAGTGAGGTTATTTCAACAGATTGAAAATGAATTTGGTTCAAATGGAAATGACAAAGCTTATCTTCATCACCTCGCCACCTTGGCCCGGGGTCATCTTGGAGATGATACAATTTTGTAAGAGGCTTGCTCTATCTTTGGACTAATCTTCTTTGTTCTACATAGAAAGATATCAATGTTAATCTCATAGAATTATGTATGCATTTGCAAAGTTTCATTCTTTTCAGTGCTTGATTTATTGCACAGTACCTTCCATAATTTTTTTGAAACTTTAGCATTGGCTCATGAACGCACACCTTTGGCTAATTTAAGCACGTTTTCCTCTATATTAACAAAAGGGGTTCCAAGTAATGTTTTGGGTATACACATTGAATCATTGAGTTCTTGTTTGACCATTTATCTTTTTTCTTAATTTGATCTTAATTGTTTCAGGTATACTATAAATGGAGGGACAAGGGAGAAACTTGATAGAGGAACAATTCGTGAAGATAATGTCTTTTCAGGTAAAGTTAAACATCAATGTATTCTTAATTTTCCAAGTTGTGAACATTACATTGATCTTTCTCACATTTTTCTTTATTTGTTACCATGTGTTTATTTATTCGGTTATTAATACATATTTGACGCATATTTTTTGCTTGTACATGAATTTAATTCTGTTTGTGCATGTGTGTGGGTATGTATCTGTATATGAATGCAAATTACAATCATCTAGGTACTTTTCTCATAACATACTCTTTCTCTCTGATGTGTAGCGGTTGACTTCCCTACTGCTTCTGATCCTTGGCCAAGATTTGAGTTACAAAAGGAGTTCAATGCCCCCGGAAAGTCACCACCACTTTCAGCGTTAGTGTCTTGCAAATAGTTATTATTTTTAGATTGATCACTGGTTCAATCTCATTATGCTTGATGCTTCAGGGAGTTTTACACAGGTTGGCTTACACATTGGGGAGAGAAGATTGCAGAGACTGATGCTGATTTTACAGCATCTGTCCTAGAAAAGATTCTGGCAAGAAATGGTTCTGCAGTGCTATATGTATGCTCTGAAATTCTAGCATCTTTTTCCATTAAGTAATCACTTTTATGGTAATACTTTGATCTAGGCTTTGTAATTTCCAGATGGTACATGGTGGTACAAATTTTGGATTCTATAATGGGGCGAATAGGGAAGATGAGTCTGTTTACATGGCTGACATCACTTCCTATGATTATGTGAGGAAAATATTAACTTGTTTCTTATAACTTCTATATTGAATTCCTGTTTTGCAGCATACACACAAACTAATTCATGGTTTTGCCAGGATGCACCAATTAGGGAATCTGGTGATGTAGACAATGCAAAATTCAAAGGTAAATATCTAGTAGTTTCCCCTTTGAGCCAGAATGAATCAACTCAATTTTATGTTGCAAGTCATGATCACGGAAAAAGATGGTCTAATTCTGAAATTTCTACTGCTTTCAGCACTTCGAAGGGTTATAGAGGCATACAGTGCGGTGCCTCTTCCTTCAGTTCCTTTTAATAATGAAAAGACAGGATATGGCCGTATTCACTTACAGAAAAAAGAATTTTTGTTGGATATAGTTGATAGGATAAGTTCAACTGATGTGGTTGAATCTGAAAACCCAATGTCAATGGAGTCTGTGGGACAGGTCGGTAAGAATCATATCCAGCTGATTCCTTTGAATATAGCTTCTTTATAGAGATCCAAAACTGCTGAATGCTAAATGTTGTTGAAGTCGAATGTTTTTTGTGTTCAGATGTTTGGGTTTTTGTTATATGTTTCTGAATATGCTGCAAAGGACGATGGGAACATTCTGTACATACCAGAGGTGCTGCCTTACCTTTAGTATTTTTAAGCTGACTAATTCAATGTTTGCTTTCTTGTTATGAAATTAGAATAATAGACATTTCTTTCCATTATCCAAAAAAGAAATGCTATTATTGTTGCATGTTAGAAATTAGAATCTAAGAAATTTCACAGAAGAAACTGCTCTAAAATATATTATCTGCAGGTGCATGACAGAGCTCAAGTTTTTATATCATGCTCTTCTGAAGATAATGGTGGAAGACCTATATATGTTGGCACAATTGAAAGATGGTCAAATCTAACACTTGGCCTTCCTAAAACTGAATGTGTCTCCAACATCAGCTTATATCTACTGGTGCTTAACTACTCAACTACTCTCCTTTTGTTGTTACTACTATAATAATCAAGCAATTTGAATTAGGGTTTTAGGATTTTTATATTTACTGTCTTGGATTAAATAATAAAGCTTATTTTAATTAAGAGAATCATTATTCAGTGAATTCTTTGATTCTATTATTCGATGCTATAAATTAATCATATTTTCCATTCTAAATCTTTTGTATTCTTGTAGGTTGAAAATATGGGTCGCATAAACCATGGCAACTACATTTTTGACAGGAAGGTAAGGCAACTTGTAAAATAGGAAGTTGTATTTTTGTTTTTTTAAATATGATCTGAGCCAAGAAGTTATTGATGTTTGTAAATGCTATTAATCCAAATATCTTTATATATTCTTTGATTGTGGATAGAAGAGCTTCAGTCACACATAATGTCATTGTACATTGTGTATCCAAAAGAGTGCATTTTGGAGAACTACTTCACTGAATTATAATCCTTCGTATTCAAAGCATATTAATGTAGGTTAGAAGAGAACTCTGATGGTTTAAACTCATTTACGTTAAAAACAAAGAAACAAATTCGTTCATGTGTTGGGTGATACAGAAGACAAATCCTTTGAAGCTCAGACATAACTGTGAAGCATATGTTGCCAAGATCATTGTAGTTCAATTGGAACTTTCAAGTGTTTCTAATAGAGACATCTAAGGCTCAAATCCCCTCACCACCAACTATCAAATTATATATAAACCCCTATATGTCTTGTTTACTTATTAAAAAAAAAAAAAAAAACTGTGAAGCGTGTTTATCTATACAATTTTTTTGAATAGTTTCTGTAAAGTTGACACTAACAATAAAAGAAAGTAGCTATCAATTTAATGTGTTACGTTACAAAACTTAAGTTGTAAAAAAAAATGTTAGAAGACTAACATATGAAACATTAAAAGGATCTTACAAGGTAATACCAATACAAGTCCAAACTACAAAATAAGGATTCATTTTTTCTTGCAAATCTTGTAAGGTATCTCATCTTTTTAGAAATTTCTAGATTTGTCACTGATTCTTTAAATCCACATTGCTGAATAGTAACAAATCATAGTCCAGGATGGTATGGATTCATTTTCACTTCAATGAACTCTGGCTCAAATCTACTTCCTTTTCTCAGAAGAATGGGTGAGGGGTGAGGTTTTGGGTTCAAAATCCATTTGGTGTAGGTATAATGTACCAATATAATAAAAAATCATCACCACCATCACCGTCAACTTTGTCATCGTCGTTATTTCTTTACTGAACAATTGGTTATAATTATGTATGTATGTATGAATGTACAGTTGTATACTACTGACACAAAAGTGAGATAGTCTCTGTTCTTTAATTCTTTCCTGTACTTCCTAACTGAAATTTCAATATTTTACTTGTTTCTCATTCTATTGACATCTTTAAAATGACAGCTCCTCCTACTTCAACAAAAAATATTTAACTGGTCATTTTTGCTATTTTGGTAGGGTATTTTGTATTCTGTTTATCTGGATGAGAGAATTCTAAACCAATGGAAAATGATCCCAATTCCTTTGAACAACCTGAATGAGGTCCCAAAAACCAATCCCGTCATTCAGGTTGCATATTCCAAGTTCACAGATGTATCAGCTCACAGAGGAGCCAAAGGTAAAATCTAGTCTGTTCTCAGATAATGATTAAAAAAAATTGATTCACTATTCTACTCATTACTTTGTTTTTTCGAGTTACCATCCCTGGCCATTTTTTGTTTAGTCAAATAACAAGTCCAATACATGTTCCAAGTATGCATTAGTTATTGATGTTATGAACAATTGAGAGAAGACCATTGATGAAAAGCCATTAATGTTCCATATGCAGAGAATGTTACAAAAGAACCAGCATTCTATGTCGGCCGTTTCTCTATTGACAAAGTAAACCTTGTTAATGACACATTCATATCATTCAGAGGTTGGGGTAGAGGGATTGCATTTGTCAATGGATTTAATATAGGAAGATATTGGCCGGTAAACTTCCATTTCCCTATTTTAATTTATTCCTTTTTGTGTTTTTCTTGCATGGTTTGATAGTTTGTTTTGTAGTTAATGTACTCATTTTCTTTGACAATTGGTACCTTTTTGCAGTTGAAGGGACCACAATGCAACCTTTATGTCCCTGCTCCAGTTCTTCGGCACGGGGAAAATGTTGTGGTATGAGATATCCAAAGCTATTGTTTTCACCCTTTATTTATCACATATTGATGTTCTCTTTGTGATAGTTTTCCTGTCAAATTTTATTTTATTTTATTTTATAAGTCCTGTCAAATTATTTAGCCTTTACATTATTTTCTAGCTTAGTGATCATTGCTGGTGCTGGCTTTATGTATAATAAAGTATACTTTATAGATTATAAAATTGGCGAATTGCAAACATGTCACAATCTGGTATTACTTGGATGATTTTTGTATTGCAAGGGAAGGCCCTAAGCTTTGGTCTTATTTAGCCATGTTGGTATAAGAGTGTCATGCTTAGTGCCATAAGCAAAATAGGAAAAGTATACTACATTTCTCTCTCTGGCATATAACATTTATTGTTAATAGAAAAAGAAATGCTCCTTGCCTCCTGAGATGTGTTGGTAACTCATTATATTCCCCTTTCAGATTATGATACACTAATGTTGTGTTTTTCCAAGTCTTAGTGAATTTTTTGACGGTTTTGTTTACAGGTTGTACTTGAGTTGGAATCTCCAAATGCTGAGCTTGTGATTGACTCAGTTGATCAGCCAGACTTCACATGCACATCAAGTAAATCGAACTTGCATCGGCTGGAACAAACCAAGTACACCATGTAATACAGATTACTTTGGTCCTTTTGCTTGAAAACGTGGAAAAGGTGGAGCTTTTGATCTCAAATTTGGTCCTCTGGACCTCTCGAAGATCTCTTCCATGCCTGGCTGTCTTTAGCAGAGAAGAATGTACCATTTCTTGTAATACCCCTCAAACCAAAGGCAAAGCAAAAGATATAGTGTGTATTTTTGTGTATAACTTGACTGTCCAATGTAACGTTTAAGATTTGTATTGTATATCCATTGCAATTAGTATTGAATGCACAATCATAAGCACGCATTACTTAAAAATAAGTATTTAACTAATGATAGTGGAATGCATCAATAAAATTAGTAAAACTGAATATTACCATAAAGTTCTCTTTAAAAAAAATAAACACAACTAAGGGGTAAAATCAATAAAATTAGTTTTTTCTTAAATAAAATAATTTTCTTTTAATGAAAAGCTACTTTAAATACAGTGTGCATTGTATCACTACTAAATAATTACAATATGACGGAACTCGATAAAATTAGAAAAATATTACTATAAAGAATAAAAATAAACCATGTGATCCCCATCGGCTGGCAAACGACACTAACAAAATTAATAGGTCATTATGAAGTATGATCAATTATTATAAACTTGAACAACATTTGCACTCTTCATTCAATGTAAATCAAACAATGTCTATGCTTGAACAACGTCTGCACTATTCATTCAATGTAAATCAAACAATATCTATTCATTTTATTTCAAATGGTTCGTTCATCAGCTTCCAGTCAAACTTACAATTCAAAATTTTCATATATGGCCAAGTTGTTGAATGTAAATCCACAATGTCATCTCTTTTATTTTATACGGTTTATACATGGTCTTACATCAAGTTTACAATTCAAAAACTTCAAATATAGCCAACTTATATTCCACACACTCAATGGACCGTGGCTCTACTACATAATTACTAGGTAACCACAACTACAAAAGGTCATTTCGAAGGCTGCATAGACTCATCCTTTTGGTCCTTCTTTGTTGACACAGCTGCAGTTGCTGCTGCTGTCATGGCGGCAGCTGCTGCACCTATCTTTGCACCACCTGCAGCCTTCATTGCACCAGCTATTTTTGCAAATGCTGCTAGTCCTCCTACAAGTATAGCCCTCAGGGCAACTGTTGGTTTTACTTCCATATGTACTACCTGCAATTGCCAACACCATTAAATTTGGATGGTTGTACCTACCATAATGAACTACGGAAAAATGTTAGGCGAACCATAAAACAGACAAGATACTTTTTATTTTTATTTTTGGTCTGAAAAGAAGTTTTTAATGGAAGTTTTTTTAATTGAAAAATTACTTTAGACTACATAGCTAGTAATAGAAGCACTTCTTCCCCCAAGAAAAAGAAGAAGAGAAATATGTCATCAACTACATCATCTAGGATGTCATGATCACCCTAAAATTTGAGTTGGGAACAGGGATGGTACCTAGGTCTTATTCTAGACCGAAAAAAGACAACAAATCTCAAGATCTATGTTAGACCTGATTTTCATCCTAGAATATGTCAAAGTCGTCAAAACAGGTGTGTCCAAGGTTTACAAAAGGTTCAAATTAAAGATAAGAATATTAAAATTTATTTTACCTTTCTCTTACCTGTCTTCTAATATTGATGAATCAAAGTATAAGATATTATCTCCAACAAAACTGATGCAGGGAACATGGTCACAATTAATACTGGTAAATTGTATTTGGTTTGGATTTTATTTGGATTTTATTTTTGAACTTATTGTAATTGATTACATTATTTTTATTTCTATTTGTTGTAACCTTGGAAGCTGTTACCTAGACACTCCTGAAAAACACTGGCACGTTGAATGGGATAAATAAATTTTGAATTGATAATCATCCTAGCTTGGTGGTTATTCCAAGCAACTATAGGTTCACCTAGGGCTTAAGAAGGTTCTAAGGGTTGAAGTCTAGGGTTTTTCCTGCTCTTCTTATTTATTTTATACACGTGTTCCCTTTGCAAACCTTAGTACATTCTGTTTTCTGCAGGAAACCACACAGGTCATAGAGCTATTAAATAGTGAATTCGTAATAGGCTTGGCCTCCAGCTCCACTTCAATTCCCCTTTTACATGAACCAAGTCAGCTGATATGGCATATTCCCATCAATTTGTTGTGTTATAGAAATTATTCTGCATGTCTTGGTAGATACCAAACTGATTTAAGGTATTCAACCAACAACTTAATCTTGGAGTTCCATATCAAATCCAACACACTTTTCCACGCAACCAAATTCAGCCTTGTTGGCAACAGTGTCAAAATATATGATATTCAAAAATGACTGCAGACTACCATCCCACACCACCACCCACACCGTTATGAAGTCTCCATAATTGGGTATCCGGAAAAACCACAAACTATACTAGCTAAATCTGATGGCATCTCAACAGCATTTATTTTCTTGAGGAAAATATATATATATATATATATATATATATATATATATATATTTCAGAAGACTATTGTTTTTTCAAGGCATTCCTGCATCATAATTACAATTGGAGAATAACTTCATATCTGGCAAATCACATCTACTCATGGCAATCGGCTGGGAGTGGTGCATTCAAGAACCTAATGACATAGGATAATCATCACCAACAAAGACTACCAAGAAATAGCATAGAAGGAAAGGACCAAAGGTTTTGCAAAACTTGGCTCTTCCAGAAAAAGGTCTATGTTTTCTAAGTTATCCAACAAGATTCACTCTCCTTCCACCTTGGTCTTTAAAAGTGATGTGGGCCTGATCAATATATTTAGTGTTGACTGTTAAGGACAGATCGACCACATTATTCTCACATGTTTTCTAGTTCACGGTTTCAATGGATTGCAGCACCTTGGCGTGCTTGCAACAGCAACATTGTTTTCACTTCACCATTCTCAGCAGCTCCTTGATATCAACAAAGTGTTTCAATACTAATAGATTATACCCACAAACGTAACATGATATGTTCAGAAAGAACAACCCCCTTCTCGGTAGAATTTAAAAATATGCTGATTAATGACATCCTAATCGTGGCAATACTAAGGTTGTTAAGAGAGCAACTACTGGAACACACCTTGCCCTGCCCTCTGTTCTTCCAGGAAACAGAATAATCTATGATACAGCATTCTGGAAGAAAAAAAAATGCTGATTCTTGCTTAAGAAGAAGCAGAAAAAGTACTTTGTATCAACCAAACATCACCTAAGTTTCCAGCCACTGATTTTGATTATTCAAACTGCATACAAATTATAAGAGACCCTACAAAAGGGCCAAAAATGAGGAAGAATACAAGCACATAAATTTGATCTGATATATGTTTTGAAATGAGTAACTCATGGGAAATAGCAACATATACATCACATAGAACATAGGCACAGGCAGTCAGACTCGCTGACACTACAAGAAGGCATGCATAGCTCTGCTATTTGCTCACATCTATGGAACCAAGCCTGAAAAAAGTAGCCAGCAGAGACAACATTGACAAAAAAAATCGACTTTCTGTTCCTCCACATGACATTGATTTCCCCAAAAATAAAACACATTCCTATATTCTTATTAGATTCTTTCTTGACTACAAAATTAGTTTGTTCCCACAAAATCAAGCAAATTGAACAAAACCCAGATAATATTTCCATTCATTTATCAAGTTTCATTCATCAAGAATCAAAATTTAGCACCAAATTTCAGAACCCAAATACCATATACAAGAAAATGCAAAGAGTTTTAGGGAGTGAGAAACCAACCTAAAGAACTGGATCGTCTTTGATACAAATGTTGAAGTTGTTAGACAGAGCTGTACTGATTTCAAAGATTGTACAGCGTTTTCCTCGTACCTCGGAGCAGGTGTGATTCTTCAAGCACTCTAGCTTCTCAAGGTAGAGCGAGGTTTGCAATATTGATGGTGTAGCAACCTAAACGACGACGTTGAATCAGGGACGCCACATTTTAAAGGCTTTAAAAAATGAGGAGAATATGACTTTTTTTTAATAATAATAATAATAACTTTTATAGAAAACTAAGTTGTAAAAAGTTTTTGGTTATTTGATTTTTTCAAATAAATTTTAAATTATTATTATTTTTTGGTAGAAAAAGATATTAAGTATGCTTGGTGCTAAAATATTAAGTATTAACACTACATTTAAGAGTTTATAAAATAGTGGAATCGTAATCAATTGACTAGATTAGAAATGAATGAAATGAATTGTGTATTTATTGTTTTGATTTTGAAAGGAAAAGAATGGAATAGAAACTAACATTGTTGGAGAGTTGAATGGAAATGAATGAAAAGAAGTCATTTTTATATGACATTACTATTATGCCATTTGTTTAATAAATAATTAAATATAGAAATATAAGTATTTAAGATATAGGTATTTAATAATATCTAATATTACATTTCTACAAAATAAATTTTTACATGATTAATCTTTTCTTTTAATAATTATTGAGCCTTTTATATAGTTTTGGTTTTTATTCATATCATACACCACATGCTATCCCAACCAAACCCCACATCCTTCTCAAAAAAAAAAAAAAAAAAAAAAAAAAAAAAAAAAAACAACATTTTTTTAGTCTCATTTTAATTGATTTGATCCATGATTTCCACTAGAGTCCCTTTCTACGATTAACTATTTTCCAAGACCAAATGTTATATTTGTTCATTCTCTTGTGATTTATTTGTTTGTTAAAGGTGGCCAAACTCTCGATCGACTTGTTGAGGTTTTTTTTTTTTTTTTTTTTTGGGGGGGGGGGGGGGGAAGGGGGAAGGGTGTTAGTTGGATTTGGTCTTTTCATCTCATCTTCATTCCCAAATATTTTTTGTTAAGAATGGAAAATGGGATTGAATCACTGAACCCTTCCCCTCATTTGCCTTCTTAAATCTTAATATATGTATTCACAGAAACAAAATGTTACTTTTTTTTTTTTTTTTTTTAGAATGAGCATTGCACTTGTATTAAAGTCAAGGAGGGCTAAAATCAGCCCGAACTACATCATGGATGTTTGGTGGTACATCTTCCATCCAGACATTTAAATTTCGTGAAAGAACTTCCCTTCTAGCAAGGGAATGGGCGACTTTATTTCCTACCCGACCTACATGTCTAAAACAGATACTAGAAAACAAAGGAAACAATTCTTTAACATCCTGTATCAAATGACCATGTAAGGCCAATGAGGCACTATTATTCATGAGATCCTTGTAGACGATCTCTGAGTCGCCTTCTGTAGACGATCTCTGAGTCGCCTTCCAAGATAACTTTAGTAAAACCAACTTTAAGGGCGAATTCTGCTGCTCTCCTCGTTGCCATTGCTTCAACCTGCATTATGGTTGTGGGGAGCTGAACTTGCTGAGACATTGATGCGATGACTTCCCCTTTTGAATTCTGGACAATGACACCTATCCCTGCTCCTCATTGCTCCGCAAAAACCGTTCCATCATAGTTAACTTTGTAAAAAGTCCTATATGGTGGCTTCCATCTGGTATGTTTTTAGTGTTGTAGCTTTAGAGTTGCTGGATGAAAATCTTGGAACTCCCCTTTTCTCTCCTTTGCTAGCTGTAGAATCTGATCTATTAGGCATGCACTCTCCTTAAGACGTAATTGGTTTCTTCAGTTCCACACAGCCCAACTCGTGAAAGCCAGAAGTTATGAAAATTAATTTGGGAAAAATGATTGTATTACATAAAATGAATTACATCACTTGACTATTTATATACAAGCTTAGAGAGATAACATCCTTTTTTTTTTTTAACATCTCTTAACACATATGAGAAAGCATGATTAAAACACTTCCTCCGTACATCTGCTCCCTATTCTAAATTTTAACACATTTGCCTTCTACTGGATATCCATGGCCATTTCTTTTTCGAGAAAGCTCTTCCTCCAAAGTACCTGCACATCAGAACAGAAAAATAGGGCATGTGAGTTGTCTTCATCCCCGGCCTTGCAAATATCACAAAGGCCATCAGGGGTTATTTTCCTCCTTTGCAAGTTTCACCTGGTGGGCAAGGCCTCCTTACAAGCATGCCAAAAAAATTTTTTAATTTTTCTAGGGACTTTAAGGCTCCAAACTTTTTTCTAGAAAGCAGAATCCTGGGCTAGTGCACTTGAAATTTCTGCATTCTCCTGCAGAAATCTATAACCCGATTTCACTAAATATTGGCCCGATGGGGTGAAAGGCCATATTAGTGTGTCAGCTTGGCTTGATGAACTTAATGGAATGCTCTTAATCACCTCAGCTTCAGCCGTGTTAAAAACATGGTCGATAAATTCATCTCTCCAACTCCTTGTGACTGGATTTATGAGCACTTCAACACTTGAATTTTCTTAACCCCAAATCACTAGAGTGTTGACTCTTGCTGCATTCCTAGATGGCAACCAGTTATCGGCCCAAATTCTGATTTGTTTCCCATCTCCCACCCTTCATAAAGCTCCCTTTTTTATGACGTCTCAACCTTTCAATATGCTCTTCTAGGAATATGATGTAGATGAGACTTCTTTAGCCTCAAGAATAGTCTCATTTGGAAAGAATCTAGCCTTGAAGACTTTATAAAAGAGGGATTTATCATCATGCAGCAATCGCCAAGCCAACTTAGCTAACATAGCCTCATTAAACATCACAAGATCTTTGAATCCCAATCCACCTTAAGCTTTATGTTGGCATAAGTCGTCCTACTTTACCCAATGCACTTTCCTGCTATCTCCCTTTTGTCCCCACCAAAACTTGCAAACAAGAGACTCAATATCATGGCACAACATGGTTGGGAGTTTGAAGCAACTCATAGTGTAAGTAGGAATTACTTGTAATACCACTTTTATAAGAACTTCTCTTCCGGCTTGAGATAGCAACCTCCCTTCCCACTCTTGTAGCTTCTTCCACACTCTTTGCTTCAAATGATCAAAGCTAGCTCTCGCATTTCTTCCCACCATGGCTGGTAATCCAAGGTACTCTTCATATTGCCTTAAGGCCGAAACTCCAAGTGCATTCATGATCTGATTTTGCATTTCCATTGAGGTGGACTTGCTAAAAAATAGAGATGTATTATCCCTATTCAACTTTTGCCCCGAAACTCGTTCGTACGAGGAGAGAATTTCTAACACCTTTTGACACTCTTGAGTAGTGGCCCTATAAAACAAAAGACTATCATTTACAAAGAATAAGTGTGTTAGTTTAGGACCATGTTAACAAATAGAAACACCTTGAATGTCACCATTATCTGCTCCTTTTTTAATCATTCTATGAAGGACCTCTGAGTATAACAAAAAAAGATAGGGTGACAATGGGTCCCCTTGTTGGATATCTCTGCTTGGTTTGATGTTTCCCATAGGTTCACCATTGATCAAAAGAGAATAGGTCACTGTAGATACACACACTCCATAATTAACTCCACCCATTTATCATTGAAACCCATTATTTTCATGACTTCCCTCAAGAAAGACGGTTCAACTCGGTCGTTGGCCTTGCTCATATCTAATTTGAAAACCATAAAACCCTTCTTCCCCAATTTGTGATGCTTCATATAGTGTAAAGTTTCAAAGGCTACCATGATGTTGCCAGTGATGAGGCGACCTTTGAGGAATGCACTTTGATGCTCGGAGATAAGGTGCAGAAGCACTTGTTTCAATCTATTTGCAAGTTCTTTTGAAAAGATCTTATAAAGTACATTTATAAAGTACATTGCAAAGACTAATAGGTCTGAACTCGGTTACTCTTTCCAGGTTTTTTGTTTTGGGGATTAATGTGATGAAGGTGTGGTTTTAGGGGGTGGGTAGTGAACTTGAATTCAAGTAATGCAGAATGAAAGTGGTAACATCGTTATTGACCAAACTCCAAAAATTTTGATAAAAGAGTGGCGGCATTCCTTTAGGTCCTGGCATCTTCAGTGGCACCATATGTTTTAGGGCAGTTTCAACCTCCCAAGCCTCAAAATCACAGCAGAGAGAGGCGTTCATATCATCTGTCATAGTGTGGGGAATGAAATCAAGATCTGCCTCTAGAGTTTCCGGGTTTGAAGATGTAAATAGCTACTGATAGTACTCAATAAAGATGGCAGAAATTTGCTCCGCCTATGTACACCATTCATCAATTTGATTCTTGATACTTAAAATAGAGTTTCGACACTTCCTTTGTGTAGCTCGGCAATGAAAGAATTGAGTATTCCGAACTCCCTCCTTAAGATATAAAGCACATGACCATTGCCTCCACATCCTTTCCTCCTTATCCATCAAAGAATTAATTTCCTTCCTCAATTTTAGAAGCGCATTCGAGCCACCACATTTTATAGCTCTCCTCTTGGCTTGTCTTAATTATTTCTCCTTTTTTTGCAGCTCGTGTTTTATGTTACCAAAACATTCTTTACTCCATTGGGTTCATTCTCTACTACATGTGTCTAACTTCTTAAGCACCTTTCTCTTTTTGACAACATCATAAGTGGCTTGCCAAATCCCTTCCATAAGTTCCCCATAACCCTTGTCTGCTAATCACATTTCTTCAAAGCGGAAAACCTTTTTCTTTTTTTGAAAATCCAAGTTAGAGAGCTCCATCCACAAAATTTTGTGATCTGAAGTAGTGCTATCAGTATAGTGCACCCGCGAATTAGGAAATTTTGAAAACCATTCATAGGAAGTTACTGCCCTATCAAGCTGTTCCCAAATTGAGACACCATCCCCATAATGCTTGCTCCATGTATATGGGAAGCCTTTGAACCCCAAATCCATAAGTTCACATTCATCCAATGCATCCTAGAAAATTTGCATTTGTGCATATGGCCTTAATCTTCCTCCCAATTTTTCTGATTGCTTAATAATTTCGTTGAAGTCCTTGGCACACAACTAGGGAAGTGAGTTCTGCCCACATAATCTTCGTACTAAATCCCAAGACTCCTGCCTCTTGTGGGTTTTGGGTTCACCATAGAACCCAGTGAAGCGCCAAGGTTCACCCGAGTTCTTATTAACTATGGCATCTATATGATTCAAGGAAGAGGACTCAATATCAATCTCCACATTGTTTTTCCAGTAAAGCACTAACCCCCCACCATTATTCACTCTTTGCACAATGAATTTTTTTATCAAACTGTATACGATCCTTCACGTAGTCTAGCCTTGCTTCATTTGTCAGTGTTTTGGCTAAGAACACGATAGAGAGAGCTTTTGCTTATACAACTTTAACAAGCTCTTGAACTGCCAGGTGGTTCCCAAACCCCCTGCAGTTCTAGACTAAGCAATTCATTGTGCCTAGTGGGGTTGAAAACTAGCCTCTGCCATCATCGGGGTGTTCATGCTTATACAATTAATTTTTTATATAGGCAGTGATTAAATCTCAGATCTCTTATTCAACAATAAAAATTTTTACCGATTGAGTTAATTGAAACCCACAAAATGTGTTTTGGTGATTACTAACACAACATTTATATACATTGAATAGGGTTT
This sequence comes from Castanopsis chinensis, assembly GCA_032878915.1. Taxonomy (NCBI): domain Eukaryota; kingdom Viridiplantae; phylum Streptophyta; class Magnoliopsida; order Fagales; family Fagaceae; genus Castanopsis; species Castanopsis chinensis. The sequence goes on along the minus strand of JAVQMG010000083.1, from coordinate 8,744,899 downwards.
ATGGTATCCTTTTAACTTTTTTTTTAATGACACCCTTTTTTTTTTTTTTGGGTAATCTTTTAATGACACCTACTAGTAGTACAAGTTACCTTAATATAGCAATGATGTCACATATGACTACGTAGGGGGAAGTGAGCATTAACTTTGAAGATTAATTCCTCACCAACCGGATTGCCCTCACCAAAAGATAAGTGTAGCATATTATCTTTCGTATTTTAAAAAATTAAAAATAAAAACAAACAGATAAAATAAAAAAATGGACCCATAGCATTTATCATTTTTTTTTTTTGTTAAAATGTAAAACACACTCTCTAAATTAATTTCATCATTTTTTATTTCAGTCCTCTAAATTTTATTTATTCTCAATTAAGTCATTCGTTAATAGTCTGTTAGCTAATGTCGTTATCTATAGCAAAACAACACCGTTTTGTCTTTTTTTTTTTTTTTTTTTTTTAATTTTAATTTATTATGTATTTATTAATTATAAGAAAACTTTAATTTGAAAAAAAAAAAAAAACTTAAGAAATTAATTTTAAGAAATGGCATCGTATGGAGAACAACATTGAAGAACAAAATTTCAATCCCCACCCGACACCATAGCCCGATTATGAGAGATTAAGAGGGAAAGAGATGGAAAGAGAGAGAGAGAGATCAAGAGGGGGAAAGAGAGAGAAGAGAGATCAAGAGGATAGATTTTGCATTTTGGCCATTTTGACCTAAAATATTTTAGGTCAAAACAAACGGAGCTGCAATAAGTAAATGTTTGAAATATGTTTTCATGATTGCTGCTACATTAATTTATAAATTTCATGTAGTAAAATATTTGTAGCAACTACAATATATATTACTCTCTTTTTTAATGGTTCTTAAACCTTTCTAGTTAGCATAATATACAGCGTCATTCTAACATTAATCTCATGTATGAATAAGATGGTAACTATCAATTCATTGGTTGCTAAAAAGAAAAACCTAACAATTCGTTGGTTGGCAATCCATTTTTTGTTTTTTAAATATTTATACTGAATGATATAAATGTTACATTTTATAGCAACGACGTTAGGTAAAAATCCGTAGGGGGGATTACGTGTGGGGGAGGGGGAAATAACTTTGAAGATTAATTACCCACCAACCAGTTTTTCCTCACCAAGAGATATATGTGTTATGTAAGGTTGTCAAAATCGGGATCTTACGTAAAATCGTGGGAGGTAGGTGAGATCATAGATCGTAGGATCGGATCGTAGACCGTAAGATTCTACATTATTTGAGAAAAAAAAAAATACACATTAGTATATTAAATAATCACATAAATTAAACATTCATTGAGATAATTAACATATATTACTATATCCATTTGTAAGCATCATTTAAAGAGGCCAAAAATTCCAAAACATGACACTTTATTGGAATATTTTTTATTTGGGTCTAGCTGACACTTTCTCTACATTAAAGTGAAAAAATTTGGTCTACTAGGATTTTATTTTTCATTTAAGTCCAATTGAGCCTTCTGTCAAGTTAAAAAACATTACAAAAAATAAAGGTCGTTTAAGATCGTCAGAATCGTGTAATCCTAGATCTTAAATGATCGCAAAGATTCTTGAAAAATTCAGATCATTTTGGGCAGGTGAGATCGTAAAATCATAGGATCGTAGGATCCAGATTGGGATTTTGACAACCATGGTATTATATATATATATATATATATATCATATTATCTCTCTTTTCAATTAATTAATTAATTAATTAATTTTAAATAACCAAACAAACAAATAATTAACATGAAAAATAAACTCACGGCGTTTACCTCATTTTTATTTTATTTTGTTTTATTTTTCCTACCGAAAAGATTAGAAGATTCACTTTTTTTTTTTTTTTATTAGTTTAACTAGTAAAGTCATCCGGGAATAAGAGATTAAGAGTTGAATCTTGCCTACACAAAAAATCAATTGGCGTGTGAATGCTCATTTGAATGGCCACGTCAAATCTATTTCAAATATAAGAATATGAAGCATTATATTCAATTACAACAATCTAGTACCATTTGCCTCCCTCATTATAGTACTTGAGCGCCGATATGAGTACATTTTCTTTTTCTAGATTATCCAAAACCTAAATCATCCTCAGGCAGCCGTTTCAGACGGCAAGACCAACAAAACTTCCATGGGATAGGTTCTATTTTACAGGATGTTCAAAGAAACGGTGACGTGTTGTTGAATGGATCAAACTTGATAAGATCAGGGCAAGCAAAGAGATCCGCATGGTTTCTAATGATAATATATGTACCTTTCTTTCCTCTCATATGTCACTTCCATCAAGTGTATCAATGTGCACCACCCTATAACTAAGCTACCTATGATTCCTGTCATAGTGATAGAGGGACAGAAAATATCATCACTAGGAGATATACAGGGTTCAAATCTCTCATTCTCCTTTATAACTATCAAATTATCAAAAACAAAAATATTTTCCTTCAGTTTGAAAACCAAGTAGAGAATAATTTTGCAGAATATGTAAGGCTGATAAATGATAAGTGTGTATTAATTATCACTTAGGGTGAGTTTGGTTGGGCTTTTTGAAAAAGTGCATAATGAAAAAGTTGAGTTTTCAAAAAGTGCATAATAAAAAAGTGTTTTTTTAAAAAGCTGAGTGTTTGGTAAAAGTTGTTAAAAAGTGCTTTTTGAAAAATCTGAGTGTTTGGCTAGCACTTATAAAAGTTGCAGTTTGAGGAATAAATTACCAAAAAGGACAATGTATATATAAGGGAGTTTATTTCGTACTTAAATCAATACTGTGAAATTATTTTTTTCTTACCAATATTAGCTAATAATAACCTAACACTTAAAATTTATTGTGAAAATATTGTGATAATTTATACTGATTTTAATTTGAACTTACTATTACAATTATTTTTTTCTCTTTCTAAACAAATTATTTTTTTCTCACTAATATTAACTGATAATAACCTACCACTTAAAATTTATTGTGAAAATATTGTGAAAATATTATACTAATATTTCTCAATTTTAACTTCTTACTCTTTATTTAATGTTTCTCTTATTTTATTTTTTATTCATATTTTCTTTTTTTTTTATTATTATTATTATTATTATTATTATTATTATTATTATTATTATTTTTCATCTTTTTTTTCTCCTCCACACACCGGCTTTAATTTTTTTTTCTTTATCTCTTTCTTTCCTCTTTTCCCTGCCACTCCCTCCACACACGTGCCCGTCCTTCTTTTCTTCTTCATTTCTTTATTTCTTCCAGACTCTTCCACACCCTTTGTCCTTATCTTTCTTTCTTTCTTTTTACTTTCATTTGCTGAGCCTCTCTGGAGCTTTTTCTCTCTACTCCATACCTCCACGCCTCCTGTTTTTTTTGTTTCTCCTCCGGACAGACCTCTAGCTCTCTCTCTTTCTTTCTGTCTCTCTCACTCCCACTCGCACACGCACACGCACACGCACACGCAGATTGCCGGCAAAGAGTGTAGATCGGCGTTCACGCATGCCGCTCGTCCGCTCCACCACCACTCGTCCGCCTCACCACTGCGGCTCAGATGGGTCAGATTTGCTTTTTTGTTGTTGTTGTTGTTTTTTTTTTTTTTTTTGGTTCTGATTTGATTAGTTTTAAGATTGTGTTTTGAGTTTGTATCTTGATTGTGATTGAGTTTGTAAATTGATTGAGATTGTATCTTGAAATTTTGTATTACCCAAACATTATTAAAATAATACCAATAAAATTAAAAAAAAAAATTACAAATCAGTGCTCGTAATTTTCGGATAGTTTGGTAATTTTTGGAAGAGCCCAACGGATAGTTTCAAAACATTGATCAACTTTTTGTTTATGGACCTCCAGAGCTCCATAATATTTTTAGGCATTTATGCCTTTGCCCAAAACGCAACTTTTGGGTAAAAGTTGCGTTTCTGCTGAACCAAACGCTAATATAAGTCCAGCTTTTCAAAAACGCGCGTTTCCAGCCCCTAAAAGCTGATACAAACGGGCACTTAATATTTTTCTTCGACAACCTTTTCCATTACTTTAAAACTTTATCTCTCGTTCCTCACCATTAGATTGTTTTCTCAGTTTCAACTTTCAAGTGGAGAGATGTATGCAATTAAAGGTATGTCCATGATATCAATACATTAAAACATATAAGGCCTAGCTGTTTACGGTTAGTGATTGTTGTGTTGTTGAGTGTAAAAACTAAAAACGGAGCAAGTGATAATCAATGCTTATACTTAACATACACACCTAATAATGTAATTGTAAGGTTAAAAGTTCTCCACAACCACACTGGCGGCTATACTTATGTGAGGGTGGCCTAGGACCACCCTCACTTGTCAAAACAAAATTTATACTAAATGTTATGTGACTAGCTTGACTTGAAAAAAATTATATATATATATATATATATATATATATACTTTAAAAAAAATATTATATACTAAATATACCTATTTTGACCATCCTAATAAAAATTATAAGGTCGCAATTTGCATTTAAGCTCAATAATAGGAAGGGTATAGGCTCAAAGAATCCAATACAATAAATTTGTAGAGAGTGGGTTTAAAATCTAATTTCTAATGAGTTGAGATCACCATGATAGTGGGCCAAGGTCACAGTATAATGAAGATGTAATGGTTTGTATATTGAAACTTGTCCTTGGACTCAAATCGAGGAGATCGATTCTTATATTTCTTTCTTTTAAGGACAGGTTACAGATATTGTTCTAAAGTTTCCTAGTGTTTCCTTTCTTTTTTCTTCGATCCCATTATCCTAGGGCTTTCCTCTTCCTTTTATACTCCCCTCTCTCCTCTCTCTACCCTCCACGTATGGATCAGATTGTCGGGCTGGATACTTGTCCCATCAGCACCTTCCTGAAAACTTTTGAAGATAGCTATAAGGCTGAACACTGCTACTCAGGCATCACTTCCTCATTAATGCGGCCAGAGAGTTAGCTGCAGAGTATTCAATGCGGTGACAATAGCTTTCCTTTTAGATATTTTACAGTCTTTCCTTGTCCTATACTCTTACCATGTACATCCTTACAAACAGGATTTTCTAGAAAGTTGCTTTCGGGTGACAGACCACCCCTACCAACCTCGGCTTTACCCCTCCAAGGAAATATTTCTCCTTGGACTACCTTCTTGAACGATCTTGGTCAGACTTTATTTTTTTACTTTCCAACTTGGATCCTTGAGAAGATATTTTTCTGTTCTCGGACTTCTTAATGTCCTCAGATTGGGCCTCTGGCCCAACAGATACATAGATATGTACTCCTGGGCCCATTAGCCCTACAAAAATGTTGAATACTTTTACTTGAGAATCATAAGAATTTGAATTCAATAAATATAAGATTAATACTACATTTACAGCATTTTCACAATAATTTCACAATAAATTTTATGTGGTAAGCTGTTACTAATTATGATTCAAGTTCAATATTGACATGTTTTACTCATTAATTCTAATTCAAGTTCAATATTGACATATTTTACCTATCAATAATAGGCTAAAAACTTGTTGCATAAGATTTATTATGAAATTATTGTGATCATTTTATTATTCTTATATCATGATTTTCAATTTACTCTCTATCTTTTATTAGTGTAATTTTTTTTTCTCTTTGTTAGTACAAAAAAATTGTAATATTTCATGTATTTACATTTTTTTTTTGTAACGCTGATATATTTAAATTGTCTATTTATTAAATTTTTTATAATTTAAATTTCTTAATGACCACCTTAAAAAAATCTTAAAGCTACCACTGCACAACCATGAAATTAGATGATGGAATACTTATATATTATCAATAAAAACATTAATAAAATAATAATTATAGGCAAATCATATTACATAAATCCAAAGAAAAAGATACGAGCAAGCAGAAAATTCTATATGGAAGAAGAAGGTAGGAGACGCGGGCACCATGGAGCACAAACGGGAGATCCAAGTAATATTAAAAAAAAAAAAAAAAACGTGTCATCAATGATGACCTAGCATAGATCACTTTCAATGTTTTTCTCAACATTATATTCCCATCATTGGGATGATAACCTAGCAATGATGCAATAGGTTTTTTTTTTTACAACATATATAAAAATTTTATTATAGTATAATCTAAGTATGTATGTATGTGAAACTCTTTCTTAGAAACTTAAACTGACCTTTACTCCTCACATCTCATAAATACTTATATAATTATAGAATGACTATCGCACCAAGGGTATGCGGTGATATGCTGCAATAGTACCTTGAAACTTATTATTAAAGATCTTATTTTTATCACACATACAAAAAAAAAAAAAATACTCACATTTCAAATTTAAAACTTATTATTATTAGTTTCTTTTAAAATTATTATTATAAAAAAATACATATGCTTTATTCCCTTATCATTATAAAATAAAAATAATAATAAAAAAGTAATCTATTTACAGATTTTATAGGTTACTGTTTGTCAATTTTTTTTTAAATAATCTTAAAAATAGAAGATGGTCTCTCAAATATATATTTTTTTGTTTTTTTATATTTTGAAAATTATTCTTAAAAAGTGGGACCCAAACATGTATAATGTGAAATTTATTATTTGAAAACTAATTCCAATTTCAATTTTTTTGAAAATTGCAATTTTCAAAAAAATTTAGTTCACAGCCAATCCCAAACATAGGGAAAGGGGAGTTGTGGTAGGATGATGGTATATAATAAAATTTAGTCGGGTTAAGCTTCTGTCCAGTGGCCAGTAGCTACTGGACCCGTTGGATTGGCGACACGTGGAGATTCTGTGTAATTCGGGGAAATTGTGGGGGTGTTGTTTGCAGACGGTTGAGAGTCAGAGGCGGAAGCTGGAGGAAAGTGAGCAGTTGTTGAATCAGCGGAGGTTTGAGTTACTTGTATTTGAAAATTTGTTGCAGTATGTGGTTTACCAGCTCTATAAGTGTTCGTTCTTTTTTTTTTTGAATTTCATTACAAGGGATCTGATTGCAAAGTACAGAAGTTCTGTTGAAGAGCTTGTCAAGTCTGAACCTTGAGGTCCATGACTAAACACATACATTGATATATCCTCACTCCGCATATATATTAGCTGGATAGAGACTAACATACTTGGGGGGCAAGAAAAGAAAGCAGAAAAATTTTCAAACCGAAAAGGACTGGTTGAAGGATAAAAGTAATTTAAAAAATTATATGTAGAAGGGCAACAAGTGGACCCAAAATAATAAAAATACTGATTATTTATTAATATTTTCTTTCTTTATTTTTCTAATTAACATCAAAACATGTCCTTGTCAAAATACCAGAAATGACAGAAAAGCTTAGGCATGCAAATCAAAAGAGTTCAAAGGATGCAGAGAACCCAAAAACAAACACCACGAGAAATTAAGCAATTTTCCAATGGTTTGGGTCGAGTTTATATTCAATACCAATTAAGGGTTCCAGTCTTCTACTCCCATTAGTATAAAAGAGATTATAAAAGTGAAAAAAAAAAAATCAATTAACACGCACCGCCCTCATATTTTTTCATCTGAATTGTTCATATATTTATTCAGTGCATATTCGCACTCAAAATTGATAATCTCAAATCGAACATCTAAAAGTTTGTGCCACTCAAGAAAACAATACACTAATTTCATTAAAATACAATTTTGTGAGATGAAACAATATAAATATTGGGGTTGCTGATTAATGTATCTAGTGCACTAACATTGTATAATTTCAAATAAGAATATAAGAACTGCAGGAAAGAAAGAAAAAAAACACAAAATATCAAAGAGAGAGAGAGAGAGAGAGACCTTGGTTGGGAATGGGAATGGGAATGTTGTTATGCTGAGGACAGAGTAAAACCTCTGTGAATTGTGTTTGGTCGAATTTTTTTAGCCCTCGTGTTAAAAGCGAATCAATGAGACATAACTCTTCCAAACAAGGAAAATTGCTGAACCATATCATCAATGATCAAACGGTGCATTTACCTCCAAAAGGCGCGTAACGGTTCGTGTTCAGTTCGGTAGTTATTGACTTGTTGTTTGAGGGGTGAGCAGTGAGCGAACCTCACCGACCGTTCTGATAGGTGGTAACACATACGTTATACTATGTTTAATGGACCTGTCAGTTGATTTGGGAAAGAATGCTGATAAATCATAAATAGTATCAATTTTCACTTTAGTTTTAGTAGTTCTTTTTATCCTGCCATCATAACTACCTACTTTGTCCTGTTCATTTTAGAATCTCTTCTTGTAGGGAAAAAAAAAGTTGAAACATAAATGAAAAAAGAAAACCATTTGGGGGAGGAGTTTCATTGTGTTTTGAGAAAAAGGTATGTGGTACAGCCTCTAACAGAGGTTGTTTGGTTGAGCTAGAAGATGTCAGTCACAAAGGATAGTTGACAATATGATCTTCGATCTGAAAAGTGTACTACTATTACCTTCTTTGATGCAGAATGCATTTAGGCCTAGATTGTAAAGGCTCACCTTTACGAGCTTTTTTCTTTTCCTTTGTTTGTCTCGGTGAATTTGATTGTCTAGTCTACTTGTGTATTGCAGGATGCATTTTGAAGTTTGATTTTTCAAATCCCCAATTTTGTGCTGAAGTTTGTGAAGAAATTCCTTCTTTTTTATTTGTTGGTCTGCTTTTGTAGAATTTTTCGGAATAGATTTTTCAGTTAATTTTTTTTTCTTTATATTTAGAATAATAGAGTTTTGAGTTTACAGCTAAAATTTCCAAATTATTGGAAATTTGGAGCAGATCTTTATTATAAAGAATCAAATTAATGTGACAATGTATTTTGAGTCAACATTTAATTATTTAGACAGTCTTCGTTGCTTGAATGTCTGACTGCTAGTTTAAAAGCTTTTAGATAAAAGACTTTTCAAGGGATGTCTTGGTCATTGTTAAGGTTATAACCTGGTTTATTTAGCTCTGTTTGAGCAGCTCCTTTGTGTTGTTATCGCAACTTAAGGTACTATAATTTTTTTATTATTGGTAAGTTAATTCTACATGCTAAAATATTGACTTTTTTACCAAAAATATTTTTGATAAAACCTTTTAGCTGTTTTAATCAAGCTACTTCTTCCATAACATCATATCCTCACGATTTTGCAAGATTGTTCAGGTAGAAAAAATGGTTACAATTGGTGTCAAGGATTTAGAATTTCTGTCAATGAGTATCTATGCCTTTGTGATTAAATCACAAGAACAGTTGTACGATTGATTCTTTAAGATATTTCTTAGATACATTTGTTTCTGATTTCAAACTCAGATATATCTTGCTTACATAAAACTTGTCTTGAGATAATATTTATTTTATTCTCCTCTCTTTGATCTCATGTGTGTGTGATAAAGTCTGATTCAATTGAAGTGGCTTTTGATAATTTGTTTGACTTCTTCATTTTAGGTCTACTTCCTGTCATTGCATTCTGTACGGCTCCCAAGTTCTAAAATAAAGCCAGAGTCGACATATATGACATCTCCATGAAATGAAGTCCTGCATTAATCTGGTTTTAAAAAGACTCTTTGATTCCTTTGAATATTCTCGCCAAATTGCTTCTATTTGCTTATATTTATTATGAGCATCATGCTTGCAAGAGTTGACATTAAATTTTAGTTTTAAGAAAAATAGAAAATTTATTATAGCACTCAGGAAACCTTTCATGATACCTTAAGGAGAACTATGCAGGCCTTTGTTGGGATGAACGACTCATTCTTTTTAGTTTGGAAGAAAAAAAGAGCACCTTCACACTAGTTTTAAAAAATAGTTTACTAATGAAAAAAAAATTTGTTTTGTATTTTTCTTATGAGACGGTAACCTTATTTGGCTATGTTCTTTAGGATATTTTCCAGAAGAAATCAGCCTAAATCTTTCTTGGAACATCAACAGTGAAAAAAAAAAGGGTTTCTTCGTACTCTCTATTTGCTTATGGAATTGATAAATATCATTTTTGGGTGAAGATTTAGTTTTCACATATCTAAGTGTGGGAGCTCCCTGTGTTTCTTGTTCTGACTAAAGTGATTTAGCCTTATTTTGTCCGTGTTTTGTTAGCTGGTTTGCAATGGTCTTGGTCTAGTGTCTGTATGAGTGTTTGTATATCTGTTGGGTCTGTTTATACTTTGTTGTCTGTTTGTCTAGTGTTTAGTGTCTTTGTAGAGCCTGAGTGGCTCACCCTTTTTGTTTATGTGTGGTACAAAGTCTGTTTCTTTCAGAAATGAATATCTTTTTATGCAAAAAAAAAAAAAAAGGAAAAAAAAAAAAAAAAAAAAAAGTATATAATGTTATCCTTCAACAACAACAACAACAGCATAATCAGCACCAATCACTCGCTTCTCACTTCCACCTCTTACATGTAACCCCATTCAAAACCTTAACCTTTACTTACATACACATGTATATCTATATATTTATTTATTAATTTTTTGGTTACAAAATGTTGGGTTGCAGATGGTGGAGAATCAGCGGAAGTGATTGAGCATGGAACTAGGGACCAGCAATCAGATGCATTGGTATCATACTATTAGAATTATTTTAAAATTTACGTTCTTTTTATGGGTTAAAATTTATGATTATATTTTCTAATAATTTTTCAAAATCGTTTTTATTTTGGGTCTGTTTAATTAGTTAATGACTATATGTTATTGTTTAGAATAATAGAGTTTTGAGTTTTCAGGCAACAAAAGTTTCCAAATTTTAGGAATTTTGAAACAGATATTTTAAAGAAGAATCAAATTATTGTGGCTATGTATTTGAGTCTACATTTACTTATTTAGACACTAATCGTACGTGGCGCTGATGTCTGACTGCTAGTTTAAAAGCTTTTATATAAATAACTTTTCAAAGGATGTCTGGGACATAGTTAGGATTGAAAGTTAAAACCTGGTTTATTTAGCTCTCTTTCAGCACCCCTATATGTTTTTATTATTGGTCAGTTTTTTTTTTGTTTTTTTTTGGAGAAACATACACACGTAAGGGAAGGAGATGAAATAAAAGAATACACTCACACACCAACACCAAAACTATATGCCATTCGTTAATTAACTTTGCATGCTGAAATATTGACGTTTTTACCAAACATATATCCGATAAAACCTTTTAGCTGTTTCAATCAAGCTACTCCTTCCATAACATTAGATTTTTCAGGTTGAAAATATGGTTACGATAGATGTCATGGACTTGGAATTTCTGTCCGTGAAGTATCTATGCCTTTATGATCAAATCAGAAGAATGGTAGAACACTTTAATGTTTTTTTTTTTTTTAATGATAACACTTTATGTTTCTTAAGGATATTTCTTAGATACACTTGAGATAATAATTATTGTTTTCTTGGGTTTTGATATCTGTTTGGCTTCTTTATTTTAGGTCTAGTTCCTATCATTTTCTTCAGCTCCCAAGTTCTAAGGTAAAACCAGAATTGACATATATTATGACATCTCCATGAAATGAAGCCATTCGTTAATCAGTTTTAAAAACACTCTTTGCTGCCTTAGAATCTTCTTCGCTTGAAATTGCTTCTATTTAATCTGTGCATCATGGTTGCAAGAGTTGACAAAAAAAATTCTAAATTTAAGAATATTTATTATAACACTCAGGGAATCTTTTATTATACCTTAAGGAAAACTATACAGGCCTCTCTTGGATTAAAGACTCATTGTCACGGTTTGGAAGAAAAAAAGAGGAGCAACTTCAAACTAGTTTCAGAGAATAGTTTTACCAATGAAAGAATTTTCTGTTTTATAAATTTCTTACGAAAGGGTAAACTTATTTAGCTATGCCCTTCATGATATTCTCCAGAAGAAATTGGCCTAAATCTTTCTTGGAACTTCATTCGACAAACAAGGATTCTTTCATATAATTCACAATATCACAGTACTCTCTATTTGCTTATGGAATTGATAAATATCATTTTTGGTGAAGATTTGGTTTTCATGTATCTACTGATGTTTGTAATGGTGTTTAAGATCAGAGCAATATGTACTAGTTTAAATCTATCAAAATTACATCTTAACCAATAACATGATTCTAATCTAATTCAATGGGGTGTACATATATTTGATATATAAAATAATAATTGCTCGAGCAGGCCTATAAATTTCACCACTAATGAAAATGGAGATTAGAGAGATTATACCTGTGGCTGCACCTAATTTCGTCTTAAAAACATCTCCCAATTTAGTACATTAATGGTGAGAGGAGATCACATATGGCCAAAAATATTGCAAATGAATAAAACAAGTTAAATTATACTGACACTTTATACGAGATATGAGCAAAAGATTATCAACTCCTCATCTTGCGCACATCAAGACTTTATCAATTTTGAACAACTTCTAACTCAAAACTCAACCTACTTTTACAATGAATAAATTACACTAATGAACTTGAAATTGATTACAGATAAATATCATGGAATAGGCCAACCATAAAAACCTAACATATTCTTTAACTGATATTTAAATATAAAATATGTCTTACTTAAAATTGTCATATTAGGCATTAAATTGGATCCTACTTAAAATTAATGAATTAATAATTGGGAAAGTATTGATAATATTTTAATAGAAAAAATGTCACTGAACATTGATAAACATTTTATTTAGGTGACTTACAAATAAATTTTCTTTCTAAAATCAACTCATTAGTTAGTTTTAGAAGAAAAAAGATAAAAGAGAGAAGAAAGAGTAAAAGTGGAAATTAAATACTTAGTAATTCTTATGTAAAAGATAGGAATTAAAATTCTTGAATTTCATGATAAAGCTCTTGTTCATGGAAATTACAATTCAAAAAAATTTGTTAAACAAACAACTTACATATTTTTAAATGGATAGGCGAGTGATATGATTTTAGGGTTCATAATTCATATGGACTAAAAATTGACCAAGTGGGACAGGCGTTACCTTTTTTTTTTTAATAATATTCTTCAATCTAAAGGCTATACGAAGCTCATAGCAATTCTTTATTTCTTTTTACCGAGTGCATTGAAAATTTTATTAATGAGCTTATATTGGGGCTTGAATTGTTTATTGTCAGGGCTCAAGCCTTTATTTCGTGAGTTTGTTCATCAAAAAAGAATTGCTTGAGCTTGTATCGATTACAGCGCAAGCCTCAAAGTACAGATTGAGCTTGGCTTATTTCTTGGTAAAAGAATATAAACTAGCAGTTTTAATCCAATTGAGTCTGGATTTGGATCCGGTGCAATACCTAGGGTATTGCACCGGGTGCAATTACTATCAATGGTTGAGATTGATAGTTGCAAAAAGCAACTTTCAATCTCAATCATTGATTAAAAAAATTTAAGAAAAAAGTTAATAAAAGTAAAAAGTAAAAGTTTAAAAAGTAAAATGTAAAAAACAATTGTGAGAGAGGGGAGGGTGAATTGCACCCGGTGCAATACCCTAGGTATTGCACCGAATCCATATCGGTTGAGTCTGGGTTGTTCATGGAAAGCTCGGTTTATTTACTATTGAATGTTGTTGGAATATACCCAAAATGCCAGCGTTTTAAATTTCATATTTGCAAAAATGTTTTCTACAGGAAGACAATCAACAACAGAATATTAATTACAGGGATATCATACCAAACCACAAATTCCACAGTAATCTTTGAACAAAACAAAGAATATTAAGCCCTGGGATTGCAGCCTGCAATTTGCAGGTACATTATTGGAGCTATTATAACCACCCGACACAGTTAAGCCACCATTATCAGAACTATTAAAACCACTCGCGCAGTTAAGCCAGCAGTAAAGGTCTCCGTAGCCACTAGCACTGCTATTACCAAAATAAAGTTGACCGCGTCCTTAATTTTCTCCGAGTTTGGTGGCTCTCTTTCTCGTTGCAAGAGAGTCTTCTTTCCCTTTTCACTAAAGTCTGCACCAGCTGACCGCAAGGCCCAAAGTGTTGTTAGCTGCAAGGGAATTTGAATACTCAAAACGTAAGAAATCGGCACGAATAACTGAATGTTATTAATTTATAAATACAAAATTTTTAGAGAGACAATTTTTCTCACAAGTTTTGTTCACAACAATTTGTATGCTGCTAAACTGTGTACAATAAACAATTAAGTGGTATTAATAGTTGAACCATATCAGAATCAACAAAAACACTTATAAATTCAATGATCATAAAAAATATTGTGAAAAATATTGTGTCTAAGCACTACTCTCTAGGTAAATATACCTAACACATATTCAGGCCAACTTCTTTTAATGCAATACTTATCTTACAACATCAATTCTCTCTTTTTATGTTCATTTTTATTTTTCCATTTTTTTAAAGATACGATAATATGAATATATGGCATCCCATCAATCATAATGGTCATTTACCATTGGGTCAATACATTAAATGGATTTAATATATATATGTGTGTGTGTGTGAGAGAGAGAGAGAGAGAGAGAGGGAGAGAGAGAGAGAGAGATTTGATCCTTATAAATCCTTTATCTGAAAATAAGATATTTTAACAGTTAACTTGAACTCACAATTCTTTAATACTCTATAGGACCTCTCACAAAATTTTGTGCCTAAACTAAAAATAAAAAATTAATTTTAAAGTTGTAGGTTTCAATTAGGTCAATTGGAAAATTATCTAGTTGTTGAAAAAATGAAAAAGAAAAGAAAAAAGAGAACATGTGTGTATCTTAACTTGATAATAAAAATTTTCCCCCTCAAAAAAAAAAAAAAAAAAAACTTGATAATAAAAATCAATCATAATGGAAAAAATGCCATATATTTCAAATTCTATTATATCTACCAAAAAAATAGGGACAACAAAAAACTTTTTCTAATAGTTTAAAGACAAAAATAGGGATAACAAATACTTTTTTTTAGTGGTTTAAGGATGAAAAATAAAATATTTTTTAAAAGTTTAAGGAAATAAAGCGAAATATTTTCAATAGTTTAAGGATTGTTAACATATGTGATTTAATGTTAGGAACATATGTTAACATTTTATGTATTGGCTAATCCTTTAACAAAATGCACTTTACTTGTAATTGGGTAGATTTATGATGTGTTTAATATTTCAAGAAATAAGGTTTTAAGTTCAAGTGTTAAAACCATGCAAATCTGTCCAAGAATTAAGTGAAGAAGTGCTGAATTTTAAATCTTAACAGCTAGCTCAACAGCTAGTATCTATCGAGGTTTATAAGCTGTTGAAGCCCGTGACTCGATAGCTAGCTCGATAGATGACTATTTATCAAGGTTTATAAAACTCAATTTTTCAAAACTGTTTTTCATCTAATCCATGAGTATGTGTTTGGGCTTTCTTTTCTCACAATACTAAACATATATAAGGATTATTTTAAGGATCGTATTAGGTTACACAGCCAAGAGCATAATTCTACAAGTATGATCGGATACCTAGTTTGCCCTAGTTCTTGAAGAAGCTGTTGTGTTTGTACACCATAGAGTTTTGTGTCAAAGCAATTTCATGATCTTCATCGTGTGATGAACTGAAGAACTTTGCAGCCAATATCCCTCTCAAGTTGGTGATAAAGTTGTGTATTGAGATTTGCGTATCTTTTGGTTAGTCATATACTAGGAGCCGTGCAATACAAAGAGATATTCACTACATAACAAGTCCAATTGGGTATTGGAATAAGGGTTCAACTATGAGTTGGTAGAAGGTATTTAGATTCCTTTACTTGTAATCTCTTGTTTTAATAATTATGGACTCGGAAGTGGTGACCTTAAAATCACCCAGTGGGTTTTTGCCGTGTAAGTTTTCTCCATTCATAAACAAATCACCGTGTCATTTAATTTCCGCTACATATTTAGTTATTTGGTGATTTGTTTGTGTTACCATGCTTATTGCATGTAATTGAACCTAATTAATTCACTTGACTAATTAATTGGTTAATTTATCACAAGAGGTCAATACATTTTTGGCCTATCAATGATGAAAAACAAAACTTTGGTAAAATTTAAAAACCAAAATAATATTTTAGCCTTTAAAATATGTACACAACAACGCTTATGCTATAGAATTAAGTCATATAAAATGATAAAGTAGTCTACACCGTGATGGAGCCCCTTTGGCACTCCAAACAGGATGTTCCCCACATATATTTAGCTTTTTAAATTAATTTTTTAATTAATTAATTTAAGGGTAAATTACAAATTACATCCCTAAAGTTTGGGGGTGATTGGATTTTATGTCTTGAAGTTTTAGAATTTGGATTTTATCTCCTAAAGTTTGATGATATTTGGATTTTACACCTTAACATTTTAGAATTTGGATTTTACCCCATATATTTTAAAAGTATTTAGATTTTTCTCTCTAAAGTTTTGGGATGTTTGGATTTTATACCCTGAAGTTTCAGAATTTGATGGTGTAAAATTCAAACAACCCTAAACTTTAAAGGGTAAAATCCTTAGGGTGTAAAATCCAAACACCCCAAACTTCAAGAAGTAAAATTCAAATTCTGAAATTTCAAGGTGTAAAATCCAATCACCCCAAACTTTAGGAGTGTAATTTGCAATTGACCTTTTATTTAATAATAATTAAGGCCGATATTCCTAAACATATTCAATTTTTATTACAAGTATGCCATTCTTATCTCATAACATTAATTGAATTAGTAAAGTGTCTTTTTATTGAATAAAAACCCTTTTATTTAAATTTCACCTATACTAAAAGTCAATTAGTGTTTTGGTATAATAAAAAAAAAAAAATTCATTATGGAACAAGTGTTGTATGTTCAAATCCTACCATATCTATATGTACATATGTATTATACGCCATATACTATACTATATAATAAAATTGGGTCCTAGAAATCATGGTTGCGCCAAGTGGCTATCTTTTCTTTGCAACAATACTTTTATTAATTATTATTAGTTTACTTCATTTGATCATATCAATTTTGAAAGATTGCTACTAACACCCTAGAAATTATTTAGATCCCATTTATTCAATTTTACAACTTAATCACTTTTACCCTAAACTAAAAATCAATACCCAATATAAGTGATTAACCAATTTCCATTGCATGCATATTCAAATAGCAATAAATGAATATAAGCAATATACAGTGTGGAATAAGAAGAGCAAACAAAAGATATCAAAGAGGTAACAAGAGCTCTCGACAAGAAAACCTCTTCGTGGCACCACAGCCGAATCTCCACTAGTGAATAGTTGCAGTAGATGATTGAATAAAGACCCTCCAAGCCTAAATCTTCTCTAGTACTTGAGCCCTCTAAGTTCCGACTACCAACTTAGAGCTCTTGGATTTGTAGTGTTGCTCCAAATGGTTTCTAGCACCAATCATCTCTCTCACACTTAGATATGGTGTAGGTAGTGACGGTTAAACTCCCTTCTCTTGGATTTGGAAATGGTGTGAGGGAAGGAGAATAAAGAAAACAATAAGTATTTGGCTCTCTAAAAGGAAATGGTTTTTTTTTCTCTCCCTCTTTCTCTCTCTCTCTGTCTCTCAAAGTTGCTTTTTATCTCTCTCAAGTTTAATGTGAAGGAACAAGAGATATATATGTGGGGAGTGAGTTGGCCGAAGGATAAGAGTGAAATACTAGAACTCTATCCTTGAGCAAGTCACTACCTACTAGATCACAACTTGCATAAGTAAAAATCATTAATTTATGAGGATAAGCTTTCCTTTCAATATGTCATCTATATAATATAATTTCATCTCGAAATATAGAGTACATATGAGTTATGGAATGGAAAATGAACAAACCTTAATTATGTCAAATGTGAGATTTTTAACCTTTTATAAGGCTACGGATCCTAAGATGACTAATTTAGGATCAAGAGCTATAACATTTCTCATTAGAATATATTATTGTTGGACCCAAAATGCCTAAGCCCAATGGGTATTTGCTCAATTATTTTATATTAACTACTTATTTTTGGCCAAAGGCCTTGTAGCTAAATTGACACTTTCTTATGCACAAAGTACTTGAGGATCTAGAGGGGAAAAGGTTCGAACTGCAGGATTAGTAGTATGTTGTAATTATTTTTCTCATCATTATTCAATATGGGACTTCACTTATACATGTAACCCAACAATTTATGGGTCTTATAGCCCATTTAGATGTTGGGGTCATTTAGTCCAACTTAAATGCTCATTGCAAATCAGAAATCCAGCTTAGTTTCACAAATCATGAAATTCACGAGTAATTTATTAAGTTTTTGTTAGGAGTTGTGTGATTATTGATCTGTATTAAAACCCAATTAATAAATATGGTGAGAAATGCGGGGCATAAGGCCCATTTTGTGATTGCTTCATACCGTTGTTTTTTTTAAATTCTTGGGCTTTTAGGCATTTGTTTTCTCTCCATATAGTTCACCCCACATAAACCATACTTGTTTGTGGTTATAGCCCATTTCGATTTATGGGTAACTTAGCTCAGCTGAACTGCACATTGCAAATCGTGATCTCCAACTTAGTTCAAAGGAACTTGGTTTTCAAACTTACTTGTGGCCTTTTGGGGTACCTTATCTTCATGCGGCCCATTTGTGATATGTACATTCCCATTTTCCTCTCTTGGGCTTTCGGGTTTTTTTTTTTTTTTTTAAACATTCAATAGATTCGAACCATACCTTATCTATTCCCCATTTTCCCTCCAAAATGAACACCAAAAAACACATCTCAACTTCCACAGAACGATGTTGATGATCAATCACCCACCATCACAAAAGAAGTCTATGACACCATGATTGAATTCTACAATGAGAACGACAACAAAGACTTGAATCTTGCCAAGGCCACCATATCCCACCACCCAAACTCCGCGTTTGTTCTCAGTGCTCTTAGGTTCTATTACTTAAAACTCTAATATTCACAAAAATTGCAAGTGTGACGCTACTTTCTCTTACAAATGCATTAAAATTTAATTTCATGGAGGAGGTGCATTCTACAGCTGGTTTTGGGTTTGATAACTTTGTGGGTATCAAGAGATTATTAACCTTGTTTATGGTTAAAATATGTATATTTGACATCTTGGACAATTTGTAGGGGATTGATTTCGTCCGGGTCATGGTCATGGATTTCTTTATTTCTCAACATCCAAATTAAGTCACAAGTTAGCAGTACAGCAAATAGTAAGAGAGTTTTGGGAATTTGGGCTTTAAATGTGGAAGAAAAGGTTTGGTTTTAGATTTAAGCATGTAAATTCAGGTACTTGGGGAGTTAACTTCTATGGCGGTGAAATTAATTTTAGGTATAGACCAATTTGAGAAGGACCAAAAGAAGGGCAATTGGTTAGTAGATGAAGAGGTGAATTAGACTCCCAAGCTAAATCATTGTTATACTTATACATGTAACATATTTATAAAGATATGGTACTCTAACAGAATAGTATCTTCAAGTAATCATTTCACTAAAATATTTCAAGATTTTACTTTTTTGATTTCATATTAATATTACAATTTTGTTCTAAATCACACCACTATTTATCATAGAATGCAATGATTGGTAAGTATGTAGGTATGGATAAACGTCTGCCCGTCTCTGCTTTTGACTTGACCAGGGGTGGATCTATGTAATTGAATTTTGAATTTTTACAAACGAACATGAATTCTAAGGATCTCAACGTTTGATACCAAACTGATGCAGGGAATGTGATGGGTTGTTTGTGTATGGTTTAGAAATAATGAAATGGCTGAATTACTTAGAACACATTGATAGGTGGATAAGTACCTTTGCAAGAACACTTAGTTTCAAATAGCACACAAACGCTAATAATTAATTCAATTACCAAAACTGATTTACAAAGAGCTTACATTCTCCTTATACAAGTTGTTTGGCATTGGAAACCTCCAGATGGTTGACAAGTCTCTAAATCCTATAAGTTAATGCTTAAGAAATTCTCTAACTAACTAACTAACTAATGAGAGAGAGAGAGAGAGAGAGAGAGACGCATGAGCACACACCGAAATCTCTAGATAGAGAGAATGAACTTTTTGTCATTGGAATCCTTGTAGTATGCAACTTGATCTTGACTCATGTGAGAGTGAGGGGGTGAGGGAGATGAATTTGAGAGAGAGAGAGAGAGAGCGAGAGAGAGAGAGAGAGAGAGTTAGTGATTTAGAATTTTCCCCGAATTGATAATTCAAGTGTGAACATCAAAAGTGTTTTTTTTTTTATTTTTTTATTTGACATGGCGGTATAGTTTGGCAGTTGATGTGGCATGAAATATTTTTTATTATTATTTCATTTCACACATCATCTTTTTCCATCAAATGGATAAAGACAGAGACTAAATTGACACGGTATTGAAAATGTTAAGGACCAAATTGACACAATTTAAAAGTTATGGACCAAATTGAGATATAGTGTAAAGGATATGAATCAACTTTATAGTTTAAGATCTTTCTTGCTTCTATATAGTAATTCCGATGTAGATCTTTCTGGCTTCCATAGAGCAATTCCAATGTCTCTTTATGGCACATTTTATGATTTTGACTTTACTCTCCTTCAACCTTACGAGAGATTTGATTAAAAAGGTAATTTTTTTGCTTTACTTCCTATTTTTTGATTTAGTTATTATTTTTGGTTGTCTAATTTGTAAAATATCTTTTTATTGGAGGTGAATTTTGACAAATCCACTGTTAGATTACATTTTTTTCTTATATCCTTTATACTTGTAAAATTTCTAGAAAATTAAAAATCAATAGCTATGTTATTAATAAATTGTTTAAATTTCAAGTTTCTTTAGTTTAAAATTATACATAAAATATAAACTTGTAGATTATATAATAAATAATATCTGATTGACACAAAATTTGATATGTGTATTATAAGTGTAAAGAATATGCAATTCAACAGTTAAATTTTCAAAATATATAGTAATATTTATTTTATTGAGTAAGGTTGTAACTTGAGGCTACAACTAATTTTGTCATTTGCAAAATGTTTGTAGTAATTTCGTTTGCTGTTGACTACACATTCAACTTATTATACCTTGGGGATAAAGACTAATGTTTCATAAGAATTTGTTCATATCTCATTGTCAAAATACGTAGGGGAACAATTAGTCAATTTTTTTAGAACCCACCACAGTCAATTTTGTTTAGTTGGCTTGGAGAGCAAAATATTTAAAATTATTAATTGCGTTTTTGTATTTAAATTTTACTAAACATAATTGACCCTAATTAGATTTTGTCAATTTTAATTTTAAAAAATTTTATATTTTGAAACAATTGTAATAAATTTTGTTAGTAAACAAGAATCCGCTAGAGAAAAGTTTGAGAGAAACTTAGCAATTTTATTACTAATAATAGTCTGAAAGTTGAATTGCCTTTGGAAGTTATAATGCGTTTAAATACTAAAAACAAAACGTAGGACAACTAGAAATCCTAAGGCAGCTATGAAAGTATAGAAAACCCTAATGTGAATAAACAATATTAAAAACATAAAAAGAAGGAAATAAATGACCTAAATCTAAAATAACAAAAATTACATAAAAATACTAAAATTAAATATTTACAAAAATTAGATATTAATCAGTGATCGTGTCCTACCTCAAGGGTTAAAATTGTAATTCAAAAAAATTAAAAAAAAAGAAAAAAAACTTTGTGAGAAATTTTTTTTCCCTAAAAATTAGCACACTCGCACACACTAAACCCAATAATTTACTCAATTTCAAATTCTAAATTTTAGTTTAATAAAAATCATTTATGATGTAATCTCATTAATAATAGATAAATTCAAATTGAAAATTTATATTAAACTCAACATAAAATAAAAAATAAAAAATCTCATCACACTCGCAAATTTTTTGTTCGTTCAAAAATACCCATAATACTTCTATGTCTAAGTAAAGATAAAACGAAAGAATAATTAAGTAAAAATATATGTCTTACTTGTACTAAAATATTGCCTATAAAATAGAAATGCTCTCTATTCAAGTATTTGAAATATTTCAACCGCCTAAACTTAAGTTTAAAAAAAATATATATATATATATATTTTAATTTTTTTATGGAAAAAAAAAAAAAAAAAAAACCTTGCTCCCAAGTTACCGCGTGCTTTGAGGCTCGCATTGTAGAAAATTTCTCTGAAATATATTTGGGATATTGGCTTGAATTTATATTAGGTTTCTGCTTTTGCTGTTTCCTACTTTCTTTAGGAGTAGAAGTCCTTTCTTTCATCTGTCAAAAGGATTTATATGTCGTTTTGGACTAGGATTCCGCGTAGAGACCACGGGTATGATTTTGTAGACATCTATATATAAAATAAATATGACGTCGTAGAATTGGTGTAGTGCAGAAGAGAGTCGAAACACTGAGTCTGAGAGAGAAGAATACTACTTTTTTTTTTGCTGAATGAGAAGATTACTACTTAAATAGTTAAAAGTAGTAGCTGATCTTCTGCAACGTTGCCTCAATAGGTAATTCATTCTTTTTCTTTTTTCGGTTAATATTTTTTGGTCCTTCAATTTACGACATGTTTGTAGCAATTGATACAATCTATTCGATTTATTTTGATGAAAACTATGCTAGGTTTCATAAACAATAATGTTTCATCAACATCTGTCATTGATTTATATTTATTCAAAAAAAATTTATTTTTCAAGGTTTAGACGAAAAGAGATAAATTTTTATTATTATTTGAGATTAAAGAAGTTTAATTTTTTATGAACTTTAACATGTAGCAGGTAGGGGAACGAATAGCCTTGCTTGTTTTATATTATTCCTTTGTAAACAATTTCTGAATTTGAGACATTTTTGTATATTTAAATACAAAATTTCTAATTCAGTTTTTTTTTTTTTTTTTTTTTTTTTTTTTTTTTTTTTTTGTATTTGAGTTTTACTAAAATCTAAAATCTCATTTAAAATTTATAATATGGTTTATCCACTTAATTTTTTTTTTGACATAATCGATCTTAAATAGGATTTTGTAATTTCTTTTAGCTTTTTTTCTATTGAAACAATAATAATAAATATAAGCATTGGGAAAAAAAATCTAGTTTTTTTATATAATTAAGAATTTTTATATTACATGTTTGACTATCATTGTGTTTATTTTCATTGTTATCTTCTTTTTGTATTATTTCATTATCTTTTTATGAATATCTTGTTCATTTGTGTGATTTTTGCATTAAAATTTTGGATTTTTTTTAATACTGCTTGAAACAAATTTATCAAAAAATTCTACTTGAGTTCACTAACCTTTAAGTTACTAAATTTTATACCTATAGTTATATATGACGTGTTTGATTTCTGAAGCGTTTGTTTTAGATAAACTGTAAACATTTTGATTACATTTGTGCCATTGGGCTTCTTTTTAATTATATTTGCCTTTTGCAAATCCTTGTAAAAGCAGAAGGTAGAAAATTGATGAGCATAGAGAGACACATGATGGACGAAAAGATTGATGTCGTGGATCGAACATCTGACTTGCCTGAATTTATCTTGCATCACATCTTGTCCTTCCTACCCCGAAAAGAGGCAACTAAGATTTGTCTCTTGTCCAAGAAATGGAATTGTGTATGGTCTTCATTTCCGATTTTGGATTTTGATCAAGCTCTTGGGAAGGGCTATATCATGCCCGATACGGGTCCAGATAATCAAAAAAGAGTTGAGAAGTTCATGAATAATGTGGATACGTCTTTAAGTAGATTTCACGAGCATAATTTGAAGATGCAGAAATTTGAACTTCACATGACACTTGTTGACTTCAAGTTGGCTTCATTGGTTGATAAATGGATAGAGTTGGCCTTCGAACATGATGCCCAGGAGATAGGTATTCAAGTGGGAACTGAAAAGAATTCATGGTATACTTTTCCTAAAACAATATTTGTTGCAAAATCAACAAATGGTTGTAAGTTAGAGCAACCATGTACTTGGAGTGCTGTGAAATTTTATTCCCTAGAGAAGTTGGTGCTTGGGTATATTTGTGTGAACGAAGAGATTATCCAAGATATTATTCGTTGTTGCCCTTTCATCACCGATTTTAGTATTATAGGATGTCACGGATTGAAAAATTTGGAGATCTCCAAACTTCCTAAACTTTGCAAGGTTGAGGTGGTTCCCCTTGAACAAGAAGTTGAGAGCATTAAAGTTGAAGCAGCAAATCTTCAACATTTCAGCTTTACTTATTCACGTCAACGCCAATGTCCATTGGACATCACTGCATGTCAAAATTTGAAAGAATTATACTTGACAGAGTTGAGCATTACAGACCAAAATCTTCACTTCAATATTTCTAGATTCCCCCACCTTGAGACTTTGGCGGTTAGTGGCTGCATCATGTTGGAAAGGGTCAAGATTTCTGCACAAAGGCTTAGAATGTTAACATTTGAAGCATGCCAAAAGCTTTTGGAGCTTGAAATTGATAGTCCAAATCTGTCATCATTCAAATTCCTCAGTTTAGAGAATGTATTTCCTACGATTGTTCCAAAGAATGCTCCATGTCCTTTTGAGCTTACTCTTGTATTAGATAATCTTGTTGACACTCTTTGGTTCCTTAAGTTGAGGGAATTTCTAGTAATGTCAAATCAAAGAAAAGTTTTGAAGCTAATAGTCATTTGTGATGAGGTATGCCCACTAATGCAAATATATCTATTTTTTCACCTATTTTCTTTCTTTAACATCTTTTCATATTTTACATTTTCACCTTTTTTGTTCTAAAACATTTTTTTTTTTTTTTTTTACTTTTCATTGAATTATAGGTTACATTTAATCTTGAAGATTTGAGAGGAATTACACTTCCTCCGTCATTCGAAGTTGAACTTATGATACTAGACGTACGGATGTCGGCACTGTCAATAGATTATGGAAGTCTTATAGATGGCTTGCTTTGGAGTTGTCGTCCAAAACAATTGTCATTGCCAACAGGTTTGAAGTCCCGGAAGAAGTGCATAAAGGTATGGTTTTTCTTCTACTAGAAGATTTAAGGGTGCCTCTAATTAATTATATCATTTGTTGCATGTTAGGTGATGAACTTTATACAATGATGCAGATAATTAAAATATGTGGGAAATGTGGTTTCTAATTTTGAAAAACATATCCTTTCTGATGTCGAACAATTAGGATTTATAAAATCATTTGCATTTCAGTAAAGTAATAAAGTAGTGTGTTTGTCTGGTTGCATTTTTTGAGTGATTTTAGTAGCCCACTATGTTTAGTTTATTGTGCCCAAGGACAAAGTAAAAATGGGCCTAACTGGTCGATTTAGCCCATTGACAACCCGTAACTAGTGTTAATTTCCATCAACCATAAAAAAAGGTTGGTGAAGTTAGTACTTGATAAAATATTTTCATGATTTCTATCCCCCAAGAACCTTTGAAAATTCCAAGTCAAATATGGTCAGTGTTTTGTTAGTAGAAGGCAGTTATTATGTAGATTAGCAGTGGTTTTTTTTTTTTTTTTTTTTGAGAAAAAGATTTGCAGTGGTTTGGTTGTGCACAAATAGGATGAAAAATGTAAATATTATTATTAATTTGTTAAATTATTTGTACTTTTTACTTATTTGCCACAACCTGACAAGCTAAAAAGCGTGGGGATTTGAGACTTAAACCTCTCAAATAGGTCTGTCCCAAAATAAAATATCCCTGCAAGAGTCGGTAGCTTTGAGACCCATGGTGTGTACATTTACATTATCTGTTTTCAAAATTAAAGATTTGTTTAAACATGCCTAAAAGATTAGGGATAATTAGAGAGTAATTATAGTACGATAAATTTGTCCAGCTGGAATAAAATTTTACTTAAAAACTTTAGTAAATAGGAAATTTTCTTAGAAGGTAATAAGTATTAAAGATTTATATGGAAGTATACAAATAAATGTATAATGATCTGTGAATGATACTCTCATTATATTCCTATATTATTTTACTTTATTTTTATTTTAAGACCATGATATTCTAGAATTCTAGCACTCAAGCCTCATGTGATTCCTATGCTGAAGTTTTGACAATCTTTTGATCTTCTATTAATACACAGTATCATAAGTAGACAGGGAGTTTTATCCATTTTAAAAAAATATCAGGTAGTCTGAAATAACTAAAAGTTCAACAATCCAAAATTTTATCAATGATTTTGAAATATGCACAGCTTTTACCCTGCACAATTCCTTTTTTTATTTTTATTTTTTATTAAATGAATAATTTGATGAATGAGCATTTTAATTCCCTATAAAGAAACCAGACAATTGTGCAATCAGTTGCCACAAGAAGCATACAAGTTGCAAGTAGTTAACACTTGCCTCTCTGAAGACAGTGAAGTAGATGCCCAATTTGCATTACAGAACTCTGCTTTGGGTAATTTTTTAATGTTCTTGCAAAAACATATTTTGATGTTCTTGGTTTGGAGGAGACACGTCACATATGCGACTTTATCTAGAGATCTTAAATGGGCTTAGAGCCAGAGGTGGGTTATTGGCCCCCTTTTAGTGTTATTTGAGTCATGTCAAATGTGGTGCTTTATACAAATATTTTGATTAAGCAATGAGGTTGATTAAGAAAATGTCAAATTTGTCTTAGTATAATTACACTTGCTGGAACTAATTATTTGTCTCTAATTTACTTGAACACTAGGTGCTATGTGAAGATATATTGGATAAAGAAAATAGGGACTGCTCTTGTTGTTGGCGACATCATTTTAAAGGTGCAAAGATCAAGAGTATTGCTGGGATTGAAGGTGAAAGGCTTCTTGATTGCAAAACTTTGTTAGATACGTTGCCTACTCTTGAAAAGGGTCAAGAGATTCAATTTAGATTGGATTGGAACACCATTTTCATGGAAGGGTGCATTAGGATATGAAGTAATATAGTTTTGTGAAATAAACTAATGCTTGTCAAATTTTTATTATCCGTATGATCGACACTTGTGATTAGACATTGTATCTTCCTTATTTTTGAAAATTTATTTGTTTGAAATTTTCTTTTTTAATTTTATTTTGTTATAGGGATAAAGCTTAGATTCAATTTTTTTGTGTTGCTCCTAGTTTCTTTAATTAAATTCAATCATTTGATAGGTAAATAGTTTTTATTTTTTTTATACAAGATATATAAAAATTTTACTTTAATTTAATCTAAGCATATATGTGTTTGAGATTCTCTCCTAAAAAATTGAATCCCAGCACTTGCCCTCCCCTAGGAATCACAAGTGCAGCTCCAAGATCGCCACACCTTTACCCGACACGCACGGACATGCCAACCGACCATCGACAAGGCTGCAGGTGCGTCTGTGGTGAGTCCTTTTTTTTTTTTACTTTTTTTTTTTCTAATTCGGGCTATGTCAAGCCTGTAAAGTTGTGATTTACAACTATGTTTTATATTGCCTTTATTCCATGACAAAATTTTTTGTAATTGCAATAAATTATTTCGTTGTATTTTGTGAGATTTTATTGTATTGGGTTTAGTATTAAGTTGGTGAAGACTCAAGCATACAATGAAGATCAGTGCAGTTTCGCGACTATCTCGCAAGTAAAGGTACCCGCGAAAAGGCTACTGTGAAGCACATGATTAGAAGCTAAAGAGTCATGTTAGCTTGTCATTTTGCAAGTACTTCACTAGAAAGGCCATCTCTCGAGGTACCCTCTAAACTCTCTGTTTGGCAAAAATAAAGTGTGACTTTCTTACCCTTCACCTATGCTATATATACCCTCATTACCCACAAAAGTGAAAAAGAGGCTATTAAAAAAAAAACCCTAGAGAGGTTTTTACAACACACCCACCTTTTAGAGAGAGAGTTACTCATCTTCAATAGAGAATTCATTTGTAGTCTTTTCTCCTTCTCCTCTCCCATTGCTATACCTTGAGAGGAGATTTGTATTCAAACACAACCCATACCTATTCAAAGTATAGAGAGTGTTTTGGAACTTAGGAAGCATTTGGGATTTGCCAAAAGAAGCCGGTGAGGCTTGACAGATGCAATCAGGCGATATTACAAGATCTAGATAACTAGTGAAGACAAGACTCCGAGAAGTCTGTTGGTAATTGGAGCTTAGAGGACTTAAGTACATTAGGTAGATTAGACTTGAAGGGTCTTTTTGATGTTCGTATACTCCAACTTCTTCACTAGTGAATCGATTTCGACTTGAGGGTTACGGAGAGGTTTTTCGCTGAGTTATTCTGTTTCCTCTTCAATAATACATCTTGGTGTTATCTTGTATTTGCATATCTCTTCCCTTACTCTTTAAGCTTTACTTTTATTGGTCATTGTATATGCTTATGCCTTAGAGAGTAGTTCCGGTTTATTGCGCTTTATTTACTCTTATTTTGTACTTAGATAAGTTAAAGTAAAAAGGATTATACCTAAAGAAGAAGAGGACTTCTTGCAAAGAAGCTTGCTTCCTTCCTGTGAAAGGCATCCAAACCATTGAGGGTTGTCACCATGCTCATTTGGAGGTCCACACAATATGACATTTGGACCAAGAAATACTTTGCAAGGGCACATAAACGAAAGGCACGAAGAAAGTATGAACGTGGCTTCTCATCCACGAGAAGGGCCGAGTCGGAAAAATGTACAAAAACCAAGCTAAGGTTAAGTTTGCCAAAGATGCACCACCTATTTGCCATTGCAAAAAGGATGCCCAACACAGCTTGCAGCAAGGATGGGAGATCCTTACCCATGGTAGGGAAGATGAGATTGTCATTCTACGGTTCACCCATGATGGCATTAAATTCTTCGATAAGGGGGGCATAATTCTACTCCATTGAAGCGGAAAACATGCCAAGTAGGGACCTAATAGTTGACAGCAACACAAAGAAGAGGCTTATCCACCCTTATTTTATAGTATAGAAAGACACAAGAAAGACCATAGGGGGTGATGGAGTCCTTGAAATCAGGACCGAGCCTCCTAATCCAAGTCGAGACATCGAGTGGAGAGTTTTCTACCATCGGGGGACCTTGGAAAAGTGCTCTCTGAGTTGAAAATACATTGGTGAGGGTTTTGGGACCCAAATGGCTACTTTTATACATAATTAGGGCGGTTATGGTTTCCTCTAATTCGCGGTCCATGTACGCAAGGTCAACCTGCATATGCGAAGTCAAAGCTGTGTACACACGCCCATCCCCACGTACGCATAGTGCTTGACAGATTCGCATTCTCCCCTATTTTAAGCATAGTTTTTCAACTCCAAGGCATCCTTAGGGTTCCTACAACCTAAAGAATCATTCAAAGTACAAGATTTCAAGCATCAAATAAGCAACATTGTGTGGAACATACAATTAATCATATATCTTGTAATTAAGTACTAGTCCCGATTGAAAGCATAAATGTAAAAAACTGTTCTTAAGTACAACCTTTTGTCTCAAAATGAATCCAAATTTTTGCTAAAGGAAATTAAAAAAAAAAAAAAAAAGATGTGTCTTAACTGCAAGTAATCAATGGTGTTGTCTCTTCCTCGGTTGATAGCTAAGGGTCGCCTCCGAATCCTCCTCATCACCATCACCATCATCATCATTATCATCATCACCACCCGGGTGAGCCGCCCCTCCTGGACTAAACAAGCTCCTTGAATATTTGGTCACCTCTAACTTGAGATTCTCAGCCAACCATTCCAACTCCTCATGCTTTTGAATGGTAGGCTACAGTTCAAAGAAAAAAGGGTTAGTGACCAAAAAAAGAGATAGCGAGAAGAAAAAAAGAACAAAGGGAAAGAAGAACTCACTGCCCAGGTATTTGAAGGTAAAAGGTATCCCATGACATTGGTATTACGGGACACAGCATGCTCCCGAGCAAAACCATCAGGATCGTAAGCATAGACCATCCAAGGGAGATGTGGAGGGTCAATGGGCTCACCGGCAACAGGCTCTTTCTACTACAGTTTACCATTGGAAACCATAACAGATATGGTAAAGGAAAAAGAAAAGAAGAAGAAGAGATTAAGCATATACCTAAGCAGTAAGGGAAGGCATGAGGTGAGTACTATTGAATTCCTCATAATCCAATCCATCTATGAGCTGCTCGGCATAGGGAATGCCATTCCCCTACGAGTTGTACTCTGCATCCGTCATGGAGTGTGGGGCAAGCATGAACTCCAAATGGTCCATCGAAATCTATGGGTCATCTCTACCCACCAATTGACACCGCACCCTCTCCGCCAAGTAGAGTGCCCTTAAAGCCACTCCTTCAAAGGGCCGGGTAATCTTTGAAGCAATGATGGTAGCGACTTCCAGATCAGGAGAAGCAGGAAGGGGCTAGCTGGCCCCTGGGGTCCAGTTGACCTACAATGATACAAGGTTAGAAGAAGAGTATCTTAGCGGAAATGCATGAAGAAGCATATAAAATCTGGAACTCTTAAACTTACCTCATCCAAAGTTAACCCAACAAGGTGGGCCCTCAATTGAGAGAAATCCCTCAAATTTAGATTGGTGCCTGGAGTTATGAGGCCTTACCTAATAATCCATCGCTGTAAAAAGAAGCACAAGCCACATGTTAGATGCAAGATGACAGTTTGCAAGACTACAAGCTACAAATGGAAATACAACAATTGGAGAGAAAGCTAACCTCAAGGAGCTTCCAAGATCCGTAAGGTGCCCCAGCTAAGAGTGTCGAGGATAGAGTAAAGATAAGCAAAACATGCCTACCCCCAGTTGGCCCTCCATGCCTCTGTAAAGTCTTGAAAAAGAGTCAGCCACCTTAAGGACACTGTTTACCCGCCATTAGTGAAGAAATAAGCTCCTAACAAGTGAAAAAGGAAAGCCCCAGCCATCTAAACACGCTCCTCCATAGTCCTTTGTGGGAGAAGTATGCAATTTGACACCAAGTCGAAGTAGTGGATGGTCTTGATGGAGTACTTCCTCCCTAACATGTCAAGACCCAGCTGGATGCCTAACACGTCGTCCAAACTAATGATGGCCCCTTTAAATCTAAGACCAACCATGTGGTAAAAGTCGTAAGTAGTCACAGTCATCTCCCACTCAGCAAAGTGGAAGGTATGAGTAGTATCCCACCACTGCTTGATGAGACATTGTACCAAGGTGGCACTTTTGGACCTTTCCAACAGAAGGCCAAGGATAGGCTTAAAGCCCGATTTACGGATGTAAGCCTTTATTTCGGGAACGAGGAGGTTATACCACTTCACCATTTTGTTGGTACTTCCTCTACCAGCATAAGGGGAAGATGACTGTAAAAGAAGAAGATAATATGAAATTCTTGATTCAAACAAAAACGATGAAAAATGATGTTGTCAGTGTAAGAATGAAGATAAAAAGAAGGATGTAGTGATGTTCAGATGCAAAAATAACAAAAAAGGATGTTAGGACTGCATATAGAAGTGAAACAGTTGAAAAGGAAGTGAAAATGGGTAGGGTATGGTCTTTGCCAAGCGTCCCACATACGCGGGTCAAGGCCCACGTACGCTGATAGGACCCCGCATACGCAAGCCCATCCTCACGTATGCAGAGCCTTAAGAACAGACTTGCGTACGCAAGAATAGTCCTGTGTACGCACAAGTCTAAGCTGTGTACACAAGCTCGAGCCCACTCACACAGAAGCACAGACAGGAAAATTTCTTCGACATTTTCAAGCATGTATCATCCAAAATAAATCCTAAACATGTTCCTACCCCTCCTAATATGTCAAGTTTTCATCTAAACTCATCCCACAACAAAACCCAAGCATTTACATGGCTAAAAACACATCAAAATAGAAGATCAAAGAGAAAATTGAAAATGAGAAAAGTTTGAGAACCTCATAGATTTAGCCATGGGGATGTGATTCTCTGGCCGATATGTCAATGTAATAGGCTCTAGAAATCTCACTGCCCCATTCCAGCAAGTGAGGAGAAAGGCATCAGAGGAAAGGATGTAGGAAGTCTTCTTGGCCTTGGGTGCCATTGGAGGAGATGAAGAGAGTCTAGAGAGAAAAATAGAGAATGAGGGAGTTTTGGGAGAATGAGAGAATCAGAGGGTGTGAAGAAAAGAGAGACGAGTAAGGTTTTTATAGAAAAAAGAAGAAATTGAAGAGTTATGAAGAATGTGAAGAGATGAGAGAGATGAAGAGAATGAAAAAGAAAAAGAAATGATTGATAACCGTTAGGAAAAATGAAGAGGTGGGAACACACCTGATAGCTAAACTATGTGTAGTTTGACCTCACCACTAAACTACGTGTAGTTTAGTCATGAACAGTAAAAAAAAAAAATTAATAATAATAATAATCTCAAAATTGGCCCAATTACGCACAAAGCCACCAAGCATCCTCTAGTGAGCTATTAAGGAAGTAGAAAACTCTTCCCCCAAATGAAGAATGTACATCCTAAAACCATTTTCTACAGATCACATTAGCATATCAAGAACACTATCCCCAGTAAGGAAGCAGAAGATTCTTCCCTAGTGGATCAAGCATATCTAGAACAACATCCCAATGGAGGAGGCAGAAGATTCTTACTCGATGGATCAAAGCATATTTAAACAATCCCTAATGAGGAAGTAGAGGATTCTTCCCCAATGCTCAAATACACCTAAAGTATCCCCAGTAAGGAAGCAGAAGATTCTTCCTCAAAGTCCTCAGCATTCCATGAAGGAAGTAGAAGATTCTTCCCTAGTGGGTCACACATCTACAAAAGTTACATCACTCCTTAGCGAATCCTTTTCTACTACTCCTCAGTGAGTTTCGCATCCTCAAGTAAGTCATGGAAGAGGTAGAAGATTCCTCCCTAGCATACCTACTCCTCAGCAAGTTTTCCACCACCCCCAATGGATCCAACGATCAAGACTACTCATGAACGTATACTTTGGGAATTGAAAATGCAGGCACAATAGAAAAAGGTAGAGGTAGAGATAGAGAAAGAGACCAAGATCAACTCAAGGCAAGAGCCTTACTAGATAAGGTAGAGAAAGAAATGAAGAAGACAAGAGGAATGAGTCACCCAGAGAAGTTTAAGGTGGGGGGCCCGGATGGACACCACAAAGATTGTATCCTTATGTTGTTTTTTGGGTTAGCTCATAAGAGCACTCTTATTGTTTTCTTTTTCTTTTTAAGTGACTCTAGGATAGTGAGTCACTCATCATTTGCTTTCAAGTGGCAATATAGGTTCTGGGATAGTGAACCTATTGTTGCTTGTTTCCCAAGCAACAAATGTGGCACTTTAGACATATGAATCCCATGCAACTCTCCAGAGTTTCACCCTGCCCCATGTATGTGTGATATGTGTCATGTTCGTGGGTTGGGCTCGAGTCGCACGTCGAAAATTTTTTTTTTTGTCTCTTATTCATTTGATTCCATTAGCAAAGCCCACGAATCAAAAAAGGGGCATCTGTAGATACCGTATTTTGTACTCCTTATGACTCGGGCCCCCGTTCTCTAATGATGCCCAAACTCTAAGGCTCAAGGCCAGTTTAGAGGCCAATCAGATATCAAATGGACTTAAGGAGTGTTAAAATGAAAAATTTAACTTTTTGAATGCACACAAATCTATTTTTGGAAATAAATGACCAAAGTGGTCCTTGGCCCACATAAGTGGGCAGCAACTTGTGTAAGTGGACTAAAGCATGCGTACGCAGACAGTCTCATATACACAATCAGGGTTTTGGAGACATAAAAAATACAAGTTTTTTGCAATAATGGTTAAGATTTGAGATGAATCCCACATTGTCTAGGAGCCATTCCAAACCCCATTTTTTCCACTATATGAAGCCTTCACGGTACATTTTCAAGATGGAGAAAATCCTAAGGAAAAACCTAAGATTCACGAGAAAATAATGAATCAAAAGGGTGTTTTTCACAAAACACCCTCAAGTCCTTTTTTATCTGATTAGGACCTTTTCTACCCTAATCCTTTGAGTTTAAAGTTTTCTAATCACGTGTTTATTGACTATGATAGATTTAACGAAGGGGAATGGTAAAAAATAAAGCCTAGGAGCTTTTCGCTTTAACGTATTCATTCTAGCTTTCTTTTCTTTTTTGTATTTCTTTTGTCACTTTTAATCTGTTTTTCTTGTTTAGTTATGTTTATATATGCTTGTTTAGCTTAGCTTTATGTTTGTTTGACGTTTATAAGCATGCTAGGGAGTTAGAATTAGGGTTTTCGTTGTTGCTCTGTTTTTTTTTTCGCGTTTCTAGGTTATAATTTTTGAACAACCCTACGTACGCATGCCATGAGTATGTGTATGCAAGTCAAATCTTACGTACATGGGATTTGGCCTGCTTACGCAGGCCTCTATCCGTGTACGTAGGCATTTGCCCAGAAACCCTAATTTGGATTTCTATTTTGTTAGGTTTGCTTGTTTCACATATATTGCCCCTATTTAAGTCCTTTTTACATACATATTTTTATTTGAGTTCTTGTTTCACATGTTTTGTTTGCTTGTTTGCTTCTAACTTGTTAGATTAGGGTTTTCTTGAGTTTCCAATCAGATATGTCAAAGGAATAGAGTCAAGATCCTTTGATTCTTTGATGACACTGATTTTGGCATGGAATCTCTGCGAAAGAGGTCCGAGGATCTTCCTGACAATCTTGGGCTCTGGAATGTGTTCTCCATGATTAAAGGTAAAATTCACTATGTCCTTTAGCTTGGAATAGAATTCATCAAATGGCTCATCCTTATTCATCCTTATTTCCTCAAAACTAGTAGTGAGCCTTTGGAATTTGGAGTTTTTAAAAGCTTTTATGCCCTCGTAGGTATTCTGAAGAATAGTCTAGGCCTCCTTGGCATTGTCAATGGAAGAGATCTTCTTGAATTCTTCATTGGTCATAGCACTGAACAGAGCATTCAGTGCTACTGTTAAAATTTGCAGCTTTGATCTTGGTATCAACCCACGTTGTAGGTGACTCTTTAGGATTCTTTCACCCTACTTCAATTGCAAGCCATACTTTCTCATCTACAAGACTGCAAAAAGGCTCTCATGCGTACTTTCTAGTATGCATAGTTAGTACTATCAAATAAAGGAGAATAATTAGGGATTGCCCACAATCCATAATAGCAAGAGTCAATGGATCACACAACAAAGATTAAAACCTAATTAGAGTGTGCCCACTCTGATACCACTTGTTGGGTTAAGATAGCTTGACCTTGGTTAATTAATTCAATTATCCAAGTTGAGTAGTTAGGTTCACTTGCATGCAAATCATGAAGTCACCAACAAATCACCAAAAATACTAAGTGCAGCGGAAAATAAATTAGACATAGTGATTTTTTGACAAATGGGGAAAACCTCACAAGGCAAAAATCTCACCAGTTGATTTTAAGGTCATTACTCCCAAGAATTCACTAATCAACAATCAAGTGGTTACAAGTATAAAGAATCTTCCCAACTACCTTGGCCTATCTTGAAATACCAACCTATAGTTGAACCTTTGCTCTAATACCCAATTGGACTTGAACTTGGTACGTGACTAACTCCAGCAACTTGAACAAATGTTGTTGACTTCAAAGTTCTTCACTTCATTAATAATGAAGATTAGGAAGTATTTGGTTACAAAACCTCATGGCGCACAAATGTAGTAGCTTCTCATTAAGAAAATAAGTCTCTTGGTCTTTGTATCCGTGTGTGATGGCTCTTAAAATAAGCCTTATAGATGTCTTGTGAGAAAAGAAACCATAAAAAAATACATAAGCCTAGGCCGAATTTCAGATCTAGAAATTCTGAAATCATAAATCTCGATAGATCGAGTTGCTATTGAGCTATCTATCGAGCTTCACAATAAGCCTCGATAGCTGGCATGTTGAGCTATCTGTCGAGACTTAATAAACAGCTTTTCTTCACTTGTTTCTTAGACCAATCTTTATGTCTTTAATACTTGACTTGAACAATATGTTTCTTGAAGTACTAAATCTATCTTAGGTCTACCCAATTACAAGTAAAGTACATTTTATCAAAGTATTAACCAATTACAATAAAATATGATTCTAACATCCATTACAAAATAATCAAAAACCAAAAATATTTTACTTTTTTGCTAATATTTTACTCTAATTTGAAAACCAAGTAGAGATTAATTTTGCAGAATATGTAAGCTGATAATGGTAAGTGTTTATTAATTATTACTTAA
Source organism: Castanopsis chinensis (assembly GCA_032878915.1). Classification (NCBI taxonomy): domain Eukaryota; kingdom Viridiplantae; phylum Streptophyta; class Magnoliopsida; order Fagales; family Fagaceae; genus Castanopsis; species Castanopsis chinensis. The sequence continues at coordinate 8,709,015 of JAVQMG010000083.1, read as the reverse complement.
TATTTTTCTTCGACAACCTTTTCTATTACTTTAAAACTTTATCTCTCACCACCGCACACCCTTGGTACGATGGTCACTTTATATGTATAAGTGCTTGTGGGGTGTGAGGGGTAAGGATCGGGGTTCAAGTCTGTAGGAAAGAGCTTCACACATATGTACACTTAGATTAAGCTAGATTAGAATTTCTATCTTGTATATATATATATATATATATATATATATATAAATTATCTCTCATTCTTTCCCATTACAATATTTTCTCAATTTCAAGTGAAGAGATGTATGCAAGAGGTATGTCCATGATATCAATATATTATAACATAAGGCCAAGCTGTTTACAGTTAGTGATAGTTGTGTTATTAAGTCCTGTCCTGAGATTACAGTTAGTGATAGTCAATTGTTTAATGTAAAAACAAAACAAGTGATAATCAATGCCTATACTTAAGATACACACCTAATAATGTAATTGTAAACTTAAAAGGTCTCCATAACCATAAAATTAGATGATGGAATAATTGATTATCAATAGCAACGTTAATAAAATAATAATTATAGGCAAATCATAATACATAAATCCAAAGAAAAAGATACAAGCAAGTAGAAAATTCTATAAGGGAGAAGAAGGTAGTAAAGTCGGCCACCATGGGAGCACAAATGGAGATCTGAGAAGTATTTAAAAAAGAAAAAAGAAAAAAAGTGTTTCATGAATTATGACCTAGCATAGATCACTTTCAATGTTTTTCTCTGCTTGATATCCCCATCATTGGGATGATCACCTAGCAATAATACCTTGAAACTTATTATTAGAATACTAGCACCGTTCTATCTCAAAAATGTCATTTTTATGGTTAAAACTTACTTTATCTATTTTAGAACACTATTTTATAATATACTTGCATTAAGTCATCTATTTTCACATTTAACACATTAAAATAATATATTCAACCAATTAAAGAATTCATTTTCCTCTAAAATTCATAAACCCAATAAAAATATTTTTCACTACCGGCCACCAAATCCACCCATAAACACTAGTCACCATTACCTCAACCCAAATCCACCAAAATCCAACCAAATTTACACCAAAGATAATCTCAAAAGCCAACCAAAGTTACACAAAAAACCACCAGAGGAAATTAAATAAGCCACCACAAGAGGAAAAAAAAAACACCACACCATCACCAGCTAAAATTCACCATAACCAAAGGAAAAAATTTGTCACAACCCACCAACCACACTTAGAACAACGAAGGGTGAGACAGTGAGTGGCTAGACATAGGCGGCTATAGCTGTGGAAGAGAGAGTTTTCAGGTTTATGAGTGAGAGAGCTAGTGGTGAGATCAGTAGGGTGAGATTTGGAGGCAACGTGTAATACTGGCGGTAAGATCTGGAGGCGGCATGTGATGTTGGCGACAAGATCGGCGATGGTGAGAGAGGAAAGGTTGACCAGTAAGAGAGGAAGGGGAGGACTAAGAGAGAGAACCCAAGCTGTGAGAGAGGAGGAAGTATACCCTATTATGGGTGTATGCTTCCGCTCTTCTTCTCTAACCAATGTCGAGCTCACTATGTGCGGGGACACTGTCAAATACAAATATAATTCCTCTCCGGGTACAGATGGCCTTAACAATGGTGCCGTCGTGAGGTAAGCCTTCAGGTCTTGGAAGGCCTTCTGACACTCGTCCGTCCACTCAAATGCCTTCCTAAGGACTCTAAAGAATGGTAAACACTTGTCAGTAGCTTTTGAAACAAACCTGTTAAGGGCGGCAACTCGTCTGGTAAGAGACTGGACTTCTTTGATATTCTTCGATGGTTCCATATTTAGTATCGCTTGGATTTTGTCAGGATTCACCGTAATTCCTTTATGTGAAACCAGAACTTCTCTGATGAAACTCCAAAAGCGCACTTACTTAGGTTCAATTTTATGTTATAACATCTAAGTGTATCAATTGTTTCTTGAAGGTCATTTAGATGCTTCTCCTCGTCCAAACTCTTTACCAACATATTATCTACGTCCAATTTGAGGACTGAACATGTGGTTTACTAGTCTTTGGTAAGTCACCCCTGCGTTCATTAAACCGAAAGGCATTACCTTGTAGCAAAATAACCTTTGGCTAGTAATGAAAGAAGTCTTCTCTTGATCTGTCTCATTAATCTTTATTGGTTGTAGCCTGAAAAGGCGTTCATGAAACTCAACAATTTGTGACCTACCGTCGAGTCCACCAGCTGGTCAATGCGCGGCAATGGATAACTGTCCTTGGGACAAGCCTTGTTTAAGTCAGTAAAGTCCATGCACATCCGCCACTTGCCATTGACCTTCTTTACCATGACCACATTTGCCAACCAAACCGGATAATAGACTTCCCGGATAAACTCTGCCGTGATTAGCTTCTGGACTTCTTCTTTGATGGCATTGTCTCGCTCAGGAGCAAAGACCCTTTTCTTTTGACGTACAGGCTTGGAGTAAGGATATATGTTTAAACGATGGGTAATGACATTTGGGTTAATACCCGGCATGTCCTCATGACTCCATGCGAACACATTAAGGCTTTTCTTCAAAAACTGGATCAAAGTCTGCTTCGTCTTCTCTTCCATACTCAACCTAACTCTAGTAAATTTCTTGGGATTGCTCTTGTCCAAAGGAATATCCTCTAGTACCTCTGTGGGCTCTGCAGTAATTCTTCTCTTGTCTATATTCATCATTTACACATGCTTGTCCATAGCTAGCATGGATAAATAGCATTCTCTGGCAGCTACTTGATCTCCTTCTACTTGTCCCATCCATACTTAGTTGGAAACTTGATAGAAAAATGGTAGGTAGAAGTCACCGCCTTCCAACTCTTTGGTTATCTGTTGTGGGTACACCCCGACTACCACAGGTAATGTAATTGTGCCCATAGGTTGCACTTTCATTCTTCCAAATCCCACCAAGAGTGAATTCATCAAACGGAGCTGATCTTGTCCTAACTTCATTTGTTGGAAGGCGAGATAATACAGGATGTCTGTTGAACTACCATTGTCTATCAATACCCTTCTGGTTGTATAATTGGCAATGATTAGGGTAATGACGATCGCATTGTCGTGTGGGTGGTGAATTCTTTCAGCATCCTCGTCCATAAACGTGATGGCTTACTCGTCAACTTCCCTCGTCCTAGGAGATCATCCAAACAGTTGGATATTTTGTACCACCTTCAGGTATGTCTTCCTTGATTTGGATGACTGAGCTGTTGAGGTTCCTCCTATAATAACTCTTATTTCTCCAAGTAAGGGTTGTGATGACTCTTCCACCTTGGCCTTCAGCTTCTTGTCCTTGTGGTCTTGTCCAAGGAAATTCCTAAACTTCCCTTACTTGATAAGATTCTCCATCTGCTGCTTTAAATCAAAACACTCGTCCGTGTCGTGCCCATGGTCTCTGTGAAAGCGACAATATTTGTTCCTATTGCGCTTGTTAGAATCTCCTTTCATTTTCTCTGGCCACTTCAAGGACGAATCGTCTTTGATTTGCATGAGCACTTGCTCTAGTGGCATATTCAAGGGAGTGTATTGCTGATTTCTCGCTGAAGAACTTGCCTTCTTACTATCTCTATCTTTTTTTTCTTCTACCCGAGCCTTCTTTCGACTAGGACCCTGATCTGGAGGACGCGGGTGACCCGCTTCCGAACGCTCTGCTCTCTTCCTCTTCTTAGCTATGATCACGTCTTCAGTATTCATGAAATTTTGGGCCGAATGGACGAGTTCGGCCATAGTTTGTGGTTCTTGCTTGTAGAGATTATGAATGAACAAGTCAGAATTGACCCCGTTATAGAAGGCGACCAATAACAACTTGTTGTCCATCTCATCCACCATCAAGGCTTCTTTGTTGAACCGGGTAATAAAGGACCGCAAGCTCTGATTTTCCCCATGCTTTATAGTTAGAAAACTGGAAGAGGAACACTTGTGGCATTGTCTTCCAATAAAATTATTGACGAACAATTTACTCAACTCCTTATATGAGCCCACCGTGTTTGAGGGTATCTTGCTAAACCGCACTCGCGCTAGTCCCTTGAGGGTGGTAGGGAATGCCCTACACATAATCTCGTCTGGAACCCCATAAGGTGCATGGTAGTCTTGAAGGTAGCGATGTGATCACACGAGTCACGAGTTCCATCATATGAATCCAAGGAAGACATTTTGAACTTCGGGAGTAGGGGATGATTATTGATGAAAGCTGAAAAAGGGGAGTCCGTTCAGTGGACTAAGTCATCTAAGGGGTTCGCCCGTCTCATATTCCCCTTCATTTTATTCATAGCTTTTTTCATCTGGTCCATCTCCCTCTCCAAGTGTGGCACTTTTCTTGAAGCAGTACCCCTTGACTGATTCTTGGACTCAACATTTTCTCCTCTGCCTTCTTGACTCTAGGCTTGCCTTTCTGCATATCTTTCATAGTGCTACCTCCTTAAATTGATCTCCCTATTCAACTCTTGGTTCTGACAGGTTAGTTCTGCCATAGCGGTAGCCACGGACTGTATATGTTGAATGGAAGATGGTTGCATGACAAGTGTTGATTGACGATCACTGTGGGGATTACTAGAAGCATCCCTACTCTCTTGGTGGCTTGGGCTGGTAGCCCTTGATCTTGTCCGAACCATATAACCTTTTGTTTGGAAAAGGCAAATCACTGAAAACAAATAATCGAACAAAAAGAACAAATTTTCCATAGACGGCGCCAACTGATGATGCGAAGAAAATCAGTAGGCTAGATACTTCGAATTTCAAAGGACTAGTGACTACCTTGATGGACTGAAACAAAAAGAACGATTAATCAAAGGTGACTGGGGTTGCCAGCCAACAACCCTCCGATGCCAAAGTTAGTTTTCTCTCTTAAATTTTGGAGTTCCAACTTTTCAACAATTGTAAAAAACATACCTTTGTCTGGTCTGAATAGGCATTTATATAGTGCACTTCAGAAATGGTTATTAGACTTGTAACTTCCCCTATATTTGAGGAAGTTTGAGGGTTTAGGGATAACTTCTACAACTGTTTAGGAGTTACATTTTTTTTCATATAATTGTCACTGGAAGTTATGCATGTGATAAGGAGTTGTGGTACTGAACCTGGATTTTTCTCATGTCCTGGAACACTAGCATGTAGGCAAGTTCACTTTTGGGAATTTTCCTAAGTGTCAGGGGCTCATCCAAGAGCCTCCCTAACTAACGTACCTTGTTCCCATGGAAGGTCGTCCTTCTATGGACGACCTTCTCACGGACAGTCATCCTTACATGGACGATCTTCTTATGTGGGATGTTCCTTCTGTTCTGGATGCCTCTTTTAGACAAGACGGAGTTGGTCAGATTTTTAATCCACCATCAGCTTTGATAAAAGGTTTTGGTTGATTAGTTTCCTAATGGGTATTTGAGAGTTGGTTTGCTAGATCAACTATGGGTCTTGTTGTTGCATATGTTGATGTGAGTTGATTTTTGAAAGTGTGTTCTTTGCATTTTCAATGACTTTGGCAAATATGGGTGTGAGTGAAGTGATAACTACGTATATATGCAAGTGAAGTGTGAGCATGTGCTTTTTACATACTAGGTGTTTGATAAGTTGTTTAGATGAGATTTTGGATTTGATTCCTTGTTTTTAATATGCTTTAAATCTTGTCTTAATACTTTGGGAATGATTCTCAAATACTTTTGGCTAGTCTTAAAAATATAACAATTTTCTAAAGCTGTCAGGGACAGTTTTGAGTCAGCTGCAATACATGATTTTTAGTAAATTATAGAAACATTATTTTCAACTGGATTTTTGATGGTACATACTAAACATATAAGAGCTTATCCCTATGTAATTTCAAGTTAATCGGATAAGTTTTCATGGACCAAAAAAGTTTTACAAAATGGCTAGCCTGCTGTATATTGAATCTGAAAGTGCGATGAAAACGTTGAGATTTTGTGGAATTTACTTCAAATCTTTGTTGAATGGATTGGTTTGTAAATTCATTTGCTTTCTTCGACATATTTTTTACTTAGTTAAGTCTAATAATAGTTTGGTTTAATCATTTAGTGCTCTATAGGGAAACTTATGAGATATGTTACCCCTATTATGAATTGATATGTTTTATATTATGTTTATATATGCACATTGCTTGCAGTGGAGAATTAAAATGCTTTGATTTTGTGTTGTGGCACCATGAGTTTGTATGCTTGTTTGGTTCCCGTTTGGCAATGGGTACTTGTCTTAGGTTGGGCAAGCTAGGCTTTAGTGCATTTGATTTGTTTTAGGGGATCCTATTCGATTTTGAAGACAAATGTGATGATAAACTTTACGATAGGCCTTGTTATTAATAGGCTTGATCCTTATGTTTCTAGGTTTTGAGATTCTTGGTGATGGACCTAGTGACGGGATTGGTTGATTTTGTGATGCCCGGTTGAGGTAAAATCGGTTAGCTTTCCGATGTAAGTAGCTTTTTAATGGGATTTTTGGAAAATAATCATGCTTCATAAATGTTGTTTTTGGGTCAACCACATTTTGGAAAATTAGATATGGATATATGTTTTCTTAAAAGTGTTGTGTTGTGACCCTATTATATATTGTTATGTATGAAAATGCATCATATTTGGTATTGCATTTGGGGAAGTGCATGAATTGTTGACATGGAAAAATGAGTATCTTTTATTTAATCTTTGATAAGGAACACATGGATTTTATGGTATATTGAAAAATTTAAAGATACTTATCTTGTCTTGTTATTTGGGAAATTAATAGAGAATTTTTTGACAAGAATAAAGTTGAAAACCTTACAAACTTTGTGGAAGTTATATTATTTAAAGTATTTCTGAAATTATCAAGATATAAACTATGTATTTGAAATTAATGTAACATGTGAGCTTTATGTAGTTTTAACACCATGCCATGTGTGATTTCTTGGTGATTACCTGATTTGGTTTCTGTAATATTTGTGATGACAGAATCAAATCCAGGTTAGTGTCCTTTCACTTTAGATGATGTGTTCTTCCCTGCTGCCCATAGGGGGAAAAGGTTCCTTGATTGTGTCTGGGTGAAGGCCGTGAGGCTGCTACCTATGAGGCCAAGAGACCACATGCAAGAGAGGTCCTATTTGACTCGCTCTCTCTGCTGCCCATGAGGGGAGAGAAAAACCTTGAGGGTATGGGTGAGACTGCTGTCCATGGGGCCAAGAGTCTGCATACCAAAGAGGATAATATTATGCTAGTTGTGGATGGGTGGATCCCCTGACCGGTCTATGTGGTAGTGTGGTATCTTTGTAATAAATTACCGTATGTTAGATTTTATGGCTTTGAAAACTATATTATTAGTGCTCACAGATTATGGTATATAGTTTCAAGGTATTTACTTTGAGAAATTGTGTTCCATTATTTAATCATTCTTGTCATACTATTATGGAAACGATCTTCCAGTATTCAGTTAGAATTTTTCCCAAATTAAAACATATTTTGTAAACTGTTTATCATCATGAAACTTGCATTCCCCCATCTCCATTAATTATGCTACTTACTAGACTTTAGCTCATCTCACTCTCCAACAGTTTTTCAGATAAATTTTGCTATACCCCAGGCATGGAACTGGTTTAATTGGTGGTGATTGGAGCATTATGCTAATTGAGAGAGTTATGCTATGATTGGTTGGTGACTCAAATTACTAAATTTATCAAGGCCATAGCTAGTTTTATCGGAGGTTGGGCTCTTGAGGTTTGTTAGCCTTGGGCATGGTAGGCTTAGATTCTATTATTGAGGTTGCATATCCTAGGAAGAATTGAGGTTTTACGACAATCCATTTGGAGCTTTGAAATTTCATGTATGTTTGGAGACATGATTCGTAGTTTGTATTGTTTGTAAATGTCTCGTAGAGCTTTGACTTATATTATGGAGATTTTAGTATTGTTATTTATCCTTATCATGTGTTGAGGGGAAGAAAAAAAAAACTCCTATGTTCTCGCTCTTAATGATTCTTCTCTTGTGCTTTGGACCCTTTTGGGTTTGGGGCGTGACACCTATACGTTGTTATCACTACTTTGGGTACTATAAATTTATTGGTAAGTTAATTTTGCATGATGAATATTGACTTTTTTACCAAACATGTTTCCGTAAAACCTTTCAGCTGTTTCAATCTAGCTACTACTTCCATTACATTATATTTTCATGATTTTGCAAGATTGTTCAGATAGAAAATATGGTTACGTACTTACGAATGTTGTCATGGATTCAGAATTTCTGTCAGTGAAGTATCTAAGCCTTTGTGATTAATTCACAGGAACATTAGAATAACTAATGTTTCTTAAGGATATTTCTTACATTCACTTGTTTCTGATCTCAAATTCAGATATTTTGCTCACACAAAATTTGTCTTGAGATAATATTTATTTATTGTTTTCTCCTCTCCTCGTCCTCATTTGTGTGAGATCAATTCTGACTCAATTGAAGTGGCTTTTGATAATCTGTTTGGCTTCTTCATTTAGGTCCACTTCCTGTCATTGCATTCTGTACAGCTCCCAAGTTCTAAAGTAAAGCCAGAGTTGATATATATGGCATCTCCATGAAATGAAGTCATGTGTTAATCCAGTTTTAAAAAGACTCTTTGGTTCCTTCTAATCTTCTCTCCAAATTGCTTCTATTTATTATGTGCATCATGCTTGCAAGAGTTGACATTAAATCTTAGTTTTAAGAAAATTTATTATAGCACTCAGAGAATCTTTCATGATACCTTAAGGAGAGCTGTACAGGCGTCTGTTGCCAAGAAAGACTTATTCTCCCTGCACCTCACTAGTTTTAGAGAATAGTTTTACCAATAAATAAAAAATTATGTTTTGTAATTTTCTTATAAAAGGGTAACCTTATTTGGCTATGTTCTTCAGGATATTCTCCAGAAGAAATTGGCCTAAATCTTTCTCAGAACATCATTAAACAGTGAAAAACAAGGTTTCCTCGTAGTCTCTATTTGCTTATGAAATTGATAAATATCATTTTAGGACGAAGATTTGGTTTTCATATATCTAAATATGTATAATTAATATTTAAATTCAGACCAATATGTACTAATTTAAATCTATCAAAAAGTGGAAAATTATTGAATATTCCGGGAGTATAATAAATGCGTATTCTTTCTTCTCACATGAATTGTATGTTCCACTATGAATTTAATAAGTGAGATTCACAATTATGTAAGAGGGGAGAGTATACATTTATGGTACTCCGGGAATATTCAAAAGTACATCTTAACCAAAAACATGATTCTAATCTAAATCAATGGGGGTGAAATATTGATGGCTTTGCCACGTCAAATCTATGTCATAAGAATAGGGAGCATTATATTCAATCACAACAATCTTGTTAAAAACCTTTGCTTTTATATTTAAAGAATTGGTTGAAGAGGAAACAACAGTAAGACCTCGCTAAGCTGGTTTGCCCCTAGTATGTCCCTCTCCTAATTCTAGGTTTTTTGCATTATTCTTTCGAATTTAAATTAAGATTCAAGGATCATATAAAGTGAAAAAACTTAGATGGCATTTTTGAGGAGCATGCCCCCCTTGAGTAGTAGGTATATTCAATGCATACGATTCATGAATCTATACTTTTTTAGCGTAGATATATCTAATGTATAAGATAATTATTGCTTGAGCAGGCCTGTAAGTGTTACACTAATGAATTTGGAAATTAGAGAGTACATACATGTGAATGCACCTAATTTTGTCTTGAGAAAATCTCTCAATTTACCCTCATTGCCTCAAGTAGACCTATAAGAATCACCTTACTCTGGTGCAAAGGCATTAAATTCCCAACAAGGGGTAGGCTTGGCTCTAGCTAGTTAGTACATTGGAGTTACACAATTTGGACACATGGCAAAAATCGGATCCATGTCTGTATCGTTTGGCTCCAGTACATTGGAGCATTAGAGGCAAACTGAGTCCCTAAAAAGGATCCAGTGTATTATTAGCTGCCTAGTTGGAAATATTTGCAAGATAATATATATTTAAGGTTTTACAAATGAATAGAACAAGTTCAACTAAGAAGAAACCTTTATTGCATTATCTTTATTTTTTATTTTGAACCAGGTTTTGTTAACACAACATTATCCTATTTTTTAAATGTTTGAACCAGGTTTGAATAACACAATCTCACAAAGCAATGACAACCCATCCATACCCAAGAGAACTATGTTGTTGGTAGGTTTGGACAAGTTAGTTTTGGCTCCTCATGATTAGGGGTGGCAATTCGTGTTCGCATATCGGGTTCGGATCGTGTTGATTAATGAGTATTCGATTATATGAGTCAACCCTAACCCAACATGTTTATTAAACGGGTTAAAATTTCTGAACCCTAACACAACTTGTTTATTAAACAAGTCAGTCGTGCCGACCCATTTATCATATTTTCTCAAGGCGAAAAATTATTTAAATTTTTGTATTAACCAAATTGATCTAAATTATGAAAAACCAAAAAAATAAATATTTTTTAATATAAAATTAGGAACTAACAAGTAAATGCATCACAAATAATCACTTAAAATTAGAATATATCTTAAGATCACAAATAATCAATCAAAATATGTTAAAGAAAATAAACCACAACAACTAATAAGTTTTGAAAGCTCAGATTTGTGTGAAAAAACAAGAGCTTGTTCAGACCTCAAATTAAAAATTATGGCTAAATTGCTTTTACTCTAACTTAACAACGTGCGGAACAAAAGTAAATTTGCGCAATGAACCGATAACACTACTCTAAGTCATATCCATCCACAATTAACAATAAAATGAAAGCTTGAAGAGTAGGGAAGAGAGATGCAAACATAAGATAACACCAAGACATGTTATCAAAGAAGAAACCGAAGAACTCAGTGAAAATCCTCTCCACAACCTTCCAAGTCGAAATTGATCCACTAGAGAATAAAGTTGGAGTACACGAATAACAAAAGATTCTTCAAGCTTATTCTACCCCATGTACTTGGGCCTTCTAAACTCCTACTACTAATGAACTTTTTAGAGTCTTGTCTTCTCTAGCTTTTTGAATCCTGCAATTCAGCCCGATTGCATCCACCACTAAATGACTCCTCCTAATGCTTCACAACAGCACCAAAACCTCACTTAATACTCAGATCTGGTGTGGTAAGTGTTTGGGCTAATAACCTCTCAAGGATTTAAAGCTGGAGAGGTAGGAGTTAAGGAAAATTACAAGGAAATGTGTAGATGATTGTGGGTATAAAAATCTCTAACTCTCAAGTTGTATTTACTAAGATTTTCTCTTTGAAAAGCATTTCTAATCATTCGTGGGTAACGAGTCTAATCATTCGTGGGTAATGAGGCTATTTATAGTGTGGGTAAAGAATTTGGTAAAACATTTTATCTTTTTGCCAAACAAAATGTTTTGCGGGTACTTCAAGGGATGGTCCTTCTCGCGAAACACTCATGAACTTGACAGCTTGGTGTGACTCTTCAGCTTCGAATCATGTGCTTCACACATGGCCTTTTCGCGGGTTACCCTTCTTGCGAGCTAGTCATGAATTGCTCTGATTCATATTTGAAACTTGATTCTTCACTGATCTTTCACACTCATCCCTTACAAACAAACCCACATAAATACAGGGAAATGATTGAAGATATTACAATCAAATTTGGCATGGAATTAAAGCCAACACAAGCTAATTGGAAATTACAACTTTACAAGTTTATATACCTAAGTTTTTAAGGGTATATCGGTAAAAATATTATTTAATTAAATGGGTCAGACGTGTTAAACAGGTTCCATCAATTGCACACTAAGCCAAATCATTTATTAAACGAGTCAATTGTGCCAACCTAAATATGACACGAACTCGTTATGCCTCAACCCATATCCTACTAATTTCATGTTGAGTCGTGTCATGTTTTCGAGTCGTGTCAAATTTTGTCACCCCTACTCATGACAATATTGCAAAGTAATTATAACACAATCCTGCAAGATGTACACTGTTTATGCTCCTTTTCTCAAAAACTAATTTGTAGCTAAGTTAATTGCCATAATGTAATATCACAATGACTCTATTGTGACAATTATATGCATGAGTGAGTGTCTGAATAGTTATAGTAGATAAATAATAGCTAGAGATGGAGAAGGAAGTAGAAGAAGACTTGGAGTAGGGAAACTTTCAAATAGTTGAAAGTGCGGTTTGTGCCTAGTGGGCAAATTGGATATTTTTGAAAAACTTGAGAAGTGCTTAACATTAGCCTAAACCTTAGGGGTGGTTGAGAGAGAGAGATAGAGAGATTAATTGAATCCCAAATAGGATCTCTTATAATTTCTTACTAGAAATAGAAAAAATATAATAAAAACTTTAGAGGACAATCTCACATATGAATAAGAAAGACACACCATAAACTCCATTAAAAAAACCATGATAACTTATAAGAGTGTTGTGTGTCATATATTTTGTCCCACCCCCTTTACATGTTATCATGCAGATACTTTCTACTATAGGAAATGGTGCTTGGTAAAGTCCAAATATCTAAAATATTACAATCCATGGGATATGATGCTTGTTAATGTCCAAACATCTTATTACAATCACAACCCTTCCATATTTGATAAATCCCACAAGCTTTTACTATTTGAGAAGTGGCTTGAGATTGATCACAATATGCACGAGCATTATGTATATTTGAAATGAGCTAGTCCTCCCTTATGTGGCCTTCCTCCTGCAAATCTTCTCTCTCTGGCTGAGACTCTTGCTTTGCTATCATCTACTTGTTCCCAACGTTTGACGAATAAAAGCATCAGTGGAACATTAAAGGGACTCGTTCCCAAATTTGGACGCATAAAAGCACGGTTGGAACGCTATAGGGACTAATGAAATGCAACATACAATTGGGAATCCTAATTTTTGGGAAAAACAACCTAGTGAAAATGAAACTGAAAATGAAAAGGTAGTAGATTCCCCCAACCATAACAGAATACGCAATCCAAGGAATATCGCTCAGGGCTATGTATACAACAGCGATGAATGCCATGGCCATCGCGAAAATAGTTACAACCAGTAGATATAAAGCGTTATTAATGGCGAACTTTTCCCAGTCACTGGCTACTAATGCCCATATGAGGACGAAAGCCCGTCATAGAGACATACATAGCTATGAAATTAAAGATAATGAAAACCCAGAAAGCGTTAAAACCACCCGGTACAGTTAAGGTAGCAGAAAAGGTCACAATGGCCACTAGCACTGCTATCACCAAAATTACGTTGATCAAGTGCTGAATTTGCCCCAGTTTTGGTGGTTTCCTTTCTCGTTGCAACCTAATCTTCCTTTCCTTTTCACTGTAGGGTGTGCCAGCTGAACTTAATACCCAAAGTGTTAAGTCCTGCATGAAAATTTGAAACGATGAAATCCAAGTCTTAGGCACTAATACCAAAATGTTTTTTTTAATTAATTTATTTATAAATAAATATAGTCAAGAGACACAATTTTTTTCATAAACTTTTTTCATAGCTACTAGAGTGTTAAATTTTTAATGGTAGACAATTAAATAGTCTTAATGGTGAACTCAAATGTAAATCAATAATAAGTAATAAATTTAACAATTTAACTTGGAAAAAAAAAAATGAAAAAGTTCATGGTTTTAAAAGCTATACTAGTCAAAGAACTTATTTATAAATAAAAATAATCAACATACAATTTTTCTCATAAACTTTTTTCACAACTACTAGTGTATTAAATTGTCAATGATAGAAAATAAAGTGGTATTAATGGTGAACTCGTATGAGAATCAATAATAAGTCAAAAATTTAATAATTTTAACTAGAAATAAAAATAAAAAAAATGAAAAAGTTCATAGTTTTAAAAACTGTACGAATCTCTGGTCTAATTGAGGCTGAAACAATAGGTGAACTAGTGTGTCATAAACAATTTAATTGATAAATTGTAAAATTTTTAAAATATATAAAATAAATATATGATAACTCATAATATTTATTAAATAATATCCATAACATATTAATAACTTTAAGTGAATTTTGATGATTTTTAATATTAAAAATGTAGAAAATAGGGCAAATATTATTTTAGTTCCTAAACATTACTAAAAGTTGTTTTTCGTTTTTAAACTTTAAAAAGTTTTATTTTTTATTTTTTATTATTATTATTTTTTTATTCTTAGACTTTGTAAAGAGTTTTTTTTTTTTTTTTTTTTTTTTTTTTTTTTGAGACAAAAATAGGGATGAAAAAAGAACCTTTTTTTTTTTTTTTTTTTTTTTTTCCATATTTTTAGGATACTTTTTTTTAAAGTTCAAGGTTAAAAATTGAAACATTTTCCAATATTTTAAAGGACAAAAGATGAACTTTTCAATAGTTTAGGAATAGAAAATGAACTTATTAAAGTTTAGGAACAAAAGCAAACTTTTAGTAAAGTATAGGAATCAAAATAGTATTTTACCCTAAAAAATAAAATTATAAACAAACAAATTAACATTACAAAAATAATAATTCTTATTGACAAGTTACATGAATGAAAATGTACATTCCGTGGTTGTTGTTGTTGTAGGGAGAGATTTTTAGTGAGTCTTTGAGCCTTTCTAAAGCCGAAGGGTTCCACATCTAAAATTTCAGTATTCGAGTCAAAGGATCGAGTAGCAATTTCTGAATTATAAACAATTTTTCTCTTAAAATATGCCTCAATGGAAGTTTGTCAAAAACTTGAGCTTGGTAGGAAGGTATTCAATACAGGTATTTAAAAACCTTCAAATGAATTAGAAACCACCAAGAAATCCATGAAAAAAAAAAAAAAAAAGGGTTCACGGTTGAAGAGCGAGGAAGAAGCTTGTGATGCACATATATAAAAGGCTCCGTCTTGTCAAAGGTGTACTACAATGGCAACAAAGAGTGCTTTGTATGCTGCTTGGACAACGAAAAACATTGAGAAGATGCTTGAATGCAACGACAACATAATGATAGAAATTGCTCTTTCGCTATAGCATACGTAGGCACGTCTACAACATACTGTATTGTGTATGGCAAGGACCTATGAAAGTGAGATAGTAGGTCTTTCACATCATCATATGAAATTAGCTTGTGAGAGCTAGCTCTAAATGCATGTGGAGACATATGAAAGAATGGCTACATATTTTTTATTTTAAAGTTGATTTTATAATGAACCAAATGTGGAGTACATACATACATTAAAAATAATATGGAAATCCTAATTAAAACCACAGTATTTCATGATACAACAAAACCACTATGACCTATGGTGATAATATATTCTAATTAACACGATGCAATTACCACTAATTAGAGGACATACATGCGTAGCTTTCAATTGGTTTAGAATACTTGAAGCAATATCAATAGCAGTCAGGCCTTCAACTCTCTTATGACTTTACAATGAAGGTTCTGTGAGGCCAAATGCAAAGCTGTATGTCCATTCTTGCCTTCAACTCTCTTATGACTTTACAATGAAGGCCAAATGCAAAGCTGTATGTCCATTCTTGTCTACTGCATTTATAAGCTCCTCAAACTTTTTTTTTTGTTGAGAAACACACACACACACACACACACACACACACATATAGGAAAAAGGGAATGAGATAAGAAAATATACTCATACGCCAACACCAAAACTGCATGTGACAATTAGTGTCGCGGAGTAAATGATAAACCCTTTCTCAATATTACACCTTATCGATGTGGAACTACTCAACAACGCTGAATATCTTTTTTTTTTTTTTTTGAGAAACACACACACACACACACACACACATATATAGGAGAAGGGGGATGAGATAAGGGAATACACTCATACGCCAACACCAAAACTGCATGCGACAATTAGTGTCGCGGAGCAAATGATAAACCCTTTCTCAATATCACACCTTATCGATGTGGGACTGCTCAACAACACTGAGTATCTTTTTTTGAGAAATACACACACACACACACACACACACACACACACACACACACATACATATATATAGGAGAAGAGAGATGAGATAAGGGAATACACTCACACGCCAACACTAAAACTGTATGCGGCAGTTAGGATCGCGGAGCAAGTGATAAACCCTTTCTCAATATCAAACTTTGAGTCACTTAGTATGGCTTTTACCACATTGTTTTTTCCATTCTCAGCAGCTACATGAAGAATATTTTGGCTCTTTTTGTTGAGTAATTCTGTTGGATTGGGCCACTGTTGTTAAAGCAACTCCTTGACTACCTTTATATATCCTCTTTTGCATGCAGCGTGAATAGGAAAGTCATCACTTTTGCTCCTTTCAAAGGCTTGTTGTTGAAAATTTTTTAACAGGAACCAAGTTTGGTTTATTCTTCAATAATAGAAATGTGATTACAAGTAAGTATTTATAGAATCATAAAACTATTCTTTTGACCCACATGGCCTTATCATAATGGTCCTATTATTCACCATGTGCATTAATAATTCCAACATGTGTTAAACGGGGTTAACATGCTTGGAATTATAACTAACTAACTAAATGCAATATTACAACAATTCTTATCTATATACCTATAGGGATTCCTAACAGTTTCCAAGATTTTGAGAATTAAATATAAGTTCAAGAAGAAGAAAATAACCCGCATGACAATCATGGTAAATAATACCTAATAAGGAATGTTAACTAGTTTTAGAATAATTTGTTATAATATATATATATATATATATATATATATATAAAGTCATAGCTTAGAGAAAATCAAATTTGAATCCAATTTTAATTTTAATTGGAGTTCAATTATGCACTGTGTCCTATCTAATTTTTAATTTTTGTGCCAAGTGAATTATTGAGTGTAAAAATCGAAAAGTCTAAATCTAATCTATATGTACTATAAAACCGAAATCTTTGACTTTTTTTTTTTTACTTTCTGAGAGCTTGCCATGTAGGATTTGAAGCGCTCAGAATTTTCTACATTAGCATTAGTTTCTAATAAAACTTTTAAAAATAAAAAATAAAATAAAAAAAACCTCACTTTCTCCCCTCAAAAAACAAAGGCAAATTAGAAACTCTCTCTCTCAAAAGAAAACTCATTTGAGTCCCCAAAAACAAAACCACCCAATCAAACTCTCTCTTTCTTTCAAATGCACTCCCATTTTCTTCTTCTTCTTCACATAGCTCATTCTCCTTATTTTCTCAGTCCCTCCATTTTTTCCCCTAATCCATTTACAGATGCTTCTATCGAAGTCATGCAAGTATTTTCTGCAAATTTTGAGTGTTTTGAACTCAATTTGGTTTTTTTTTTTTTTTTTTTTTTTTTTTTTTTTTTTTCACATATGCAATATGATTGTTGATTTATGCTCAAAACTAGGGATGGAAATGGGGCGGGGCCAAAGGATGGGATCTTCGTCCCCACCCCGCATGGTTTTGTTTTACCCCATCCTTGCCTACCCCGCTCCACATGACAGGGAAAACTTTCTCACCCCATCCTCGCCCCTTGAGACCCCACGAAGCCCCGCCCCACCCCTTAAAACTCTACTTTTTATTAATTTGACCTACAATTAGTACAATTTTTTTTAGTGAAACCTATTTCATTAATAAAAATATACTTGAAATTACAATTAAATTTATCCCATCAAATCAAATCAATTTTTAGAAAAATTGAATAATATATCCAAGCATTTAACAAGACAATCACAAAAAAAGAAAACCTCATAATATAACACATAACAAAATAAAGGCAGAGAACCACATTTGGTAGAATAAAATAAGTTAATATTGATATGTTATTTAAATAATAGGGTTTTAGGGTATGAAAAATTTATAAATTTAACCCTTAGTAACGCGGGTGGGGTAGGGATAGGGAGGGGCGGGGTGGGATGAGTCTAAAATGTCTAAACTCATCCCCGCCCCATCAATGGTGATCGGGTGGGGAAAACCTACTCGGGACAAAATTGCCATCCCTACTCAGAACATGGGTTTCGAATATCTATTATGGACTATGTTTAGGCTACGGACCAGATTTGATTTGAGAACTTGACTCTATTACAACAAAATCTTCAAGTTAAATGAAACAGTAACTAAAGATTGATGCTATTTATAGCTTTCCTTAATAATGGTTTTGGAGAAATGAAAAAAATTTGCGAGTTACTTAATCAATTTCAACATTTTTTATGCCTCCTTTTCATTGACTTTTTTACTTTTTTTTTGGTAAGGATCTAAAAGAAATAAAGAGAGAACTTGGAATAGCCTAAACTAATAGGTGTAATTGTTATGAAGAATATTAACAACTTTGACATAACATCTTGAAGCTTATTTCAATTATCTTAGTTGTTTTAGAAAGTTACACATATTGATTAGATTCATTGTATATTTTGACTATTCCTTTGTAGATGCCCATAGGTGCTCAATTAATAGGAATTCAGAAAGTGAGTTTGAAAAATCCTAATGATCTTATGATTATTAGGACCGATTTTATTTTGGTAACCTCTGCATTTTTTACTACTCACTTGAGATTGCAATGCTTCTTAATGCTCAATCAATAACTTATTCATCAAATTGTAATATAAACTAAAGTTAGACAATACAATTCATGCAATGATAAAATTTCATAATCAATTTGATATTTTATTAAATTATTTTAGTTTACCACACAAATAGGTAGGTTCTATGCATAGCAAGGGTTTGTAACTAGTTAGATTCTAAATTGGATTTCAATCAATGTCCAATTTTGCACCACATGTCTGTCTAATTTCTTTAATTTTTGTGGTAAGTGAATTATTGGGTGTAAAAACTAAAAAGTCTAAATCCAATTAACTTCTAAATCATAAAGCTCAACATTTTCTCAAAAAATGGGTATAATTTGAACCATATCGGTGTGACACACTAGTGTATAATTAAAACCACAATTGAGAGAAAATCCTATTAGATTCTAAATTGGATTTTAATTGTTATCTAATTTTACGTCATGCGTCCTATCTATGTTTTTTTCTAATTTTATTCTAGGTGAGTTAATGTTTTGCAAAAAACAAAAGAGTCTAATATAAATAAACCATCAAAAAGTCAATAAATAATTAAAAAAGAGTAAAATCATGTGTATATACAAAAAAAAAAAAAAAATAAATAAAAAGAGAGAGAGCGGAGGTACAACTCATCTATGACTTAAAAAATGTGTAATTTTTACACCAAGTATAATTTGAATTCATGTATGTGTGTAACTGTGATTATTTTTAATTATACTGTATGCATGAATTATATACTAGTATATATTTAAAGCCGACACTGACAGAAAATCTATTGAAATTTTAAGAATTTTAATTTTTTTTCCTAAGTTAATTGTTCATTGAAAAAAACCAAAGAGTCCAATACTAAATGAACCATATAAAAAACCAATCATACACTTAATCTAATCATTGTTTTAACATAACTATTACCTAAACTAAACAAACTTAAGGTTGATCTTGGGAGAATGTGGCATTTTATGGACTACGTAATATGCCAGAAGCACTTTGTGGGAGACTGAGAAGTTTCATTTTAGTACCAAAAAATGAAAATATTTGTTAATGACCAAATTGTAAGTATATACAGGTTAATTAGGATCAAAACACTTCTTTAAAATTGTATGATATAATATTTAAAATAAGTGCTAAAAAAAATACATGAAATTATCATGGTTTAAGTTAAATATAAGCTATAGTAGAAAGAGATGTAAAATATATATATATATATATATATAATCTAAAAATATTAACATACTATAGCTAAACATATGATCTACAATTTTTATTCTTTTTTAAGATAAAGGATCTACAATCTTAGTGTATGTAGAATTGTAGCCGCACATAGTGCGGGTTACATGCTAGTTATAATTAAGTGCAATATTGGAGAATTTGAAATAGCAATAAAGCTAGAATCAAAACAAAAATTCAGAACAATTGTACACCACCACCCAATTTACCCATAAATTATATGAATTGAAATATCTCAATATTTTCAAAATACCACAATATTATTCAGCCAAACACTTAAAGAGTGGAGGGATGGGGCTACCATGGCTTCTAAAAAATCCTTCTCCTTACTCTATTTTTAATATCTTATATATATATATATATATATATATATATATATGTTTGTGTGTGTGTGTGTGTGGCGGGATAAAATAAGTCAAACTTGTTTTTTTCCTCACACAATTAATTTATAGAGATGTGATGTCAATCAACCTTTGATACCCTTGTTTAAGTGAACTAAGCTAGAAATGAAAGGATAAATGCTAAGTATAAGTATGAGACATGAGAATTGGATAACAATATCCTTGGGTTGCTTATATTATGTTCCTCGAAATTGGTCCAAGATACAAGTTACACTTGTTCTAAGATTACAATGATGATTCTCTATTTCTCTCTTTCCTCAGATGTTTCCTCCCCTTTTCACGGTGGCTTATCTGCCTTATATAATCTCCCAAGTTGCATCTTGACCTTCCACTTGAAGGGTTAGGGTTCATTTTCCTTGATACTTGTCCCTTTAGGGCTTCACTAAAAGGTTTTTATACCAAGCTATGAGCTGTGATGACACTGTTTATGGGTCATTTTCTTATTAATGCGGTCAGCAAAATGGGTTCAGAGCATTGAATGCGGAGGTGGTGGGTGCTTTATCTGTATTCTTCCCTTTCTTACTTGACGACAAATTTTCCTCCTCTTCCTCAGTTTATGGCTGATGGTCTTTAGAAATGGTCATCGGCCCTTCCAAGGACACCTCAATATCCTCAGGGTGCTTGGGAATTGTAGTCTCCTTGTGCTTGTGATGAGTTGTTTATATTTTCTTGAGGACTTGCTATCAGGGCTTTCCGAGGTCTATTCTTCTAACATTGGCCTTCTTTTACTTGTCCTTGTTCTCGAATTCTCGTCCTCCCACAATAGCCCCTCAAAACCTCGCTTCTCATTCTTTCTAGGGAATGGTGGTTTTGGTAACTGTGGGGAGGCACTTGGCACGTTTTTAGTGCATTCCCACAAAAGGGCGTCTTTTCAACTGATTGAGACACACTCTTGACGCTTTGGAATCCACAATGCAACAGTAAAAGCAGTAGACAGCTCCCTGTCTCCCACGTTCTACGGTGAGATTATAATCCTACAATTCCTGTGCTTCACTTTAAAGGAGAGGGAAAATTGCCATTCCTTCTCTGACTCTTATAAAAAGAGGAGATGGGGTGACTTTTCCCTATTTTTACCTAGAGCAAAAAATAAAAAATAAATAAAATCAATCTCACTCCAAATAACTTGTCCGAGGAGCCCCTTTTTCTTCTGTTTCCTTGTAATTGTCTAGTGATTCTTCTTTTTACTAGGATCAAGACATCTCTTTTTTCTTTCCTTTTCTTTTTTAGAATGGGTAGGTTCTTTAGCTTGGTTAATACCCCCAAGCACAAAGAAGAGTTTAAGAAACACTATAGGATTCCCAATGACGCTACCATAGAACATTGCCACTTAGGAGAGTGGCACGAGAAAGGCCTTCCTGGGTTGTAGCAATTCCTATGATTGCATTTATAGAAAGGGGAATGAGGATTCCCATGGGCAAGGTAACTAAGGATTTTTTGTGTCTTTTCAAACTCTGTCCCACTCAGTGTGCCCCCAATATATTTAGAATACTAGGTAGTGTGGATGCAATAAATGAAAAAATGGGTGTAAACCTCAATCATCATGATGTAAATTGGGTATATAGTTGCCAGAATAATAAGGAAGCTGAATATTACCTCAAAACCAGGGTCCCCATCGTTAGGCTAATCTCTTGCCTCCCTAAGATCAATAAGGGCACAGACGAGGACTTCCTTATCGTTTCAAGGGAGTGGCACAACGGACTACACTACTCGACTAAGAATGGTGCACCATGTGGGGTGGCTTAGGGATACCCTAAAGATTTTAAACTTCAACTACTAGGAGAGGGTCTTTTTTTATTTTTTATTTACATATATATTGTTATTATATATTTTTTGAATGTTCTTTCCCCTTCTTCTCTTTTTTTTTTTTTAATTCCCCGTCTTACAATATTTTCTTTTAGACAAAAGGGCAACCGCTAAGAGGCGAAGTTTGGTGAATTTTTCTGATCTCAACTGAATCCTAAGATCTGAGATATTCCTCCACAACAATGGCCAACTCCAAACTGCGCACGTCATCCTCAATTTCAAGCCCATTTTCACCCGTTTTCAAATCTCGAAGCACAAGGCTAAAGACCCTAATCTTGCAAGGGTTGACATAGCCATTGAAGGGTTCATCCGAAAAGCCCCATTTGCTAGAACTCGGTACATGGCGCTTCCTGCACACCAGATGGCCCAACTCATTGTAGAGGGCGAAAAGATTATCCCTTCAGAGGATGAGACCAAGGTTCGATCTAAAGAAGCCAAGGAAAAGGGTTTCGAAAGCTTGGTCCATGAGGAAGATTTTGAAGTTTTCTATTGTCCCGACCTGACCAAGGACATAGCGATAACCTCTACTCCAACTGTTGTTGTCGTTAGTGCCAATCATGATGCCACTAAAGTTCTCGAAGGAATGGTGGTCGAGAAAAGGTTGCCTGACTTGCTATCCTTGTTGGAATCTCATGCCGATGATGCTACCACTAAGATTCTAGTGACACCAAGGCGTCCTACTCCTACTCCTCTCCCTTCTCCTCAAACTGATCCTGCTGACAAAAAGAGGAAATAGGATAAAAAGGCTGGGAAAGGGATGGTTGAAGAGGGTGAGATCCAAGAAGAGACCCCCTTAAAGTAAACCAAGGGTCCCAAGGCCACCCGGCCAAGCAGGGGAAAGGTGGAGAAGACACCGAAGTTGCTCCTAAACGTTAACCTCAGGTTCCTAACTGGAACCCCCTCTGGTTTTGGATCGAGCTTCTCTCAACTCGGATTCCTCCATCCTAGACTTTGATAAAGGGAGGGTAGGCTACATCGCAAATTCTGTGGAACAAGCACTCCTGCTGCCTCGGGATATGGTTGGGCTTCGTAATTTGAAGAAGCATAGGATGTTCCTATTCCTGAAGAGGGACTTAACCCTGGTATGTTTATATCCTATCTTTCTTACCCGAATATATGCATGTATACCCATCTGTTTGTCGCTTATGAGCTTAATTAATAACTTTTCTTTTCTTTTCTTTCTCTTTTTTTAAAAAACAAACAATGCTGCTCAGAAAGATGAGGAGTTCAAGCGTTATGCTGCTCAGAAAGCCCAGGCCTAAACTAACAAGAAGCTAAAGGAGACTCTCCTCAAGCTGACCGAGTGTGATAAAGCTTACAAAAGGTGTAGAGGCCTCCATAGAAAGCACTGAAAGGTAGGCTAGAGAGCAGCTTTGCCCTCTAAAGGAAGTTGAAAGTCAGCTTACGCTTGCTTAGGATAAGGTTGGTGAACTGACTAAGGAATTGGAGCAAAAGGATAAGGCAGTCGCTAAGGTTAAGCAAGCGGCTTACAACCTAGGGCAGAAGGAGACCGAGGCTAATCTCAAGTCCCAAATTGCAGTTATGTGCTGAGATTTTTGCCTAAAGACTTGGACCGAGGCTTTATTTGAAGCTAGGGTAGAGAAATCCTCGGAACTAAGGAACTTAGAAAAGGTGTTCTGCCCCCTGCCATCAGGGTTAAAGCTGCTACCTTTGCCTAGAGCAGTGCTACCCCTTCAACCCCAGTAGCTTCTACCAAAAAATCTGGTCCAGTTCAGGGTGTCAAAGCTCCCATAGCCCCTCCGACCTCTTTCAAGGAGGGCCCAGCTCAAGACAAGACTGTTTCCTCTACTCCATACTCCTCTATTAAAGGGCAGATTTCCCAAGAGGCTGAGAAGAACAAGGAACCAAAAGAGCTGTGTAAAGAGCTACTGAAGTAAGGCTTAGGTTTAAAATAAGGCTTAGATTTTTGTGATAGGCAGTTTATTGTACCCCTTTCTTATAGAAAATATGCCCATGTGGGGTTTCTTTGCCATTATTTTGCTTTTCTACAGCTCTCTCTCTCTCTCTCTCTCTCTCTCTCTCTCTCTCTCTCTCTCTCTCTCTCTCTCTCTCTCTCTCTCTCTCTCTCTCTCTCTCTTCTTGGATGATTTGATTTGCACTACTTTACTTCTAAATTCATATAAGTAACCTTCTCGTACCATTAATGTTTAGCTTGTTTGATGGCCTAAGGAACCCAGTACGAGGAAGATCCTATCTATACTTAAGTTTCTTTTGAAAATGTTAATTTGCCCGAGGTATCAGATCCGAGGAACCGAGCTTAGCCGAGATCCTATTTAACCTTTAGAAATATTAGACATTAATTTACCTAAGACAGGTGATTCGAGGAATCAAGCCTAGCTGAGGTTTTGTTTAACCCTTAAAAAGGTTAGGCATTAATTTATCCAATGTAGGTCATTTGAGGAGTCGAACCTAGCCGAGGTTCTATTTAATCCTTAGAAAGATTATGCATTAATATACTCAAGGCAAGTAATTCGAGGAATCGAACCTGGTCGAGATTCTGTTTTACCCTTAAAACATTCACTTTAAATCCACAATTCGGATTTTGATCAACATAAAGAGTAAGAGAGAAATTTTGTGCATACATCAAAGTTATATATATGAATGTGACCATTCATAAACCTTTACACTAGTAGTAATATTTTCGTAAAATATTTATACTCTACAGCTGAGGAATTGGGATTTCATCTAGATCTTTTAGATGATAAGCCCCCACTCTAGTTACAAAAGTCACCCGATAAGGTCCTTCCCAATTAGGCCCTAAATTTCCCCAAGCAGGATTCTTCATGTTCCCAACCACCCTTCTTAGGACAAGGTCCCTAGTACAGATTGACAGGCCACAAATGTGTTGACCCCTTGTGATAACTTAGATTAATTAATTAGCCTAGTTCTTAATTAATCAAATTAACATGCAATATCACGTGGCAGCACAAACGAATCACCAAACTAAGTTAAGCAGCGTAAAATAAATAACACGGTGATTTGTTCACGAATGGGGAAAACCCTTATGGCAAAAATCCCACCGGGTGATTTAAGGTCACCACTCCCGAAACTCCACTAGTATCACAACAAGCAGTTATAAGTAAGGAATCCCAAGTACCTCACCAACCTACAGTTGAACTCTTACCCCAATGCCCAATTGGACTTGTTCTGTAGTGACAGCTTCTCCTTTCAATGCACGACTCCCAAGTACGTGACTAACCAGATGCGCGGATCCCAGTAGGCGACTTCAAATACCAACTAGAGAGAGAGAGAGTTGGCTGCAAAGTTCTTCAAATAATCAGAGATGAACTAGGGCACGAACTTTGTCTTTCTGATCACAAATTGCATGAACAACAAGTTCTCAAAGAATGTGCAACTTGTATCTTCTGCTTCCTTGCTTGACGGCCCTTAAAATAATCCTTTTATATGTCTAGGGTTAGGAGAAAAGAAGTCCCAAAGACACACTCACGGATTAGACTTGAAACAGACCTGGAAATCTGTTTTCTTTAATTCTCGACAGATAGAGGTGTCGAGAGGTGTCGAGAAGCTGTTGAGGCTCGGGCAAGACAGATTCTTTAAAGCTCGATAGATGCATCTGTCGAGGTATGTGTCGAGCTTTAAAAACTTGCACTTCCTAGCTTGTTTCTTGGACAGACTTTGACGGCTTCAACACTTAACCTTGAACCACTGTTTTGAAGTGTTAAACTTATCCTAAATCTACCCAATTACAAGTAAAGTGCGTTTTGTCTAAGGATAAGCCAATTACATAAAATAGTGACATATGTTCACAGACTTGAACTACATATGTCCTAACAATCTCCCCCTTTGGCAATCCGTGACAAAACCACAACATACAAATGAAGATATGAGAGCAGTCATAAATCACTCAACTCATATTCACTTGTTACATACAGTAAAATCTATCCTAACACAAACTATTGAAAAAATTTGCAAGAAGAGAGTTCATGGCAAGAAGATTTTGACAACCTGTATTTCTGAAACACTTATAAACAAAACACATCAAGGCATCTTTGTGTGAAACAGAAATAATAGATTACATACAAGTAAAGAAACATGTGTATAAAGACAGAAAAGAAACAACACATGTAAAGGTAGGTGAAAGAAAAACATACATCATCATATATAAGAAGAGAATAAATACAATGTATGTCAATACATGATCAAAGTATCTCTGAACATATGAGAAAAGAAAAGAATACATATGATCACCTCACTACATCCCTCAATCCACACTCCCCCTAACAAAAATGTCCTATGCTAACACTCCCCCTAAGTATGACTACTCTCATACAAAACTACTCCCCCTTTTTGTCACGAGTGACAAAGGGTAGAGTGTCAAGTAGACATCTCATCCGAAGAGCTCGCATCTCCATCATCATCATCGTCGGAAGCATCATCATCATCGCCATCATCATCAGCCTCGGTCTCAGTCGACACATGAGGTGGCGGAGGAGAAGCCTCTGGAGCAAAGCTGCCCATGGTCGCCTGTCGCCTGGCGATGCGACCAACACAGACGTTCACTTGATACAACTCCGTGGAGAGTGTATCTAGGCGAGCATCCATGCGCTATAGCTGCGCCATGATGTCTCCTAACGTGACATCGCTCGAGGAGGAAGAAGTGGCACCATCTGTCTGTCGCGATCGGAACTGTGCCTCGCTACGTTTTACGGTAGCGGCGTCTATGGCAGACATGACGTGGTAAGGATCGGACGAGGGGAAAGGGATGGAAAAACGGCTCAGGATCCTCGTGATAGCGGAAGGGAAAATGAGCTTATCACGGGTGGCCGTATCTCTATAGACATCTATGATGCAAAAGATAAAGTGTGAAGGAAAGTCTATAGAAAGATCCTCTAAGAGGGACAGCAAAAATCGAGCGCGAGGCTCTGTGATAGAGTTATAGTGAGAAAGTGGGTGCAAAACGAAAGTCATCACCATGTTAAGAAAGCGAGGACCTTTAGCAAAAGGTCGACATGGTGTGTACATATGATCTCCCCAAGAGGACGGACGCTCACAGAACGCCGAGATCATCTCGTTTTTGGACACAGTCCAGAGACGCTCACAGCTAGGGTAATCAGGATGATCTACCCTAGGGACATGAAGAACCTCAGAGACCAGCTCTGGGGTGACACAAAAGCGCGTACCTCGGACGCAAGAGTAAAAATGAGGTACTGAAGAATCTATCCCGTGGATGTTGGAGTAAAACTCCTGTATCAACACGAGAGGAGATGTGACCGGGACGTCACACAGTGACTCCCATCCGCGAGAGTGAATGACATCGGGAAGGTCGGTGTCGGCAAAGTCTGCCAGAACAACGTGGCGTTCCGAATGAACACCGCGTTTAGAAAAGTTCTCCGAGAAGTCCTTACGGGCTTTCTCATCACGGAACCGGACAGAAAGAGGGGTAAAGTCAGAGGAAGACTGTCCCTTAGAACGCAGAGGGTTCTGGGACGGAATGGACTTACGTTTAGGTACCATAGACACTACTAACGCAACCATAGGAGGGGGAAAGAGAAAGAGACACACAGAAAAGTTCCAAACAGTTCAATATTGGCAGAATAATATTGAAAAGAAAGAACGTATGCATGGAGAATGCATGAACATGTGACATGCAACATAAAACCATCATGGGCTCAGCCCAATCCAAACCTAACAGCACACAATCGATAGGCACATATCTAAATGCATGAAAATACAATTAGAATGCTAATGTGATGCAATGCATGTGATTTTGAAGATTAAGACTATCAAACCAACCCAAGAATTTCATGAAAACCCCAACAATTTTGAAAACTCCCAAAAATTTTCAAAAACATAAAACCTAGGGTTTTAAAACAATGAAATGCATGAATATGAGGGATAAGACGCTTACCAAGAGATGAAGATCGCAAAGAACACTTGAAAACGCCTTGGGAAGAGGTTTGGAGGGAAAATGAGAGATTTTGAGAGTGAGAACAGAGGTTTCGAGTGAGAGAGATCGAGCAAGTGAGAAGCAAAATCGCGAACGCTCAATATATAGCCTCTCAGTAATTCTCGACAGATGATGCTGTCGGGAGGTGTCGAGACTACTGTCGAGGTCATGTGTCGAGAAATGCACATGCACAGATGAAGCTATCGAGATCAGGTATCGAGGAAGAAGAAGCAAACAAGAAGTAACCTCGATCGATTCAGCAGCTATCGAGAAGCTATCGAGCAGACAGAAAGTTTCTCGATCGATCCAGCAAGTGTCGAGGTATCTGTCGAGACTGCGATAAGAAAGAGTCTAAGGATCTCGACAGATAGCCTATGTGTCGAGAGGTATCGAGGAGGTGTCGAGATGCCTTTAAAAACAGTTTTTCAAAAGAGGAACAACACAGACATGAATGCAATCATGCATGCAGCTCAACCAAGGATCCAATCAACACATTAAGCTCTCAAAATCATCTCTCAACAAGAAAATTGATGCACATGTATCTCAAAACACGCACACACACACTAAACAAGTCTAACCAATTTTATATTTCAAAAATAAGTCCAGACAGTTTAGTGAGCATACATTAAAGCATGTAAACCTTGTGATGGCCAAATCACATTGTACCTGCACATGTATCAAGAATAGCAAAGAGTGTTGCGTGTCGTGTGTGAGAACATCGCAAGATTGCATAAGTGTCTCAATGTTATGACGATTTGAGATATGAGAAAATCACTTTAACTCACACACAATCATAACCGTTTGATGGGGACTATCACCTTCGAGGTACATCCTATAACTCCCACATCTCCTAGAAAACATGCTTGCAACCATATTTTAAAGCATTTTTGATCTTTTTTTTTTTTTTTTTTTTTTATATCTTTGCATATTTTCTTTTTAACAAGCATATCAACCATGGGCATACAAGAGAAAGAAAAGAAATACTCAATTATGTTAAGCTTTTGACACTGCACTTTTGCTATGCCGAAGCATACAGGTGTCATTGACATTGCACTTTTGCTATGCCGAAGCATACAGATGTCATATTATGATTGGCGAGTAACAGTGGTGAGATGGTTATTTATGCATTTCTCTTAGGATTTTCTAGTTCAACCCGTCAAAAAGAGTGATATGAGTGTTAAGAAGAAGAGATCACTTAACCTTACTCATCACAAACAAAGAGCTACAAAGCTCACTCGCTTAGTTGTGCAGAAGAATGCTCATCTAAGCTATAAGTGATACAAAGTTTAGAAAATTCTGTTTCAATGGCCATATCTAATGTTCACATGAACTAATGCACACTAACTCACACTGTTTTTGTATTTTTCAATTTTTCAATTTTTTTTTATTTTTTTTATTAGAGAAGCAAAAATAAAACACAAAACTGAAAACACACAAACAAAAACATGTAAAGCAAAACAATGCATAAAACTAGACTGACTCAAAACAGTAAAGAAACACACAAGTGATGTAACACACAAAAAGAGGAGAGAAGAAGAAGTGACTGAAATCACTTAAATCCCTTTGCCTTCCACACCTTGGAAGAACCTTTCCTATTGGTCGACTCTTGAACCGGCGATGAGGGAGAAGAGTTTAGCCCGTTCCAGTTCGAAAGGAACATGAGAGCTTTAAGAATGTCTCCAATTGGAGCGAGAGAAGACTGAAGCTGATTCTGGCTTCCAGATGCTATTGTGCCATTGCTTTGTTGAGTGGCACGCCACTTGTAGCAATTAGGTCTTGTGTGACCGGCAACACCACAATGATAACAGAGATGCGGTTTCTTCTGTTTGGCCTTTTGAGTGTTAGTCTTCTTAGTCCTAGGATTTCTAGATTCCCTTTTCTCAATTTTAGGGGGTGCTCCTAGGATGGACTTGCCCTTGTCTACGTTCTCACTAGCTAATTCAGATTTAACATTCTTTTCTTCATTTTCAATGTTATTAGCAGGTGGAACAAACACAGTAGTACTAGAAGTAGAAGTATTAGAGAGAGAGAATTCATACCCCAATCCAGTACGATCTGAAGAATATCTCTGAGCACTCAACATCTCGTCCAGTTTAGCACTTGACGTCTTCTCCAGTTGTGCTCTGACTTGAAACAGTTCCGCTTCAAGCTTCTTGGTCCTTTCAACCAAGAAATTGTTCTCGAACCTCAGTGCTCCAATGGTCTGATTTGCTTCATCAACCTTTGTGGACAGCTCCTCACGGTTGAGTTCCACATCACTGAGCTTCTTGGTGGCCAGCCTATAGAGTTTCTCATGCTTCTCAGAAAGCTTGTATAGCTTCTCATAGGCGGTATGGATATCATCTTGATCATCCATAATTTCACACTTGGAATCCACCAATTCTTCTTCTTCATCCACTTTTTCAGTAACCCCATCAGTAGGGTTAACAGTGGCAGTGAAGGCATTCAAGATTCCGTCGTCTTCATCTTCAGAATCGTCCTCGGGCTCTGTGTCGCTTAAGGTAACAGCAAGTGCCTTGCTCTTCCCTATGCTCTTGAGGTACGTAGGACACTCTTGTTTCATGTGTCCGAAGCCTTGACACCCGAAGCATTTTGGTCCAGGGGGAACAGTGTACTAACCGCCATCCTTGACATCCTTCTTCCCTTTATCAGAATTCTTGAATTGTGAAGAACTGGATTGTCTACGGTCTTTGTTGAAGCCCTTTCCGTTGGCATTCTTCATAAACTTCTTGAATTGCCTTGTGATGTAGGACTTCATCTTGGAATCTTCATCATCTGACGAGTCATCCGTATCACTGCTCTTGGCCTTTAGTGCCAAACTCTTGCCCTTGCTTGACTTGCCTAACCTAGTTAGCCCTAACTCATAGGTTTGCAAGTTTCCAACCAGCTCAGTCAAAGGAATTCTGTCAATATCCTTCGACTCTTCGATCGCCGTGATCTTAGCATGGAATCTTTCGGGCAGCGATCTGAGCACCTTCCTTACTATCTTGGGTTCAGGGATGGTTTTCCCAAGATTAAAGGCTGAGTTTACTATGTCCTTGAGCTTGGCATAGAACTCATCAAATGACTCATCCTCTTCCATCTTAATTTCTTCAAAGCGTGTTGTGAGCCTTTGCAGCTTTGAATCTTTGACAGCCTTGGTGCCCTCATAGGTTGTCTGGAGGATGGTCCATGCTTCCTTAGCAGTTTCAGTTGAGGAAATTTTCTTGAACTCCTCATTGGTGACTGCACTGAATAAGGCATTCAATGCTCTGCTATTGAAGTTAGCTGCCTTGATCTTAGCATCATTCCAGTCGGCCGGCGCTTCTGTAGGCTTGATCCAGCCTATCTCCACAGCTTGCCACACTTTCTCATCTAAAGACTGCAAGAAAGTTCTCATGCGTACTTTCCAGTATGCATAGTTAGTGCCATCAAATAAAGGAGGTATAATAAGAGATTGTCCTCTATCCATGACAGCAGGGGTCAAACGGATCACACACAGAAGATTGAACCCTAATCAGAGTGTGCTTGCTCTGATACCACTTGACAGGCCACAAATGCGTTGACCCCTTGTGATAACTTAGATTAATTAATTAGCCCATTTCTTAATTAATCAAATTAACATGCAATATCACGTGGCAGCACAAACAAATTACCAAACTAAGTTAAGCAGCGGAAAATAAATAACACAGTGATTTGTTCACGAATGGGGAAAACCCTTACGGCAAAAACTCCACCGGGTGATTTAAGGTCACCACTCCCGAAACTCCACTATTATCACAACAAGCAGTTACAAGTAAGGAATCCCAAGTACCTCACCAACCTACAGTTGAACTCTTACCCCAATACCCAATTGGACTTGTTCTGTAGTGACAGTTTCTCCTTTCAATGCACGACTCCCAAGTACGTGACTAACCAGATGCGCGGATCCCAGTACGCGACTTCAAATACCAACTAGAGAGAGAGAGAGTTGGCTGCAAAGTTCTTCAAATCATCAAAGATGAACTAGGGCACGAACTTTGTCTTTCTGATCACAAATTGCATGAACAACAAGTTCTCAAAGAATGTGCAACTTGTATCTTCTGCTTCCTTGCTTGACTGCCCTTAAAATAATCCTTTTATATGTCTAGGGTTAGGAGAAAAGAAGTCCTAAAGACACACTCACGGATTAGACTTGAAACAGACCTGGAAATCTGTTTTCTTTAATTCTCGACAGATAGAGGTGTCGAGAGGTGTCGAGAAGCTGTCGAGGCTCGGGCAAAACAGCTTCTTTAAAGCTCGATAGATGCATTTGTCAAGGTATGTGTCGAGCTTTAAAAACTTGCACTTTCTAGCTTGTTTCTTGGACAGACTTTGACGGCTTCAACACTTAACCTTGAACCACTGTTTTGAAGTGTTAAACTCATCCTAAATCTACCCAATTACAAGTAAAGTGCGTTTTGTCTAAGGATAAGCCAATTACATAAAATAGTGACATATGTTCACAGACTTGAAGTACATATGTCCTAACACAGATGTTCTTACTTTGACACCCTTCACGTATCCCTCCCTAAGCTTCTGTTGATATTACGCCAACCTAACAGTAATGACCTCATTTCGCTCTTCAGCCAGATCTAGACTGCTGGAGAGAAGTTGCTTGCTGTTGCTATTGTTAAATTAGTCAGTTCTCATGATTGGGACACCTGTTTCTAGGGAGATGACTGCATTGGACCCATGCACCATAGAAAAAGGGGTTTCTCCTATGGATCTTCTCGACATGGTGTGATACGCCCATAATACATGAGGCAACTCGTCCACCATTTACCTTTAGCTTCTTCCAATATCTTCTTCAATCCATCTAAAATGACTTTATTCATAGCCTTGGCTTGGCCATTGCCCTGAGGGTATGCTAGGGTGGAGTATCTGTTCTTTATGCCAAAATCACAACAATATCTCCGAAAGGCCTTGCTATTGAATTGAAGCCCGTCATTCGATATGAAAGTGTATGGGATCCTAAATCTCATAACGATGTTTCACCACACATATCTCTTTACATCTTGATCTCGGATGTTGGCAAGAGGCTCGGTCTCTACTTATTTGGTGAAGTAATCAATTGCGTGATGAGAAAGTATCTTCAATTTCCTATAGCCTTGGGGAATGAACCAACAATATCCAATCCCCACTGCACAATAGGCCACGGGCTAGTAAGGGGATTGAGTTTTCTGCCTGGTTGATGAATGTTCGGGGCATACTTGTAGCATTGATCACATTTTTTAACAAACTTTTAGGAGGACTTCTGCATGCTCGGCCACCAATATCCTTGTGCCAGAGCTCTATGTGATAAGGACCTTCCCCTAGTATGATTGCCACAAACTCCCTCATGATGCTCTTTCAACAATGTTTCAACTACTTCGAGGTGGTCATATAGTAAGTATGGTCCCACATACGAGTGTTTATACAATTTCTACTCTTCTAAAAGCTAATACCTCGGCGCTTTTCTATAAGCCTTCTCTGCCTCAGTTTTATCATTGAGCAAAGTTTTGTCCTTGAGAAATGAGACTATTGGGTCCATCCAACTAAGGCCTGCTCATATGAAGCTCACCCCTACTGGTGTTTGTTTGTCATTGGTATGGGTCACTAGGTTTTCTACCAGTATAATCCTCAAAAGGCTTTTTCTAGTCAAGGTAGTTAGAGTTTCTAGTGAATTAGCATAGGAGTTTTTACTTTGAGGTACTTGTTCTAAAGTAAAAGACTCGAAGTTGGCTGTAGACACATCACTTAGTTTAAGTACCACTGCATCCTTTCATCCTTTGCCTCAAATTCACCCTGAACCTGCCCAACTACAAGCCTTGAATCGCAATGAACTTTCACAAATTTCCCTCCGAGCTTCTTGACAATAATTAATCCCACTGTGAGGGTCTCGTACTCGGCCTCATTTTTTGTGGTCGAGAAGCTTAGACTCAGAGACTTCTCTAGCGTAATTCTTTCTAGAGAGATGAGATTGTGTTTAACCTAATTCCTTTCTCGAGCCTCCCTACCTCTTCAGAATCAAACTGGTCCAATTCTTCAGTAAACTTCGCTACCAAGTCAGCAAGGACTTGTCCTTTCACCACCGTCCGAGGTAGATATCGAATGTCAAATGCTCCCAACATTGTTCCCTACTTTGCCACTCTTCTAGTGTACTCAGATCTTCAAAGCAATGCCTATAATGGCAACCGAGTGAGGATGGCTATTGTGTGTGCTTGGAAGTAGTGTTGAAGCTTTTTTGTGGCATAAATAATGGCCAGGATGGCTTTTTCCAGGGGAAGGTGTCTAGTTTCGGCTTCTTGGAGGGATTTATTGACATAATAAACTGGCTTTTGGATCCCTTCTTCAACTCGTATCAAGGCCAAACCTACCGGGTGTGACATAACAACTATATAAGCACATAAGGCCTCTTCTTTTTCTGCCCTAGACAGGATTGAAGGGTGAGCTAGATATGTCATCAGCTTCTCAAAGGCCTTGTCACATTCCTCGAACCAGGAAAAATCCTTCCATATATGTAATAATTGGAAAAAAGGTCTGCATCGGTCGGCTGACCAATATGAATCAATTTAAGGCCGCTGTCATCCCAGTCAAAAATTGGACTTCTTTATGGTTCCAAGGTAGATGTAAATTGTGTATGACTTTAATCTAGTCGGGATTAAATTCGATTCCTCGGTGAGTGATCATGTAACCCAAAACTTTTCCCAACCCTACACTGAAGGAACACTTGGATGCATTCAAACAAAGCTTATACTTCCTTAATACTATAAAAACTTCATCTAGATTTGCCAAATGCTCGTCACCATTCTTTGGTATGTAGACCCAGCATTTTTCAAGCCGAAGGGCATTACTCGATAATGGTAATTCCTTGTTGGAGTGAGGAAAGTGGTTTTCTCTTAATCTGATAGTGCCAACGGGATATAATGATAACTTGGAAAGCATCTAGAAAGCTCATTCTAGAGTTGCTAAAGGTTGCATCCACAAGCTGATCAATCCTTGGGACAAGGAATGGGGCTTTAGGACAAGCCTTGTTAAGATCCGCGAAATCCATGCACACTCTCCATTTCCCAGATTTCTTCTTGACAACCACTATGTTGGCTAACTATTCTAGGCAGAAAACCTCTTTGATAGGCTCGGCCTGCTTGAGCTTGCGGACCTCTTCTTTAACCACATCAAGTGTTCCTTGGAGGATAACCAAGGTTGCTATTTCCTCAGGACTGCACTTGGGTTCACATTCAAACTGTGACATATGAATTCTAGGTCAACTCTAAGGGCTTCGTATGCACTTCAGGCAAAAACATCCAAATTTCCCTTTAAAAATTTCACCAACTTCTTTTTTTTTCCTGGGGGGAGCTTAGTCCTAACTTGGAAATACCTCTCCTTGTCTTCACCAATGACAATCCTATCCAGCGCCTCATATGGTACCAATTGATCTAAGGATACTAGCATGCTAGGTACTGATTGTTATGAGGTAGGAGTTGACTCTAAGGAACCGACTTTAGATGCTTAATGCCTGATTGCTACCACCATACATTGCTTGGCTACTACTTGGCATTCCAACACCTTTCCAACTCCTCTTTCGATAGGATACTTCAACTTTACATGCAGGGTGGAGTCATAGGCCCCATAGAGTGAAGCCACAACCTTGCCAAGATTGCTGTATAGGGCGAGTAAGCTTCTACCACAATAAATTCTACATTCAACACCTCCTTTCCTATTTGAACAAGTGACCTGATCATACCTTTGGGAACAATAGTCTTCCCATCAAAACAGACCAAAGGGACATCATACTTGCTAAGGTCTTCGGGTTTCAATCCTAAGCCTTTAAATAAAGCTGGATACATGATCTTAGCCCCACTTCCCTGGTCTATCATTATCCTCTTGATATCGAAACTCGCGATTCACAAGGTTACCACAAGTCCATCGTCATGGGGCTGGATTATTCCTTCCTTATCAGCCTCGAAGAATCCCAAAATTGGCTGCTCTTGCAACTTGATTTTCTTAAGTGGCCTACCTACCTTCCTCGTCCACTTTTGACTATGGAGATATTGTCATTACCTTGCTAACAGAGCTAAGCTCCTTGAGGCCACAAAGATGACATTGATTATTCCAAAGGAAGACCAAGGGACAGTACTTCCTTGAGGTGGGATGCTCTCCTTGGGCTGCAGGTTAGTGCACAAATTGCTTCAACTTCCCATCTTTGACCAATTAGTCAAGAAAGAGTTGCAATGTCCTACAATCCTCTAAAAGTGTGACCTCGGTCTAGATGGCACTAGCAATAAAGCTTCTAATTTCTTTTGGTGGGGTTTCATCCTATTTTATTGGCCACTTAAAGTAAGGTTCATTCATGATCTTTTACAGCACTCAGTAGATCGGCTCCTTAAACACTGAATTCACCATTTGGGGACTTGTGGGGTATTGGGGTGCCTGGTTGAAAAACTCTCTCCTCGGACAAGACGGTCCATACCTTATGGCAATAGTGTCGAGGCTCAAGAGAAAGACTTTGCACATCAATGCCTTATTCTTAGAATGGATGTCCATCATTTGATTAAAATGACTCACATGTATGATAACAAGAGAGCTCAAGCTACTCAATGCGTCTGGTGAAGGGTGAACGAGATATTTGAAGGAGTGTCTTTCCCATGGCATCATTTCTCATGTTTCTTCATGGTGGAGTCCTACTTCTCTTGTAGTGGTACCTCTCACTAGAAGTGTAATGGGATGATGATGTAAAAGACTCACTGGGTGGAGTTTTGCTTCTTCGTCAGTAACTTCTATCGTCCTTAAAGCTAGAACTCTAGCATAGGGTAGGGATCCTTTCCTCCCTTATTCGTGCCTTACGATGAAGGCGTCGACATAATTGATCCACTTTCCTCTTGAGGTTGTATACCTCCTCATCATACGAATTGTGACTAGCATGATGCTGACTAGTATGATCCGAGTGTACAGATGGAGGTCTTTGACTGTGTGTAGGCCATATCACAATCCCTTCTTCGTTTGAGATTTACAAACTTGTCCCTCTTCTGGGACCCAACAAATTCCAGAGAACCACTTCTTCTGCGGTTGGCCATCCTAAGAAGGCTTTTACCCAAGGGTACTTAGGTGATAGTTCCCACAGACGGTGCCAATTGTGGCAGGATAAAATAAGTTAAACTTGATT
This sequence comes from Castanopsis chinensis, assembly GCA_032878915.1. NCBI lineage: Eukaryota > Viridiplantae > Streptophyta > Magnoliopsida > Fagales > Fagaceae > Castanopsis > Castanopsis chinensis. The sequence continues at coordinate 8,672,070 of JAVQMG010000083.1, read as the reverse complement.
TTTTTTTCTCACACAATTAATTTATAGAGATGGAATACCAATCAACCTTTGATACCCTTGTTTAAGTGAACTAAGCTAGAAATTAAAGGATAAATGCTAAAGTATAAGTATGAGACATGAGAATTGGATAACAATATCCTAAGGTTGCTTATATTATGTTCCTCAAAATTGGTCCGAGATACAGATTACACTTGTTCTAATATTACAATGATGATTCACTATTTCTCTCTTTCCTCAAATGTTTCCTCCCCTTTTCACAGTGGCCTCTCTGCCTATATAATCTCCCAGGTTGTATCTTGGCCTTCCACTTGGAAGGTTATGGTTCATTTCCCTTGATACTTGTCCCATTAAAGCTTCACTAGAAGGTGTCTACACTAGGCTATGAGTTGTGATGACATTATTCAAGAGCCATTTCCTTATTAATGCGGCTAGCTAAGTGGGTTCAGAGTATTGAATGTAGAGGTGATGGGTACTTTATCTGCATTCTTCCCTTTCTTACTTGACAAATCTTCCTCCTCTTTTTCAGTTTATGCCCAATGGTCTTCAAAACTGGTCCTCAGCCCTTTCAAGGACACTTTAGTATCCTCGAGGTCCTCAGGAATTGTAGTCTCCTTATGCTTGTGATGAGTCATTTATATTTTCCCAAGGACTTGCTGTTAGGGCCTTTCGAGGTCTGTTCTTCTGACATTGGCCTTCTTTTACTTGTCCCTATTCTCGGATTCTCGTCCCCCCACAATATTTATAATTGAATAAAATTTTAACTATATTATATTAGGTTTCTTAATTAACTTCAAACACCTAGTTGCATTGATCTTAACTGTTCTTGAAAAATATAACATTATTTATTTTTTATTGGTCTATGCAATTAGATGCTTAAATTTGTATTTTTATTTTTTTTGAGGGGATGCTTGTATTTAATTTAGGAACCTAATGTATTGCACCTAAGGTACTCTATTTCTATATCTAAGTTTTATGTTATGTTTTTTCATCTAATTACTTTTATATAGTGATCGAGATCGGAGTTGCTTTTATGGGAGAAAAATTTATAAGCAATGCACACACATGCATTTAAGTAATTGAAACCAATGTAAATAATAATAATAATAATAATAATAATAATAATAATAATAATAATAATAATAATAATAATAATAATAATAATAATAATAATAATAATAAACCTCAAAATTCAACTTACGATTCACAAATGATTTTTTATAGCTAGATAAACCTCATAGCTCATATGAATAATGATATTTTAATTGATATATATACTCATATATATATCATAGCTCATTTTGAATTCTACTCTATGAACATACATATACACTTGAAATTTTAGATTTTAGCTTGAAACAATATCATACTTGGGTGTTTATTATGTAATTATTTTTATATTTTATTAGTTACACACAAATTGTTTAGAAAACCTTCCGTTTCATATATGACAAAAACACTAAAGCTCTCTAATTCCTAATTACAAAAATACAATTTTCCTTTTATTCAGAAATAAAAACACAATATCCCTAGCCTAATTCTCCAAAAGCAGAATAATAAAGAGGGAATTTGTTTTTGAAGGAAAATCATTAGGTACTCCCCCCTCTCACATAAATGGTGGGTCGTACCATGAATTTAATTAGTAGGACCCACCATTTATGTGAAAAGAGTGAGTATGCATTTATGGTACTTTAGAAGTACACAATAATTTTCCATTTTAGAAAATGAAAAATGAATTTGTAGACTGTTAGGGAAAAACCAAAATCACGAAGTTCTTTTGGGCATGTTTGGTTAGCTAAAAAAAGCACAATTTTTTTTTTTTTTAGTTTTTAGTGGATCCCACCACTAAAAAATTAGTTTGGTACTAGCATTTGTATTTAGTTTTCATTTTCAGTAGGGTAAAAGTTGGATTTGAGTGAGAAAAGTTACTTTTTTTTTTACAAAATTTAGCTACAAAATTGATTATAGTCTTAAGTTACAACCTTACTCAGTATCTTTTTATTGAAAATGAATTTTGACAAATCCACCCCTAGATTACATCTACTTCTTATATATTTCATGTTTGCAAAATTTCTAGAAAATTAGAGAACAATAGCTATATAATCAATAAATTGTTTAAATTGTAAGTTTTTGTAGTTTAAAATTATAAATAAAATATAAGCTTATAGCATATAGTAAATATTATCCGATTAACACAAGATTTGATATATGTATTAAAAGCATAAAGAATATGCAATTCTTAGATTTTCAAAATATAGAGTAATTTTTATTTTATTGAGTAAAATTGTAGCTTTCAACTAGTTTTGTAACTAAATTTTGTCCTTTTTAAAAAAAATATATAGAAAACAATGAGCAACCTTTTTTTTTTTTTTGAGAAACCAAACCCCAGGCCTCGAAATTTATTCAAAAACTAAAATCAATGAACATCACGAAACACAAGAGGAGCAATGTCAACAGGAAGGTCTCCCAACCAAACCTGTAACTCCACAACTGAACTAGCTTTCTTAGCTAAAGCATCAGCGGCAGAATTACACAGACAACTAACTAAATTTAAGTAAAAAAAACTGGAAAGTAGAAACTTGAACTCGACTATCATCCAGAACATTCCCATAGCTAGTGAGGTCACCCAACCCATACCGAAGAGCATCAATAACAGCAGTTGAATCCCCTTCAAAAACCACTTGGGTGAGGCCAATATCTAGCGCAAACTGAATAGCTCCAAGATAGACTAACACTTCCAACTCAACCACTGAACAACCAAGAGAAATGGGAACAAAGAGCGCTCCAACAGCTGCACCACTACTGTCATCAAAGTAAGGTGTTTCGATGGTTGTCTAGGCATATTACTATAGTGTTGACTCTTGTCACATGCTTGGACGTAGGACTTGGCATATGCTTGCATTGATGAACAATAGTATCTTACACAAACAAGTTTATGGACAAGTGACCTTGCTCCTAAGTGATTTCCACAAGCTTCTTCATGTACATCTCTTATGACGTAGTTGGACTCGTCTGGAGTTAAGCACCTTAGGTAGGGCAGAGAAAAATTCCTTTTATACAAAACATCATCTAAAAGAACAAACCTTGCTGCCTTAACTCTAAGCTTTCGAGATTCTTCTTTATCTAAGGGGAGTAATCTGTCTTTCAGATAGGACATGATTGGTGTAGTCCAATTAGCTTCTATGTCTATCTTTTGTATTTCAAGAATGTCTATACATGTAATGTATTAGACTTTGATCTGATCGTCAACAAAGTCATTCGTAGAGGCTGCTCTGGCTAGACGGTCAACCTCTATGTTCTCCTACCTTGGGATTTGGTGGAACTTCGCTAATGCGAAGTTTTTTATGTATTGTTTGGCTTTGCTCAAGTACTTCTTCATTTTCTTTCCTTTAGCTTCACAAGTTCCATTTTCTTCTTCTATGATTAGCTGCAAATCTCCTTGGATGACTATTGATTCAGTTTCCAATGTCTTAGCCAAATCCAGGCCTATGATGAGAGCTTTACATTTAGTTTCATTGTTGGTTGTCTAGAACTATAGATGTATTGCATATTCTAGACTATCCCCTTCAGGTGATTGCAAGACTACTCCAATCCCTCCTATGTGTTGGGTAGATGAACCGTCTACATAGACGATCCATTCTTTTACCCTCTTATTTTCACCCTGCTCATCGTGAGCTATAGTGAATTCTGCAATAAAGTCTGTACGTACTTGAGCTTTTATTGCTCCCCTTGGTCGGTACCTTATTTCGAATTCATTGAGTTCAACTGCCTATTAAACTAGTCGGCTAGCTACTTCTAGCTTGTTCATGGCCTTCTTGAGTGGATGGTCTATCAGGATGTACATGGCATGGGCTTGAAAGAAAGGTCTGAGCTTTCTGGTTGCTATCACCAATGAAAAAGCTAACTTTTCCATTAGTGGATATCACCTTTCAACTCCTCCCAGTGCCATGCTAGTGTAGTAGATGAGCTTCTGTACCTTCTCATCTTCTCTGATTAAAGTAGAGCTTACTACATTAAGGGATACTACTAAGTAGAGGTACAGTTCTTCATCCAGTTTAGATGGGCTCAGCAAGAGGGTGGTAGTGAGAAACACTTTGAGATCCTCAAATGCTTGCTGACATTTGTTCGTCCATTTGAATGCCTTCCTTAACACCTTAAAAATGGCAAACATTTATCAGTAGCTTTCGAAACAAACCTGCTAAGTATGGCTACTCGTCCAATCAGGCTTTGCACTTCTTTGACGGCCTTTGGTGACTCCATATTCAGTTTTGCTTGAATCTTATTAGGGTTAGCTTCAATCCCTCTATATGAGACCATGAACCCGATGAACTTTCACGACGAAACACCAAAGGCACAGTTTCTTGGAATCTGTTAGGAAATTTAAACCCTGGTTGATAGAATTAATAAGTTTTAAACCCAAGTTATTAATTAGATTTATTATGAATAAACTTGTTAAAACAAACTAACAAACATCAATATCATGTCAAAACTATGTGCAGCGGAAAAATAAATAAGACAAGATATGATGATCCAAGAAAACCAATGAAACCAACCAGTTTCATAGTAAAAACTAGGGGTGTGCAGAAAACCCACCGACCCGCTAAACCCGACCCAACCCGCCGGGTTGGGTCGGTTTTTAGGGCTTGGTGGGTTGGGTTGGGTTATAAAATTTTTTTTGTAGCGGGTCGGGTTGGGTTATGGGTCATAAAATTACAAACCCGCCAAACCCGACCCGACCCACCCATATTTTAATATATATTTAAAATATATTATATATTTAATCAATATTTTTTTTTAAGTTAAAACCTAGCAATATATAATATAAAATATATTATATAATATAAAATAAAATCCTACAAACATATATAATATAAAATCCTATTACTTTCTTTAATATATATTTAAATATATTATATAATTAATAAAAAAAACATAGGTTCAATTTAATAATAATAAAAAATAAAAAAAAAAGTCTAACCTATGGTTCAACCCGACCCAACCCGACCCATGTGGGTTGGGTTGGGTTGGGTTGGACATATGTGATGGGTCGGGTTGGGTCGAATTTTTTTTTGACCCACCATGGTGGGTTGGGTCAAAAAATTCCCTTAACCCGACCCAACCCGACCCATGCACACCCCTAGTAAAAACCTAGGGAGAAACCTTCCCAAAAAGCAATTCACTATAGTAAAGAGAAGTTTTAGATCTAGTACAAAACTTTTGTCCTTAGACTCTACAATCTTCGTAGATGAATTCACAGTAGAAACCTTCTACCGCTTCAAAACCTCTGAACTCTTCAATATACGAACGCCACCCTTTGATGCACGAATCCCAGTACGTGACTCACTCCTTTGCACGAATCCCAGTACGTGACTCACTCACCAACTTGAGGAAGAAAAATGTTAGCTACAAAGTTCTTCACTTCATCAAAAATAAAGATCAAGAAGCACTTAGTTACAAAACCCTAAGGAGCAAAAATTCAGTAGCTTCTTTCAAAGAGAATAAGGCTTCGGTCACCTTTTGCATATGTTCTCCTTGTATTTTCTTATGTGACGACCTCATTAAACCTCGATAGATAGCTATCTGTCGAGCAGCTATCGAGCAGGTGTCCGCAGGTGTCCGCAGGTGTCCAGCTATCTGTCCAGCTATCTATCCAGCTTTAGTGAACACTTTTTATTCACTTATTTCTTGGTCCAATCTTCATGGCTTTAATATTAGACTTGAACAACATGTTCTTTGAAATATTAAACACATCATAGATCTACCCAAACACAAGTAAAGTGCGTTTTGTCAAAGGATTAGCCAACTACATAAAATATGTCCTTAACAGAATCAACTTCTTGTTGTATCGTCTAAGTGCAATATCTCCTTTCCGCTTTTGACCAGCATGTCATCCACATACACTTCAACAATGTCCAATTTGTGGGCGAAACATTTGGTTAACCAGCCTTTGGTAGGTATCCCTTGTATTTTTCAAACCAAAAGGCATTACTTTGTAACAAAACAAGCCTTGGTTTCAAATGAAGTTCGTATTCTCTTGATCTACCTTGCCCATCTTGATATGACTGTATCCCAAGAATGTGTCCATGAAACTTAGCAATTGTTGCCTAACTAATGAAACTACTAGTTAATCAATGCGTGGAAGAAGGCAATTGTCTTTAGGGCACGCCTTGTTCAGATCTGTGAAGTCTATGCACATTACTATGTTTGCTAGTAAATCTAAATAGTAGACTTCTTGGATGAACTCTACTATGACTAACTTTTGAACTTCTTCCTAAATGGCATTATCTCGTTCTAGGGCAAACACTTTTCTCTTCTAACAACCTGGCTTATAGGACAAGGATACATTCAAACGATGTGTTATTATACCTAGATCAATCTCAAGCATGTCTTCATGGCTCTAAGTGAACACATCCTTGCTCTTCTTGAGAAAATGAACTAGATATTGCTTTGTCTTCTCCTCCATACTTGCTCTAATTCGTATGAACTTCTCCGAGTTAGATTCTTCCAAAGGAACATCTTTTAGTACTTCAATTAGCTCAACAGTCTTCCTTATTTCTTCGATATTCTTCATCGATAAACAATCGCCTATCTCTAGCATGGCTAGATAGCATTTTAAAACGGCCAACTGAGCTTCTTGTACTTCTCCTATGCCATTACTCCGTTGGGAATTTGACAAACAAATGAAATGTAGACGTAGCAACTCTCCAATTGTTCAAAGTTGGTCATCTTAAGATGGCATTGTATGAGGATGAACAGTCGACAACGAGGAAGTTTACTTCCTTTGTAATCTATTATGGATAAGAACCAACCACTACAAGTAGGGAGATGGTGCCCACAAGTAGAACCTTTGTTCCTCCAAATCCTATCAATGGAACAATCTTTGGATGAAGTAGCTCCCTATCAATCCTCATTTGCTTGAAGGTTGGGTATTAAACGATATCTGCTAAAATCCCATTATCCACCAACACTCTTCTCATTGTGTAGTTTGCAATCGTCAAAGTGATGACGATTGCGTCATTATGAGGATGGTGTAATCTCCTAGTGTCTTCATCTGTGAAGGTTATGACTGGTTCATTAATCCTTGGCATCCTTGGTGGACGACTAGTAAGCGGGATGCTCTATACTACTAAGAGATAAGTTTTCTTTGATTTGGAACACCTTCTTGTTGACATTCCTCCCATAATCACCCTTATTTCTCAAAGAGGTGGACGAACTGATTCCTTTATTCTGCCTTTTGGGGGTGGTCTCTCATCTTTGTGCTTTTTTCCAACAAAGTTCTTCAATTTCCCTTGCATGATAAGAACTTCAATTTATTGCTTCAAGTCATAGTATTCGTTAGTGTTGTGGCCATGGTTTCGGTGGAATCAACAGTTCTTGCTCTTCGTCAGTTTGATAGGATCTCCTTTCAAATTTTTTGGCCACTTCAAGGATGGGTCGTCCTTGATTTTCATCAACAATTGATCAAGTGAAGTGTTTAGTGGTGTGTAGTTTGAGTATCATCCTGAGGACAATCCTACTTTCTTGTCCTCTTGGTCTTCTTTTCTTCCGTCTTGGCCTTCTTTGGACAAAGGCCTTGTTCTGGATGATGCATATATCTAGCCTCTACTCATTTAGCTTTCTTCTTCCATTTAACAGTGATCGCGTCTTCAGCATTCATGAAGCTTTGTGCTAAGTGTATCAGCTTTGCCATCATCTGAGGCTCTCGGTCATATAACTTGTGAATGAACAAATCTAAGGAGACTCCATTGTGGAAGGCCGCTAAAAGGATGTTGTCTTCCATTTCGTCTACCAACAAGGCTTCCTTGTTGAAACGGCCAATGAAAGACCGTAGGCTCTTGTTTTCCCCTATTCTATGTTCAACAGATTGGACAAAGAACGCTTGTGTCTTTGGCCTCCAAAAAAGTTGTTGATGAACAACTTACTCAACGCCTAGAATGAAGTTATAGTATTTGGTGACAGTTTGTCGAACCATACTCTAGTCGGACCCTTCAATGTTTTAGGAAAAGCTTTACACATGATCTCGTCCGGAACTCCTAGGAGATGCATCATTGACTTGAACATAGCAATGGGATTGCAGGGATCTCGTGTTTTGTCATACGAGTCTAGGGTAGGCATCATGAACTTGGAAGGTAAGGGATGAGTTGTGATTGAAGCGGTGAAAGGAGAATCGGTCTTATGGATAAGGTCATCTATATGTGTTCTTCCTCTCAAAGAGTCCCTCATTTCTCTCATGGCTATCTTTATCTGGTCCACTTCTCTCTCCAAGTATGGTACCCTCCAAGTGATAGTCCCCTTTGACTAATCTTCTCCTTCAACTCCATTCTCCGCTCCCCTTTCTTCTGGGTTTCGGCTAAACTCTTCTTAGTTTGTATGTCGGTGTCGATAATGCTTTTTTTCTAGTGGACTTCTTTGGTGAAGTCTTGGTTTTGCTAATTTCAATCCAATTTAAAAGATAAGTAAACCGTAAGGTTCAAAGTGTGGAATGGTAACAAGGTTAACGATCCGTTTGGATACCGCTTATTTTGCTAAAAATTGAAAATTGAAAACACTGTAGCAAATAAGTGAAAAATGCGTGCTGATTATTTTTGGGTCCAAGTACTGTAGCTCAGCTAAAAACACGTTTTTACTTCTTCTTCTTTTTCTTTTTCTATTTCCTTTCTTCTTCTACTAACTCCTCACCCACCCTAGCTAACGCCTATGTCTTTGAGAAGAGAGTTTCATGCTCGCCAGAGAAAGGAAGAGAGGAAGGCCTACATCGGTCTGACGCCAGCAAAGAGCTCAAAATGTAAATCCACGAGGAAAACAACCTAGTCCAACTCCAACGAAGATCAGGTCCCTCGGTGGTGGTGGATGGGTTAATCGGTGGTGGGTTTTATGGGTTGATTGGCGGTGGGTTTGATGAGTTTACTGGGTAGATCCGTTTGATCAGTTGCGTTTGCTAGGTTTGACAGGTTTGATTTTTTTTTTTTTTTTTTTCCACATGGGTTTGATTTTTTTTTTTTCACATGGGTTTGATTCATATGGTTTTGGTTTCACTATTTTGATCTTCTATTTTGATGGGTTTGCTGGGTTCATCTTGTTCTAGGTTTGATTAGTGAAGAACACGAAGAATGGGTTTGTTGGGTTCATCATGTTCTGGGTTTGAGAATGGGTTTGCTAGGTTTGATGAAGTTCTGGGTTTGATCGGTGAAGAACACGAAGAACGGTGCGTTGAAGGAAAAAAACACTACGCGTTTTAGTTCAATCTTACATTTAATTGGAAGCTACTACAGCAGTGGGTCCCACAGATATACATACGCCAAATGCAAAATGCTCTCTTTAGACGCTATCCAAACGCTACCTAAGTGTGCATTCTATATTTTAGGAGAGTATATAAAATATGGGGTATAATTTAGGGGAGTAAATTGAAATATTTTCAAAATTTTTAAACTAGTGATCAAACTTTCGAGCAATAAATAGTGTCTGAATAATCAGATGTAGACTCAAATACATGTTCACAATAATTTGATTCTTTTCAAAAATATCTGTTTCAAATTTCCAATAAATTGGAAACTTTTTTTGCCTGAAAATTCAAAACTCTGTTATTCTAAATATAAAGAAAACACAATTTTGGCTGAAGAAATATATTCAGAAAATTCTACTAAAGCAGACCAACAAATAAAAAAGAAAGAATTGTTTGTCAAACTTCTCCAAAAAACTGGGGATTTGAAAAATCAAAACTTTGCACAAAGTAAGACGCATCCTGCAATATTGAAGTAGACTAGACAATCAAATTTACAGACACAAACTAAGGTAAAGCTAAGAAAAAGGCGAGCCACGAGCCCTTACATTGTAGGATGCACCGACATCAATTATCCTTTGTGACTTAGAATGTATAGGTACGGACATGGACACGGATATAGGTACAAATACGATATAGTGACACAAGCAATTTATGAAAATTTATAACATCATATGGCATATAGGACACCGTTACAGTACAGATACGACACGGATACAATACATGTATAACACCCTAAATGAAATGTCCTTACATCCTAGTTTGTGACTGACATCTTCTAGCTCAACTAAACAACGTCAGTTTTAGGCTGTACCGCATACCTTTATTCTCAAAACACAATGAAATTCTTACCCCAAATGGTTTTTTTCTTCGTCTATATAGTTTCAGTTTTTTTTCCCCCTAAGAAGAAATTTTTAAAAGACTAGGTAGGTAATTATGATGGCATGATAAAAAGAACTACTAAAACTATAAAGCGAAATATTTTTTTGATTGATATAAAGCGAAATTGATACTATTTACTCAGCATTGATTCCCAAGTCAACTTACATGTCCATTAAACAAAATATATCTTCTGTACTTTGCAGGCTCTTCAATAGAACTTCTGTACTTTGCAATCAGATCCCTGGTAATGAAATTAAAAATAGAAAAACATGAACACATATTGCGCAATAAAAGCACATATCGCAACAAATTTCAAATACAAGTAACCCAAACGGGCCAAACCTCCTATGATTCAAAACTGCATGCTCACTTTCATCCAGCTTCCGCTTCTGACCATCAACGGTCTGCAAACAATACCCCCACAATTTCTTAAATTACACAAACAAACTCTCAATCCATAAAACACAAGTTACAATATGAACTCCATGACAATTTTTGATACCGCAAAATCTTTTAGGACACAGTGCCACACTTAAATTCATAACAATTCATAATAAACTAAGATCAAATATTCATAATAAAGTATGATCAAATATAAGACCCTGGTCTTGAGTGCTTGCATGATGCACGTAACTGTACTGTGGGGTATAATGCGAATATAAAAAAATGCAAATTTTCCAAAGTTGGCTTTATAAGTCAAAAGCGAACGAAACAACTGTAAATGAAGGGCCATGCCCATGGCCCATAGGGCCCTGCACCGAAAGGAAACCGCATGGATCCATAGTGTTCCTCACATTATTCTTCTTTAACAATTTTTTTTTTTTTTTAAAGTGCAATTATTGTGGTTTTACTTTTAGGTTTTAACCAGCCATCACTCAACTCTATTTAGTTTGAACTTTCAAGCATAGTTTTGAAACCCAAATAGGACCTTACGGTCCAACTCATCGTGAACCGTTCACCAAAACAGTTATTTTAACTTTCATAATTGACATATGTAATTAAGTCAATGAACCGTGCAGACCGAAATCTGTTCCACCCAATTTTAAAAATGGTAGACGGTTCTCCTGGTTCAAATCAGAGCTTAAAAATGCCAAAAAAAAAAAAACTTGGTAATAAAAGAAAGCAAAAAAGAACCTTGGTAACTAAAACACTTTATTATCATCATTTTTAAAGTATTAGCATTGATAGTGCTAAAAATTTAGTAATTTAACATCATAAAAAGCTACTTTATTTATTTTACCACCTCACTTTACAAAACACCTATCAACAGTTGTTTTATTTTAACATTCAAAAAATATATATATATATATATATATAAACAACACAAAAAAATAATACATTTACTACAATAAACAACCAGCACCACTAACACAAAAAAATAATATATCTTTTAATAAAAACTTTTTTTTTACCCTCTTAGCTTAGCTACAGTGCACAGCTTTTGCTCCCTGATCCAGACCACTTTTGCTATATTTTGATGGTAAATTTAGCATTTCAACAAAAAAAAACCTACACCAATACTAAGAGCACTCACAGTAAAAGAGGTATAATTGCTATAATGCTACTTTAGCAACTAAAACACCAAAATGCAAGCAATAGCAAAGTTGCTATAAGTTGCTTTATCTAAAAAAAAATACCAACAAAGCTACAGTGGGCTATCAAAGATAACAGCCCACTGTAGCTCAAAACTTAAAATATATATATATATATATATATATATATATTATTTTATATCTTTCTCTCTCATCTCCTCTTTAACAAAAAAATTCTCTTTTTTTCCCCCCCTCTTCTCTCTCTTTCTTCTCTGACCAACTCATTTCTCTCTCTTTTTTCTCTTTTTCTTCTCCAAGCTTCTCATTTCTTTTTCTCCATATCTCTGCCTACCTCCTCTTCATTTCTTTCTTCTTCTTTTTTATTTTTTCCTTAAGCTATGGCCAAAACTATGTCTCTCTTTCTTTTCTTTTCTTTTTTTCTTTTTTTATTTCAATTTTTGTTCTTTCTTTTGTGGTGGTGATGGGTTTTGTGGCCGGTTGTGGGTGGGGTGGTAATGGGTTTTGTGGCCAGTTGTGGGTGTTGTTGTGATGGGTTTTGTGTCTGCTTATGGGTTTGATGGTGATGGGTTTTTTTGGCTTTGGTTGTGGTGGGTTTTGTGGCTGGTTGTGAGTGTAGTTGTGATGGGTTTTGTAGTTTTTTTTTTTTTTTTTTTTTTTGGTGGTGGTGGTGGTGATGGTGGTGGCTAGCAGTGGGTTGCAAGTTGTGGCAGTGGTTTCCCCCCCCCCCCTCTTTTGTGGTGGTGATGGGTTTTGTGCTAGTTGTGGGTGTGGTGGTAATGGGTTTTGTGGTATTTTTTTTTTTTTTTCCTCCAGTGGTGGTGATGGTGGTGGCTGGCAATGGGTTACAGGCTGTGAGTTCTTATTTATGGTTATGGCTGATGGAGCAACGGTGGAGGTGGCTATTGGTTTGGATTTTGTGGTGTTTGTTTATCATTTTTTTAATAAGTTATATATATATTATTTTAAATGAATTACTAAAAATATAGATGCTTTGATGTTAGGTGTATTGTAAAGTAAGTTGTTAAGAAAAAAAAATTTTGCTTTTTAAGTTGCTAAAAGATATAATTTTTAGCTCATGAATGCTCTAAGAGCATTCCCATTAAAGGTTTTAAAAATGTTAAATGCTATTTTTTAGCATTTTTAGCACCTCAAATAATAAAAATACACTTCCATTAAACATGCTAAATCTTAAAAAATTTAGCACCGAGCTATAGTGAGTTGTTATCAAAAACAATTCACTGTAAAAAAAAAAAATTTTAAAAAAAACCTAACGGATCTATTTCTCATTTCTGTCTCTCTTTACTATCTCACTTCTCTCTTCCCTCTTCTCTCTTCTCTCTCCCGTGCTTCATGGTTTGTAGTTCGGTGTTGTCTCTTCTTCCAAAACTCGATCTCTACTTTTCGCTAATCTCTACTCGTCGCCAATCTTTGCTCGTTGATGATCAATAACAGTTCTTCGTCTGCAACGTCACTAGCTCATCTTCGCCTCCATTACCTCCATCTCTTAGGATTGATTCTCTCTACTCTCAATCACTTAATCTCTCTACTCTTTGGCCGCAACATCGTCAAGTCGTCTCTATCTCCGATTCGCCTCCATTGCTAACATCGCCCACTCGCCCTCACCAATTCAGATCGATGATTATCTCTCTCTCACGCCTTGGGTTCTGATTTGCAGGTTGTGGGTTTGTACAGGGGTTTTGATTTGAGCATATTTTGGTGGGTTTGTGATTTGGTTTTGGGTGGTGGGTTTGTAATTTGGTTTTGGATGGGTATGGTTTGTGGTGGACCAATGGTGGTGGGTACTTGTTTGATGGGTTTTTGCGGTGGACCGGTGGTGCTTGATGGTGGATGGGTATGAGTTTTATGGTTTGGTTTTGGGGTTGGGTTTGTGATTTGATTTTGGGTTTGGATTTGTTTTTGTTTATGATTTTGGTGGTTGGGGGTTTAGGGTTGAGGTTGAGGTTGTAGGCGGTGGTGGTCGTGGCAATGGGTGTGGGGGGTGGTGGCTAGTAGCAGTGGGTGTGGGCAGTAGGGTTTTGCAGTGGGTTTGAGAGAAGACAAATACATAGAGAAAGAGAGAGGAAGAAATAGATTGAGAATAAAAAAGAATAAAAAAAAATAATATTTTAATAAAAGGGATAAATATATAAAACTTTTGATGTTTGGTATATTGTAAAATGATATGTTAAAATAAATAAAGTAGGATTTGAGATGTTAAATGCTAAAATATTTACATTCTTTGATGAGAATACTCAATGACCATTTACACCAAAAGTGTGATAAATGTTAAAAAGCTATTTGTAGCACAAAACCACTAAAATGCAAGCTACAATAGATATGCTATACTTAAAATAAAAAATTCAAAAAAATAAAAATAGCATTGGAGCTCAGGTTAAGTTGTCATCTGTAGCCACAATCTTATCTCTCTCCCTACTTTTCCTTAAAAAAAAAAATTCTTCTATTTCTTTCTTCTCTATTCAGTTCACTTGTCTCTCTCACTCTTTCTCTTTCTTCTTTGTTTAGTGTTCATCTTTTTCTTTTTTTTCTCCTCTTTTCATCAGTTCTCTCCTTCTCACCGGTGGATCATGATGGTAGTGGAACGTGGTCTTTGAATCTTCATGGTGGTGAATCGTGGACCGTTCTCTCTCATTTTTTTGGGTTTCAGTGGGTTCGGCTATGGGTGATCATGGTTCTTAGGTCACGGTGTTTCTGTGTGTCACTGATTCTGTGGGTAACAGTGTTTTAGAGTAGGTGATGCGGGATGATTCGATGGCTATGGATTGAGGTTGGGTTTGGTGGTGGTCGTTGTTGGTGAGGGTGGCTGCATCAAATCAAATCGGGGTTGGGGTGGGTCATTTGGGTGACTGGGGTGGGTTGTTGTTGGAGTTTTGTGGGTGGTGGTTGGTTGTGGGTTTGCGAAGATGGTAAGCTAACTGTGAGGGTGATGAAGAGAGAGGGACAGAAAGCATAGAGAGAAATCAAAAAAAGAAAAACGAAAGGCTTTTAGGTGACATGTGAATATAGACATTTGACGTACGATAAATTTAAAGTATTTAATTGATGAAATTGTACCTAAAAAGTTAAAAATTTTAGAATTCTTGATGTGACAAAATATCCCATTTTGCTCGGATTGTAAACAAGCCAAGCTTTACTGAGTAAGGTGTTTAAGCTTGGCTCGCCAATAAAAATCAAATGCTCAAGCTTGGTTATAACTTGAAACAAACCTAAAAACAATATTTGAACTTGAGCTTATAAAAATGCTAAAAAGTTTGAGCTCGGCTTGGATTGGCTTGATTAATTAGTCAAGCCAAGCTCAAAATTAATATCAAACTCAAACACAAGCTCAAATCTAGTTTTTTAGCTTGGGATCCAAAAAAATTGCTCATCAAATGGTTATATCACCAAAAATCAAGTAAACAAATATTATATATACATACATACATACATATATATATATATATATATATATAATACACTTATTTTATCATGCTTCTAACACCCGTGATTAGAATTTGTTCACATTACAACTTTACATAATTAAATTCATCCATCATCATTTATTGTCTATAGCTTGAGTAATTGTTCAAAATACAAATTTTACATCCACATTTGTCATTTGTACAACTATAATCTTCACAAATCTAAATAAATTAACATTCCAAAACATATGATTAAACAAGCTATAAATTAACATTCCAAAACATATGTGTAATGTCATAATAATAAGTTTATTTAGTAAACATATATCAAGCTATAAACAAGGTTAAACTCGGTATATTTTGTATTGAGTCCTATTATTTACAAGCTTGTTCACAAACAATTTTTTTTTCTTGAACTCGGCTTGTTTATCAAACAAGCCTAAAACTAAGGCTCAAGTCTGGCTTATTTGTAAATAAACGAATATAAACGAGCTTTTTATCGAGTCAAGCCGGAGTTGTTCATGAACGTTTGGTTCGTTTAGAACCCTACATTTTACATTCTAAAATTTATTTTATCTATTACTAGTCTCATTGCACAGGAAAAGTACGTGCGATGAGGTTTTCTTAGTGGTCCTATTTTTTTTTTTTTTTTAAAATGTGATTTTTTTAATTTTGATATATATAATTTTTATTTTGAAAATCTAATTTCTAAGAGGATAAAGTAATTTAAAAATTAACAGAAATGGTTCTTAAGAAAAATTAACAAGAAAGTTGTCCTATTTTTAAGGCAATATTTTAGTAGGAGTTAAAGTTACATTTTTACCAAATTGTCCAGTAATTTTATCTCTACTTAAACATAAAAGCATAAGAGCATTTTTAAACTAAAAATTGAGAAATCCAAACAAGAAAAGTCCTTTAAATAATGTTGGGAAATTTAGACCTCGGTTAATAGAATTAACAAGTTTTAAACCCAAGTTAATAATTAGATTTATTATACATAAAACTTGTCAAAACAAACAAACATCAATATCATGTCAAATATAAGTGCAGTGGAAAAATAAATAAGACAAGATATGATGACCCAGGAAAACCAATGAAACCAACCAGTTTCACAGTTAAAAAACCTGGGGGGAAACCTTCCCGAAAAACAATTCATTAAAGTAAAGAGAAGTTTCAGATCTAGTACAAAACCTTTGTCCCTAGACTCTACAATCCCCGTAGATGAACTCACAGCAAAGACCTTCTACTGCTTCAGAACCTCTAAACTCTTCAATATATGAACGCTACCCTTTGATGCACGGATCTCAATACGTGACTAACTCCTTTGCACGAATCCCAGTACGTGACTCACTCACCAACTTAAGGAAGAAGAATGTTGGCTACAAAGTTCTTCACTTCATCAACAATGAAGATCAAGAAGCACTTGGTTACAAAACCCTAAGGCGCAAAGATGCAATAGCTTCTTTCTGAGAGAATAAGGCTTCGGTCACCTTTTACATATGTTCTCTTTGTATTCTCTTATGTGACGGCCTCAAAAATATGCCTTATATATGCCTAGGGTTGTGAGAAAAGAAACCCTACACAAATACAAAAGCCTGGCACAAAAATCAGATCTAGAAATCTAAATTCCCGTATCCTCGATAAATACCTCGATCGATCAGGCAGCTGTCGAGCCTCATTAAATCTCGATAAATACCTCGATAGATAGCTTGATAGATAGCTATCTGTCCAGCAGCTATCCGCAGGTGTCTAGCAGCTATCCGCAAGTGTCCACCAGGTGTCCAGCTTTAGTACACACTTTTTCTTCACTTGTTTCTTGGTCCAATCTTCATGGCTTTAATACTAGACTTGAACAACATGTTCTTTGAAGTATTAAACACATCCTAGATCTATCCAAATACAAGTAAAGTGCGTTTTGTCAAAGAATTAGCCAACTACATAAAATATGTCCTTAACAAATAATAGTATAGATAAAATATTATTTCGCAATTCATCTTATATCTCAACTTTTATTTTATCATACAACACATTAAAGTAGTAATATATTTATGTAATTAAATAATGGCTAAAATATAAAATTGACCCTTTAACTTTCTTCAAATTTCATTTCAATCCTATAACTCTACTTTCATCGACTTCAATTCTCTAAGTTTCAAATTTATTCAATTAAAGCCTTTTCATTAACTTTTGTTAAATTTAAAAGAAAAAATCTAAAAAATATTTTTTAATCATTAATTAAACTTTTTTAATTTAAAAAATTTGAAAAAAAAATTAAAACTGCAACACATAACAAAAATTGATTGAAAAGCCTTGATTAAATAAACTTCAAAGTTAAGGGACTATATTGAAAAAAATAAAATTAAAGGACTAAAATAATAAAATGTAAAGAAACTTAGAGATCAGTTTTGCATTTTCGCATAAAATAATATATCCCAAAAGCTGATAAAACCCAAATTCAGTGAAAGAGGAATGATCAAGAGAAGAGGTGAACAAATAAAATAGAATAAAAATGTAAGTACAAGCTGCTACAATAAGAGCCTACTGTAACAGTATTGTAAATTTGTTAGGATATAAAACCGGATAAAGAATCATTTTAGTGTTTATGGATTGTAAAATACCATTTTAGGGTGCCCAATACTAATACTCTTAAGAAAACCCCAAAAGGTAAAAGAAGAATCAATTGATACAGAGAACCAAAAAAACGTAGCAAGTATAAGAGTAACTTAATCTTCAATAATCTTTCTAAAAAAAGAAAATCCTTTTACAAAATCCCTCCAAATAGAAAAGGAAAAAAATAAACTCTTACACGGCCGTAGTGTCCACACTATAATAACTCAAAAGTTAGCTTCCAAGAGCCGTCCGACGCTAGTCATAGCTTTAGTCCTCGTCTTCTGCAATCTCCAGTCGACGACTGGTGATCGAATCTCTCCAAACCACGCTGGGATCTCTTTTCTCTCACTGTTCTGGTTTTTTGGCTAAGAGCTCTCATTTGTTTGTTGAAGACTTTGAAGTCTATCTATTTGAAGACTTGAAGACTTGAACTCTCATGTGTACCAAATTAACCACGCTGCAACTTTGTGTACCACACACCATCAAAGACCACACAAAAAAATCATATTTTTATTAATATTTGTTAAATTTAATTTTAAGTTTTGTTGATATTTGTGTACCACGACAGCTTTTGACTTCATCAACTAACATTTTTTATATTTTAGTAATATTTCATGTTAGATTTAAATTTAATACCGGTGATTTAGACTGTTTGGGTTTTTTTTTTTTTTTTTTTTTTTTCCTTCACTCATCACTCAATTTTCGTCACTCATTTCTTATTTCTCATCACTCATTACTCAAAATTCTCCAATTTCTTACACCCACTCATTTGGCATACGTCACTCAACCTGTCATCACTCAAATTTTTCAACTTTTTGTGAGCCCGTACCTGTAACTTGGTCAGAGCAGCTGTTAGCCTACCCGTGCGGAAGGTTTCATTTTCATCCCCATTTTTTCTCCTTTCTCATTTCCCCTTCCCCCTTCAGCCCACATACTCTCCCAAAGCACAAACCCGAACCCATAACTCCATAAGAAGCTTAAGAAAATACCAAAAAAAAAAAACAAACACAATTTTAAGTTGACCAAAACCACAAATCGATATTGCCTTAAAACCTTGTAACAACGAGGCAAAAAATCTCGACGATCCTGGTGACGCCGACGAAGTCCGAATGGTACTGCTTCATCTTTATGTTTCCCTTGGCTTAAGCTCACGCGCCACCAACTTCTTCCTCAGTCAGTGGAGCAAGTCGAGCAGAGTCTCGTACTCGGTGTAAGCCAGGTAATCCTACTTGAACAACAAACCCACGACCCACACCCACTGGAAACCCACACCATAATCAAACCCACGGCCCACGCCCACCGAAAACCCATAACTTGAAACCTGATCTGAAGCCCACGGCCACGACCCAAACCCATAAATGAGAACCATTCACGTCGTTGCTTCCTTTGATAATAAAGTTTGCATCTTTGGCGTTGAAAGATTGAATCTGCTTCTGGGTTTTCATTAATTTTTTCTTTGGGTTTTGATTTTAGTTTGTGTTTTGAATTTTGAGGCTGTTTAATAAAGAGATTGTAATGTGGGTTTGTTAGATTGTAATGGACGGGGAGCGTTTGGGTCTCACCAGTAAATGAAATCGGTGAATGGAGCTTTATTGGAGCTGGGCGTGGAGCTTATCGGCGAAACTGGAGTGATGAAAAGGAAAAGTGATTGGCGGAACCAGAGCTGGGCGTGGAGCCATTTCAGTTGTGCTTGTGCTGTGGGTTTGGGAGAAGGAAAAGGGAAAGTGATGAAGTGTGGTAGGGAAAGTAATACCCGTTGGAGCTTCAGCCTGCACTGATGGGATTACGCACTGCTGTGGGACCCGGCAAAGAAGAAAAATTACAGAAAATGTCATTAAGTTAGTAAACTCATAACTTGAAAACAACAATCCGGTGTTTACAAAATTGATAACTTAAAGCTGAAAAAACTCAATTTTGTTAACTAAGTGAACAAAAAAAAATTTGGCCAAACAATCTTGCTACATGTAGGCCCCACAGATTTTGGATGATGAGTTAACAAAACTCAGTTTTGCTAACTAAGTTATGCAAAATCCAAACAAGGCCTTATTATCTGTTTACTTGGTAATTCTATTGTACTCTTTTTTGGGTACCAACTTTTTTTTTTTTAATATAAGATAGAATTTCTACTTTTGCCTAATCTAAGTGTATATGTGTGTAAAATTTCCTCCTAGAGACTTGAATTCCGGACTTTACCCCTCATACTCCACAAGCATTTATACTTGTAAAGTGACCACCGCACCAAGGGTGCGCGGTGATCAGCACAGACTTATCATGTTACCAAAATGTCATGCCTATCTTGCGTAGTATTAACATTACATGTAAATATACTTTTGTCATATTCGGTAGTTTCTTTGTTTTTTGTCACACTTGATTATTTTATTATCACATTAAGTAATACCAATATCACATTTGATCATACTTTTATCAAAATTTGATGGTGCCCTAATTTTTTTTCACATTTGATGGTTTCATTCTCACATTATGCTATACTAATGTCATATGTGACTATACCTTTTTCACATTCAGTTGTCCCTTATTTTTTTTACATATTTGACGGGTTCCATTGTTACATTAGGCACTACCAAAATCACATTTAACCGTACTTTTGTCACATTCGGTAGTACCATAATTTTTTTTTCACATTTGAAAATTCTATTGTCACATTCGACAATACTAGCATTGCATACGACTGTACTTTTGTCACATTTGTTAGTTACCTTATTTTTTTCTCACATTTGACAATTTTATCCTCACATTGTGCAGTACCAACATCCCATTTGACTATACTTTTGTCACATTCAGTGGAACTCTAATTTTTTTTTTCCTATATTTGACAGTTTCATTGTCACATTGAATAATACCAATATTACATGTGACTGTACTTTAAAAAATTAAGCTCAATTAACCAATTTTAACAAACACAAGCAACTCGGCCCTTTAAAAATTTTAGAACAAAATAATTTTGTTTTGATCAAGAAGGAGATGCACACATCAAAAACACTAATAAATAATAAATAATAAAACCCTTTAGTAGTTAAGTAGAAAAGCTGGAGGTCAAAGCCACTGCACACAGCTAGTTGCAAAGCTGCTCACCTAACCTCAAGTTTTGGCTCCATCCCTTGTACCAACATTACATATTATTGTAGTTTTATCACATTCGGTAGTTTTATCACATTCGGTGTTTCTCTCATTTTTTGTTTTTACTCAATTTATTATTTGTTTTTTAATTTTATTTTTATATCTTAATTTATGATTTGTGTTAGTTTCTTAATTATAGATTATGAATAAGTTTGATTATGTTCTTAATATTAAAATAATTCTTAAATTCAAACATATTCATATTCTCAACAATCTTATATATTTGACTATGGTCGTGCTATATCCCCGTGACTAGACACTAAATTTAGAAGAAATTAGTTTCATGCTAATGTATATCCTCATTACCTGGGTCCAGAAACACGATATGCTTGTGATACCCTAGATAAAACTAGTTTTGATACTAATGAATTACTCCCATTGGCTGGGTATTAGAGTCAAAATATAGTTATATTATCCAAAATCATATATATCAAATTAAAGTTCAAACAAAAATATATCTAATTCAAATATATATATATATATAGATATATAAAATCATATATTCAGTATTCAAATATATTTGTAATAATTCTTTGTCCTTTACTTTAAATTAGTAATACAATTGAAATAAAATTGTAATAATTATAAACATTTTTCAGTAGTTAAAATACAATAGCATAAGTAAAATAAAACCAATTAGGATAAAGTTACTTATTCAAGCTAGCTCACCACAAAAAAATTTCTCTCTAATATTTCCTCTAAAATCTTTAGATATCACCTAAAACAATTTTTCAAGTGCCATTTAATCAATAATCAAATAATTTAAAAAACTTATAACGATATCCAACCAAAAAAAAAAAAAAAAACCTAAAAATTATCTAATAATTTCTCATGAATATCTCGCACCGAAGTCCAATGGTAAAGGACTATACGTGTGTTCCTCTCTTCTTCTTCTTCATTTTTTTTTTAAAAAAATCTCCTGCCACCTGTCACCTGCCACCGGCCACCATTAATTCTCTTTTAGATGAGGAAAAGGCTCATGGGCAATTACGGGATAATATTTTTTATTTATTTATTTTTTAACATCATAGCTTATCAGACTACAACCCTACAACATGGCTTTTCCTGTTCACATTTTTTTTTTCAATAGATCCATCGCAATATTAACATCACATGTAACTTTACTTTTTGACCTTCAACGGTTCTCTTTTTTTTTTTCTTTTTTTTTTCTCATATTTGATAGATTTATTATCACAATAAGCAGTACTAATATCACATTTGACTATACTTTTTTTACATTCAATAATATTTTAATTTTTTTTAAATATTTGATAGTTTTATTGTCAAATTGGATAGTACCAACATAACATGTTATTGTACTTTAAAAAATTAAGTTCAATTAACCAATTTTAACAAACACAAGCAACTCAGCGCTTTAAAGAAATTTTAAACAAAAAAATTTTGTCTTTACCAAGAAGGAGATGCACACATAAAAAAAAAAAAAAAATAAAAAAAATAAATAAATAAATAAATAAAACTAATAAATAACTAGCTCTTGAGTACGCGTTCAAAAACTTTTCTATTTTTTAAATAAGGGTTAATTTAGAGTATTAATTATAATTTGGGATTACTTCATTTTCCAATCATAATAAAAAACCTAGGGGTGTGATGATAATTTTTTCATCACACTCCTAGTTTTTTTTTTTTTTTTTTTTTTTTTTTTTTTTTTTTTATGTGAACATAATCAAACTCCTTAGATATCTAATAAAAAAATTTTTCAAGTACCATTTAATCTATAATCCAATAATTTAAGAAAACTTATAACATACCCAACCCCCCCCCCCCCCCCCCAAAAAAGCTAAAAATTATGTAATAATTTCTCATGAATATCTCACACCAAAAATCCACTATATATTTCCTTGGAAAAAGTTTTTCTCCAATTAGAATTGGAGGAAACTCTCTCCAAACTGTGATGTGTCCATATCAGATGGTGACACCTGTGCAACCCCACTAAAACACAAACTCAAGAGATAATATCCATTAACTCCACTTTTCCATTTTTTTTTATTAAAAAAATTATTTCTCTCTTTCTCCTTCGACGGTCAGTATTTTCTCTCTCTCTCCTTCAACGCTTTCCCATCCTTCTCTTTTGTTCCAGAGACGAAGAGGAAACCGAGAGCGAAAGAGAGAAGGAGATTGAGAGAGTGAGAGGGAGAGAGAGATCATTTTCCCAAACCCAAAACAAATCTACTTCGGTGGCTCTAGGGACGTAGTTTCGGCGTCTTCGTCCACCCTTAGATTGCAAAGAAACTTTTTCCCTTATTTTAAGCTATAACATTAAACAATATAAATAATTCACTCTCATCCTTTCCTCTCTTTCCTTTCCTGCCTCTCTCCGGTGAAGCCACACAACCACCTTCCACCAAAAATCTGCCACAAACACCAATTCTTCACCACCAAAATTACCTAAAAAAAAAAAAAAATTTGCCACCACCACCACAATCAATACCTGTCCCAAAATCAAACCCCCCCAAAAAAAAAAAAAAAAAAAAAAAAAAAAAAAAAAAACTCAGCCATAGCAGCCACCATCCCCACAGGCCACAACCACCACCACCACCACCATCAACGACCACCAAAATCATAGAGAGGGAGACCCAAACGAGACAGAGAGACAAGTCAACAACCACTGCTGTTAAATCCACCACCGCTGCCAAACCCAACCACCACCGAAACCCCCCATCAAACCAACCATCACCAAAACCCACTCAAACAACCACCACCCCACCGCAACCACCAAAAAAAAAAAAAACCCATCAACCCCACGGTCCCCACCACCACTTCTAATACACAAAAACCCACAAAATTGACCGAACCGCTTTCAAACAATCTACACAAATCTACAAAAACCCACAAAACCAATCTACATCGACCCAACCACACTCAGCCAACAGACCCAACCCTTGCTCATCCCACAGACTCACCTCACGCTTAGCCACCGCTGATCTACACCTATCTGGGGGAGAGAGCAAGGTCTACAAGAGAGAGAGAGAGGAAAGAGGAAGAAAGAGAGACCAAGGTCATAGAAAGGGAGAGAGAGGGAACGGTTGAAAAGAGAGAGAGAGAGAGAGAGAGAGAGAGAGAGAGAGAGAGAAAGGACTGATCAGAAGGAGAAAGAGAAATAATTTTTTTAATAAAAAAAATATGGAAAAAGGGAGTTAACGGACGTTATCTCTTGAGTTTGTGTTTTAATGAGTTTGGACAGATGTCACTCTTTGATATGGACACATCACAATTTGAAGAGACTTCCTCCAGTTAAATTTGTAGGGAAACTTTTTCCATGAGGCCTCTAGATTACATGCAGGCTAAAAGTCAATTTGTAAAGGACTATACGTGCGTTCCTCTCTTCTTCTTCTATTTTTTTTTTTTTTTTAAATTTCCTGCCACCTGCCACTTCTAATTCTCCTTGAGATGAGGACAAAACCAAGCACAAGTAAGGCACATGGGCAATTACGGGATACTATTTTTTTAAAAAAAAAACATCTGATAGCTTCTCAGACTACAAGCCTATAACATGACTTTTCCTATTCACCAAATTTTTTTTTTGATAGTTCTGTCCTCAAGTTTTGCGGTACTAACATTATATGTGACCATAATTTTTTCATATTCGGTGATTTTTTTTTTTTTTTTTTTTTTCACATTTGATAATTTTATTGTCATAGTTGACAGTACCAATATTACATTTAACTATACTTTTATCACATTCAGTGGTATTCTAATGTTTTTTTCCAATATATGACAGTTTCATTGTCACATTAGATAGTACCAACATCACATGTAATTATACTTTAAAAACTTAAGCTCTGTTAACCAATTTTAACAAACACAAGCAACTCGTTCCTTTAAAAAAAATTTAAAACAAAATAATTTTGTCCTTACCAAACACATGAAGAAAAATATTCTCTCTTTCAATAAATGCAAACTTGACATTATGTGACCCATAAATAGTTACATGAGTAGAGAAAATATTTGCACATTGATTATCCATCATATCTCTTAAAAAATATTTTCTATAGTTCACACATAAAAATAACATATACTAGAAAGTACAAAGGATTAAAAAATTAATCAATCAATTTTTAAATCAAGTTGAGTACCCAATTTTGCAAAGTGTATGCATGTTATGTGTGAAAACAATGAGAGATATGACTACAAAATTGCAAGATGGATCCAAAAAAAAAAAAAAAAAACAATGCAATGCATGTGAATCCTAAACATAAATGATGCATGAAAAAAAAAATTAGTCAAAAACTTAGAAATTGAAAATTTTTTAATTTCGATCGATCGAGCATCGATCAAATACCAATCAAGTCAGACAGAAGCTAACCAAAAATTTTAATGCATTTTCGATCGGTTGAGAAACAGCTTCGATCGATCGAAAATCTGGAAAACTTAAATTTTTGAAAAACAGAGCAATTTTATGCAGAAACTCCTCAAAGCACAATATTTCATGAATGAAATGCATGCGTATGAGATTAAAAGTTTTTCAAAAACACATGAATTCAACCCAGATCTTTAAAACAAAGATTTTCAAACTCTTAACCATATTTTGCATCAAACACTATAGAAAACATAATCTTGGATGGCCAAACCAAATTCACACACAATATCATGTACAAAGCTTAGTAAAGAGTAACTTGTGTAGAGTGTGCAACTAGCAAAAGTTTGAGAGACATGTGACGTGATATGTGAATAGAAATTAAGCACAATTTCTACAAAATTCATCACATACAATTAAAAGAGACTATCCCTCAAAGAGTTACATCATATAACTCTCACATCTCCTAGAATAAACGCTTGCAATCATGTAAGTTTCTTGATTTGCCTTATAATGTACATACCAATTTTATTTAATCAGAAACTTATTAAGAATATGCCGGAATAATGTACACACCAATTTTATTTGATTGAGTTAATTATAGTCCAATAATGTACACACCAATTTTAGCATTTAAACCGAGACTACACATTATGTTCTTTTGTGCATGTGCTACACTTTCTCGAGTACACAATCTTACGATATGCACTAAGGTGTTCATGATTGGCTAGTAAACAGTGGTGAGATGGTTATTTATGTCTTTCTCATTAAGATCAAGTCTGACAATCAATGGCACGTGACTTCAAGATCAAGATAAAGTGATCAAAAACTATAAACATCTTCCCACATAACATGCACTACAAAGCTCAAACTAATAAAGTGCAATAAATAAGCCCATCCAAGCTAAACAAAGTACATAAACATGTTATGTAAAGATAATATGACCAACCTTGACTACACATTCATGATGTGTAATACAAAAGAAATAAAAATCTTTTTGGTTTAAAAAAAATTTATGACCAAAACTAAAATCGCATATTATGCTAAAAGAACAATGCAAATGCAATGCATGACAAGGCTAAACTAAGCTATAGAGGGTACATAAACAAGAAATATCAATTTCTTAATTAACCCTTGAGTACATGTACAAACTAGTACATACTCACACAAAATCAAAAATAGCTTAGCACTTATATAACAAAATGTTCAAGTTTCTCCACAATATCAAGCATATTCTAAATCAAGAGAGAGATATCATAATTCATGTAATCCTCAAGAAAAATAAAACAAGACTCAAAATAAAATATTTTTGTCTTTTTGAAATTTTTCAATGTTTTTGGATTTTTGTTTTAATAAAAACAACCTAAGAAAATGAAACAACCAAAAACTAAAAGAAAACATGTCCACAATTAATTGAAAGAATTAAATCAAGGACAAGTAAACAACACTCACCTTAGAGAATCTTTTCTCACCCATATAGCACGAGTCTTCGGCTTTGTAGGTGAAAATCCATGAGAAGTGGAGTGTATTTGAGGGATTATACTAATCTTCTGAGAAAGACTAAAATCCTACAAATTCCTTTCACAAGCCAACAAGCTTAAATTTTTCAGAAGAATATGAAACAATTTATATGGACTTCTGGAAGGAGAAATATCATCACATATCCTAGATTGAAATACAGAATGTTTAAATTTTAATTTATGACAATCAGAACGAATGTGATCGGAGGCACCACATAAATGACAAACAGGAACAAATTTAGGAATATCAATATTCCTAACAACAAATCTAGTCTCAGATTTTGGTTTTTGCCTCAACAAAGAACAATTTGGTCTAATATGACCAACAACACCACAAAGGTCACAAGTAGGCACAAAAACAGATTTATTATGCTCTCTAACAGTAGGTTTAGACATTGGTTTAGAAACTTTAGTGTCTACATCGGAGCTTTTAACTTTGTCTAACCTAGTAAAATAAGCATTTTCTTTATTATTCCTCTTGAAAGGAGGGATATAAACTTTCTCAGTTTTAGGTTTAAGAGAAATAGAAACACTTCTGTTATCAACAACAGACTTGGTAATAGTCAATTTTTCAATTTTAGCTTTAGATTCAACTAACTCTTGTTCTAAGCTTTTCATCTTCTCATCTTGAGAGGAAATTTGATTTCTCAAAAATTCAATCTTTTTATTAGATTCATCTAATCTAACAACCAATTCCTCTTTTTCAAGAATAGCCAATTTTAACTCTTCCTTGGATTTCTTAGCAATTTTCATAAATTTCAATAATTACTTACAGAGAGTTTCACAAGCATTAATAAGATCAATAGAAACAACAGAGTTCTTTTCATTCAAATCATCATAAACATGAGTAGAAAGACACTTCAAATTGTCCATGATAACAGGGGTCAATGATCAACTCAAAGATCAAAAGATCTACAACAAAAAAGCTACCCGCTCTGATACCACTTGTACAGTTTTTAAACCCCTTTAAATACAAACAATTTAACCTATTTATTTAGTCAAATGATTAACTTAGGTAAATTATGCAGATCTAGGTTAACACATATAAATCATATCATTCAAAGCAGTGGAAATATAAAGAACACAATAATATGATGATCTAGAAAAACCAAACAGGTAAAAAACTTAGGGAGGATTTAACCTAGTTATCCTCAAGGTAAAACTGAATTCACTATGAAAGAATCAAAATTTGTACAATAGCGACTTAGACCACTAATATCCTATTGCTACCCACCAGTAGAAAACTTACTGACACGACCACGTGCAAGCTCTAAGACCACGGACTCCTTCTTTCTTGGATTCTCCAGCAAGTACAAGACTCTCGCTTGTGTATCTTTAAGCTCTTGAATTTGCAATTGAATTGATCACCAAGTTCTTTACATCAATTAATATTTTGATAACCCTAAGTGTATGTGAAGGCAAACACATCTAGATCTCACAAGAGATTCACACAAACAACATAAAGAGCCACCTTAGAGAGCTTTTGGGTACAAAACCCTAGATCCACAAAAGAGGCACAAGATGCACTCTAATATCTCTAAAAAACTCTAAAAAAAACCACCCTAGAGTTAGCTTATAATGTCCTTTAAATATTGGATAAAATGGCTCGCGATTTGGGCTTCAAACGATCAAGTTAGGGGCTTTTTACGTTTGCTGATTTTTGCTGATCTGTGACTTTTGACTGATTGAATATAATTTTCGATCGATCGAGCACTGTAGCAATTGAATAGTAATTTCCTGCAATTACGTGATTCCAAACTTAATTTAAACCAAACTTTGAGCAAGACTAGATCTAGACTAAATGTTTTAATCATAGTTTACCAATATATACAAATTGAAGTTCTATTACATTAGTCCCTAAGGTCTTAGAACCTAACAAACATGACTTTTCCTATGCAATAAAACTTTTTTCCGATCCTCACATTGTGTATTAATATCACATGTGATTATACTTTTTTCACATTTAGTGATTCTTTTTTTTTTTCTCATATTTGATGGTTTCATTGTCATACTAGGTAGTAGCAATATCACATTTGAGTATACTTTTGCCACATTTGGTGGTACTCTAATTTTTTTTTTTTCAATATTTGACAGTTTCATTGTCACATTGAGTAGTACCAACACATGTGATTATACTTTAAAAAATTAAACTCAGTTAACCAATTTTAGCAAACACATGCAACTAGGCCCTTTAAAAAATTTTAAAACAAAATAATTTTGTCCTTACCAAGAAGGATATACACACATAAAAAACACTAATAAATAACTAACCTTTGAACACGCGCTCAAAGACTCTCCTATATTTCGGTAAGGGTTAATTTAGAGTATTTATTATAATTTGGGATTATTACATTTTCCAATCATAAAAAAAAAATAAAAAAAAAACTAGGGGTGTGGTGATAATTTTTTCATCACACACCCTTTTTTTTTTTTTTTGTGATTAGAAAATGTAGCATAATCCCAAATTATAATAAATTCTCTAAATTAACCTTACTCAAAAAATGGAAGAGCCTCTGAGCACGCACTCACATGAGCGCGTGCTTAGAGGCTTGTATAAATAAAAAATACAAACAACTCTCTCCAACTACTCTCCTTCTCTCTATTAAATTCAAATTCTCTCTGAAAAGTGAAAACACACACACACACACACACACACACACACACACACACACACACACACACACACTCTCTCTCTCTCTCTCTCTCTCTCTCTCTCTCTCTCTCTCTCTCTCTCTCTCTCTCTCTCTCTCTCTCTCTCTCTCTCTGATAATGGGTTCCTATCACAGGAACTCTTTTCCACATAAACACTCGGATTGAAGAACCACTAATTTCCAAAACATAAGAATTCTTCATCAATTTTATACTCCTCTCTTTGTAATTTTCATGTGAATTAAGGAATGATTAAAATTTAAAGTGTTCTCTATGGTTTTGATCAATAACAGTTTAAGAATTTTGTTAATTTTTCATATATGTGTGTGCATGTGTGTGTGTGCAGATTGACTGGTTTATTCCAAATCGGTTGGCAATGGACTTTGATTACGCACACTACATGCTCACTGAAGGCAATAGGAAGCAGAAAGAGACCCCATCTCCATCAAGTGTGGCATACCTGAAGCTACTTGCAGAGGCCTTGAATCTCAATCGTAATCTAATCACAAAAATACCTAGGGGTGTGACGAGTATAACTTGAATCAATGCACTTTTTCGATGCATTACTTCACAGATCCAAAACTGACTATATAAAAATTTTAATGTACCAAATGAAATAATTAAATTTAAGCAAGGCCCAATATAGCAAAAGTATAAAATTGGTAAGGAGATCAAAATGATAATGTAAAACTCACAAATAGCGTATACGGGTCGTAAAAATTAGGAAAACCAAAAGGCAAAATAATGAACCTTATGAATCCTATAAAAAATTGAAGAGACTGAAAAAAAGAGAAAGAATAATAGGTACCTTTTCTTTCTCAAATTTTGGCCAAGCAATTCATGCTATCTCTGGCTTGATACTCACGAATGTCCAAAAGGCAAAATAATAAACCTTCCTTTGAGCCAAAAAGGGGTCTAAAGGTACTCATAAATGTTAAAAGAATACCCTTGCAAACGTACCTGTATCAAACAAAAAGGGCAAAAAAAGTACTGCATCAAACCAAAAAAAAAAAAAAAAGAGGCAAAGAGTAGAGCCATATATGAGAATGGCATGTCTCATCTAAACAATAATTGCTTAAATAGAAGGTTAATAAAAAACACAAAACCCAACATGGCAATAAATGCAATTTAACAAAACCTGTTTCCATTTGGTAGAGAAGTTTTGGCACACATATAATAAAACCTGTAATATATGCATACATAAATATGAGAAAGATTCCCCAAAAATAAAATAAAATAAAAAAGAAAACCAAAAAATTTGAGAGAGAAAATGAATTGGATCATCTGAGGAACAATAAGTAGCGGGTACAATCTTTGTGGAGTTTGGATGGACACACTTGTATCCCAAATTTTTTTGTCTCTCCCTGTGCATTCTTTGTGGTTACGGTAAGGTTAATAAATGGGGTTCAGTGAGATCTAATGTTTTAGGTAATGTTTCCTATTTTGTAGGTAATGTTTTAGTACAAGTTAGATATGTATTTTTACCAGATTTTCCTTTATTTCTGTCTCTATTTAAACCTAGGGGTGTAGGGGTATTTTGTAATAAAAAAAAAAATCCGATCCAAACAGGAGAAGCCCTTTAAATAGTAGTATAAATAAATAATAAAACCCTTTAGCAGTTAAGTAGAAAAGCTAGAGGTCAGAGCCGCCGCACGCAACTAGTAGCAAAGCTGCTCACCTAACCTCAAATTTTGGCTCCTTCCCTAGTACCAACATCATATATGATCGTAGTTTTATCACATTCGGTGTTTCCCTCATTTATTTTTTTTACTCAATTTATTATTTGTTCTTTTTTCTATTTTTATATCTTAATTTATGATTTGTGTTAGTTTCTTAATTATAGATTATGAATAAGTTTGATTATGTTCTTAATATTAAACTGATTCTTAAATTCAAACATATTCACATTCTCAATAATCTTATATATTTATGACTATGGTCACGCTATATTCCCGTGACTAGGCATCAAATTCAGAAGAAATTAGTTTCATGCTAATGTATATCCCCATTAGCTGTGTCCATAAACATGATATGCTCACGATGCCCTAGATAAAACTAGTTTTGATACCAATGAATAACCCTCATTGGCTAGGTATTAGAGTCAAAATATAGTTATATTATCCAAAATCATATATATCAAATCAGAGTTTAAACAAAAATATATCTAAATCAAATATATATATATATATATATATATATTTATATATGAAATCATATATTCAGTTTTCAAATATATTTGCGATAATTCTTTGTTCTTTACTTTAAATTAGTAATGCAATCCAAATAAAATTATAACAATTATAAACAATTTTTAGTAGTTAAAATACAGTAATATAAGCAAAATAAACCAATTGGGATGGAGTTACTTATCTCATCCAGCTCACCACAAAAAAATTTCTCCGTATCACTTCTTCTAAAATCCTTAAAATATCACATAAAATAATTTTTCAAGTACCATTTATTCAAAAATTAAATAATTTTTTTTAAAAAAAGTTATAACGGTAGCCAACCAAAAAAAAAAAAAAAAAAAAAACGAGCTAAACATTATCTAATAATTTCTCATGAATATCTCACCAAAAATCCACTATATATTTCGTTTACTTTCTGCCATTAATAGTCCCTAGCGATAAGCCTCTAGATTACATGTAGGGGCAAAGTCAATTTGTAAAGGACTAAACGTGTGTTCCTCTCTTCTTTTTCTTCCTCCTGTTTTTATTTATTTTTTAATTTCCTGCCACCATTAATTCTCTTCGAGATGAGGACAAAACCAAGCACAAGTAAGGCACATGAGTAATTACGGGATAATTTTTTTTTTTAACATCTGAGTGCTTGACAGACTACAAGCCTACATCATTACTTTTCCTATTCACCGAAACTTTTTTTAAATTGTTTTATTTTCATATTGTGTAGTACTAATATTACATGTAATTATACTTTTTTCACATTTAGTGATTTTTTTTCTTTTATTTTCTCGCATTTGATGGTTTCATTGTCATACTAGGCAGTACCGATATCACATTTGATTATACTTTTGTCACATTCGGTAGTATTCTAATTTTTTTTTCCAATATTTGACAGTTTTATTGTTACATTAGATAGTACCAACATTACATGTGATTGTACTTTAAAAAATTAAACTCAATTAACCAATTTTAGCAAACACATGCAACTCAGCCCTCTAAAAAACTTTAAAACAAAATAATTTTGTCTTTACCAAAAAGAAGATACACATAAAAAACACTAATAAATAACTAGCCTTTGAGCACGCGCTTAAGACTTTTCTATAATTTGAGTAAGGGTTAATTTAGAGTATATATTATAATTTAGGATTATTGTATTTTCCAATCATAAAAAAAAAAAAAAAAAAAAAAACTAGGGTTGTGGTGATACTTTTTTCATCACACACCTAGATTTTTTTTTTTTTTTTTTTGTGATTAGAAAATGTAGCACAATCCCAAATTATAATAAATATTCTAAATTAATCTTATCCAAAAAATGGAAGAGCCTCTGAGCACGGGCATAAGCGCGTGCTCAAAGGCTTGTATAAATAAAAAATACAAACTCTCCCAGACTACTCTCCCTCTCTTTGTGAAATTCAAATTCTCTCTCTCTCTCTCTCTCTCTCTCTCTCTCTCTCTCTCTCTCTCTCTCTCTCTCTCTCTCTCTCTCTCTCTCTGTGATAATGTGTTCCTATCACAGGAACTCTTTTCCACAAAAACACTTGGATCGAAGAACCATTAATTTCCAAAACATAAGAATTCTTCATCAATTTTATACTCCTCTCTTTGTAATTTTCATGTGAATTAAGGAATTATTAAAATTTAAAGTGTTCTCTATGGTTTTGATCAATAACAGTTTAAGAATTTTGTTAATTTGTCGTGTGTGTGTGTGCGCGCGCCCGCGCGTGCAGATTGATCAGTTTATTCCAAATCAGTCGGCAATGAACTTTGATTACACACACTACATGCTCACTGAAGGCAATAGGAAGCAGAAAGAGACCCCATCTCCATCGAGTGTGGCGTACCTGAAGGTACTTGTAGAGGCCTTGAATCTCAATCGTATTCTAATCACAAAAATACCTAGAGATGTGATGAGTATAACTTGAATCATTGCACTTTTCCGATGCATTACTTCACAGATCCAAAACTGACTATATAAAAATTTTAATGTACCAAACGAAATAATTAAATTTAAGCAAGGCCCATTATAGCAAAAGTATAAAACTGGTAAGGAGATCAACTTTGCATGTACTGTAGAGGCTTCAACTCTGAGCTTAATATTCTTATTATTAATATCATCATCATCGTGGAGTATTGTAATGGAATTGGCACTGCTACATGAGTGAGCGATTTTAAGTATTTGAATTCAGGTTCATCGGAGGTTATACTAGGAAAGCTTTGTTTACTTGGAAGAGCAAGGTGAAAGGAGGATGTAGTGAAGAGCAAACGATTTTAAGTATTTCATTGTTCTGAACAATTTTATGTGAGGTAGGAGAGGGAAATGTTTCATTGTATGCTGGTATATATAGAAGCAATGTTCTCTTTGTTTTCTGAAATACTATTGGCTCTCCCATAAAATATATATATATATATATATATATATGTACGTTTTTAGGACCCTGTAAAACTAGATTGTTTAACCTAATTAATCAACCAAGTGAATAACTTAGGTAAATTAAGCAGAACTAGATTAACACAAATATATCATATCATGCAAAGCTGCGGAAAAATAAATAACACAATGATATGATGACCCAGAAAAACCAAATTGGTAAAAAACCTGAGAAGGATTTAACCTAACTATCCTCAAAGTAAAACTGAATCCACTATGAAAGATTTGAAGTTTACATAATAGTGACTTAGACCACTAACATCCTATTACTACATCGAGTAGGAAACTTACTACCACGACCACGTGACAGCTCCGAGTCCACAGACTACTTTCTTGAATTCTCAGCAAGCACAAGCATTCCTGCTTGTATATCTTTAAGCTCTTAATCTAGCAACTGAATGATCATCAAGTTCTTGACATAATCTTGATTCTTGATAACCCTAAGTATATGTGAAGACAAACACCTTTAGATCTCACAAGAGATTTACACATACAACATAAATAAAAATAAAGACTCTAGAGAGCTTTTGGGTACAAACTATAGATACAAAAAGAGGCACACTTTTCTCTCTCTTAGAAGCCTTTAAAAATGTGCTTAGGGTTTCCTTTATATAGTGGGAGAAGTAGATCTGAAACCCTAATCCTTAATGGGCTTGGGCTGAGTTGGAAAATTCTGCAGAAAAATAATCTGCACAACTTATGATTGGTCGAGTCTAATTCTCGATCGATCGAGCTAGGCAGAATTGCACAGTAGATTCTGCAGCAACTTGATTCTAATTTTACATAAAAGACACATATTTTGAGCAGTCTAAACAAGACTAAACCGTTTTGATCATGGTTTGCCAACATTACAAATTAGTATTCTAATATATTTAAACCTAAAGGTCTTAGAACCTACCAATATAAATATATATATATATATATATATATATTTATACTAGTCACTAACTCGTGCGATGCACGGGAATAACTACTAAATGAGTTTTAGGGAAAAAAAATCATTATTTTTTATTTTAGGTAGTAAGCAAAAATGTATGAAATTAAAAAAAAAAAAAAATGCTATTGAAAGAAATAGTATTAATTTTTATTAGTTATGCAGAAGAAATAAATGTTGTTTTATTTATTAGTTTTTTGTAGTAAATAATAATAGATAAAATGTTACGGCTCTAGTTTAATTTTTGTTGTATATATAGGTATATAAAAGATAACTTGTAAGATATATACCAAAAGAAGTCCCTTGAAATATCATAATCCTTCAAATTAGATATATTAAAAGGTGTCTATTGAAAAGTTAAAACCTTTCAAATTAGATATTTTTAAAAGGTGCCTATATATTAAAAGGCGCCTATTGAAAAGTCACAACCCTTCAAATTAAATATATATTAAAAGTTGCCTATTGAAACGTTACAACATTTTATATTGGATATACCAAAAGATGCATATTGAAATGTTATAACTTATAACTCTTCATATTGGATATACCAAAAGGTACCTATTAAAAGATCATAACTCTTCATATGAGATGTATATTAAAGGTACTTATTGACCGAAAATGTGCCTATTAACTGAAAAATGTGTTTATTGCATGAAAATATTCCTATGGACCGAAAAGGTACGTATTGAATGAAAAAATGATTATTGGCCGAAAAATTGCATATTGATGAAAACATGTCTATTGAAGGGTCATAACCCTTTAGATATAAATAGTGGTTCATATTCATTTGATTACTTCTTCTCAAATTCTTCTCTTTCAAAGTTCTTAGAAACACAAAAAACCTATGTCTTCTCGAAACTTCCTATTTGTAAAACCTAATAAATATATATTTTCTTTTGAGATTTTCCTATTTGTAAAACCTAATAAACTTTGTTGTGTGTTACTACGACTAAGGAGTGGTCATCAATATCTCCAACCAAGATAATCTATATTGTTTCATTCATAAACCTAGCAAGTATATAATAGCCATTTGTATTACACTAGTATTTAAGCACTTGAATAAAATATAAAATATAATATAACCATGGCCAAGAAACTCATCTATTCCTTAACATGTTAAAACAAATATAATATACAATAATCAAAAGACAATCTCTCTGTATATTCATAACAATCACAAAAAACCAATTAGTTCTAAAAGTTGTTAATGGTTACTAACCAAGGAAATCTTCAAAGCAGTGCAAATTTCCAAAGCAAATCATCGTCGCAAATGGATATCATACACAAGAGCCAAACCGAAATCATAATACCATGCATAATTCACAAATCCTCTTACAGAATCAAACGCAAGCACCTGTGATTGATTCAAATGATTTAAAACACACGCAAAATTTTTTCCAATTGTCACAAAATAAATAAAATTTTGGCCATTCATTGTATTTATTGGTTTGGGTTAAAGATGAGTATAGTTTGATTAATAAATTGTAGAATGAGAGAGGGGATTTGACCTTGGGACTTGCTTTGGCACTTTTCTAACTGATTTTATTGTAAAGCAAAATCGTATTTCCTGAATTAGTTGTAGGAAAGAAAGAATAGAGGGAGGGAGGAAAAGAGTATATAGAAATAGAGGTATTTTTTTTTTTTCCTTGTGGGAAGAACTATGAAACGTGCAAAGTTTAAAACTACCCTGCAGAGAGAGAATGTTGGGGGAAACAATTGGAAGAGTTTAAAAACAGTCTAAAACTTTGCAAGAGAATGTTGGGGAAACGATGGGAAGAGTTTAAAAATGGAGTAAAAAACTTTGCTAGTAGTGCTTTTTGAGAAAGATCAGTCTGACCGCGGTAAAAGTCGTGCACCAAAAATTGCAAAAAAATAATACTGAAACGAAGTACCAAGAAATAAAACAGTTCCTTTAATAAGCCCAACGAAAAGGTGCAATTTTTCAGTGTTTTTAAATGCAAATGTGGTAGAAATTTATGTAGACATGTGGCGCAATGAGGAGTAGTCAACAAAAAGTCAAACGTTTCGACTATTAGTTATTACTAGTCGCTAACCCGTGCGATGCACGGAAAAATTAATAACTAAGTTCCAAAATAGTGTTATTTATTTATTTTTAAGAATGTTAAATAATATGAGTATTTATAGAAGTTCAAATCTCTTAAAACACTATACCAATATGTGAAATTCGATTGTTGCATTCTACCTAAGTACAAAGTTAAAAACAACATCTAACTTTGTGTTACTTATTTGTACCTTTAGTTAACAACCTTAAACTTCTGGTAGGCATCCTACGTCTATTATCAATTGCATCATTTCTTTCATGAAATTTAAGGTCTCTATCATTTTTTTTAAACATAATCCCTTCTATTATTCAGTCTGTTTGCAAAATCCTGGTAATCCTAGTTGTTTATTCCTTATTCTTGTCATCATCAATGTGCTTAAAAAATCACATTTAGGAGTATCATTTGAAAAGTCATATATGGTGCAATTAATAAACAGTAGAAAGGGAGCACAACATGCAAACACAAGAATGCTTTACATATCTTTAAATAAACTACATCCATTTAAATAAATAAAAAACATATTAAAAGAAAAAAATTAAGGACCTTGAACTTTGTGAAATAAGGTTATAATGTTATTACATATAAAGTTATTCATCAGCCCTGTCTCAGTCTTGTGTGCACTGCAAGCAGGAGCAGGAGCATTTGAATCAACTGCAGTCTTTTCCTTTCAAGGCAACACTTGCAGCGGTACCCCACATTCCATCTTGCCTTTGGATGGTTGCCCTTAGAGATTGCTATTAGAGATATTTGAAAACACGGTAGCAGCCATAGCCTACTGAGGTTACAGAGATAGAGAGAGGGGGAGTGCATTATCGGGTTCAAAGTAGTTCAAAGTTCAAACTAAGTAAAATATTAACTAAAATACCGTGCTAAAAAAAATTAAAAATATTGTTGAGGTGTAAAATTGTGAAGACTCAAAAGCTGAGGTGGCACACTCTTAAGAGGCCAACTTTTTATTAACATTTGAATTTACCTTGCAACCTTCTATTAACCTGAAGCAAACAAACACAACCTTTTTTTTTGAGAAGCAACAAACACAACCTATGTTAATATTTCTCACTAAGTGCTTTTTTAAGAATCTGCCAATAACTACCAAAACATCCTGGACTTTGCATCAATTCCTAGTACAATGCCAACAATTACCAATTATCACAATACAACAAACACTAAGTACAATAGAAGCATAATGCATATTAGCATGTACAACAACAACAACAACAACAACAAAAATTCACAAACAGCAGCACCGGGCCTTAGTATAGCAGCACACAACAGCAATAATGTTAGTTTGAATACTGCAAAATGAAGATTAGCCTTATGCCCATAGGAACAACATAAAAAGCCTATTGACTAAAACCTTATATTCTTTCCTTTTTTTGGTAATTGAAAAACTTTGTCTTCTTTCTAAATGATTTTATTTCAAATTACTGAAGCTCACCCTTCCAAGGGTTCAAAAGAATGATGACAATGAAGCATTAGCAACTGTGAACAGTTGTCGGCTTAATTAAACCATCAACACAATAATTAGACTACAAATATGAGTTATATTAATAATTATTTTTCACAAAATTAAATCTAAAAAAAAAAAAACAAATAACAAAACCTAAATAATATTTAACACAAATGATTTTTTGTTAAAAATACCTATACTGGTAGTGGTTCTTGCAGTATATGAAGGTGTCAAGAGGCAGGGTTGAAGGTGGGTGATGATTTGACATGGTAGCAATTTGACAGTCCTAGAATTCCTCTCTCAATCTCTCTCCATCTATCTCTATGTGCACATTTACGATTACCTTTATCGGCTATGAAATCATAATAAGAAGTTATATTAAAAAATTAATGAGATGGAAAAAAACAAACAAACCCAATTAATTGAACAAATTCTAAGGTGTGATTAGACTACTATAATCCAAATCGACTTTTGAAACCAACAATACTCAAACTAAAAGCAATTCAAATATAAACCAATTAGTAAAACTAAATAAAAGTTAAAACGATTCAAGAATATCTGATGCTATTCGTACTAAAATGGATTTAGTCGGAGAGAGGGAGAGAGTGACCTTGGAGGAGTTGGCTAATACCGTCGTCGGGGAATAGAAAGGCTCAAATGGGAGTGGAGACAAAGTATTGAGGAGACGGAAAAAACAGAAAATCTGACTTCTTGCTCGTCCACTGCTTACTCTCCCATATCCCTGTGTGAAAGAAGAATAAAAAAAACTATTGCGGCAATCGGAAGAGGTTAAGAAGTTTAAATCAGTTTTGGCCGTTCATTGTATCTTTTGGATTGTGTCAAAGATGGGTATTATTTGATTAATAAATTATAAAATGAGAGAAGGGATCTAACCTTTGGACTTGATTTGGCACTTGCTGACTGATGTTTCCGTGAAGCGAAGTCATATTTTTGTAAATAGTGCAGGACATAAAGAACAGAGAGAGGCAATGAGAGGGAGGAGAGCAAATAGAAAGAGAGAGAAGAAATAAATGGTTTTTTTTTTTGGGGGTTTTGTGGGAAGAACTATGCAACTTGAGAAGTTTAAAAGACACTTTAGAGTCTAAAATAATAAGCGCTTGACTTAATCCCAAAATGAAAGACACCATTGTTTTACGTTTTGTAAACGTAGAAATAGATGTAGATATAGATTAATTTATGTAGTTATATGAGCAGTTAATAAAAAGTCAAAAGGTGCCTATTGACCGAAAATGTGCTTGTTGAATGAAAATATGCTTATTAACCGAAAATGTGCTTATTGGAAAAGGAAAAGTGGCATCTGTTTGGTTTTTTTAAATGTGTATGTGTCATTAATTTATGTAGCCATGTGGCGCCATGAGAAATGGTCAACAAAAAGTCAAACGTTTCGGCTATTAGTTATTATATAGATATATATATAAAATATATGTAGAAGAGCCTCTAAACACATCCATGAGCTAGTGCTTAGAAGCGCGTGTGTGTGTGTGTGTCTCTCTCTCTCTCTCTCTCTCTCTCTCTCTATATATATATTTGGTTATATATTTTTATGGATCTATTATAATTTAGGAATATAGTTTTTAATTTTTCAAAAAAATAAAAATAAATAAACTTTAAAGATAAGCCATAACTGTAATTTCTCTTTTGAATGTGAAGGGAAAAAATATTCTAAATTTTAGAAGTTCTTTTTTTTAATTCAAAATGAAATTTGTTATTTGACATTTATGACCCTATTTTTAAATGAAGTTATCATTTATTAATGAGAGTATATTTAAACCACATAAAAGTCCAGTTGAAAGAGGGGAATTTATATATATATATATATATATATATATATACACACACACACACACTATTTGCGCTATAACTTGTAATATATAAACACTTTCCTAGATGTAATGAAAAAGATTTGTAGAAAAAAAAGGTATAATTTATACTTATCTATGTATATCATATCATATCATATCATTTTAAATCTTCTCCCCTCTTATCGTGTGTGTATGTGTTAAAAATACTTAGTATTCTATTAAAAAAAATAGTACTATATAATAAAACTGGTTTTACCTAATTACAAGTATTTTATTTATTTATTTTTTTTTATTTTGATAAAAACAACAATTCAGTTTTTTTTTTTTATTAGTTTTTTCACAGCAACCTTATCAATTCAAAAGCTTAATAGTCGTTGATATCAACTTATATTTTCCTTTTCCCTAATAGACCGCTATCTCTTTTTTCTTTGATATAATACTATACCATTATAGATATTTATTAGGTTTAAATTATTTTCCCTAATACACGGCTACTTCTCTCTAACTTTGAACAATTTTTTTCCTCAAATTAAAGATAAAATTTAACAATAGTTTAATTTAGATAAAGCGTAATCATTTAAATTTTACCAAAATTAAATTTTATTCAAATTAAAAGTCTATTATAAATTTTTTATAAACTTCTTTCCCTGCAAAAAATCAAAAAAATAAATTCTAAACTAAAATCCTACAAATCAGTACCCCACGTTTTTTTTTTTCTCTCTCAAATTACATCCTAAACTTTATTAATTACTATTTTTTTTTAAGAAAGCTATTTTTTATTTTATTAATTGTTAGGATATAATTCCTCAAATCAAAGGGTAAGTTTTAACAATGATCATTGCCTACAGTCCCCTCTTGCACCCCCACGTTTTTACTTATTATATAAAAATTCAGATTTATTGTAGATAAATATCAGAATATATAATTTTTTTCTAATTTCATAAAATTTCGATTGGAGTAACGTTTTAAATTTCTTGAAACTTGGATATTAGAATTTAACTTCAAATAAACTATCTTATATCTTATCTTAAAAATTAGAGTCTCAGTAATTGATTTCCGTTCTTATCTTCATGATTAGCATAACAAAATGCAGAACTCTTCTTGTTTCAAAATAGAGTCATTCTACAAGTATAAGTGTTTGTGAAGCATGAAGGGACAAAGTTCAAGTCTCTAGGAAGGAGCTTCACACATATACACTTAAATTAAGTTAGAGTATAATTTTTATCTTATATATATATATTAAAAAAAAAAAAAAAGAGACTGAGTTGAGGACAATTTGCATCAATAAGGACCATTACAATACGAAGGCTCGAAGCAAATATTTTTCAGATCATGCATGGCCGACACAGTAAGCAGACTAAGTAGGAGGAAAAAAATGCAAAATGTTTTTTTTTTTTTTTCGAATAAAAAAAATGCAAAAAATGCTTTAATAAAAAAGAAACGAATAAATATATTGTTTCATTAGCAGTTTCAAATTTTCAATATACATTTGCTCTTTTAATAATGGTTGTCCATTTAAGAATAGGAGAAATTATACACTACTTTGGGAGCATAATAATGTCATAATCTCTCCTCTAATATGAATAGCAACAAAATTCATGAGAGGATCTACTATTCATATAAGAGAAGAAAACATATTATTGTACTTCTAAAGTATTGTATAAATTTCCAACAAATAGATCCGATTCTATGCCATCCTTACCACCAAAAAAAAAAAAAATCCAACTCTATTTATAGAAATTCAAAGAGATTTTGTG
The DNA here is from genome assembly GCA_032878915.1 of Castanopsis chinensis. Lineage (NCBI taxonomy): Eukaryota > Viridiplantae > Streptophyta > Magnoliopsida > Fagales > Fagaceae > Castanopsis > Castanopsis chinensis. The sequence goes on along the minus strand of JAVQMG010000083.1, from coordinate 8,630,069 downwards.
TCATTCTCCTCTTCAATTCATGCATAGAGAAGATGAAAAATTATTGAATACTTCAAGAGTGTTATAAATTTGTATTCCTCTCTATCACAAGAACTGTGGATCCCACAATGAATTTAATTAGCAGAACTCACAGTTATGTGAGAAGATGGAGTGTGCATTTATGGTACCCCAAGAGTATTCTATACTTACTTAGAGAAGATTGGCCCAAAAGCAAAAATGATGTTCTACCTTTCTTTTTTTCAATCATACAATTTAATAATTATGGTACTTATTGTCTTATTGATAGGTATTTATTATGATTATATTTGTATATGAAACTATTGATTCTATAATATAAAAAAAAAAAAAAAAAAATTTCTCAAAAAAAAAAAAAAATATATATATATATATATATATATATATAATCAAAAGAAAATATAATGTGATAAAATTCTAAATTTTGATATAATTAAATATAAGAAGTTTTTAACAATTCTTTATAAAAATTAAATTCAATTAAATTAGATATTAGAATTATGACAAGGAATATTGTGAGGCCTCAAGCGCTTATATGGTGAAATTTCATGAGGCTGACAAAAAGTTAAACGTCTTTAGTTTTATATATATAGATATTATATATATATATATATATATATATAATTTTTCCTATAAAGGGGGGATGTCCCTTTCAAAAGAGGAGGCAGAAAATTTTCCAAGTTTTACAAAATCCCTTTTAGTTTCTAGATTGCTATCAAAGCTTGTAACCTTTCCTCTCCTAGTTCCAACCCTTGTGACTACTATCCTTTTCAAGCATTATAACTACTATTATCCTGTAAGTGTTTTAATATGTTATGAAAGCTATATTTTGTTAAAATCTTGTGTATCTTTTACTTTACCCTTTTATCTCTAGTTTATCTTTTCATTCTATATTACGTATTATCCTGTTTTAACTTAATATATATTGTGCGCCTCTCTTATGGTATCAGAGCCATTCTTTTTTGGCTGGTGATAGTGGTGTTGTGTTCCTGATAATACTATCTTGTTCCGTCCATATTTTTCCACTTCCTTATTGTGTTCCTTTTTACCATCGTTGGCGCCACCTTAGTTGTTAAGTGAAGTCCTAGAACCAAACAATAAGGCTTGGAAAGCGTTAGGGCATGAGAGGTATAGGGTTGATTAGGGTATGTGTTACGAAATGCAACAGTGATTAAAAAAAAAAAAAAAAAAAAAAAACATGATAATTAAGTGTTAAAACCTTGGATAGAATGGATAGATTATTTAGATCCAACTCCTCTATTATCTCTAGGACTAGTATTCCTCTTGATATTATAAATGAAGATGATCACACTATTGAAGAAACTGATCTCCCTGATTTCCATAAATGGAATATTCCTAAAGTTGAACCTAAGGCCATCTATAAGACTAGTTGGACTAAAAATACTTTTTGTTCTCAATATTGAGTCAAAACTGTTGAACAAACATATTCTATTTCATAAACTCATGAAAAATGTTGCCTATTTTCCAAAAGAAATATTAATTATTTCCTTGCTAAAAAATTCAGTTATTTACATATTGGCCATGTTCAATTTGCTATTAAATCTCTTACTAGAAAATGTATTAATGCTTCTGTTCTTATGTGTTTAAGAGATGCTAGATTTAAAAAGTTTTATGACAGCATTCTTGGCATGATTACTGCATCTTTGTATGATGGCCCTATTTTAATTGTTCCTGATATTTCTCTTGCTTTGGATGACCCTAATATTGTTAAGGCTTTAACCTTAAATATTTTAACATTTGGATATGATATGGATGAAGGCAGCAAGCCTTTTGCTATTATTTATTGTATTTATTACAGCCTTCTGGGTACTCAACTTAACCCTCATGCCAAGGTTAAAGACCCTGATGGAAAAACTGTTTTAATCCAAAGCTCCACCCTTGATGCTAAGGTTCAAGTCCCAAAAATGATTCAATGGCAAGATATTAATCTTCCCAAAGAATGGTTGTTGGAACAAGAATCTCCACCTGCTAAACCTATTTTGATGAATTAAACCTTGATCACATCCAACAATATCTTGCTGGAACTGTTAAAATAAGTTTTAATAGTAACAAACCCCTGATGATCAGCAAAGGAAGGCATTCCCTTGTTGGATCTAAAGATATTTCAAAAAGAGACCAAGATCTCAATGAATTTCTACAAAAGAATTTCAAAAAATCTAATTCGAAGCTAAAAGGAGTTTCAAGTAACAACTCCTAAGTTGGTATTGGTTAAAACTTTGAAAAAAAAAAACATCCTTCTACACATAGCAAACAAATTGTTGAAGAATAAGAAAAGACCGAATCTGGGTCTCCAACTGCTTCCGATTTTCAAATCCCTATTATTCATAGTCAATTTAGAGTTTTAAACAAAAGTTTTGAAATTGACATGATTAATTTGTTTTATGAATTTAAATCTGCTAAAAACAAAGACAAAAGAAAGACCTACCAAACTACTTTTGATCAAAAAGAAAAAGATCGTGTTAAAAGGAAGTGGAAAGAAAAAATGAATCAATTACAAAAGCATATTTTGTTTTTTGATACCCTTGAAAATCACTATGTTTTCAAAAATTCTTCAAAACATTGATTCTGGTGCTGATATGAATTGCATTCAGGAAGGAATGATTCCTTCCAAGTATTATGAAAAATCCACTGAAAAACTATTCTCTGCTAATGGTACTCAGATGAAAATAAAGTATGAATTAAAGATGCTCATGTATGTCATGAAAATATTCATTTTAAAATACCCTCTGCTCTTGTTAAAAACATGACTGATAAAATGATCCTTGGTCTTCCTTTCATAAACTCTTTATATTCTTTTCTTTATGAACATGATAGTATAACTCCTGACCCTTTTAGGTAGAAAGTTAAGTTTAAATTTGCTTCAAAATTTGAAATTGATACTGATGATTCTTTAAACTTGATCCATGCTAAAACCAAACATCTAAAGTTTTTAAAACAAGAAGTTAGATGTAAAATGATTGTTGAACAACTTTCTGATAAATTGTTGCAATTTAAAATTGACAACTTTCTGAAAATATTAACTAATGATGTTTGCTCTAATATACCTAATGCCTTTTGGCATAAGAAAAGACATATTGTTAGTCTACTTTCTGTTAAGGACTTCAATGAGAAAAACATCCCTACTAAGGATCATCCCATTCAAATGAATGCAGAAACTGTTGAATTCTATAAAAAAGAAATCCATGATTTGATTGAGAAAAAGCTGATCAAGAATAGTAAGTCCCCCTGGTCTTGTGCTGCTTTTTATGTCCAGAAAAATGCTAAGATAGAAAGAAGGACCCCTCACCTAGTTATCAATTACAAACCTTTGAACAAAGTTTTAGAATAGATTAGGTATCCTATCCCAAATAAGAATGACCTAGTTCATAGGTTGAGTGATACTGTAATATTTTCTAAGTTTGATATGAAATCTGGATTTTGGCAAGTTCAAATTAGTGAAGAGGATAGGTACAAAATTGCTGTCACCACTCCTTTGGACATTATGAGGGGAATGTTATGCCTTTTGGTCTAAAGAATGCCCCTAGTGAATTTCAAAATATTATGAATGACATCTTCAATTCATTCAGTCATTTCACCATTGTTTACATTGATGATGTTTGTATTTATTCTAACTCCATTGATGAATACTAGAAACATTTGTATTCATTTCTTGAAACTATTAAACGAAATGGTCTTGTTGTCTCTGCTAAGAAAATAAAACTATTCCAAAAAAAAAAGTCTGTTTCCTTTGCTATGACTTTTCTAAAGGATATATCCATCCCATTAACAGAGCCATTCAGTTTGCTGATAAGTTTCCTGATGTCATTATTGATAAAACTCAACTACAAAGATTCCTTGGGTCCCTAAACTACATTGCTGACTTCTATAAGGACTTGAGAAAGAAATGTAAGCCTTCATTTGATCGATTAGAGAATCATCCCCTGCCTTGGACTGATACTCATACTTTTCTTGTCAAACAAATTAAGTCTCATGTTAAAACCCTGCCTTGTCTTGGCATCCCTACTGCTAATGCTTTCAAAATTGTTGAAACTGATGACTCTGACATTGGCTATGGAGGTATTATAAAAAAACGTGTTTCACCAGACTTGTCTAAACAAATTGTTCACTTTCATTCCGAAGTTTGGAATAATGCACAAATAAATTATAATACTATTAAGAAGGAAATTTTATCCTTTGTATTATGTATTTCCAAATTTCAAAGTGATTTGCTAAATTAGAAGTTTTTGTTACGAATTGATTGCAAAAGTGCTAAATATGTTATAGAAAAAGATGTTGAAAATATTGCTTCAAAACATAATTTTGCCAGATGGCATGCGATTTTAAGTGTTTTTGATTTTGATATTGAATATATTAAAGGCTCTCAAAATGCTATCCCTAATTTCCTTACCCATTGTTAGGACATATGTGATTCATATTAGGAACATATGTCAATATTTTATGTTATTTGCTAATCTTTAGATAAAACACACTTTACTTGTATTTGGGTAGATCTAAGATGTGTTTAATGCTTTAAGAAACAAGATTTCAAGTTCAAGTATTAAAACCTTGCAAGTCTGTCCAAGAATCAAGTGAAGAAGTGTTGTTCATTAAAGCTCGACAACTAGTATCTGTTGAGGTTTAAAAGTGTTATTTCAGCTTGAGGCTTGACAGCTGCTCGACAGATAAGGTATCTATTGAGATTTATGAAGTTGAGTTTTTCAGAGCTGATTTTCATCCAATCCGTGAATGTATGTTTGGGCTTTCTTTTCTCACAATCCTAAACATATATAAGGATTATTTTAAGGGCTGTCATAGGTTGCATAGTTGCACAAGAGCACAATTCCACAAGTGTGAAAAAAAGTGTGACCGGAAACCTAGTTTGCCCTAGTTCTTCTTTCTCTTGAAGAAGCTGTTGTGTTTGTACACTATAGGGTTTTGTAACCAAAAAACTTCATGATCTTCATCATGTGATGAATAGAAGAATTTTGCAGCCAACACTCTTCTCAAGTTGGTGATCAAGTCGCATACTAGGATCCGCGCATCAAATTGGTTAGTCATGTACTGGGAGCCGTGCAATACAAGGAAAGATTGTCACTACAGAACAAGTCCAATTAGGTATTGGGGTAAGGGTTCAACTGTAGGTTAGTATAAGATAATGTGATTCTTTTACTTGTAACCGCTTGTTGTGATAATAGTGAATTCTCGGAAATGGTGACCTTAAAATCACCCGGTGGGGTTTATGCTTCGGAAGTTTTCTCCATTCGCAAACAAATCACCGTGTCAATTTATTTTTCCCTGTATATTTATTTAGTTGGTGATTTTTTTTATGTTGCCACATACTTTGCATGTTAATTAATTAATTAAATTTGGCTAATTAATTAATTAATCCATCATAAAGGGTCAATATTTTTTTGGCCTATCAAGTGGTATCAAAGTAAGCACAATCTAATTAGGGTTTAGTCTTTGCTGTGTGATCCATTGACCCCTATTTGTCATGGATAAAGAACAATCACTCATTGTACCTCCTTTATTTGTTGGAATTAACTATGCATACTAGAAATTATGCATAAGAGCTCTCTTCCAGTCATTAGATGAGAAAGTGTAGCAAGCTGTGGAGATAGGCTGGACCAAGCCGAAGGAAGCACCAGCCAATGTGGATGATGCAAAGATTAAGGTAGAAAATTGCAACAGCAGGATATTGAATGATTTATTCAGTGTGGTCATAAATGAGGAGTTCAAGAAGATATCATTCACTAAAACTGCAAAAGAAGCTTGGACCATTTTCCAGACAACATATGAATGAACCAAGGTTGTTAAGGATTCGAAGATTCAGAGGCTCACTACTAGCTTCAAAGAAATTAAGATGGAGGAGGACGAGTCATTTAATGAGTTCTATGCCAGCCTCAAGGATATAGTGAATTCAGCATTCAATCTTGAAGAAACTATTCCCAAACCCAAAATTATGAGAAAGGTGCTCAGATTTCTACCGATGATATTTCATGCCAAGATCACTGCTATAGAGGAATCAAAGGATATTGACAAGATTCCTTTGACAGAGCTAGTTGGTAATTTGTAAACATATGAGTTAGGTTTAACAAGAAAATGCAAGTCGAGTAAGGGCAAGAGCATGGCATTGAAGGCCAAGAACAGTGACATGGATAAGTCTTTCGACGATGAAGATTCTAAAATGAAGTCCTACATCACCCAGCAGTTCAAGAAATTCATGAAAAATGCTAATGCAAAGGGCTTCGACAAGGACTATAGGCAATCATGTTCTTCTCAGTCTAAGAGCCAAGACAAAAGAAAGAAGGATGTTAGGGATGGCGGTCAGTACACTGTTCCCTCAAGACCCAAGTGTTTCGGGTGTCAAGGATCTGGTCACATGAAACAAGAGTGTCCTGCTTATCTCAAGTCCATTGGGAAAAATAAGGCATTTGCTGCTACCTTGAGTGACACTGAACTTGAGGATGATTCCAAAAATAAAGATAATAGAATCCTAAATACCTTCACTGCCACTGTTAATCCTACTAAGGGGATCGTAGAAGATGTGGATGAAGAAGAAGATTTGGTGGAGTCAAAATTTGAGAAGATAGATGACCAAAATGACATCCACATTGCCTTTGCAAAGTTATATAAGGTCTCTTAAAAGCATGAGAAGTTGTATAGGTTGGCCACCAAGAAGCTCAGTGATGTGGAGTTAACGAGAACAACTTTCCACAAAGTTTAATGAAGCAAATCAGACTATTGGAGTGTTGAGGTTTGAAAATAATTTCTTTGCTGAAAAGGTCAAGAAGCATGAAGCGAAGTTGTTTCAAGTTAGAGCTCAATTGGAGAGGACCTCAAGTGCAAAGCTTGATGAGATGCTCAGTATGTAGAAATCTGTCTTCATTTAAACTGGTTTAAGGTATGATTTCTCTTCTCCTAATATTGCTTCTTTTAGTACTACTATTTTTGTTTCTCCTGCTAAAAATATTGACTCTGAGAATAATGATGTTAAAACTATGATAGCTTATAAAAACACAGACAAGGGTAAATCTATCTTAAGAGCGCCCCCTAAGCTTGTTAAGAAAGAAACCAAAAACCCTAGGGCTAAGAAGAGTAATGCTCAAAAGTCCAAAGAGAAGAAGCAGCATCTCTGTCATCATTGTGGAGCAGTTGGACACACTCGACCAAATTGCTACAAGTGGCAAGTCACTCAACAGAGCATCAGCGTGGTCTTAGCAAGAAACCTAAGTCAATTTCCATCATTTCTTGCTCCTCTTGGAGAGCTTCTCAAAGCCCTTATGTTCTTTATGAACTTGAATGGTTGCAATTCTTCCCCCTCTTCGCCTGTTCAAGGGTTTGCCAAAGGGAAAGGTTCTTCCAAAGTGTGGAAGGAAAAAGACTCTAAGTGATTCAGTCACTTTTCTCTCTCTCTCCCCCTTTTTTTTTGTTTGCATTACTTGTGTGTTTTACTTTCTTATTTTGAGACAACCTAGTTTTTTATGCATTGCTTTGTTTGACATGTTTTTGTTTGGTTGTTTTTTAGTTTTGTTTTTATTTTATTTTTCATTCATAAAAATTAAAAAAATTTTGAAAAATAAAAAAAATACAAAAACATTGTGTGCTTGTGTATGTTGGTACTTATGTACCTTGAATGGCCAATGAAATGAAATTTTCTAAACTTTATATCTCTTATAGCTTAGATGAGCATCTCCATGCACAACTAAAAAAGTGAGCTTTGTGGCTTTTATTTGTGATGAGTAAGATTAAGTTGTCTCTTGTACTTAATACTCGTATCACTCTTTTGACGAGAAGGACTAAAAAAATTCTAAGAGAAAGGCATAAATAACTCTCACCGCTGTTGCCTGCCGATCAAATGACAATGGTATGTTTCGGCATAGCAAAAGTGCAATGTCAAGAAGTTTTACATAATTGGATATTTCTTTTCTATCTCTTGTATGCCCTTGCATGATATGCTTAATAAAAGAAAAACATGCAAAGAAAAATTAAAGCAAAAGAAACAAAATGTTTTAAAACATGATTGCAAGTATGTATTCTATGAGATGTGAGAGTTATAGGATGTATCTCGAAGGTGATAGTCTCTATCAAACAGTTATGATCATGTGTGAGTAAAATTGATTTATTCATATCTCAAATTGTCATAATATGTAGACACTTATGCAATCTTGTGATGTTTTTCACACACAACACGCAATATTCTTTGCTACTTTTTGTTAAGAACATATTTTATGTAGTTGACTAATCCTTTGACAAAACGCATTTTACTTGTAATTAGGTAGATCTAAGATATGTTTTATACTTCAAAGAACATGTTATTCAAATCTAGTATTAAAGCTATGAAGATTGGACCAAAAAACAAGTGAAGAAAATGTGTTCACTAAAGCAGGACAAATAGCTCGACACTTGCGGACACCTGCGGATAGATAGCTCGACAGCTGCTCGACACCTCTCAATCCATCAAGATTTCCTGCATGCATTGTTTTTCCACATGTTTTGCATGTTTCTCTTATCTTGTCATCCATAGCATCTTGTTTCATTATATTCATGCATTTTTATGGATTCTTTGTGCCCCCTTGACCATCCTTAATCATCTTTATGTTACTTGGGTGAAACTTTATAGCTTCCTATCCCCTTTGTCAATCATGACAAAAAGGGGAAGAAATTGTGGAAATATGTGGTTTCTTCTCAAAGATTCTACATGTGGTTTCTACTTAAAGATTCTACATGTTAAGGGGAGAAATACATGCCCTTGTAAAGGGGAGTTGTGTTTCATCTTGTTAGGGGGAGTGTTTACCTCCTCGTTGTTGTAGGAGCTTTTTTTAGCTTCTTGTTCTTGTATCTTAGGTCTTGTGACCATGTTTACATAAATTGTGCTTATCTTTGATATATATGTGATGATGTATGTTTTCTTCACCTATCTCTACATGTGTTGTTTCTTTTCTCTCTTTATGCACATGTTTCTTATTATTTTTATGCAATCTATTATTTTTTTCTTTACACAAAAATGCCTTGATGTGTTTTGTTTAAAGTGTTTCAAAAATACAAGTTGTTAAAGTCTACTTGTCATAAGCTCTCTTCTTGCAAAGTTTTTCAAGAGTTTGTGTTAGGATAGATTTTATTGTACTTAACAAGTGAGTATGAGTTAAGTGATTTATGACTTCTCTTATATGTTCATTTGTTTGTTGTGGTTTTGTCACGGATTGCCAAAGGGGGAGATTGTTAAGAACATATTATATGTAGTTGGCTAATCTTTTGACAAAACGCACTTTACTTGTAATTTGGTATATCTAAGATGTGTTTTATACTTCAAAGAACATGTTGTTCAAGTCTAGCATTAAAGTCATGAAGATTGGACCAAGAAACAAGTGAAAAAAATGTGTTCACTAAAGCTGGACAAATAGCTCGACACCTGCGAATACCTGTGGACAGATAGCTCGACAGCTGCTCGATATCTCTCGATCGATAAGAAATTTTCTGGATGCTCGATAGCTTCTCGATAGCTCTTAATAGCTCACAAGTGAAGAAGTGCTGAGATTCATTAAATCTCGATAGCTCATCGATAGCTCTCGACACCTATCGATAGCTCGCAACTGGTACAAAATTCAGTTTTTCGGATCTAATTTTCGGCCTATGCTTATGTATTTGTGTAGGGTTTTTTTTTTCTTACAATCCTAGAAATATATAAGGCTTATTTTAGAGGCCGTCACATAAGAGAATACAAGGAGAACATATGCAAAAGGTGACCGAAGTCTTATTCTCTTAAAAAGAAGCTACTAAATCTTTGTACCTTAGGATTTTGTAACCAAGTGCTTCTTGATCTTCATTGTTGATGAAGTAAAGAATTTTACAGCCAACATTCTTCTTCCTTAAGTTAGTGAATAAGTTACATACTAGGATCATGCAAAGGAGTTAGTCACGTACTGGGATCCGTGCATCAAAGGATGGCGTGCATATATTGAAGAGTTCAGAGGTTCTGAAGCGGTAGAAGACTTTTGTTGTAAGTTCATCTACAGGAATTGTAGAGTCTAAGAATAAAGGTTTTGTACTAGATCTGAAATTTCTCTTTACTATAGTGAATTGCTTTTCAGGAAGGTTTCCCCCCTAGGTTTTTTACTGTGAAACTGGTTGGTTTCATTGGTTTTCTTAGGTCATCATATCTTGTCTTATTTATTTTTTTCTGTTGCACTTAGTTTTGACATGATATTGATATATATTTTTTTTAACAAGTTTTATGCATAATAAATCTAATTAACAACTTGGGTTTAAAACTTGTTAATTCTATCAACTGGGGTCTAAATTTCCTAACAAGGTACAATGTGATTTGGCCATCACAATGCTTACATGTGTTAATGTATGCTCACTAAATTGTCTTAACTTGTTTTTGAAATATAAAATTTGTTAGACTTATTTAGTGTGTTTGTATGTGTGTGTGTGTGTGTTTTTGGATCTATGTGCTTACATTTTTCTTGATTGAGAGATTAAAATATTGTTTGGATCCTTGTTTGAGTTGCATGTTTGATTGCATTTATGTCTGTGTTTTTCTGTTCTTGAAAAATTGTTTTTAAAGCAATCTCGACGGCTCCTCAACACCTCTTGATAGCAAGGCTATATATCGAGCTCTTTAGCTTCTTTCTATCACAATTTCGATAGCTTCTTGATAGCTCTTTGATCCATCAAGAAAGTTTTTGTCTCTTGGATAGTTGCTTGATAGCTTCTCAATCCATCGAGCCCCTTTTTGCTATAGACACCTCTGGATAGTTGCTCGATAGCTGGATCGCTTCAATCCTTTAAAGCTCAACACCTCTCGATCTGTCGAGAATTAAAAGGTTCTATATATAGGATCCTCGTATTTTCAGGTTCACTTCTCTCGATCTCTCTCAACTCCTATTGACTCCTCACCTTCCAAAACATTTCTTTCTCACTCCAAATTTCATTCCCAAAGGTTTTTCAGCCTAGATTGATCTTTCTTCTTCTAGTAAGATCTTGTTTCTCTCATCTATCATGCATTTCATACTTTATGACCTAACTTTTGGGTTTTTGAAAAATTTTGAAGTTTTTCAAAATTGATGAAGCTTTGTGAAATTTTTGGGATGGCTCTTGGTTAAATGGCTTTATATCATCATGCATTGCAATAAATTTGTATTATAACAATCTTACATGATTCTTAGATGTACGTTTATCTTGTTGGTAGGTTTGGATTGGGCTAAGCCCATAATGTATTTACTATTGCATATCACATACTCATGCATTTTCATGCATACGTACCTTACATTCTCTATATTTTTAAATATTGATTGTGATTGGTTCTTTTTTATCTCTCTCTCTCTCTCTTTCTCTCTCTCTCTCTCGGTTAGTTGCTCTATGGCGCCTAAAAGAAAATGTACTTCGTCCTGAAACCTTCTTTGTTTCGAGGCATCCTTTTCTTCTAATCCTACTCCCTCTCATATTTGGATCCGTGATGATAAAGCCCGATAGGACTTTTCGGAGAACTTTCAAGACAAGGTATTCATTCAAAACGCCAAGTCATTTTGTCGGACTTCTCCGACACTGACCTACCCATTGTCATTCACAGTAGGGGTTGGGAGTCACCATATGACGTCCCGGTCACTTGTCCATCCGTGCTTATACAGGAGTTCTACTCTAACATGCATGGATTTGATTATTTAGTACCTCTCTTTGCCACTCGTGTTCGAGGCACGCGCAATGTGGTCACTCCGAATATTGTATCCGGCGTGCTTCATGTCCCTAGGGTAGCGCATTCTGACTACCCTTGTTATGATCATCTTAAGACCATGTCTAAAGACGAGCTTATGTCCTATTTTTGTGAGCGTCCTTCTGATTTGGGTGATCGTCAGTTCATTCCTTGTTTGGCCTTTGCTAAAGGTCTTAGGTTTGTTAACATGGTTATGACTTTTGTTTTGCATCCTTTATCTCGTTATAACTCTATTACAGAGCCCCGTGCTCAATTTTTGCTTTCTCTTTTAAAGCATCTTACCATAGATTTTTCCTCTCATTTCATTCTTTCCCTTATAGATGTGTATAGAGATACGGCGACCCGTGATAAGCTCATCTTTTCTTTTGGCTATGACGAGGATTCTATGCCACTTTTCTGTCCCCTTTCTCGTTTCTGACCACTTTCATGTTATGTGTGCCATAAACGCTGCTATCATTAAACTGAGCGAGGCACACTATGTTCGAGGCAGTCCAGGACGGTGATTCCTCCAGCTTCTACAGCTCCATCCTCATCTGCTCCCTCTTCTTCTACAAATGATGTAACTCTCGAGGACATCATGGCACAGCTTGTGCGCATGGATGCTCACCTCGACACTCTCAGTGATGAGTTGTGTCAGGTGAACACCCATGTTGGTAGTATTGCACGATGACAGGCTGTCATGGGTGGCTTCGTTGCTTGTTCTCCTCCTACTCCAGAGGCTTTTAAGGACGAAGGCAATGAAGGTGATGTTGATGCTTCTAATGCTGAGGATGATAATGCTAGCTCTTCTAGTATTGATGAGATGTCTACTTGATGTACTTACTCTTTGTCACTTGTGACAAAAAGAGAGAGTAGTTTTGGTTATGAGAGTAGTTATACTCATAGGGGGAGCGCTAGTATAGGAGATTTTTGTTAAGGGGAGTGTTCATATCTAGAGGGATGTAGTGAGGATTTTATGTATCTTTTTCTTTTCTTTCTGTTTTAGATACATTGTTTATGTACCTTAGATCTTGTGATCATTTTATGATAGCGAACCTTATACTTGTTGATATATATACATTTGAGGTTGTTTTTACAGTTATTTCACCTATCTTTACATTTGTTGTTTCTTTTCTCTCTTTATGCACATGATTTTTATATATTGTATGCAATCTTTTATTTCTGTCTCACATTAAGATTCTTTGATGAGTTTTATTTAAAGTGTTTCAGAAATATAGGTTGCCAAAGTCTTCCTTGCCATGAACTCTCTTCTTGCAAAATTTTTTAGGAGTTTGTGTTAGGATAGATTTTACTGTACTTAACAAGTGAATATGAGTTGAGTGATTTATGACTTCTCTCATATGTTCATTTGTTTATTTTGGTCTTGTCACGGATTGCCAAAAGAGGAGATTGTTAGGACATATGTGATTCATGTTAGGAACATATGTCAACATTTTATGTTATTGGCTAATCCTTTGACAAAATGCACTTTACTTGTAATTAGGTAGATCTAGGATGCGTTTAATGCTTTAAGAAACAAAGTTTCAAGGTTAAGTGTTAAAATCATGCAAGTCTGTCCAATAATTAAGTGAAGAAGTGTTGTTCCTTAAAGCTTGACAGTTAGTATCTATCAAGGTTTAAATGAGCTATTTCAGCCCGAGGCTTAACAGCTGCTCGACAAATAAGGTATCTGTTGAGATTTATGAAGTTCAGGTTTTCAAAGCTGATTTTTATACAATCTATGAATGTATGTTTGCGCTTTCTTTTCTCACAACTCTAAACATATATAAGTATTATTTTAAGAACCGTCACAGGTTGCATAGTTACACAAGAGTACAATTCCACAAGTGTGAAGAAAAGTGTGACCAGAAACTTTGTAGCCAACATTCTTCTCAAGTTGGTGATCAAGTCGCATACTGGGATCCGCGCATTAGATCGGTTAGTCACGTACTAGGAATCGTGCAATACAAGGAGAGATTGTTATTACAGAACAAGTCTAATTGGTATTGGGGTAAGGGTTCAACAGTAGGTTGGTATAAGGTACTGAGATTCTTTTATTTGTAACCACTTATTGTAATAATAGTGAATTCTCAGGAGTGGTGACCTTAAAATCACTCGGTGGGGTTTTTGCCTCAGAGATTTTTCCCATTCATAAACAAATCACTGTGTCAATTTATTTTCCCCTGCATATTTATTTAATTGGTGATTTATTTGTGCTGCCACGTACTTTGTGTGTTAATTGATTAATTAATTAAATTTGACTAATTAATCAATTAATCCATCACAAGGAGTCAATACGTTTTTGGCCTATCACCTATGAATTTCTGCAATGCCACAATGGCAAGTAGAAGGTCGAAAGACAAACACCTTGCTACAGATACTCCTAAACCACTTGTTAAATAAGAAATTGCTTCCCCTGTTGACATTGCTAACCGTTTTACTACCTTAGGTACTATCCCTAAACAAAACTACTCTTCTATGTTAGCATCCCCTTATGACCTATATGCTATTGTCCCTATTAACCAACCTATTAAAACCACCTTCTCCAGAAACCCCAATGCCTCCCAATATATTTCAAAACAATATCACCAGAACCTGTTCTCTATTGAGCCCAATAGGGCCATGATCAATGGTCCCCTCAAACTCTCTACAGGTTATTTTCCTCAAAACTTCCACTGGATTCCTAAGCACATTGGTAAAGATTTAAGATATTATTCTGCTATCCTATTCCATGAAAAGTCAATATTTATCAAACCTAAATCTGATAAAGTTGATAAATCCAAAATTATTTACCATAGTGTTATCTTACTTGATATTATCACTGAAGAGAAATGAAGACTCAGCCCTGCTTTTACAAAGCCTCTACCTGGCTAGACAACCCCTTATTCTTACCATGACTACATCCATGCCTGTTTCAAATTCATGCTACACCCAAATGAAAATATGACTCATTCTTGGTTTGTTAATTTTGAAAAAAATTTCAGTTCCCACGTTCCCCTTTGGTTCGCCCGTTGGTGGACACAATTTGGCCCCATTATTGATATATTTCGAGGACCTCTGACTGTCTCCTTCAAATATTTTACAAATGTTTACAAAACAAATCCACATGGTGCTAAGTTTCCTATGACACTTCACTTTGTTAAAAAATATAAGGTCCCCTAGATCTTGAAATAGATGTATGAAATGGAAGGAGATGTTCTTACACGGCAATGGTATGTTAAACGGTGGGATAAGTTTTCCCACACCCAAGATGTTATTGATAATATAACCCAGGAATTCCTTGTTGTTAACACCATCCATGATAAAGCCCAAGTCCCTGCTTACCCCCTGGTGCAAACAATTGTGCCTCAACCCACAGCTAATACACTTGCTACCACATCCACTGCTAAGTCTACTAAGCCTTATACTAAGACCAAAAAGAAGAAGTCTGCTTTTGATGGTCTCAGCAAAATGGCCCTAATTGCCCTCCTAAAACAGCAGTGGAAGGATGAGGAAAAAGCTATTGCAAATGCTAACTCAGAAGAGGAAGAAGAAGGCCGAAACTCAAAGGCATCCTTAGAAGCCTCTGTTGCTAATACTAATTCTTATCACCCCTATAATCCGGAGTTATTTGGCCATGATGAAGCTTCCACACCAAATTTAGGGGAAAATTAGCACTGTCGACACAAGTAGCCAAAACCACCAAAATAAGGCTCTTGCTAAAACTGCACCAAAGCTTTAGATTCCATGCTAAAGTTAAAGTTGTTATGATTCCCTATTGAAGGGATGGTTCCTGCTCTGCCTGCTCCCCACGGAGAATAAATTCCCTCCAAAAAGCACATGAGGAGAATCTTGTTTACCTGCGATGAATAGTAAAAAAACTTTCCTATTCATTATTCACTGTTTAAATAGTATATTATTTTTCCTATAAAGGGGGGATGTCCCTTGCAGAAGAGGAGGCAGAAAATTTTCCTAGTTTTACAAAATCCCTTTTAATTTCCAGATTGCTATCAAAGCTTGTAACCTTTCCTCTCCTAGTTTTAACCCTTCTGACTACTATCCTTTATAAGCATTGTAACTACTATTATCCTGGAAGTGTTTTAATCTGTTATGAAAGCTATATTTTGTTAAAATCTTGTTTATCTTTTACTTTACCCTTTTATCTCTAGTTTATCTTTTCATTCTATATTACGTAATATCCTGTTTTAAATTATACATACATACATACATATATATATATATATATCTTAATCTTCTTCGATGACAAAATATATTAACAGTTGAGCTAAGTAAAATACACCATATCTTTATCTATATATCAATTTTTTCCCAAGAAGCCAAAAAAATACCAAAATTACCCTTGGTTAATTTCAAAAAATTGCTAAAAGTGCCCTTGAGAATCATCAAACAAGCATTAAACCCAGCAGAAGCCTTCCAAAACTATAATTTTGCCTTGATTGCCCTAAAATTATATATCTCACAAGAATTTAAAATTTTACCCCAAAATTACTA
Organism: Castanopsis chinensis; assembly: GCA_032878915.1. Taxonomy (NCBI): domain Eukaryota; kingdom Viridiplantae; phylum Streptophyta; class Magnoliopsida; order Fagales; family Fagaceae; genus Castanopsis; species Castanopsis chinensis. The sequence goes on along the minus strand of JAVQMG010000083.1, from coordinate 8,613,868 downwards.
ATTTCATCTGTAAAGTACAATTTTGCCCTTGAAATCACATATTTGCTCCAAAATACTCAAAATTAAAATTATGCCCCTCAATTTTGCAAATAGATTACAGACAACAATCCCAAGCTATAATAAAAGCAATATCATTCCAAACATATCATGAACCACAATGTCACATGAACATGAACCTTGTTCTTAATTTGTTTAATGTCTTTTACTTTTTCAAGATATCAAACAAAGAAGGGATAATTGTGGCTAGCTCATCATACTCTTCTTATCGTTAAAATGTAAAAAGATGACAAAACCTTAATTTCAATTGGAAAACAAATTGGGGTCATGAAAACCTTTAAACACCTCAATTAGCAAAAAAAATGGTTAAATTAGGATAAACTCGACAGTTTTGTTGCAAAACGTGAGGTTTGACCAACTCTAACAAGAAAATCCAACATTCTGATCTAATCAATTAATTTTCACACAAACAAAAAAATGTTTAAATTCCCTTTTAAATGGTTTATTGATCGCAAAGATCATATTTAAATCGAACAAAATATCATGAAAGTACAAAAATTTCCACAAAACACATGAAAATTGGCTGTATGGAAAGTTTAACTTAAATTTGACTAACTGTGAAAATTTTAACCTAATTTGTAGATAGGTTAATTGCCGTAATGTAATTTCACGACAATCTTGCAAAGCAATGATTACACAATCCCATAGACCAATGACAATACTGTAAGATGTACACTGTTTATGCTCCTTTTCTCAAAAACTAATTTGTAGCTAGGTTAATTGCCATAATGTAATCTCACAATGACTCTATTGTGACAGTTATATGCACGAGTGAGTGTCTAGATAGTAATAGTAGATAAATAATAGCTAGAGATGGAGAAGGAAGTAGAAGACAACTTGGAGGGGTAGGGAAACTTTCAAATAGTGTCAAGTGCAGTTTGTGCCTAATGGGAAAATTGGATATTTTTGAAAATTTTGGGTAGTGCTTGACATTAGACTAAACCTCAGGGGTGGTTGAGAGAGAGAGAGATTAATTGAATCTCAAATAGAATCTCTTGTAATTACTTACTAGAAACAGAAAAAATATAATAAAAACTTTAGAAGACAATCTCAAAAATGAATAAGAAAAACACACCATAAGCTCTACTAAAAACCTTCGATAACTTATAAGAGTGTTGTGTGTTATATAACTTACTCCACTCTCATTTACATGTTATCATACAGATACCTTCTACTATAGGAAATGGTGCTTGGTAAAGTCCAAACATCTAAAATATGACAATCCATAGAATATGATGCTTGTTAATGTCCAAACATCTTATTACAATCACAACCCTTCCATATTGAGAAGTCCCTAAAGCTTTTATTATTTGAGAAGTGGCTTGAGATTGATCACAATATGCACTAGCATTATGTATATTTGAAATGAGCTAGCCCTCCCTTATGTGGCCTTCCTCCTGCAAATCTTCTCTCTCTGGCTGAGACTCTTGCTTTGCTATCATCTGCTTGTTCCCAACGTTGGACTAATAAAAGCATCAATTGCACATTAAAGGGACTCGTTCCCAAATTTTGACAAATAAAAGCATTAATGGAACGCTATAGTGACTAATGAAATGTACGATAGGATTGGAATTCCTAATTTTTGGGAAAATCAACGCAGCGAAAATGAAACTTAAAGTGAGAAGGTAGTCGAATCCCCCAACCAAAAGAACATACGAAATCCAAGGAATATGGCTTAGGGCTATGTATACAATGGCTATGAATGCCAAGGACATCGTGAAAATAGCTATTATCAATAGACTTAAAGCGTAATTAATGGTGAACTTTTCCATGTCACTAGCTATTAATGCCCATATGACGAGGAAAGCCACTGCCATGGAGAAATACATAGCTATGGAATCACAGATAATGAAAACCTGGAAAGCCATTCTATGTCCCGCATCAGAGCGGTTGAAACCACCCGGTACAGTTAAGGCAGCAGAAAAGGTCACGGTGGCCACTAGCACTGCTATCACCAAAATTACGTTGATCAGGTTCTGAATTTGCTCCAATTTTGGTGGTTCTCTTTTTCCTTTAAAGCTAATCTTCCTTCCCTTTTCACTTTTGGGTGCGCCAGCTGAACTTAAGACCCAAAGTGTTAAGTCCTGCATGAAAATTTGAAAATTTGAAATCCAAGTCCTTGGCACAACTAACAAAATTTTTTTTGCTAAAGCGTAGGAAACAAAATAGTATTTTACCCTAGAAAATAAAATTATAAACAAACAAATTAACATTACAAAAATAGTAATTCTTATTGACAAGTTTCATGAATGAAAATGTACATTCCGTGGTTGTTGTTGTAGTAGGGAGAGTTTTTTAGTGAGTCTTTGAGCCTTTCTAAAGCCAAAAGGTTCAACATCTAAAATTTCAGTATTTGAGATAAAGGATTGAGTAGAAATTTGTGAATCTTAAAATATGCCTCAATGAAAGTTTGTCAAAAACTTGAGTCTATAAGGAAAGTCTTCAATACAGGTATTTAAAAACCTTCATATGAATTAGAAACTATTAGGTTCTAAAGATTTAGGGTGTTTAGAATCATATTTTTACTGTGTTGGCAAATCAAGAACAAAACATGTCTAGTTTAGGTGTTAGGCAATGCCTAAAAGTGTTTGTTTCAAGGTTCAAGTCTAACTGACTGCAGAAAAAGGAAGAAAGTTTCTACCTTGCTCGACCGATTGAGAAATTAGGCTCGACCGATCAAAAATCGCAAGAACAGAATCTCTGCAGATTTGTAAATTAGGCCCAAGCCTGCGAAAACGTTTAGGGTTTTATTCCAACTTCTCCACATATAAAAGAGAAACCCTAGCTACGTTTTTTAGACTTTTGGAAGACTTGTGTGTTACTCTTTATGAGATTTAAGAGGTTTTGTACCTTCTAACTACACAAGAATTTACCGGAGCAAGATCTACAATCAAGCATTGGTAGGACATAATTTCTGCATCAAGATCATTACTGATGGTGATCTGAAACCTTTGAATGAGGTCTCAAAGTCATAAGCAAGGCAGCTTGTGTTGGTGTAAATTCGATAAGAGAAGGAGTCTGTGGATTCAGAGCTTGCACGTGGTCGTGTTAGTAAGTTACTACATGAGGTAGCAATAGATTTAGGGTTAAATCTGATTGTAAAAATTTCAATTCTCTTATAGTGGATTTACGTTACCTTGAAGATAGTTAGGTTAAATCCTCCCCAGGTTTTTACCTTGAAACGGTTCGTTTTATCAATTTTCCTAGGTCATCATATTATGGTGTTATTTACTTTTCTACTTTTGTGTATGATATGATATATGCTTATTTAACCTAGATTCGAATAATATACCTAATAATCAACTTGGTTAATTAATTAGGTTAAACAATCTGGTTTAAAGGGTCTAAAAGAACAAAAAATTGGTATTAGAACATGTTAGCTCTTGTTTATAGGTTTTTTAACCTAGGGTTGATCGTTGACCCTTGCTGTCATGGAACATGATCACTTTCTTGTGATTCCCCACACTTTGATGGGAATAACTATATTTATTGAAAGGTAAGGATGAAAGCCTTCTTAAAATCTATTGATGAGAGAGTATGGACGTCTATTGAAAACGGTTGGGAAAGACCAACCACTGCTATTGGTTAATGGACCACTGCCCAAAAGGAAGCAGAAACCTTTAACAATAAGACTATGAATGCGATATTCAATGCTGTTTTCATGGAAGAATTTAAGAGGATATCAAATGTGAAAATTGTTCACACTACATGAAACATCTTACAAATAGCGCATGAAGGCACTAAGGTAGTAAAAATCAATAAATTGCAATAGTTAACTTCTAGATTTAAAAGTATTAGAAAATTTGATGATGGATCTTTTAATGAATTCTATGCTAAGTTGAATGATATTATCAATTCTGCTTTTAGTTTGGGTGAAGTTTATGATCAACCTAAAATTGTGAGGAAAATTCTTAGATCTTTAATTGAGGATTTTAGACTTAAAGTAACTGACATACTTGAAAGTAAAGATGTTGACTCTATTTCTGTAGATGAACTTGTAGGATTTCATCAGTCCTATGAATCTAACCTACCAAATTCTAATAAATCCAAATCTGTGGCCTTGAAATCTATTGATGATGTTGATGATTGTGGATTTGATGATGAACTCTCATCTACTAAGATTGCTTATCTTGCCAAAAATTTTAGAAATTTTCTAAGAAATAATAATAGGAGGGCAAGAAATAGAAACAATGTTGATACTAAGAATATGAATAAGAATGACACTGCCAAAAACAAAAATTCTGAAAAATCAAAAGATAAAGTAGGTCAATCTTCAAATAGTTCTTTAGGAAAACAGTGTTATGGCTGTTAGGGTTATGGTCATCTCAAATTTGAGTGTCCAACATTCTTGAGATCCAAAGGTAAAGATATGGTTGTTACTTTGAGTGATGATGAAATTTTTTATCATGAGTATAAAAGTGATCAAGAAGGAAATTTCATAGCTTTCACTGATACTACTGTAGTAAGTGAAATTGAGACTGCCGATGAGAACCCTTTTGATGAGGAACTCTCTGTGAATACTGACTTGTTAGAGGCTTATAACAATATGCAAGATTGCAACCAAAGATGCAATGAATGTTGAGTTAGGGTTGAAAAAGATCAACACTCTTCAAGTAGAAAAGAAAAATTTACTATTAAAGTTATTTGATGCCAATAAACTCTTGAATTCTATTAAGATTGAGAACATGACCTTGCTTGAAAAAGTTAAAAGTTTAGGACTAGAATTATCTATTGCTAGAGAACAAATAGATAGAACTTCTACTTCGAAATTAGATGACATGTTAAATGTTCAAAAATCTGTTTCTGATAGACAGGTCTAGGGTTTATTGAGATTGGATCTTCTTCGGTTGTTAATTCTCCCAAATTTGTACCAACATCATCTACTTCTTTTGTTCATCCATCTATGTCTGAAGTTAAGGTACATAAGGAAGAAGTTCCAACTTCTAGAAGAACTAGGGTAGATCTGAGTGAGTCTAAACCTAAGAATCCCAATCAATCTGGAAGCAAGAAAAAGCACAAACCTCAGTGGTTTTGTCACTTTTGTGGTGGATTTTGTTATACTATGCCAAATTGCTTTAAGTTGCAAGCTTTAAAACAAGCATCCAAACAAAAAGTGTATGTGTCAAAAGTATAAGATCTTATGGCACTTGACAGGCCACAAACGCGTTGACCCCTTGTGATAAATTACGTTGATTAATTAGCCAAGTTATTAATTAATCAATTTAACATGCAATATCACGTGGTAGCACAAACAAATCACCAAAACTAAGTAAAGCAGCGGAAAATAAATAACACGGTGATTTGTTTACGAATGGGGAAAACCTTACGGCAAAAACCCCACCGGGTGATTTAAGGTCACCACTCCCGAAACTCCACTATTATCACAACAAGCAGTTACAAGTAAGGAATCCCAAGTACCTCACCAACCTACAGTTGAACTCTTACCCCAATACCCAATTGGACTTGTTCTGTAGTGACAGTTTCTCCTTTTGATGCACGGCTCCCAAGTACGTGACTAACCAATTTGATGCGCGGATCCCAGTACGCGGCTTACTCCTTTGCAGGAATCCCAATACGTGACTAACTCCACAGCAACCCTTTGATTGTTGTAGTTGATTTGCAGCAGCTTCACATAGAAACACCAATAAGATCTTCAATGTTGGTGCAAGAGACTTTGCTTGGTTACAAAACCCTAAGGCGTACAAGAAACGCAACAAGAACTCTTTCTTCTGTAGGAGGAGGCTAGGGTTTCAAAAAGAAAACCTTATGAAGCTCTCTAGGGTTAGGTTTTTCTTTTTCCACCTCCTTTAAATAGGAGCTTAATGGGCTCTCCTATTCCAAATAGGTTTACACAAACCTTGGGTTTTCCTAGTCCAATAAGAATTATACAAACCCATAAACAATTAGCCTTTTAGAATAAAAACGTTGCTGGCTATAATCTGAAACCCGTAAGCTCGATCGATCGGGACATCTGTAGAGCTTTAATGAATCTCGACAGATCGAGATTCTGTCGAGGAGGTATCGAGACCTGTAGTTTGCACTTTTTCTTGAGCAGTTCTTGAGTAATCTTCATGTCTTCAATTTAACCACTTGTAATGATCATCTTGAACCTACTTAGATTTACCCAAATACAAGTAAAGTGCGTTTTGTCAAAGGATATGCCAATTACATAAAAATATGTCCCCAACAGCACTTATCCATGAGCTGGTAAAGTTTCTTAACCTTTATACCAATACTGAAGCTGAAATTAGGGCCAATCCTAATAGAAATCCCAACTCCAAGTTTGCATTTAAAAGAGTCTGGATGCAAAAGACTCAGCCTCAGTAAGTCTGTCTAACATAGTCCTTGTGTCAATTCTTTCTATCTCTTATGACCAAAACTGTTTTTCTTTAGGATTTGCATTTGCATGGCATTCATACATTGCATTCTAGGTTTGATTTTGTTGTTTTTCCATTTTTTTAAAAAGAATATTAGAAAAAGAAAAGGGGGTTTTGTATTATACATCTTCAAGAAGTGTAATTGAGGTAGGCCTATGAAATTTACATTTCATGACTGTGTACCTTGTTTAGCTTTGATGAGCTTTATTTTTATACACTTTTTTAGTTTGTGATATATAATGCTTATATTGTGTGAGTTTTTTTTATGGTTTTTAACACATGCTCTTGATTTTGAATTCACATTATTTTGATTGTCAGGACTAAAAAATCTTAGGAGAAAGGCATACATAACCATCTAACTACTATTACTCGCTAATCATGAACACCTGTGTGAAAATCATAAAAGCTGTACTCGGTAAAATGTAACACTTGCACAACAAAATACTTAAAGTGCTACTGTACATTAGATAAAAGAAGCAAAAAGCAAAATGAAAAACAAAAAAAAAATATGCTTCCAAAAAAAAAAAAGAAAAAACTGCGTGGTTGCAAGCATGCTTTCTAGGAAATGTGGGAGTTATATGATGTAACTCTTTAGATGATAGTCACTTTCAAACTTATATGATAAATAATGTAGAAATTGTGCTTATTTTCTATCTACATATCACCTTGTGAGTATTTCATACATTTACTAGTTGCACACACCACAAGCAAATTTTTGTTAAACTCTGTACATGAGATTGTGTGTTAAGTTTTGTGGACTTCCAAAATTTAACTTCTTAATGTGTTTAACGCATTTTGGGGGAGTGAGGAAAGAAAAGATGGAAGAAATTTTTAAAATTTTTTTTTGAAAAGTTTGATTTTGTAAAACATTTGAAATCATGAACATACATCTCATATCATAAACACATATTTTCAAATGATTCTGCAAAAAAAAGTTTTCCAAATTTTTCAAAATTTCTGTTTCTTCAGGATTCAACCGATCGAGTCTATTTTTCAATTGATCGGAAAGGGAAGAGGAAAGTTCAGTTTTCAGCTTAAAGTCTCGAGCTTGCTCGATTCCTTCCCAATTCCTTTCGATTAGTCGAACCTATTTCCATGTACATTTTGATTCCTTCTCGATTTCTCTCGACTGATTGGTTTTCGATTTTTTTTTTAAACATATAGCAATTAGATCAAACTTTTTAAACTATTCTTTGTCTTTCTATCCAATTCCTCTCTCGATCCCTTCTCACAAAATTTTTTTTTTTTTTGTCGTATTCTTGGTCAAAGATTCAAAAGTTTTCTTCAAAAACTTAAGGTAAGACACTTTTGACTTTCCTTTTTCATCAAATGACATGATTTTATGCATTTTTCTAGGGATTTTCGCATTTTTAAAATTTGGGGTTTTTCATGTTTATGGGATTTTTTTTTTCAAAACTGAATCATGGGTTTTTCATCATGCATCGTTTAAACATGATTCCCACACTTTAATTTCAAAATTTTTATGGTTTCTAAAATTTTTTGAAATTAGGGTTCTTATGTTCTTGAGAAATTTGGGGGTTTTGTGAAATTGGGTAAAATTGAACAAAATTGTCTTGTGTTATTGATAGATTGACTGATTATAACATGATTTATGCTTGTTATGTTGTTCAATTGATCAATATAAGGATTTTTTTTTTTTTAAATTAGGTTTTTCAAAATTGGGGATTTTAAAAAATTCTTAATTTTCTTGGTGAATTTTCAACATTGTGATGAATTTAGATTGTTTGAGAGCATTAGAGTATGCATCATATGAATTTTAATAACATGCATCATGTAGTTTTTCAAAAACTGCATGTTACCTTGTCTTTAACCCTTCTTAATGCGGTCTGCCCTTGGTTTTGTTTTGTTGTTTTGTTTTGTCTTTAGTTATGGCTCCTAAGGTTGGTAGGAAATTTAAGGCTAGAGCTAATAGGAACCTTGGATCATCCTCTTATGGTTTCACCTTAGTTGATAGAGTTAGGTTCTTATCTACAAAATGTGAGGAGACTTATGAGACCTTGACAAAATATTGGTCTATATGGGGTGAGAGGGAAATTGTCTTGAGTGAGTTAGATCCCTCTATTCGTAGAAATTTTGTGTCTAGGAATTGGGTATCCTTGAGTGAGATATCTGATCCTTCTTCTGTAGCTTTGCTTAGAGAGTTTTACTCTAACCTCTCTATCTATTCTGAGGTTACAGGTGATCATTACTTGACTTCCTAGATCCGTGGTTAAGAGTTTACCATCTCTAAACAAACTATTTCTGAAGCTTTAGGAGTGCCTTTAGTTCATAAACCCATATACCCATACACTGAGTTTCCTTTTGTAGATTACATTATGTCATTCCTTTGTGGTAGACATGTTTCTTAAGGCACTGAACCAAGAATCAATTCTTGTAAATTTACTGAGCTTAATTCTTTATATTTGGGGATTTTTTTGTCATAACATCTATCCTACATCTCATGTTCATACTATTCCCATAGATAGATGTGCTTTTCTATATGTTCTTAATACTGATGGTTCTATGTGTTTTTCTCCTTTGTTTATCCAAACTATTATTGATATTTCTAGGAGTACCTTTGATGACTGATGTTGTCTTTGGAAATTCGTAACAAAAATGGAGAGTAGGTTAGGACTTTTTGTACTTAGGGGGAGTAGACTTTTGTATTTAGGGGGAGTTTGATGTATTTTCTTTGGTTTTGTTGTTTATATTTCGTTGTTTATATCTGTTTATATGATTATGTACTTGATTCACAAACATTGATGTGCTTTTTAATTATGATAGTTATTGATGATGAGGTTATTCATTATTGATGCAATTACTGTCTCTTTATATATGTTTTGTGAATTAAAGTTCAGTTTTTCTTTGATTATGGCACTGTATTTTCCATATACGTGTTTATTGTTTGTTTTCAGTGTTTCAAGAATTTACAAATTAATTCTTTCAACAACTGTTGTCTATACTAGCTAGCAACTAATAGTAAGTAGCTGTGTAAGAATTGTATTAGGGTAATATCTTGTATTTAGGCTGGTATTTAATTTAAGCATTACATTTTATATGGGTGCTTTATCACTGGTTGCCAAAGGGGAAGATTGTTAGGTTTTAAATTTTTAGTTTTAAATGTTTAGAATTATATTTTTACAGTGATGGCAAACCGAGAACAAAACATGTCTAGTCTAGGTGTTAGGCAATGCTTAAAAGTGTTTGTTTCAATGTTCAAGTCCAGCTGACTGTAGGAAAAGGAAGAAACTTTCTGCTTTGCTCAACCGATCGAGAAATTAGGCTTGACTGATCTAAAATCATAGGAACAGAATTTCTGCAAATTTTTAAATCAGGCCCAAGTCCGTGAAAACATTTAGAGTTTCATTCCAATTTCTCTACATATAAAAGGGAAATCCTAGCTACATTTTTCAAACTTTTGGAAAATTTATGTGTTACTCTTTGTGAAATCTGAGAAGTTTTGTACCTTCTAACTACACAAGAATCTACTGGAGCAAGATCTACAATCAAGCGTTGGTAGAACATGGTTACTACATCAAGATCATTACTGATGGTAATTTGAAACTTTTAAGTGGGATCTCAAAGTCAAAAGCAAGGCTGCTTGTGTTGGTGTAAATCCGAAAAGAGAAGGAATATGTGGATTCGAAGCTTGCACATGGTCATGTCAGTATGTTATTACATGAGGTAGTAATAGATTTAGAGTTAAATCTGATTGTAAAAACTTCAATTCTCTTATAGTGGATTTACTTTACCTTGAGAATAGTTAGGTCAAATCTTCCCTAGATTTTTACCTTAAAACAGCTCGTTTCATTGATTTTTCTAAATCATCATATCGTGGTGTTATTTACTTTCTCGCTTTTGTGCATGATATGATATATGCTTGTTTAACCTAGATCTGAATAATAAACCTAATAATCAACTTGGTTAATTAATTAGGTTAAATAATCTGATTTAAGAGGTCTAAACGAACAAATAGAAACCACCAAGAAATCCATGAAAAAAAGAAAAGAAAAAAAAAAGGTTCACGGTTGAAGGGGAAGAAGCATGTGAAGCACATGAAAGACTCCGTCTTGTCAAAGGTGTGCTTAAATGGAAACAAAGAGTGCTTTGTATGCTACTTGGGCAAAGAAAAACATTGAGAAGATGCTTGAATGCAAAGACAACATACTGATAGAAATTTCTCTATCGCTATAGCATAAGTAGGCATGTCTACAGCATATGTATTGTGTATGGCAAGGACCTATGAAAGTCAGACAGTAGGTCTTTCACATCATCAGTATGAAACTAGCGTGTAAGAGCTAGCTCTAAATGCATTTGAGACACCTAAAAGGTGTCTTCAAAGCAGGATGCTGTAGACGTGGCCACAAGGAAGCTTGTAATTGAAACTGAGACGGTGCATTAATATGTGTGCGATGATAAAACGGTGATTATGAAAGGACATGAATGCATATCTAAAGAGATTAAGTATAGCTGAATCCCCATGGATTTAGAGCTTGTGTATGGGCTATAATGTTAATAACAATATGATTGGATCTGCCAGGGATGTGCAACTATGGTCTTAAAAGGATTTTAGGATGCTACTTAGAAAAAGAAAGCATCAAAGAAATACATATTTGTGCCTCTGATACTATGTTAGAAGGTGATGAAAATAAAATAAAATGGTGTAATGAGAGGCTGAGAGAGAGTTGAAGAAATAAAATTAACATGGTTTGGCATAAGAGTCCATGTCCACAAAAGAAAGCCCCGAATGATTGCATATTTTCTATTTTAAAGTTTATTCTATTTTCTATATATATATATATATATATATATATATATATATATAATAAAACCACATTAACTATAATATGGCAACCCTCAGACCACAGTATTTCGTGATACAACAAAACCACTATAGCCCATGGTGCTAATATATTCTAATTAACATGATCCAATTACCACTATTTAGAGGACATACCTGCCTAAATTTCAAATTGTTTCGAATCCTTGATGCAATATCACGAGCAGTCAGGCCTTCCTTGTTTCTGCGTTTTAAATCAGCTCCCTTATTCCACGTGAGAGAACATAAAACGTTAGTGTGAAGGTGTAGTGACGCCAAATGCAAAGCTGTGTTTCCATTCTTGTCTACTGCGTTTATAAGCTCCTCAAGTTTTGAGTCACTCAGTATGGCTTTTACCACATTGTTATTTCCATTCTCAGCAGCAACATGAAGAATATTCTGGCTCAAATTGTTGAGTAATTCTGTTGGATAGAGCCACTGTTGTTGAAGAAACTCTTTGACCACCTTTGTATGGCCTCTTTTGCATGCAGCATGAATAGGAAAGTCACCATTTTTACTCCTTTCAAAGGCATGTTGTTTAAATTTTGTTAACAGGAATCGAACGCCATCAATGTAACCTATGGATGCTGCATAATGCAATGGCGTCTTCCCCTTTTCATCTCTTATGTGGAATAGTTGTTCATTCTTCTTGAATATTTTTTCCAACATATCTAAGTTCAAAAACCAATTATTTTAAACATTAATAAAATTAGAAAGTACTTAAAATAGAATGGTAGGAAGTACCTCGTCTTTCCATGAAGATGGCAGCATGAACAGGTGACTCTTTCCGAGGCTTTTCAATCAGCCCGCTATTTTTATATGGAGCTTTTAACAGATGTTCAAGAATTTCTATATTTCCAGTTTCAATGGCTAGAAATAATGGAGATTCACCTCCGGCATTTAAATAGTATGACACTTTTTTATTTTGCGAAAATAAATATTGCACAGCATCAACACACTGAGCTATGACAGCTTCATGCAGGGCAGTGTTTCCAACGTTGTTCATCATTTCTAAAAACTGTTCACGGTCATCAACATTAGCATAAACGAGGACTTCCATTACGTCGATAAATTTGCTATCTTTGGTTGCCACATCCAACTTTCTAGCTTTGACTGCGACGTGAAGCGCAGTATCACCTAAAACATTTCTCCTGGTAAGAAGGAAGGGGAAGTGGCCAATGATGAGCTCCGCTATCTCTCTGCTTCCAAAACTTGCTGCCTTGTGAAGCACTGTATTCTCTGATGCGCTCACTTGGTGGAAAACGGTAGAAATAGGGGGTTCTCTTTCAGTTAAAAATAGCGCGTTAGAAATGAAACCGCCAACATCATCATTTTCTACTGCTTCATATAAGTAAACATCCATCAATATATTTGTGCCATGGTCCTCCATCCCTTGAAGTGTTTCCTTTAATTTCTCTAACTTCTCGATGTCTATTTTCTGCTTCTGGTTGGCCATACAAGGTATGTTTTCGATTTGTATCTCTAATGCCATTAGCCTCACGAAGCTTTGACCAAGAAATTACGGGAGACTTCGAAAATATCTGCAAATAAAAAAAGAGAACAACGAGATTTTGGTTTATAAATTCTAATCCCTAGTCACTAAGATTGCATTCCAAAAGCACAGTCACGTTGCTGCCTTCCTTAGTTTTCTTGGTGGTCAGTTGCTCATCCTTCTAGCCCTAAGAGTAAAATTAACTTCAAATTTTAACAGTTTGGTTACTCGAAGTAGAGAATTAGGTTTGAATTACCCACCACATTTGTTTAAGCACGAAGGAAAAAACAAACAAATAAACCAATACAAGAGTTTAAGACAACAGCCTCTAAGGCAGCCGTTAACTTTTTCATATAATTAAATACTCATACTTCGTTACAACGTAAATCTGACCCATAGCACGAATTGACTGAAAATTGAATGAAAATTGACTGTCCATCATCGTGTCTAGACTGACCGCCCTCTCTCTAATTCTACTTTAGGAATCAGCGTCTTGAGAGAAGTTAAGAGCTTAAGGCCATGTTTGGATCACTTTTTTTGCTCACTCAATTTCCATCACTCAATTTTCATCACTCATCACTCTTCACTCATCACTTAAAAATATTATACACATTTGGCACCATCACTCATATTTTTCACACTATTTGTGGATCCCATGTTTGTCAATCTGTGTAGTTTTTTTTTTTTTTTTTTTTTTTTTTTTTTTTTTTCAGTCAGTACCCAGATCACCCAAACCCAAAAGAAAAAAAAAAAAAAAAAAGCAAAAAAAAAAAAAAAAGTCAACTGGTCAAAAGTTGTGGCTGTGGATCCCTCAATGTGTGTTTAATTACAAAAATGTTATTGAGTTATGAGTTATGGAAACTGAAAGCAGTCAAAATGTGTTTTCAGTTTCCATAACTCATAACTCAAAAATCAGAGAATTGAGTGATGGAAACAGAGTTATGGAAATTGAGTTATCTTACTCCCAAACAAAGTTCCTACTATGGGTCTCACCATTTTTGAGTTATGAGTTATGGAAACAGAGTTATGAGTTATGGAAATTGGCAATCCAAACACCCCTTAAGTATCTCTCAATAAATTTTCTTTTAATAAGTTATATATATTCTGAGCCTAATAATTAAGTTTGGGAAAATTATTAGGTACTCTCGGAATACCATAAATGCGTACTCCCTCCTCTCACATGAATGGTGGATCCCATCATGAATTTAATTAGTGGGACCCACCATTCATGTGAGAGGAGAGAGTACGCATTTATGGTACTCCGAGAGTAGACAATAATTTCCCCTAAGTTTTTTTTTTTCTTTTGAGAATTAATTTCCCCTAAGTTTGAATGTATATATATGCAATACACTTACTCAATTTTGGTTTGCTTCATTGACATGCCACAAACACGTTGACCCCTTGTGATAAATTAGATTGATTAATTAGCTTAGTTATTAATTAATCAAATTAACATACAATATCACGTGGCAGCACAAACAAATCACCAAAACTAAGTTATGTAGCGGAAAATAAATGACACAGTGATTTGTTTATGAATGGGGAAAACCTGACGGCAAAAACCCCACCGGGTGATTTAAGGTCACCACTCCCGAAACTCCACTATTATCACAACAAGTGGTTACAAGTAAGGAATCCCAAGTACCTTACCAACCTACAGTTGAACCCTTACCACAATACCCAATTGGACTTGCTCTGTAGTGACAATTTCGCCTTTCAATGCACGGCTCCCAAATACGTGACTAACTAATTTGATGCGCGGATCCCAGTACACGGCTTACTTCTTTGCACGAATCCAAGTACATGACTTACCAACTTGAGGAAGAAGAATGTTGGCTGCAAAGTTCTTCACTTCATCAACAATGAAGATTAAGAAGCACTTGGTTACAAAACCCTAAGGCGCAAAGACGCAGTAGCTTCTTTCAGAGAGAATAATGCTTCGGTCACCTTTTACATATGTTCTCCTTGTATTCTCTTATGTGACGGCTTAAAAAATAAGCCTTATATATGCCTAGGGTTGTGAGAAAAGAAACCCTACACAAATATAAAAGCCTGGCCCAAAAATCAGATCTGGGAATCTGAATTCCCGTAATTTCGATAGATACCTCGATCGATCAGGCAGCTGTCGAGCCTCATTAAACCTCAATAGATACCTCAATAGATAGCTATCTGTCCAGCAGCTATCCGTAGGTGTCTAGCAGTTATCCACAGGTGTCCACCAGGTGTCCAGCTTTAGTACACTTTTTTTTTTTTTCACTTGTTTCTTGGTCCAATCTTCATGGCTTTAATACTAGACTTGAACAACATGTTCTTTGAAGTATTAAACACATCCTAGATCTACCCAAATACAAGTAAAGTGTGTTTTGTCAAAAGATTAGCCAACTATATAAAATAGCGACATATGTTAACAAACTTGAATTACATATGTCCTAACATTCATATTCTCTCATATTGTGACTCCTCTTACAGTATGTTCGGTTGGTAAGAATTTTAATGCTTGAGAATTTAAGGTCACCACTCCCAAAACTCCACTATTATCACAACAAGCGGTTACAAATAAGGAATCCCAAGTACCTTACCAACCTAAAGTGGAACCCTTACCCTAATACCCAATTGGACTTGTTCTATAGTAATAGTTTCTCCTTTTGATGCACGGCTCCCAAGTACGTGACTAACCAATTATGCGGATTTCAGTATGCGACTTCAATTCACTAAGAAGAGAGAGAGTTGTTGGCTGCAAAGTTTTTCAATTCATCAACACGATGAAGATCAAGAAGATACTTGGTTACAAAACCCTACGGTGCACATTACACAGCAAATTCTTCACAAGAGATGAACTACGGCATGAACTTTGTCTTAGGTCACAAATTGCATGAACAACAATTACTCAATGCTTATGCAACTTGCGTCACTTTAACAGCCCTTAAAACAATCCTTTTATATGTCTAGGGTTAGGAGAAAAGAAGTCCCAAAGATACATTCACGGATTGGAATTAAAACAAAACTGAGAATCTGTTTTCCTTAAATCTTGACAGATAGAGGTGTCGAGGATCTGTTGAGAAGCTGTCGAGTGTCGGGGCTGAAACAGCTTCTAAAGCTCAATAGATGCATATGTCGAGACTAGGTGTCGAGACTACGTGTCGAGCTTTAGTAACTTGCACTTTCCAAATTGTTTCTTGGACAAACTTGATGACTTCAACACTTAATCTTGAAACACAGTTTCTTGAAGCGTTAAACACATCCTAAATCTACCCAATTACAAGTAAAGTGCGTTTTGTCAAAAGATAAGCCAATTACATAAAATAATGACATATATTTAAAACCACTTGAACCATATATGTCCTAACAATCTCCCCCTTTGGCAATCCGTGACAAAACCACAACAAACAAATGAAGATATGAAAGAAGTCATAAATCACTCAACTCATATTCACTTGTTGAATACAATAAAATTTATCCTAACACAAACTCTTCAAAGACTTTGCAAGAAGAGAGTTTATGGCAAGTAGACTTTGATAACCTGTATTTCTGAAACATTTTTAAATAAAACACATCAAGGCATCTTTGTGTGAAGCAAAAATAATAGATTGCATACAAGTAAAAGAAACATGTATATAAAGACAGAAAAGAAACAACACACGAAAGGTAAGTGAAAGAAACATACATCAACACACACACACACACACACACACACACACACACACACACACACACACACACACATATATATATATATATATATATATTAAGAAATAAGCATAATGTATGTCAATAAATGGTCACAAGACCGGGGTACATGATCAATGTATCTCTATAAGAAAGAAAAGAAAAGAAATACATGTAACCCTCACTACATCCCTCATATCAACATTCCCCCTATAAAAAATGTCCTATACAAGCTCCCTCATATCAACACTCCCTCTATCAAAAATGTCCTATACAAGCTCTCCCCCTAAGTATGACTACTCTCATAACCCAAAACTACTCCTCTTTTTTGTCACGAGTGACAAAGGGTAGAGTGTTAAGTAGACATCTCATTAGAAGAGCTCGCATCTCCATCATCCTCATCTGAAGCATCATCGTCATCACCATCATCATCCTTAGTCTCAGAAGCTACATGAGGAGGTGGAGGAGAAACCTCAGAAGCAAAATCGCCCAAGGTCGGCTGTCGCCTGTCGCCTGGCAATGCAATCAACACGAATGTTCACCTGATACAACTCCATAGAGAGTGTATCAAGGCGAGCATCCATGCACTGAAGCTGCGCCATGATGTCTCCAAGAGTGACGTCACTTGAGGAAGAGGAAGGAGCAAATGTCGCTCGAGCAAATCGGGATGGAGCTAGATGGGAGGAAGGAGCAGAATCTGACTGTCAGGACCTAAACTAAGCCTCACTACGTTTTACGATAGCGGTGTCTATGGCAAACATGGCATGAAAAGGGTCGGACGATGGGAAGGGGATGGAAAAACGGCAAAGAATCCTCATGATAGCGGAAGGGAAATGAGCTTATCACGGGTAGCCGTATCTCTATAGACATCTATGATAGAAAAGATGAAGTGTGAAGGGAAGTCTAGAGTAAGATGCTCTAAAAGAGACAACAAAAATCGAGCACGTGGCTCTATGATAGAGTTGTAGTGAGACAGTGGGTGCAAAACAAATGTCATCACCATGTTAAGAAAACGAGGACCTTTAGCAAAAGGCCTACATGGTGTGTACTGATGATCTCCCCAGTCAGAGGGGCTCTCACAGAATGCAGAGATCATCTCGTCTTTGGCCACAGTCCATAGACGCTCACATCCAGGGTAATCAAGATAATCAACCCTAGGAACATGAAGTACCTCGGAGACTAACTCCGGAGTGACAGCAAAGCGTGTACCTCAAACGCGAGAATGAAAGAGAGGTACTGAAGAATCTATCCTGTGGTTGTTGGAGTAAAACTCCTATATCAACACGAGAGGACAAGTGACCGAAACGTCACATTGTGACTCCCAAGCCTGACTGTGAATGACATCGGGTAGGTCAGTGTCGGCAAAGTCTGCCAAGATAACTTGGCATTTCGAATAAACACCTCGTTTAGAGAAGTTCTTCGAGAAGTCCTATTAGGCTTTCTCATCATGGAACCGGACAGACATAGGAGTGGAATCAAAAGAAGAAGAAAATTCCCTAGAATGCAGAGGGTTCTAGGATGGAATGGATTTACGTTTCGGTGCCATAAACACTACTAACACAAACATAGAGAGAGAGAAAGAGAGACACACAGAAAAGTCCCAAAATAGTTCAATATATGACAAGTATATTGAAAAGAAAGAATGTATGCATGGGAAATGCATGAACATGTAATATGAAATATAAAAAGCATCATGGGCTCAGCCCAATCCAATCCTACCAGCACACACTCAGAGAACACACATTTAAATGCATGAAAATACAATTAGAATACTAATGTGATGCAATGCATGTAATTTTAAAGATTAAATCTATAAAACCAACCCAAAAATTTTAATAAACACTCATCAATTTTGAAAAAACCCAAAATTTTTCAAAAATCCCAAAACTTAGGTTTTAAAACATGAAATGCATGAAGAATGAGAGGATTGAAGCTTACCAAGTGAGGAAGATCTTGAGTAACGCTTGAAGAATCCTTATGAAAGGGTTTGGAGTGAGTGAGAGAGGTTTTGGGAATGAGAACAGCAAAGTACTGAGAGAGAGATCGAGCGAAATGAGAGAAAAATCACGAGAAACCAATATATAGTCCTTCAGTAATTCTTGACAGATGAGGTATCGAGAGGTGTTGAAAAAGCTATTGAGGTAGGTATCGAGAAAATGTATTTTGACAGATATAGATATCGAGAACAGGTGTTGAGAGAGAAAGATCAAACACAAAAGAATCTCGATCTATCCAGAAGCTATCGAGAAGCTATCGAGTAGACAGAAAGTTTCTCGATTGATTCACCAGGTGTCAAGAATGTGTCGAGACTGCGATAAGAAAAAGAGTTGAGAAGCTTGACAGACAGCTAGGTATCGAGAAGGTATCGAGGAAGTGTCAAGATTGCCTTAAAAAGCAATTTTTCAAGAGAGGAAAAACACATACATGAATGCAATCACGCATGCAACTCAACCAATGATCTAAGAAACACATTAAGCTCTCAAAATCATCTCTCAGCAATCATTTAAAGCACATGGATCCCAAAACACACACACACACACTAAACAAGTCTAACCAATTTTATATTTCAGAAATGAGTTAAGACAGTTTAGTGAACATACATTAACGCATGTAAACCTTGTGATGGCCAAATCACATTGTACCTGCACATGTATCAAGAATAGCAAAGAATATTGCGTGTTAGGTGTGAAAAACATCGCAAAATTGCATAATTGTCTCAATGTTATAATAATTTGAGATATAAGAAAATCACTTAAACTCACACACAATCATAACTATTTGATGGGGACTATCACTTTCGAGGTACATCCTATAACTCCCACATCTCCTAGAAAACATGCTTGCAATCATATTTTTAAAGCATTTTGATCTTTTTTCTTTTTATTTCTTTGCATATTTTCTTTTATTAAGCATATCATTCTTGGGCATATAAGAGAAAGAAAAAAAATACCCAATTATGTTAATCTTTTGACATTGCACTTTTGTTATGCCGAAGCATACAGATGTCATATCATGATTAGCAGGTAATAGTGATGAGATGGTTATTTATGTCTTTCTCTTAAGATTTTCTAGTCTTACCCTTCAAAAAGAGTGATATAAGTGTTAAGTACAAGAGATCACTTAACCTTACTCATCACAAACAAAAAGCTACAAAGCTCACTCGCTTAGTTGTGCATAAGAATGCTCATCTAAGCTACAAAAGATACAAAGTTTAGAAAACTTGTTTCATTGGCCATTTTAAGGTTCACAAGAACCAATGTACACAAACACACACTGTTTTTGTATTTTTCAATTTTTCAATTTTTTTATTTTTATCAGAAAAGTAAAAATAAAACACAAAACTAAAAACACACAAACAAAAACATTTTAAAGAAAGCAAAACAATGCATAAAACTAGACTGACTCAACACAGTAAAGAAACACACAAGTAATGCAAAAACAATAAAACGAGGAGAGAGAAAAGAAGTGAACAAAATCACTTAGAACCCTTTTCCTTCCACACCTTGGAAGAGTCTTTCCTTTTTACCAACCCTTGAACCGATAATGAGGAGGAAGAATTTAAACCGTTCAAGTTCAAAAAGAACATGAGGGCTTTGAGAATATCTCCAAAAGGAGCAAGAGATGTCTCAAGCTTATTCTAGTTCCCAAATGCTATCATGCCATTGCTTTGTTGAGTGGCTAACCACTTATAGCAATTTGGTCGAGTATAGCCGGCAACACCACAATGATAATAGAGATGCTGCTTCTTCTGTTTAGGCTTTTGAGAGATAGCCTTCTTAGTTCTAGGGTTTCTAGTTTCCCTCTTCTCAAGCTTAAAGGGTGCTCCTAAGATGGATTTACCCTTGTCTAAGCTCTCACTTGCTAATTCAGTTTTAATATCCTTATTCTCAATTTTAATGTTATTAGCAGGAGGAACAAAAACATTAGTACTAGCAGAAGAAGTATTAGAGAGAGAGAATTCATACCCCAATCCTGTACGATCCGAAGTAGATTTTTGAACGCTGAGCATCTCATCCAGCTTAGCACTTGACATCCTCTCTAATTATGCTCTAACTTGAAACAACTCCGCTTCAAGCTGCTTGGTTTTCTCAGCCAGGAAATTGTTTTCGAACCTCAGTGCTCTAATGGTCTGATTTGCTTCATCGACCTTAGTGGAAAGCTCCTCACGGTCAAGTTCCACATCACTGAGATTCTTGGTAGCCAGCCTATAGAGTTTCTCATGCTTCTTAGAAAGCTTGTATAGTTTCTCATAGGCGGTATAGATATCATCTTGATCATCCATAGTTTCAAACTTAGCATCCACCAATTCCTTTTCTTCATCTACTTCTTCAGTAATTCCTTCAGTAGGATTAACAGTGGCAGTGAAGGCATTCTAGATTCCATAATCTTCATTGTCGAAATCATCCTCGGGCTCCGTGTCGCTTAAGGTAGCAGCAAGTGTCTTGCTTTTCCCAATGCTCTTAAGGTATGTAGGACACTCTTGTTTTTATGTGTCTGAAGCCTTGACACCCGAAGCATTTTGGTCCAGCCGGAACAATGTACTGACCCGCCATCCTTGGTATCCTTTTTCCCTTTATCTGGGCTCTTGAACTGAGAAGAATTGGATTGCCTATGGTCCTTGTTGAAGCCTTTTTCATTAGCATTCTTCATGAATTTCTTGAATTGCCTGGTAATGTAGGACTTCATCTTAGAATCTTCATCGTTTGAAGAATCATCTGTATCACTGCTCTTGGCCTTTGGTGCCATGCTCTTGTCTTTGCTTGACTTACCCATCCTAGTTAACCCTAGCTCGTAGGTTAGCAAATTTCCAACCAGCTCAGTCAGAGGAATCTTATCAATATCCTTCGATTCCTCAATTGCCATGATCTTGGCATGGAATCTCTCGGGCAGAGATCTGAGCACTTTTCTCACTATCTTGGGTTCAGGAATGGTTTCCCCAAGATTGAAAGCTAAGTTTACTATGTCTTTGAGCTTTGCATAGAACTCATCGAATGACTCATCCTCCTCCATCTTTATTTCCTCGAAGCTTATAGTGAGCCTCTGTAGCTTCGAATCTTTGATAGCCTTAGTTCCCTCATAGGTTGTCTGGAGAATGGTCTATGCTTCCTTAGTAGTTTCCGTGAAGGAAATTTTCTTGAACTCCTTATTAGTGACCGCACTAAATATGGCATTAAATGCTTTGCTGTTGAAATTTGCCACCTTGAACTTGGCATCATCTCAATCGGCAGATGCTTTTGTAAGCTTGGTCCAGCCTATCTCCACAGCTTGCCACACCTTCTCATCTAGTGACTGCAAGAAAGCTCTCATGCGTACTTTCCAGTATGCATAATTAGTACCATCAAACAATAGAGGTATAATAAGAGACTGACTTCTATCCATGACAAACAGGGGTCAATAGATTACACACAATGATTAAACCCTAATCAGAGTGTGCCTGCTCTGATACCACTTAATAGGCCACAAATGAGTTGACCCCTTGTGATTAATTACATTGATTAATTAGCCAAGTTTTTAATTAATCAAATTAACATGAAAATTCACGTGGCAGTACAAACAAATCACCAATAACTAAAGTATGTAGCGGAAAATAAATGACACGGTGATTTATTTACGAATGGGGAAAACCTGACGGCAAAAGCCTCACCGGGTGATTTAAGGTCACCACTCCCAAAACTCCACTATTATCACAACAAGCAGTTACAAGTAAGGAATCCCAAGTACCTTACCAACCTACAGTCAAACCCTTACCCCAATACCCAATTGGACTTGTTCTGTAGTGATAATTTCTCCTTTTGATGCACGGCTCCCAAGTACGTGACTAACCAATTGCGCGGATCCCAGTACGCGACTTCAATTCACCAAGTAAAGAGAGAGTTGTTGACTGCAAAATTCTTCAATTCATCCACACAATGAAGATCAAAAAGATGCTTGGTTACAAAATCCTACGATGTACATTATACAGTAACTTCTTCACAAGAGATGAACTAGGGCATGAACTTTGTCTTAGGTCACAAATTGTATGAACAACAATCACTCAATGCTTGTGCAACTTGCGTCACTTTGACGGCCCTTAAAACAATCCTTTTATATGTCTAGGGTTAGGAGAAAAGAAATCCCAAAGACACATTCACGGATTGGAATTAAACAAAACTGAGAATCTATTTTCCTTAAATCTCGACAGATAAAGGTGTCGAGGATCTGTCGAGAAGCTGTCGAGCCTCGGGGCTGAAACAGCTTCTAAAACTCGATAGATGCATGTGTCGAGACTAGGTGTTGAGCTTTAGTAACTTACACTTTCCAGCTTGTTTCTTAGACAGACTTGATGACTTCAACACTTGATTTTAAAACACAGTTTCTTGAAGCGTTAAACACATCCTAAATCTACCCAATTACAAGCAAAGTGCGTTTTGTCAAAGGATAAGCCAATTACATAAAATAATGACATATGTTTAAAACCACTTGAACCACATATGTCCTAACAATTAGGATCAAAACACCTCTTTAAAATTGTATGATAGAATATTTAAAATAAGTGCTAACAAAAAATTACGTGAAATTGTCATTGTTTAAGTTAAATATAAGCTATAGTAGAAAGCAGGGGCGTAGACAGGAATTTTTACATGGGGGGCCGATTCGAAGTATTGATATAAAAAATAATAAATCACAAGTCTATTGAATATGAAATTTCAATTTTGATATATCTTAAACATTAATGAACATACAAAATTTGTCTAGTTCACTATAGACATATACAAAAATATCCACACAAAAAAAACACTTCACATCAAAATCATGTCTGACCTTCTTGTTGTATCATTGTTGTATAGATAGTCTATATTTTTAGGTTGATATGGACCTTCTTTGAGATAAGCTCATCGGATTTCATCTTGTTGGTTGATAGGGAATTCACATATTTGTTTACGTGATCCTGGATCACGATCTATCTCTTCAGATTGAATTCTTGAACATTTGCAGAAGTGTTCATTAGGCATTGAAGTAGCAACATTTGTTTCTACAGCCACATGTTTCCTAATTTCTGAATTGCTAACATATTTTTTCTTAAAGAATGCATCAATAGTTTTTCGTTTGCTCATAATTCTTTTAGCTTTAAGAATATGACTCAAAAATTAACTTGAAAAGAACTTTAAAAAATAAAATTTTTAATTAGAAATTTTTACTTAGTTATATGAATGTTATTCAAACTCAAGAAAAAACAAAATTTCTACTATAATTTAAACAATCAACACATTTTTAATACAACTATAATTAATAATAACCCCTCAAATAAAAACAAAAATTAAACATACAAATATTGTTACACAACATAAACCAAACAATTTAACAACACTCACAGCCACATCACATGATATCTAACTAATTAAAAATAGGTAATGAATCAAAATAATTTTACCTTAGAAAATTTGTCTTCACAAAGTGTAAAGATCAAGATGGGTGTGGGCTGTGTGGCAAGGCCTACTGCCTACAACTTTAGATCTTCCCATTGTCATCCTAAATTATCACTTGCACATAGCCTAGCTCGGCCAAGATTAAGAAGTGATTCTGACATCTTCCACCCCTAACAAAAAAGGAAAAAGCCAAAATGTATATTAGAAAGAATGTATCATAACCCATAATCAGTGAATCATCATAACTACATTTGGGTTGTTGAATGAAACGTGAGTCTAAATACAAAAATAAAAAAATAAACCATTTAATCCCTTCAAGATTGCCTTCAATAATGTATTTATCTAAAAATCTATGAAAATATAAAGAGCATGTGAATATTTAGGTGTAGATAGTTGAGAAAATCAAAAAAAAGAAACTAAAAATAGATGAATGTCTAATGCTTAAGAAAGAGAAGAAAACTCACCAGGCAGTCACCAAGTTCCAAATCTTGAAATTTGACAATGAAATATGTTGGGTGATTTGTTCTAGAAAGCAAGAAGAAAGAAAAAATTGGTCAGGATTTTTTTTTTTTTTTTTTTTCGGACTGTGAGAACAGGGGACTAATGGTGCAGAGTTTTAGGGGCTAGTATTCTGGTAGGCAGCAAAGTGGGAAGTGTATCAAAGAAGACAAAAAAAAAAGAATAAGAAGTCAAGGGAATGGGATTCGGTGGGGTGGGTTTTGAGATTTAGAGAAAATTGTAGTTTTGTTTTTATTATTTGGACTTGACTATTTAATTGTAGGTGGGCCAATATTTTGTTTTACTTGGAGTATGTTAATCCTAAAACTAAAGCTGGGCCTAAAAGGGTGAGAATAGTGAAGATATTTTGGGTATGGGGGGGCCGGATGTCATATATTAGGGGGCCCCAATTGTTTTTTATACATAGGCTAATGGATATATATATATATATATATATATATATATATTTTTTTTTTTTTTTTTTTTTTTTGCAGGGGCCACGGCCCCCCTAGGCCACTACTTGGCTCTGCCCTGCTTAAGAAAGAGAAGAAAACTTACCAAGTAGTCACCAAGTTCCAAATCTTGAAATTTGACAATGAAATATGTTGGGTGATTGGTTTTAGAAAGCAAGAAGAAAGAAAAAATTGGTCAGGATTTTTTTTTTTTTTCCCGGACTGCGAGAACAGGGGACTGATGGTGTAGAGTTTTAGGGGTTGGTATTCTGGTAGGCAGCACAGTGGGAAGTGTATCAAAGAAGGAAGTGTATCAAAGAAGACAAAAAAAAAAAAAAAAAAAAAAAAAAAAAAAAAAAAGAAGTCAAGGGAATGGGATTCAGTGGGGTGGGTTTTGAGATTGAGAGAAAATTATATTTTTGTTTTTATTATTTGGACTTGACTATTTAATTGTAGGTGGGCCAATATTTTGTTTTACTTGGAGTGTGTTAGTCCTAAAACTGAAGCTGGGCCTAAAAGGGTGAGAATAGTGAAGATATTTTGGGTATGGGGGGGCCGGATGTCATATTTTTGGGGGGGCCAATTGTTTTTTATGCATAGGCTAATGGATTTTTTTTTTTTTAGAAAGAGATGTAAAATATATATATATATATATAACCTAAAAATATTAAATCCTATAGCTAAACATATGATCTACAATTTTATTCTTTTTTTAGATAAATAATCTATAAAATCTTAGTGTACGTAGAATTGTAGCTGCACATAGTGCAGATTACATGCTAGTTATAATTAAGTGCAATATTGGAGAGTTTGAAATAGCAATAAAGCTAGGATCAAAACAAATATTCACAACAATTTTACACCACCACTCAATTTACCCGTAAATTATAAAAGTTGAAATATCCCAATATTTTCAAAATACCACAATATTAATCAGCCAAACACTTAAAGAGTGGAGGGATGTGGCTACCATGGCTTCTAAAAATCCTTCTCTCTACTCTTTTTTTTTATATCTTATATATATATATATATATAGAATAAGATTTAACTACATTATATTAGGTTTCTGAATTAACTTCAAACACGCAGTTGCATTGATCTTCAATATTCTTGAAAAATATAATATTATTTATATTTTATTAGTTTATGCAATTAGATGCTTGAATTTAATTTAGGAACCTAATGTATTGCCTCTAAGGTACTATATGTCTATACCTAAGTTTTATATTATGCTTTCTCATCTAATTACTTTTATATAGTGATTGAGATAAGAGTTGATTTTATGGGAGCAAAATTTATAAGCAATGCACACATGCACACACGTGCACTTAAGTAATTAAAACCAATGTGAATAATAATAATAATAATAATAATAATAATAATAATAATAATAATAATAATAATTCATTTATATGAATACTAAACGATATTTTAATAAAAGAGAATCCTAAGAAGAAATAGCATATTTGTTATTTTAAGTTTATTGTTAGGTGTTTGTTTACACGCAAATAAGTTATTTTGTGATTTTCTTTTTTTCAAAATTCAACTTACGATTCACAATGATTTTTTTTTTTTTTTTATTTTATAGCTAGATAAACCTCATAGCTCAAATGAATAATGATATGTTAATTGATATATACTCATAAAATTATCCAGTGGTAACATTTTGAATTCTACTCTATGAACATATATATATATATATATATATATATATATACACACACTTGAAATTTTAGATTTTAGCTTGAAACAGTATCATACTTGGGAGTTTATTATGTAATTATTTTTAAATTTTATTACTTACAGTCTTACACACAAATTTCTTGAAAAACCTTCCTTTTCAAATATGAAAAAAATACTTAAGGCCCATTTGGTACGTGTGTTTAAATAACAGTTTTCAGTTTCTTTGGAAATACTTTGGGTAAGAAAATGTATAAAAATACGTATAATATTGTTTAAGAACTAAAAACATGTGTTTAAATACATATACGAAACGAGCTATAAAGCTCTCTAATTCCTAATTACAAAAATACAATTGTCCTTTTATTCAGAAATAAAAACACAGTATCCCTAGTCTAATTCTCCAAACGTAGAATAACAAAGAGGGATTTTGTTTTCGAAAAAGAAAAATGAATATATAGACTGTCAGGGAAAAACCAAAATCACAAAGTTCTTTATTGCCTATTTGGTTAAATGAAAAGGCACCATTTTTTTTGTTTTCATTTTCAGTTTTAATTGGGCCCACCGCTAAAAAACTGGTTTGATTTTAGCATTTGTATTCAATTTTCATTTTCAGTATTCTAAAAGTTGAATTTGAGTGAAAAAAATTTACTATTTTTTTAATAGAAAACAATTATCAAACCTTGGTATAATGTATTCTATACCCAAATAATATATTTAAAACAACTTACTAAAAACTACCAAATATGAAAATTAATGCTTTTTTCTTTATTTAATTCAAGATTTGAATATAAAATAAAAAAAAAATGAAAAGTAGATACACCACTTTTTGAAACCAAACAAACAATTACTTTCCAACAGGCATTAAAGGGATGGGACTTGTACGCATGACAAGACGTGAAACTTTTCAAACTACATTTTCGAATTAAAGATTTCCCCAAGGAAAAGAAGAGTTGAATTCCCTTTACAAAATTTTTGACAGATGAGTTGAAGATAATTATCAGTAAAAGACCCATGAAATTTATGGCCTATTTGGAGGTTTAAAAAAGGAGGGGGAGTGGAGTAAAGGGGGGGAGAGTAATTCAATTACTTTATTTGGAAGTTTTTTAAGGAATGAAGGGAAGGGATTTGGAGGGGTTTCAACTGCCTCTTACCCCTCATTTTTAATTCCCCTAAATTAGAGAGAGAGAGTAGAGTAGAGTAGACAAATTATTAACCAAATGGATTCCCTAATTTACCCTTTCTAAGTTAACAAAATTATAAACCAATTTTTTTTTCTTTGCTTTCTTTTTCCACTATAATCACCTACGCTGTGTTTCACTATAGCAAATGTGCAACTAAACTGGTTGAGACTTGAGAGAGATCACTGTGACCGTTAGATCTTTTCCAAATCAATGGCCAGCCTTTTGTCAGATTTCGTCAGAGGAAGCCTTCGACTCCAGCTCTGGCTCTGGTTCTAACCAGGAGCAGAGGGAGTGGTGCGACAGCAACAGCCTGAGCGCTAACGTCAGCAAGTCAGAGAGCTGTAGCAGTAGCTTCTCGTACCAGCAGTTTGAGACTGAGTGCGAAGCTTCGAGCTCGATGACGTCATCTTCTCGTTCGGTGGCCGGTAATTTCCTTTTTTAGGCGCTAGTGATGCTGCCGGTGATCGTAGGCAAGGACATGGTGGGTTGGGACGAGAAGAAGCCCGAGAAACCCGAAACCGATTTGTCCAGTACATTCTATTTTTCATTTTTATTATTTATTTTTAGTATTTACTATTTATTCTGTACATTATATTTTTCAGTATTTACTATTTATTTTTGTTTTCTAAATTACTATTAACTATTTTATAATAGTTAATAGTAGTTTTATACTTTTATTAGTGGTATTTGATGGAATGAGAATGTTGATTAAATAATTGTTTAATCTAATAAATTAATCATAGACCAATATTGCAAGTCCATTTTCAAATAGGGGTAAATTTGTCTATTTAAATCATTTCCTCTACTTTCCATCCTAATTTTTAAAACATCCAAACAAGAGGAAGGGCTAATTACTCCCTTCCCCTTTATTAATTTTAAAAACATCCAAATAAGGCAGAAGATAACCATCCCCCTCTACTCTCCTCTCTACTACTCTTCTCCCCTCTACTCCTCTCTACTCTCCTCCCTCTCTAAACTTACAAACAGGCCATTAAATTTGTGAGAGAGGAAATAGATATTGTTTAATATGGTTTTAGAGAGGTAATTGCTAGTAGCTTGATGCCTCCATTGGATTACAACAAAAAGAGAGTTTTTTTCCTCCTTTTTCCCAATCTTATCATTTTTAACAAATCAAATTAACCTTCTGACCATACCTTTTTTTCGACCCAAAAAAAAAAACATTTGCTTTTAAATTAGTCATTTTTCAAATCATCTTTATAGAAAATTGTCTTATTTTCATGTGTTTGATGGTAACCTTGAAAATGAGTGCTATAAAGTGTTTTCTTGTATTTGGTACACATAAAAAATTAGTAACTTTTTCATATAATTTAAAATATGAGAGGGCAATTATGAGAATTAATCAAGTTGTTTTTCAGAAAATAAAGGCAAAAAAACAATCTTTTGAAAATAACCCACATTTTCATTAGAGTTTTCTAATGACCAAGCTTTAGTTTTTTGTTTGAACCACATTTTCTAATATTACCAAAAATTGAAAGGAAATGCTAACAAATGCTTTTAGGACAATGGTTAATAATCCATTTAAAGAAAAAAATTATGAGAAAAAAAAAACAATTAATATTTTGACAGTTTTTTTCATTTTCTATAAAAGTGATGTCAAAACTTTCCTAAAATGGATTGTTAACCATTGTCTAAGGGCACTCGTTAACATGACCCAAATTAAAAAACTCGGCAAACTATATTTAATATAGGGTTTTCAGACGAAATAGATAGATACATAGCACGTAGGGTTAAATTGCTACTTTTATAAACTTTAGGATTTAATTTTTTACTTTTGAAAATGGCCAAAATATTTTTTTCATCTCTAAAGTTGGCATGAATTTGGCTTTTCATCTTTAACTTTAAAAAGTTCATTTTTTCGTAACTTTTTAAAGAAAGTTTTTTAATGGTTTAAAGATGAAAAAAGAAAGAAAAAAAAAAACTTTTTACAAATAGGTCATGAATAATTTAAAAAAAAAAAAACTTTTTTAAAATGAAAGTTGATGAGTGTAACACCGAAGGCTTTGGAATAAAAATGCTTACCAGAAGGAATCCGGTTCTTGTCAAATGGTACTTCAGACGTTTCCCTTTTTGGGCTCAGAAATTAACTCTTCAAAACTTAGATCAATACTGTAGTATCCCCGAAGAACTTGACTCCTTAAATCTGCATTGACCTTGCTTTCCTAGAACCATCAATGAACAATAATGATTAATGAACAATTTAAAAAAAAAAAAAAAAAAAAAAAAAAAAGTGAGGATTGTGATTGAGGGCAAGAGAGGCACAGGAGGAGACATTCAAATAGAGTGGATAAGAAGTTCTGTGACTTTTAGTGCTACTGTTTGATTCTCTTCTGGGTAAGAACTTAATAAATAAGAGAAAGAAGCAGAAGACCTTCCTTGTCCTTTCTTATAAAGAGAAAGAAGCAGAAGACAAAATGACGGAGTAAAAGAGGAAGGAAAATGCTATAACTATTATAAAACACAAAATGTTAACAAATGCATATATGAATGTAACTGGGTAAGCTTCGACAACCTAATAGATGAAATATTTATATTACTTTCTTGTGACTAGTTAGTAGTAACACTGTTTATGTGAGAGAAGATGATGATATGTTATTAATTATTATACTCGGGGAGTTTAGCAAAAAAAAATTATTATACTTGGGAGTACTCTATT
The DNA here is from genome assembly GCA_032878915.1 of Castanopsis chinensis. NCBI lineage: Eukaryota > Viridiplantae > Streptophyta > Magnoliopsida > Fagales > Fagaceae > Castanopsis > Castanopsis chinensis. The sequence goes on along the minus strand of JAVQMG010000083.1, from coordinate 8,583,563 downwards.
GTTCATGCGAAATAAGGGAGTAACACATTTTACGTAGGAGTATCTAATCATTGTATTACCTTCTCTCATATAATAGTAGGTAGGTAAGGAAAAAACACCTGGGGGTGACTACAATTAAGTAGTTAACAACATAATATATAAGGACACCACTGCACTCAAAAGTTTAACTTTATGAGTTGGGGCTCAGTTGTCTTATGTTAATTATTCGACTTATTATTAATCAAACTTTACTCAAACATATATATATATATATATATATCTAACAGCTTTCCCTCACTTGTGAGTCAACCATATATGGGAACCAGACTTACTCTTCCATGTTCATGAGAAGTGCACTATTGACAATATTACATTGTTGGGACTTTCACCAAGATTATCTATGTGTGGGTTTGATGCCTGCTTTCTGCAATGCACACTTTTGTGTTGGTTCCAAATATATGCAATTTTGTCCCTGCTTTAACTACAAAACAGAGACCTCATTAATATATCATATACAAGCCACCAATGGCGAAGTCAAGAATTTTTTTAGGAAGCCAAAATAAACACAATAAAATTCTTAAGTATTAACCAAAAAAAGAAAGATTTAAAACATTCGTTATTTGACAAATCAACTTTAACTTAACAAAAATGAGACCTACACTTCTTTATGGAATTAATATCATTATAATTGATTTTAAGCTAAATTCTTTAGCAATCACTTTCTCTGTTTATATATAGTTAAATAGTCACTAAAGAACTCATTGTTCGTCTTGTATTGAAACTTCATCTTGACAAGTTTATAAACAATAATTTAATTTAATTGTCCAAACCACTACTATGAATAAAACAAAAAAAAAAATTAAAAAAATTACTTTTATCAAATTTAATAAATCCAATTTAAGTATACTAAACTGAGCTACTGTACAAAACAATCTATTATAATTATGGTTGCTTTAGGGGGCCAAAATGAAAATATATCCCTTTCCGGCGAAAAGTTTCAACAAAATACCCCATTTTTGAAATTATTTAGCGATATGCCCCTGTTTTGAAGCTCGATTTTCTAAAAATCGAGTTTCAATGTAAAACTAGATTTTTAGAAAATCGACTTATAGCCAAATTAAACTTAAAAAAAAAAAAAAAAAAAAAATTGGGACTTGAGTTGTATGAACCTGAGTTCCACTTGAAAATCGAGTTTTAAAATATAGGCATATCCCTAAATAATTTCAAAAATTAAGTACTTTGCTAGATCCTTTCACCAAAAGGAATATATTCCCATTTTGTCAGAGTCTTTTGTCTAAATATTGCAAAAAACAAAATTTTTTATGGTTATAGACACTATTCAAAGTTATTTAGGAAAGTGAGGAGAGAGAGTAAAGTTCGACAACAGTGTTGCCAAAATTCTAAGAAAAGTAGGAGAGAAAAAGAGTAAAAACAGGTGAGAGAAAATTTGGAATTTCGGCAACGCTGTTACCGAAATTCTGCTTGCCCAGCCCCTGCCCGTGTGTGAGTGTGCGCAAGTGAAGAAAAAAATGGAGAATTTCGGTAACGCCATTGCCGAAAAAGGAAGAAAAAAAATTGGGGAATTACGGTAATGGCAATACCGAAATTGGGGAAGGGAAAAAAAAAAAAGAATTTCGGTATTGGCAGTACCGAAATTGGGGAAGAAAAAAAAAAAAAAAAATTTTTGGTACTGGGCAGTACCGAAATTGAAAGAAAGAAGAAAGAAAAGAAGACAATTTCGGTACTGGGCAGTACCGAAATTGTCTTCTTTTCCTCTTTTTTTTTTTTTTTTTTCAATTTCGATATTGCCAGTACCGAAATTGTCTTTTTTTTTTTTCCAGTTTCAGTATTGCCATTATTTTTTTTTTTAGAAATGATATGTCCACAACATTTTCACAATATTTTTACAACAAATCTTATGTGGCAAGTTGTTACTGGTTGTTATTTTTGGGACAAAAAAGTAATCTTAGTGTTAGGTTCAAATTTAAACTAATAACAACCAACCACTTATGATTTGTCGTGAAAATGTTATAAAAATGTTGTGAATGTAACATCTTTTTTTTTTTTTCTTCCCCAATTTCGCTATTGCCATTACCGAAATTCCCTAATTTTTTTTACCAAAATTCCCCATTTATTTCCCTTTTTCCTTTGGTCACTCGCGCACGAGCAGGGACTGGGCAGGCAGAATTTCGGTAACAGCGTTGCCGAAATTTCAAATTTTCTCTCACTTGCTTTTAGTCTCTCTCTCCTACTTTTTCTTAGAATTTCGGCAACACCGTTGCCGAAATTCACTCTCTCTCCTCACTTCTCTAAATAACTTTCAACAGTACCTATAATCATAAAAAAATCTTGTTTTTTGCAATATTTAGACAAAAGACTCCATTTTGTCATGGGTTTTTTATTATTTAATTTTTGGTTTGGGCCATATGGTTGAAACCATTTAGTGTTATTATGTTGTGTAATAAAAGGTGAGTTTAGTATCAGTTTTAAACTTTTGACTTTTATGTATAATTTCAAACCTCATTTTTTCTCATATTTTTTTACTTTTTCAAATATTTTTAAAATATAAATATAGTTTAACACACTGCAAAAAAAATTATTTTTGTAATTTAAAAAATATTTTTTTATTATTTTCAGTTTTCAGCAAAATAAACGATATCTAAACGCACACTAAACTTAATATACATCATGGGCACTATTTTTGTCCTGAAGAATCTAGAAAGTATTTGGTAGAATAGTTTGATATAAAATTTATGTAATTTTTTAAAATACGTGTAAATATAAAAGTATGTAAATATATATATAATATTATTTAAAATATAAAAATATGAGTTTGAAATAAAACAACATACAGACCTTAATAATTGTGTTTAATAATTGTGTCATTAGTATATGTTTACTATGGAACTTTCTGCAATAACTCCGGTTAGCGCTCTTCAGCAAAAACAAAAAACTCCATTCCTATGCCGTACATCAACTTAATGACTCTATCAACTAGAACCGTCAGTCTGTCACACACAACAATTGTATGTTGGCTTTTGCAAAAGCAACAATATTCATTATTCTGTACGTACGAGGTAATTATTTTTTATGCCATTTGATGTGTAGTTTAATTGACAGAGCGAATTCATGAGTCTTTTGTCTAAATATTATAAAAAATTAAGTTTTTTATGATTATAGGTATTGTTAAAAGTTATTTAGGGAAGTGAGGAGAGAGAATAAATTTCGGCAATAGTGTTGCCGAAATTCTAAGAAAAAGTATGAGAGAGAAAGAGGGAAAAGGGGAGAGAGAAAATCTAGAATTTCGGTAACGCTGTTACCGAAATTCTGCTGCCCAACCCCTACCCGTGCGCCAGTGTGTGCGAGTGAGCGAAGTGAGGAGGGAAGAAAGAAAAAAAAATTAGGAAATTTCGGTAATGGCAATACCGAAATTGGGGAAGAAAAAAAAAAAAAAAAAAGCCAATTTCGGTACTACCAATACTGAAATTGGGGAAGGAAAAAAATAAATAAATAATTTTGGTACTGCCAATACCAAAAAAATAATAATAATAATTTTGGTACTGCCCATACCGAAATTGGGGAAGAAAAAAAAAAAAAAAAAGGCAATTTCGGTACTGCCAATACCGAAACTGGGGAAGAAGAAAAAAAAAATCAATTTCGGTACTGCCAATACCGAAATTGGAAAAAAAAAAAAAAAGATAATTTCGGTACTACCCATACCGAAATTAAAAAAAAAAAAAAAAAAAAAAAGAAAGAAAGGCAATTTCGGTACTGCCCTACCGAAATTGAAAAAAAAAAAAAAAGAAAGGCAATTTCGGTACTGGCAGTACCGAAATTGCCTTTCTTTTTTTCTTTTCTTTTTTTAATTTTTTTTCTGGACAATACCGAAATTGTCTTCTTTTTTTTTTTTTTTCTTTTTTCTTTTTTTTTTCTTCCCCAATTTTGGTATTGCCATTACCGAAATTCCCCATTTATTTCTTCTCGCCTCACTTCACTCACTCGCGCACACACTCGCGCACGGGCAGGGATTAGGCAGCAGAATTTCGGTAACAACGTTACCGAAATTCCAGATTTTCTCTCTCCCCCCTTTTCCCTCTTTCTCTCTCCTACTTTTCTTAGAATTTCAGCAACACTGTTGCCGAAATTCACTCTCTCTCCTCATTTCCCTAAATAACTCTCAACAGGACCTATAACCATAAAAAAAACTTAATTTTTTGCAATATTTAAACAAAAGACTCGTGAATTCGTAGTGGTTTTACATATATAGTGGTTAGGTAGCACGTGTAAGGCACTTACTTGCTAAGGTCAATTTTAAATTTTATTTGTATTACAAAATAAAAATAAAAATAAAAATTATTTAATTTTTAAAGTATATAAAAATTTACATTAATCAAAATAAATAGTAATTTTAAAAATTTTGATAATCATATTTTAAAAAGTTAATCTCATTTGCATAAAAATTTTAATCTACCACAGATATTTATTGTCATGAGGCATTTTGAAAAAAAAAAAAAAAATTGTAAATGCTATGGGTCCATTCCTTGATGTTATCTGTTGGTTTTTATTTTTATTTTTATTTTTTTAAAATACAAAAGATAATATGCAATACTTATCTTTTGCTGAGGGAAATCTGGTTGGTGAGGAATTAATCTTCAAAGTTAATGCTCCCCTCCCCTTCGTAATCATATGTGACGGCATTGCTATTTTAAGATAACTAGTATTACTAGTACGTGTCATTTCAAAGTTAATGCTCCCTTCCCCCCTACGTAATCATATGTGACGTCATTGCTATATTAAGAATTTGTACTACTAGTAGGTGTCATTAAAGCATTAGCCGAAAAAAAAAAAAAAAAAAAAAAGAGAGTTGTCGTCAAGAAAAATGTTAAAAGGATATTATAAATTCTATATAATATATCTTTTCAAATATATACATGATTCCTCTGTGTGAACTAAATTTTTATATAACTCATAAATACTTTTAACCTTTGCATTTAATAGAGAAAAAATTTAAATACAATTCAGTAAAAATTTATCTTCAACTTCACTTAAAATACTTATAAAATAAAACACTCTCCTACTAATCTATGTCTTTTAAACATACTTATCCAAAAAAAAAAAACAAAAATTATGAAACTAAACCAAAAAGAAGTTTCATCGATTGTACGTGCAAACCGTGTGTGATGAGGTTAGTAATTTATATAATTTGTTGTGTCAACAATTATCAAAACACATTTCATAGGTTCTAGTAAGTTTAATTGTTAAAGTCTCTAATGGTTGAATAAAAAATCTGAGACTCAATCTCTACTTTCATAAAAAACTAATTAGTGTCTTGGTCTAATGATAAAGAGTTATCATCAAAAGCAAATGCCATAAATTGAAACTCCCTTTAAAACAAATACAAAAACAAAACACATTTCAAATATTGATTTATTATTAGTGGTTGAAGTCCAATCACATATTTTGACACATCAGTTTGTATGTTGATACATCATTTTGTAAACTTTAGACAGTAAGGTTGAGTTTGGATAGTTGAACGTGTCCAGCGTTCAGCGTTTTTTTTTTCCTGCGCACGAGTTTCAACCAGGGACAAGGGGCACTGTTCATTGCTATGTGGGTACTGTTCATGAACAGTACACGCAATTTTCAGCTCCTTTCTAATTAAAAATGGAATCCGCAGTACTATTCACACATTTAAAAATTATTTTGCTACAGTGTTTTCAGTTTTCAGCGTTATCCAAACAGACCGTAAAAATGTTTAGAAGAAAACTTAACGCCCTTATCTATAATAGTATATAGTTACAGCTATCATATTAATGATTGCAAGTTATAAAAAGAAATAAATAAATACAAATGAAACAAAATTATTTAAAAACAAAACAACCATTTAGACTTGGCAAGGATATTTTGGGGTCTAAGGAGATAAGTTTTAGTGATTTATAAAAAATTATTTTAATGTTTTTTATTCAACTTTTTGTATTTACTTTGTTCAAAAATTGTTCTTTTTCCTTGAATTTAGCTTTTATTAATATCTCTTTTACAAGTTGTTAGGAAAAATAAATATCAATGATTATTTAACATATTCATAAAAAACTCATAATTTTCTTTCTTTAAAACAATATAGGGTTTCAATTGTGTTATATTTCTATTGGCTCAATATCTTGGGAATCTTATTGAAAACAGTGAAAAATGCTGAACTCACGTATATTTCTTCTTCTTCTTCTTTTTCTTTTAAATTAACCAACATTATATATTTTTTTGGGCTTTTATGTACAATTTTGGGGCCTTGAAACCTTTGAAAACATTTAGAGAGAGATAGGTGCCTAAGGCCTAGGCTTTGAGCTGGAAGTGATAACATCTCTATTAATGTAGGCATTTTTTCACCCAAATTGAGGAGTAAAAGTTACTTTTTAATTTGAAAAATGTTACGACTATAACATTTTCACAAAGTTTAACAACAAATTATAGTTGGCAAATAGTTATTGGTTTTAATTTGAATCTACTATTAAAATTACTTTTTTGACTACTTATTTTTTCAAATACACTTGCCAATAGAATCTTTCGGTTTGGGCTCCCATGGTGGCCGAGTCTCCTACCTTCTTCTCCCATATAGAATCTTTCTGCTTGCTTGCATGTATCTTTTTCTTTGGATTTATGCATTATGATTTGCCTATAATTATTATTTTATTAACGTTGTTATTAATAATCAATAATTATTCCATCATCTAATTTCATGGTTGTGGAGTCCTTTTAACTTTACAATTACATTATTAGGTGTGTATCTTCTGTATAAGAATTGATTTCACTTGCTTTGTTTTAACATTCAACAATTGACATCAATAATCACAAAACTCAACAACACAATAATTACTAACCATAAACAGCTTTTTTTTTTTTTTTTTTTTTTATAAGAGAGTTTCAACTATGGCGTCCACTCCTAATAATAGCTCTTTATCATCAGACCAAAACACCAATCGGTTTTCAGTATAAACAAATATTGAATTTAACCATAAACATCTTGGCCTTATATGTTATAATGTATTGATATCATGGACATACCTCTAATTGCATACATATCTCCACTTGAAAGTTGAAACTCAAAAAACAATGTGATGGGGAGGAATAAGAGATAAAGTTTTTAAGTAACGGAAAAGGTTGTCAAAGAAAAAATTAAGTGATAATTGTTAGTGTATAGCTTAGACTAGATTAGCCCATTAGGCTTAGCCCAGTATACTGTACTTGTAGTTTACTCATATTACTTGTACTGCACACATACCCAGCCTATATAAGGCTCTCTATTGTACATTATTATATACATCAATATACACAGACTATTCAGTCTTTTCCCTCTCACTTTATCTCTTTAACATGGTATCAGAGTCATTCCTCTGACTTTCTGGTTCCTGTGGACATCTCCAGCGTTCTTCCGCTGCCCTCGCCTTTATCTAGTAGCCACTGTCAGAAGCGAGTCACCGCTGTCACGCCCACAGTTCCTGCACCTCTCGGAACTCACTGTTTTGTTCATTCTACTGTCAAAGCAAAGACATAAAGTGACAGAACAGCCAAACCCGAGCAAAACCTGACCAAGAACAGCCAGAAACGAGCTTGCACGCGCCCGCACGCGCCGCCCAAAGTTTCTAAGTGTCGAACACGCGCTGCACGCGCCACCATTGTCCTTGCACGCGTTGCACGCGCCGGTACCACGTGCCCCACTCGTGCCACGCACTCCACACGCCAGGGACTTTCGGCGTCCTGCCACGTCAGCCCTAGTGACGTCACTGCCACGTCAGCCTTAGTGACGTCATTTGCCACGTCATCTGCCATGTCATATGCCACGTCAGCGCTGATCCGTGACCGTTGACTTTGACCGTTGACTTTGACCGAAGTCAAAATTTTTCAACAGGACCTGTCTTGCTCAGTTTTTCGCGTAGATTCTAATTTTGGGCTCTGTTTTTGTATTTGAGGTTTCTAAATCTCATTTTTTGGGCATTTTTCCTCATTATAACTCAACAAAATGATCGAGATATCATACGTCCTATCACTATTATGTTGGATGGTCCTACTAGCTATCATGCATGCTCTCAGAATATGACTGTCTTCTTGAAGGGTCGTAAACTGTGGAGATATGTGACTGGTTCAATTCCTAAGCCAGTACCAAACCCTAAGTCCAAAGCCACAGTTGCTGAAGATGATTATGAAGAACGCCTAGAGGAATGGGAGAGTATTCAGAGTAAGATTCTGTCTTGGTTTATCAATACCTCTGTTCCCTTCATTCATAATCTTCTTCCTCATCTTGAGACTGCTGAGGACGCTTGGAAATTTTTGGCTGATCGCTATAATTGTACTAATGATTCAAGCTTGGAGTTCCACATTGAATCGAAACTTTATCAGATGCGCCAAGAGACAGGTCAATCTATTTCTGATTATTACTCTCAAACTTCTACTATGTGGGAACAACTTTCTGCTGCAGATCCTCCACTAGTGTGTTCCAAGGACATTAAGCTCTTTGCCAAATATTGGGATCGCCGTCAATTCATGCACTTCATGATGGGTTTACGTGAGGACTTTGAGCCTACTAGGGCTTCTCTGCTTAGCCAATATCCTACTCCTTCTCTTGATGCTGCAGTCAAGGAGCTCATTTCTGAGGAGAACCGTCGACCTACTCATCACATGTCATCATCTGATCATGTATTGGCTACACCATCTCCACAGCCTCCCATTGCTGCATTCACTACTCCTCCACGAATAAACTCTGGGTGTCCCACCTCTCAGTCTTCCAAAGGTACTCGCTGTGAGTTTTGCCGTGCTAAAGGCCATGATATCTCAGTTTGTCACAAACTGCAGAAATTTATGCAAGAACAGAATAAAGCTTCTCTTCCTCGGGCAGCTGTTGTATGTCCTCCAAATCCAACAGTTCCTACAGGTCCATCTTTAGCTTCCTCACTTACTACGGCTGATATTAAGGCAGTTGTTTAACAGGTTTTATCCCGAACTTCTACTGCCCTTTCTGTCACCTCAGGTAAACAATCTTGGTTTTTTGATATTGCATGTTGTAACCATATGACTCTTGATGAATCCCAATTTTCTGATAAGGCACCCTTAGCACACCCTATCACTATTTACACTGCTGATGGAACTCCTATGCCTGTTAGTCATAAAGGAACAATCTTTTCTCCTAGTTTATCCCTTAGTGACACCTTTCATATCCCAAAGCTATCCCTCAATTTGCTTTCTGTTGGTCAACTTTGTGAATTAGGTGTAGATCTTCTCTTTACTAATCATGGTGTGGATGTGCAGGATCCCCGGACGGGTCAAGTACTTGGGACAGGGCGTAAGGTTGGTCGCATGTTTGAGGTTCATGACTTGAAGATTCCTTCACAAGTTGTTTCTACAGCTACTACCATTACCACCCCCTAACCTGATCTTTGGCATGCTCGTTTTAGTCATCCATCCTTATCTCATCTTCAATTGTTAGCTTCTCAAGGTCATTTAGGTTCAGTTCAGTTTCAAAAATTTGATTGTACTTCCTGTCATTTTGGCAAACAAGCTAAATTGCCCTTTAATAATAGTGACTTTTTTTCTTCTGCACCTTTTGATCTTATTCATTCTGATATTTGGGGTCCTGCACCAGTTCCTACTGAGGGGGGATCTAGATATTTGGTCATATTTGTAGATGATTTCTCTCGATATACTTGGATTTATCTGCTTCACCATAGGTCTGAACTTGTGTCTATTTACCAAACATTTCATAAAATGGTTAAAACACAGTTTAATCGCACTGTCAAAGTCTTTTGATCAGATAATGCCTAAGAATATAATGATAAATCTTTCCTATCCTTTTTAAACAGTCATGGTATCCTTCCTCAGCGGTCTTGTCCTTATACCTCTCAACAAAATGGTTGTGCAGAACGAAAACATCGTCACATTCTTGATGTTGTCCACACCCTTCTCATTTCTGCCTCTCTTCCTTAGCGCTTTTGGGGTGAGGCAACATTCACTACTATGTACACCATTAATCGTATTCCTTCACCCACTACACATAACAAATCACCATTCAAACTTCTCTATGGTCAAATCCCTGACTACTCATCTCTTCGGGTTTTTGGTTGTGGTTACTTTGTCTCTCTTCCTCCTCATGAACGAACAAAGCTTTAACCTCGTACTCGTCTCTATTGTTTCCTTGGTTATGGTGTCTCTCAAAAGGGGTTTCGCTGCTATGATCCCATTTCTCATTGGCTTCGTGTCTCCCGTAATGTTGAGTTTTTAGAACATCTTCCTTTCACGAGTCTTCAACAGTTTCCTGCATCCTCTTCCTTTGAGTCTCCCATTTTTACCGATCTTTTCCTCCCTCTCTATCCTGAACTTGTGGAGGATTCTTCTACATCGGCTGCCTCTCCAGATGACTCATCTCCGGCTCTGTCCCCGGCACATGACCCGCCTGTCTTGGATCCTGTGGCACCACCTTCTCCTGAGTTACCTGTTAGTCCTGAACTTCATCGTTCCACCCGGGTAAGCATTCCTCCCCCTTATCTTACTGATTATCACTGCTCTTTTGCTTTTGCCACCCTCTATGAACCTCACACCTATCGTGAGGCCTATACTGACCCTCTTTGACAGCAAGCTATGAATGAAGAACTAGATGCCCTTCATAAGAATCACACTTGGGATATGGTTGATTTGCCTCCTAGTTAGTCTGTAGTAGGTTGTATGTGGGTTTACAAGATCAAGACCAAAGTTGATGGATCTGTTGAACGATACAAGGCTCGTCTTGTTGCCAAGGGCTTTACTCAGGAGTATGGCATTGACTATGAGGAAACATTTGCTCCTGTTGCTCGCCTTACATGTATCAGATGTCTCATTGCTATGGCTGCTGTTCGCCATTGGCCTCTTTATCAAATGGATGTGAAGAATGCTTTCCTTAATGAAGATCTCCAAGAAGAAGTGTACATGCAGCCACCCCCTGGCTATCTACACTCAGGCAGTCAAGTTTGTCACCTTCGTCGTGCTCTTTATGGCCTCAAGCAGGCTCCTCGAGCTTGGTTTGAAAAGTTTAGCTCAGTTGTTACTCAATAGGGTTTCACTTCGAGTCCTCATGACACTGCTCTTTTTGTCCGACGATCCCCTGCTGGTATCATTCTTATTCTTCTTTATGTTGATGATATGATTATTACTGGAGATGATTCTGCAGGTATCCACTCTCTTCAGCACTTCCTCAGTCAGCATTTTGAGATGAAAGATCTAAGCACTCTCAGCTATTTTCTTGGGCTTGAGGTTAGCTTGTCCTCTGATGGATACTGTCTTTCCCAAGCTAAATATGCTTCTAATCTTCTCTCCAAAGCCGGTATCACCGACAACAAGACTATTTCCACTCCCTTGGAATACAATGCAAAGCTCACACCCTTGGATGGTGAACCTATATCTGATGCTACATGCTATCGTCAGTTGGTTGGTAGTCTGATCTATCTCACTGTTACTCGTCCTGATATCTCACATGCCGTGGGTATGGTTAGTAAGTTCATGGATGCTCCTCGTTCTGTTCACTATGCTGCAGTTCTTCAGATTCTTCGATATGTCAAGGGCACACTTTATCATGGTCTCCACTACTCCTCTCGGTCTTCTCTCGAGCTTCATGCTTACTCAGATGCAGACTGAGCAGGTGATCCGACTGATCAATGCTCTATTACAGGTTTTTGTTTCCTGTTAGGTACTTCCCTTATATCATAACGTAGCAAGAAGCAGGATGTGGTTTCTCGTTCCAGTACTGAGGCTGAGTATCGTGCCCTTGCCGACACCACCTACGAGCTTGTCTGGCTCCGCTGGCTCTTGGCTGACATGGATGCTCCCTAGCCCACTGCCACTCCTCTTTATTGTGACAACCGTAGTGCCATTTACATTGCTCATAATGATGTCTTCCATGAACGCACTAAGCACATTGAGATTGACTGCCACATCACTCGCCAGCATCTCAAGAAAGGCAATCTCAAGTTATTCTCTATCTCCTCTGCTGACCAGCCTGCTAATATCTTCACCAAGACTCACCCGGCTGGTCGTCTTCGAGATCTTATATCCAAACTCCAGTTGGCTTCCTCCTTGCCGCCTCGAGTTTAAGGGGGGATGTTAGTGTATAGCTTAGACTAGATTAGCTCATTGGGCTTAGCCCAGTATACTGTACTTGTAGTTTACTCATATTACTTGTACTGCATACATACCTAGCCTATATAAGGCTCTCTATTGTACATTATTATATACATCAATATATACAGACTATTTAGTCTTTTCTCTCTCACTTTATCTCTTTAACCATAATTAATACATACTTATCATTTATCAACGTTACATATTCTGCAAAATTAATCTCTATTTGGTTTTCAAACCAAAGTAAAAAATATATATATATATATATATATTTTATAATTCGATAGTTGTAATGGAGGATGAGAGATTTGAACCCTATAAATCTCCTAGAGATGATATTTTTTGTTCCTTTATCACTATGACAAGAATCATATGCAGCTTAGTTACAGGGTGGCGCACATTGATACACTTGACGGAAGCGACAAATGGGAGGAAAGAAAGGTACATATATTATCATCAGAAACCATGAGGGTCTTTTTGCTTGCCCTGATCTTATCAAGTTTGATACATTTAACATTACATGTTGCCGTTTGTTTGAACATCCTGTAAAATAGAACCTATTGCATGAAAGTTTTGATGGTCTTGCCATCTAAAATGGCTGCCTGAGGATAATTTGGGTTTTGGATAATCCACAAAAAGAAAATGTACTCATACAGGGGGACAAATTTGGGTACCCCCGAAGTAACATAAATGCATACTCCCTCCTCTCACATAACTATGGGTCTCACTAGAGGTGTCAATGTTCGACCCAACCCGCAAATATGACATAAACTTGACATGGGTTTTTTCGGGTACGAGTTGGGCCTTAATGAGTTTGGGTCATAAATGAGTCGACTTGAAAGCGACATGATAAGAAACATGTTATAAGCGGGTCAACCCGCATAACCCGTAATAGACACATTTGACACGCCAATTTATATGTGTCAACCCGAAATGATCCACTTACCCATTTAACTCGTATAACAAATAAATATTTATTTTATTTTAGATTTGTTAAATTCCTTTTAAATCCAAACATATATTTTAAATTTAAAAAGAAAAGTGAGTAATTACAAAAATTTACAAGGGATATAATTGGAAATTAAAACTTTACAAACCCTAGATCTCTAAACCCTACAAACCCTAAACCTCTAAACCTTCTTATAATTTTTTTTTTTTTAATTTCAGCTAAGTTCTAAGGATATTATATTTTTGTTGAACTATGTTATTTTATTTTTATTAAACTATGTTATTTTGAACTTGGGCAAAAGTGTTGCACTTCTTTTGGAGTGTAAAGAACTTATTTCTAGATGAATGTTATACTTTTGTAGAACTATATTATTTTGAATGTGGGTTGAAGACTTGAAGTGTTTGCACTGCTTTTTAGGATGTAAAAAAAAATTATTTTTATATGGATGTTATATTTAATATTATGCAAGTTAAAATGGGTTGTGTTATATTCGTGTCAACCCAACACGACTCATTTAATAAGCGTATCAAACCCGCCTTATTACAGGTCGGATTAGGGTTGAAGGATCATGACACGATTATTAAATAGGTCGAGTTAGGGTTGAGCTATTTAGTCGAATATCCCTACCTCGACACGACACGAACCCGACACGCTAACCCGAATTGACACCCCTAGGTATCACTAATTAAATTTATGGTAGGACCCACAATTCATGTGAGAGAGGAGAGTACGCATTTATGATACTTCTGAAGTATTCAATAATTTTCTCTCATACAAGAGCACAAGGACTATAACTAAGGAGGCAAATGGTACTAGAACCAAAAAATATTAATGAACATTAAAAAAAAATAAATAAATAAGGGCAAAATGCAAAATTGACCCTCTAAGTTTCTTTAGATTTCAATTCAGTCCTCTAACTTTACTTTTATTCATTTCAGTCCTCTAACTTTCAAGTTTATTTAATTAAGGTTTTTCCATCAACTTTTGTTGTATGTTATGGTTAATTTTTCTGCAAATTTTTAAATTAAAAAAAATTCAATTAATGATTGAAAAATATTCTCTAGCTTTTTATTTTCAAAAAATTTTAACAAAAGTTAACTAAAAGACCTTAATTGAATAAATCTGAAACTTAGAGGACTTAAATGAATAAAAGCAAAATTAAAGGACTGAAATGAAATCTGAAGAAAGTTAGAGGGTTAGTTTTGCATTTTAGCCAATAAATAATTATAGAATAAAGTAATGACCAGTTTGAATTAAAGGGAAGCGAGAGAGAGTAGAGTAGAGTATAATGGACTCAAAATTAGTCTATTTTCAGTCAACTCTACTCTACTCTCCCTCCCTCCTCCCTCAAACCAAACAAGCCTTAAAAGTTATACAAAATGCAATATAAATGTAAACTATAATGTATTATTCACACCTAGGTCAATTTACTTAGTTTCCGCCAACTAATCTAAAATAAAGAAACAAAAATAATCAATTCATAACTAATAACAATTAATTCAAGAGATTAAACTTAGTTATAAATAATGTTTAAACATGTAATTTGGTTACTCAAAAACATATTGAGAGAATAAATCAATATAAAGTATAAGAGTATAGCAATATTCCTTGAAAGTTTTATATTGTCTCACTGTATTAAATGCTTTTAAAAAAGACTCCCTCTATCCTAGTTTGTTTATCCTTATATCATTTTGGGATGTCCCAAAACATTGCCCTATTCTAAAATTACAACTTATTAATTTACTAATGCTCCTATTATGCCCCTACTTTATTTCCAAAACCATTTGAAAAGAAAACCAACATATATTGGGTTTTTAAATTTTGATTGAAAATATAAACTAGAATTTATATTTGAATTAATCCAAAATTGCTTGGAGCCAATACCCAATAGTTTTTGTATTGTGGTAGTTGTAGATTTTTCAAATTTGATTAAGAGGATAAGTTTCAATTTGTGCTGTGTAGTTTCAAAAGTGCTAATACTGGTAAGGAGCAGATTTTTGTGCTTGTAATTTCAGATTTAATATTCCTATTTTTGATAAATTTATTTAAGGGTAGTTTTGAAAATTTATACATTTTTTTTAAGGCAGATAAGATTATAAATAATGTTTCCTTAAAAAGTTTAATTTTTGAAACAAGACAAACAAATTAAGATGGATGGAGTATTTAGAATTCAACTTTATTGCTCCATTACTATAATTATTTAAAAGTTAAGTAACTTGAACTAATAACAAAAACCCAGAGTTTGAAACTTTAAAAAAGTCAAGAAATTTGTGAAGAAAGAAAAGAAGATTATTAGAAGGATAGAAGCAATAGAAATTCAGTGTCATGTTTTTCTAGTTATTTTAAATTAAAATATAGAACTCACTACAATATTTTTTTTAACTTGATTTTTTTTTATAGATAATTTGATAGAATTTCAACTTATGTTATTTCTATATAATGATTAATCTGTACTATCATGCTAAAGTATTAATTGATTTTTTTTGTAGGCAAGGTTCAACACCAAATCTCTTATTCCATAATGACTTTAGTCACTTTACTAATTAAGCTACTAGAAAAAAAAAAAAAAAAAAAAAGTCTTCTAATCTTTTCCATTCGAATATAAAATAAAATAAAAAGCGGTAAATACCATGAGTCTATCTTTCATGTTATTTGTTGTTTTTTTACTTAAAATAAATTTAATTAATTAAAAAGAAAGATAATATGATATACATATCTCTTGGTGAGGACAATCTGGTTGGCGGGTAGCGGGGTAGGTAATCTTCAAAGTTATTGCCTTCTCCCCCGACGTAATCCCCCTACGTATTTTTCCCTGACGTCGTCTCTATTATATGTAACATTTATTTTTATTGAAAATGTGACATTTATATCATTCAGTATAAATATTTAAATAACAAAAAATGGATTGCCAACCCACAAGCTGCTAGGGTTTTTTTTTAGTTACCATCATATTCATACGTGAGTTGTATTATGCTCAATAGAAAGGTTTAAGAACCATTAAAAAAGAGAGTAATATATGTTGGAGTTGCTACAAAAAATTTTACTACATGACACTTATAAATTGATGTAGTAGTAATCACTAAAGTACATTTCAAACATTTATTTGTTATAGCTCCGTATGTTTCAACCTAAAAATATTTTAGATCAAAATACAAAACTCATATTTTAAGTTTCTCTACTTTTTATTTCAATATTCTCGGTCTCTCTTCTCCCTCTTTCCCTCTCACAATCTCTCTTTCTCTCTCTTTCCCTCTCCTTCTCCCTCTCAGTCTCTTAGAATTAGGTTAGGGTATTGAGTGGGGATTAGATTTTTGTTCTTCAATGTTGTTCTCCATAGGACACCATTTCTTAAAGTTAATTTTTTTTTAAAATTAGTATTTTCTTATATTTAACACAAATAATAAATTTAAATTAAAAAGGGACAAAACCCCGTCATTTTGCTATAAATAATAGCAGTAGCTAACAGATTGTTAATGAATGAATTAATTGAGAATTAGTGAAACTTAGAAGACTAAAATGATAAAATTCAAACTTAAAGGACCGAAATGAAAAATGATAAAATTTGGATAGTAAATTTTTTTATTTTTATCTTTTAAAATACAAAATATAATATGATATACTACTTATCTCTGGGTGAGGGAAATCTAGTTGGTGAGGGATTAATCTTCTAAAACAGGGTTTGGATAGTGGCAAACAGCCCATCTGCGTTATTTTGTATGGGTTCTGTGCACTGTTTACGGGACCTGCAAATATTTTTTTCAGCAAAATTACTTTAAAACTAGATTCCATGGCACTAGTTACAAATTTAAAAATTATTTTGTTACAGTATTTTTAATTTTTAGTTTTTAATTTTCAATAATAAACAGTATACAATATTTTTAATTTTTAACAATAATCCGTGTTTAAACAGACCCTAAGTTAATGCTTTTTTTCCCTACCGAATCATATGTGACGTCATTTCTATTAAATAGAACATTTATATTATTCAGTGTAAATAGTTAAATAATAAAAAATAGATTGCCGACAAAGGAATTTATTGGTGACCGATGATTTGAAAGAAACTCGTGCTAGTAGTAGGTGTCATTAGGGGGAAAAAAAGAAAAAGTTAAAATGTCACTATATAATGCATATAAATTGTTGCGTCAGCGATCACCGTTTACAAATATTTTTGGTAGAAAACCGTTTTCAAATATTGATTTATTGTATGTAGTTACATATAATGATAAATCAATTTATAAACTTTAGGTGGTAAAATTTGTATTATTTTTAATATTTTTTAAAAAAGTAAAAAAAAAATTGAATTTGAGAGAAAAAGTTAACTTCCTAATCTGTAATAGGTGTGTAGCCAACTTGGACCGGTGTATTTAGTTGGTTTTTAGGAGTTGAAAGGTTGAGTTGGGTTGCCATTTTTTTTTTTTTTTTTTTTACAGCAAGTTTGGGTTAGATGTAGGTCAGCAGAATCATAAATCTACCTAGCATGACCCGTTCCACCTATATTTATATATATATATATATATATATATATATATAAATATATTATATGACTTTGTTATTTAATTTACTCTTTTTCCCATTTTTCTTAATAAAAGTGAATCCAATTTGGTTTGATTTGTTACCATCATCAACATTATAAAATTATAAATCTGCTATTATATGTGTTGGTTTAGTATTATGCTCAAATTTAAAAAGTTATAAATTTTCTTTTAATTGTATTAGTTTGGTCCTATGCTTAAGTTTGATTAGTGCATCAAATCAATACCAATAAGATTATAAATATGTTATTATTTGTGTTGGTAATTTTATAAATCTATTGTTATAATACTTAGATTAAAAAAAAAAAAAAAACTGTTAAATCTATGAGCCCAATCCAATCAACGTGGGTTGAGTTGGGCCCCTATGATGGGTAAGGTTGGGTTGGGTTTTTTTATTTTTTATTTTTTTATCTTTTTTTCAACTTGACCATAGTGAGTTGGATTAAAAAAACCCTTCAACCCAACCTGACCTAATCAATACACACCCTTAGTTATAAAAAGAAATAAATAAATACAAACAGAACAATATAATTTGAAAACAAAACAACAGTATAGACTTGGCAACAAAGATAATACATCAATACATTCTGGGGCATGAGGCGATAAATTTTAGTTATTTAAAACAAAAATTAATGTTATTTATTCAACTTTTTATATTTACTTTGTTCAAAAATTATTCTTTTTCCAAGTATTGAGCTTTTATTAATATCTCTTTTACAAGTTATTAGGAAAATTAATTTTCAATGATTATTTAACATATTCATAACAAACTCAAAATTTTCTTTCCCTAAAACAATGTAGGGTTTCAACTGTGTTAGATTTCTATTGGCTCAATATCTTGAGGGTCTTATTAAAAACAATGAAAAAAATGTAAAAAACTCACGTATATATATATTTTTAAACAATTACCATTGTAGAGAGATGAAGAGTCCAAATAAGGATAATGGGTCGTGGGTTGCACCCAAGGATGTCAAGGAGCTCGAAGACAAGCGCGTATTAGTGAAGGCAAGTAGATTACTGGGCTGAGGAAGAGGTCTGATCATAATGAACAGGTGACGTTGTTCGAGGAGTAATCCTTCCTTGGCCAACAGAGTGGAAGCCTAAAGTTTGACCATCCATCAAGTATTGGACAGTGGGCAACCGTGCTTAGGAGGTTAAGCTTTCGAGAGAGATGAGTCAATAGAAAATTGAAAATTTTCTGGGAAGAAAGCTACTACCACCGCATTGAATGATCTGCATCTAACTCTCTAGCCGCATTAATGTGAAAGTGATATTTGAATAGTGACTTTCAGCCTTACAGCTACCCACCAAGCCTTCAGGAATGTGTTGAAAGGACAAGTATTAAGGAGATTAGGAATCTAATCTACATGTAGAAGGCTAAAGTGAAAGAGGGGAAGGGAATATAAAAGGAAGGATTCTATTGCAATAAGGATCATCAGAAAATCAGGAAAGAAATCATTGTATATCTAAGAACTTGAATATTTGTATAAGTTCAAAGAAATATGTAAAAGCATACCATCCTTAGACCTGACCGAGGAGTATTTTTCTTTTTCAAACTATCTATCTTGCTCATTCTAACACCAACTAGCCTATTGTGATGAACATTCTAACTCATTGAACATTCAGTAACAGCCTCACTCTCTAACAAATTTATTGTTTTGGGCTCATTGGGTCACTGTCCAAACCTCTAGGGTCGTGGATCAAAATGTGTCCTTACAACCATCATTATACATTTTTTGGGGATTTTATGTACAATTTTGGGGCTTTTTATTTGTTTACTAGGGTCCTTGAAACCTTTGAAAACATTTTGAGATAGATAGGGGCCTAAGGCCTAGGCTTTGAGCAGGAAGTGATAACATCTCCAACAATGTAGGCATTTTTTCACCAAATTGAAGAGTAGAAGTTGCATATTTGTTTGAAAAATATTACTTCTACAACATTTTAACAATAGTTTTACCACAAACGGTAAGCGGCACATTGTTACTAATTTTAATCTAAACCCATCATTAAAATTACTTTTTTTCTACTTATTTTTTCAAATATATTTGTCAATGGAATCTTTCCTTTCTCTATTCCAATTAAATATGATTTTTTATTCTTTGTTAAAGATTCTTTTAGTTATTTTTCTTTACTTTTTCTTTTTTTAAGTCAAAAAATTCTTTTGTTAATAAACAGCGACTCTTCAATATAGGGAGAGTCACAGAAAAAAGGGCATTTACCCCTAATTTACAAATTATACATCAAAATGTTCATATTTTGAAACTATTTAGTTAAATGTCCATATGTCGAGTTCTATGCATATTTTGCCATTTCAACATTGATAATGTTCAATTACACCTAAATATATACGCAGAACTCGATTTTGAAGATATCGAATTTTTTGCAGAACTCAAGTTTAAAAAATATGGATATTTTGCTAAATAATTTCAAAACATGAGCATTTTACTGCATAATTTAAAATTAGAGTGAATGCCCATTTTCTCCTAGAGTCACTGTTGAAACTGAATATATATATATATATATATATATAACTACTACGAATTCACTCTATCAACTAAACTACACATACCACATGGCATAAAAAATAATTACCTCGTACGTACAGAATAATGAATATGGTTGCATCTGCAAAAGCCAAAATACTATATATATATATATATATATATAAACCATATAAAAAGCAGCAATGCCGCTACAGTGAACATTTTGTTTAGTTAGTCTTTTTTTTTTTTTTTTTTTTTTTCAAGTTTTGAATAGTTACTATAGTGCCACTTTGGTTTGTTCAAGTGGCATTGTAGCTACATCAACTAGAACATTTTTTCTCCAGTCATCCGTTTGTACTTATGTTTTCCTTTGAAATATTTATAAGAACCTGTGTATATATATATATATATATATATTATATTGACACAATAAATTTCACAATATTTTTACTATTATTGAGGTGTCAATTTTTATAAGTCAAAATAAAATAAAAAAATATAAAACTGTAACCAACCACAACTGAAAAAAAATATTTTGTGAAAATGTTGTGACATTTGTTGGGTGAATGTGTAAAAGCTACAGTACTTTTAGTTTGTCCAATATGTATTGTTCATCGTTTTTTTTTTTTTTTTCAATCATCGATTTGTGCTCTTTTTCCTATATATAATGCTGCTATAGTACACATTTGGTTTACTTAGTCTTTTTTTTTTAAGTTTTGAACAGTTGCTATAGTGTCACTTTGGTTTGTTCAAGTGGTACTATAACTGTAGTAACTAGAGCGTTTTTTTCCTAGTCTTCCGTTTGTACTTTTTTTTCTTTTAAATATTTATAAGAACCCGCATATATATTATTATAATAACACAAAATATTTCACAATATTTTCACAATTATTGAGATGTCAATTTTTTATAAGTCAAAATAAAATATTAAATTGTAACCAACCACAACTAAAAATAAATTTTTTGTGAAAATGTTGTGACACTTGTTGGGTGAATGTATAAAATCTACCGTACTTTTAGTTTGTCCAATATGTACTATTCATTTTTTTTTCCAGAGATTGATTTGTGCTTTTTTTCTATATATAAACAAAGCGAATAGGCTCATGAATAGTGTTATGAACAGTATTTTTGGTTTAGGACTTGCCTTCCCCCCCCCCCCTTTTTTTTAAGTTCACCAACTTGGTTTGACATTTTTTTATTTTATTTTTTATTTTTTTAAAGGATCTTTATAGGTTTACTTTGTACTTGTAATGTAAACTTATATTGTATATACAGAAAAAATAGCAAATATTATATACATTTAATAAGTTTATAAACAGTGTTATGAACAGTATTTTTGGTTTAGTGAGTTGCCTCTTTCCCTTTTTTTCTTTTTCTCTTTTTATTTCTTCAAGTTCACCAACTTGGTTTGAGCTTCTTCTTTTTTTTTTTTTTTCTTTTTTCTTTTAAAGGATCTTTATATGTTTATTCTTTACTTGTAATGTAAGCTTACATTGTATATACACAAAAAGTAGCAAATATTATATACATTTGCCAAAAAAAAAAAAAAAAGGTACAAATTTTGCAAATGTGTACAACATTTGCCAATTTTTATGCGTTTACAATATAAATTTACATTGTAAGTGCAATGTATATTTCTATATATAAAAAGAGTGAATGGGAAAAGTTACAGTAATTTCACTATAGTAGTTTTGGTTTGTTCAACTTTCACTGTTTTGTTGGTTGCTTTTTTTTTTTCTTTTTTTTTTTTGTGAATGCATAAAGTTATTTGCTATATTATTTTTGGTTTGACTAGTTCACGTTGTTTCACATTATAATAAAATATTAACATCACAAATTGGCACAATATTTTCACAATTGTTGAGATGTTAATTCATTATAGGTCAAAATAAAATAATAAAATATCATACTAGAACCAGTTACAACTAAGAATAAAAGTATTATGAAAAGAAGTGATATATCCACAATAATTTTCACAACACTTTCATAACAAATCAAATATGGTAAATTATTATTCGTTCTAATTTAAACTGACCAATGAAATTACTTTTTTACCTACCAATAACAAGTTGTAGTAACCTATTACTTATGATTTATTGCAAAAATGTCAAAGACATAACATTTTTTTTATGTGAAAAATGTTAAGACATCTTGATGTCGTCACAATATTTTCAAAATTGTTGAACTGTCAATTCTTTACAAGTTAAAATAAAATATAACAAAATTATAAAGATATTATGAAAATGTTGCATCATTCTCTTGTGTTTTTATAAATTTTTTGTTGGTTTAATCAATTTTGTTGAGCCAAAATTCACTATTTCACATACAATTTTCTTAGGTTGACTTTTTGTATATTTTTTTCTTTACACACTATTTTAAGTAAACACACATAGTTTTACATACAAAAATAGAAACAAAAACTTAGGAAAAAAATATTTTTCATCCTTTATGTTTGAGGTAATTTACAATTCTTACTTAAACTTTAAAATCAAGTAATTTTTTCCTTAATATTTTGGAAAAGAGAAAATATGTCATATTATTATTCTCTCAGTTAAACCCTAATGAAAACTTATGATTCTTAAAATATTTTATTGTATAATGTCTAAATTACTCCCACTAAATTTTAACATCTTAAAAATTTTCTTTATGTATTTTGAGTTTTAAATGATAGAAATTCTTAGAAAGTTAGAATGATGAAATTAGTTGTTTTGTTTGTTATCTAAAGAATGTTAATATTCTAGGTTTAAATTTTCAAAACTTATAATTTATCTAATGAAAAATTCGATGACACATGCATTTTGTTATCTTTTTATTTTTTTATTTTATTTTAAATTTCTTAGCAAAACTCAGTTGTTTATTGTTGGATGATAATGATATCCGTTATCATTCTTAGAGGTTTTAGAGAGTAGATATGTTTTCTTTAGTAAGTAGGTACTAAAAAACTATTATACTTAAATAAATATTTATATGTTAAATAGCTATTCTAACTTTGTGGTTGATCAAAATTCTTATGCGAATGAGATTAACTTTTAATGACATAATTATCAAAATTCTTAAAATTAATGCCTATTTTAATTAATGTAAATCTCTATATACTTTAAAAATTAAATGATTCATATATTTTTTTTTTTGTGATACAAATAAAATTTAAAATTACCTTAATTATTACTTTTTTTATTTTTTTATTTTTATGGCAAGCTGCCCTAACAAGAATATATGTAAAACTACTACGAATTCACTCTGTCAACTAAACTACACATACCACATGGCATAAAAATAATTACCTCGTACGTACAGAATAAGAATAAAGTTGCATCTGCAAAAGCCAAAATACAATTATTGTGTGTGACAGACTGACGGTTCTAGTAGATAGAGTCATTAAGTTGATCTACGGCATATGAATGGAGTATTTTGTTTTTGCTGAAGAGTGTTAATGGAGTCGTTGTGGTAGGTTCGATAGCAAACATATACTAATAACTTTTGAGACAACTATTAGGTTCTTCAGGACAAAAACAGTTCCCATGATGTATATTAACTTTAAATGTTTTTAGATTAAAGCTGCATTTGGTTCAATGTAAAATATTTTTTAAGTGTAAAATAATTTTAGATAAAAATATTTTTGAAAAAGAAAAATATTTTATAGTATTTGGTTGCATTTTAAAAATTATATTAAAAAATAATTTCAAGTGATCGGTAACATTTTGAAAATGCAAATTTTCTACTAATTTCTCACATTGGCTCAGCCATTTTCTCAACTTCTAAACAAATTTTATAATAGAAAATTACAATATATTAACTTTTAAACAAACAAAAATCAAAACAACACTATTCTCAAAACAATAAATCATTCGGTCAAACTGAGAGAGGGAGGAGGAAGAGAGAGTCATCACAAGCTCGACGGAAAGGAAGAGGTAGATCGAGAAAGAGAGAGATCGGTGGTAAGTGGGTCATGGACGACGAGACCAGTCCAGCGGCGGCAGGCTTTGACGATGCGATCTCATGGCACGATCTCAGCAGAATGATCTCTCCAGCGCAATCTTGCGGCTCGATATTGCCGGCGCAAGATCACGGTGTTGGGGTGCGACGAGATCGGTGCGATCTAGGGTTGGGGGCAGTGGTGCGATCTAGGAGGGTGGATTGGTGCGATCTGGGCTGCTCTCTCTCTCTCTCTCTCTCTCTCTCTCTCTCTCTCTCTGTTTTTAGTTTTGAAAATGAGATTTGAAGGTAAAATAAGAACGGAAATGATTTTACAGGTAGAAATGATTATTTTACCGTCAACGTGTAAAATAATTTCCGTTGGCCTAATTTTCTGTGCGTACCAAACACATAGCTTGGTGTAAAATAGTTTCCTGAAATGTTTTTCAGCAAAAACAAACTCAACCTACGAAGAAGACTAAGGAGAGTAAAGTAGTCTTTTGGACTAACACACTGACATTACAATAAATATTTGTAATAAGATTGAAAAACACACTCTTTAAATTAATTTCGTGACTTTTCATTTTAGTGTTCTTAGTTTTATTTATTCTTAATTAAATCCTTCGTTAATAATTTGTTAGCTGTTGTCATTATCTATAGCATAACGACATTGTTTTGTCTTCTTCTTCTTCTTTTTTTTTTACTTTTAATTTATTATTTAAGTATTAATTATAGGAAAACGTTAATTTAAAAAAGCCTAGAAATTAATTTTAAGAAACAACATTGAAGAACAAAAATGCAATTCCCTCCTGATATCCGAGCCCAATTATGAGAAACCGAGAGGGCGAAAGAGGGGGAAAGGGAGATCAAGAGGGGGAAAGAGGGAAAAGAAAGATCAAGAGGGCTGAAATAAAAAGTGGTAAAATATAAAGGGTGAATTTTGAAATTTTGGCTATTTTAGCCTAACATACTTTAGGTCAAAACAAACGGAGCCATAATAAGTGAATGTTTGAAATGTTTTTTTCATGATTATTGATACATTAATTTATTAATTTATAAGTTTCATGTAATAAAATTTTGTAGCAACTCTAATATATTTACTCTCTTTTTTAATGGTTGTTAAACCTTTCTAGTCTATATATCTATATATAGATTAATAGGTAAAACTAAGAAAAAATTCAATTAAATTTTAAATTGAATTTCAATTATTGTCTAATTTAGTGTCATATGTCCTATTTAAGGTTTTTAATTTTTGTTCCAAGTGATTTAATAAGGTGCAAAAAACGAATGGTCTAATCTCTAATAATAATAATAATAATAATAATAATAATAATAATAATAATAATAATAATAATAATAATAAGTGAAGCTGAGAGAAACTTAAAAAAATATGGACAATTTACATTTTATACCTAATAATATCCTTACAAACTATAAAAATAGGTAAAGATGACTATCAATAGTATTTAAATTATATATATATGAATTATATTATGCATCTTATTGTATATTTTTAAGTTGATCCATGCATATGCATGGGGTTACAAGCTAGTATATAATAATAGGTAAAGATGAGAGAAAATCTAATTAGATTTCAAATGGGAATTTAATTAGAGTCTAATATAAGTTTTTAAATTATTGTGTCAAGTGAGTAATTCCATGTAAAAATTGGATTTCAATTAGAATTTAATTTTGCGACATGTGTCCCATTTAATTTAAGTTTTTAAATTTTTGTGCCAAATGAGTTAACCTAGTGCAAAAAATGAGGAGTCCAATATAAGTAGACCATATATATATATATATATATATATATATATATATAATTTTTAAATGATTTTATATTTATGCGTCTTTTTTTTTATAGAACTAAAAACAATTCAAGTTTATAAGTCATCTCTCTCTCTCTCTCTCTCTCTCTCTATATATATATATATGTGTGTGTGTGTGTGTGTGTGTGTGTGTATGTCCCATCTAAACAAAAATTTTAAATTTTTGTGCTAAATGGTTAATTTAGTATAGAAAACGAGGAGTTCAATATAAATAAATCATAAAAAACATAATCATATATCTAATACTATATATAAAATTAGAGGAAGAGGGAGTTTGAATGATTTTATATTTATGAGCATTTTTTTGTATAGCTAAAAACAATTTAAATTTATAAGTCATCTCTATATATATATAAATACACTAATAAGTAAAGTCTAGAGAAAATTCAATTAGATTTTACAATTGAAATCCAATTTTTTGCCGTATGTCCGAAATTATTTATTTTTACAGAGATTTTTATTTTTAAATTTTGGAATCAAATGTTAGAATGTATCATAAATATAAATTCAAGTTAGTTATTGTATACAAAAACCAAAGAGTCTAAAACTAATAAACATAAAAATATTTAAAAAATTAACAATTTACATTTTTTACCTAATAGCATTCTTACAAGACTTTTTAAAGAGTTTAAAAAAATATGAGAATGACAATCAATAATATTTAAATTATATATATAATACTTAAATAACACATCTTAATGTGTATCTTTAAATATATCCATGCATATGAATGGAGTTACAAGGTAGTAATAATAATAGGTAAAATTGAAAAAAACTTAAATTAGAATTCCAAATTAAAATTCCAATTTTTGCCATGTGTCCTAAATTATTTATTCTTAAAGAGTTTTATTTCTTAATTTTATAATTAAATATAGGACCATTATCTAAGTGAGTTATTAAGTACAAAAATCAATAAGTCTAGAGTAAATGAATCATAAAAAAAAAAAAAAAAGTGCTTCATAATAATAAATAAATAACATGAAAAATTTACATTTTATACTTAATAATATCCTTAATAATTTTTTTAAAGAGTTAACAAAATATAAAAATAAATATCTATAGTATTTAAATTATATATATATATATATATATATAAAATTATATTATGCATCTTATTGTATATTTTTAAGTGTATCCATGCATATGCATGGGGTTATAAGCTAGTAGATATTAATAGGCAAAGCTTAGAGAAATTTCAATTAAAATTTAAATTAGAATATAATTTTGTGTCATGTGTCTAAATTTATATGGGAACTACATCATAATTATCTACATAAGTTTGTGTCATGTTTCCACTTAAGTTTTGTTTTTTAATCTTTGTGTCAAGTGAGTTAATGAGTGCAAAATACTAAAAGTCAAATATTAATGAACTAAAAAAAAACCAATCACATATACTCAATGAAAATCACTATACAACAATGATCACCACATGTTCTATTTTATTAAAAATTAGAAAAAAAAATAATCATAAGTAGTATTAAATTTAGGTAAGAATTTTAATAGGTGACTAATTACATTTTCTTTTTTCAAAATAATTTGACTAATAATTTATTTTTTTTGATAAAAATTGTGTTTAATTTTAAATGTATCTATACATATGTATGTATTACAAATTTTTTTAATAATTTGACTAATTATTTATATTTTCATAATAAAAATTGTGTTTAATTTTAAATGCATTCATGTATTTACATGGGTTACACGCTAGATTGTATATATATACATACATATATATATATATGTATGTATATATTAATATGCAAGATTTAGAAAAAGTCCAGTTAAATTCTACAATTAATGTCCAATTTTGTGTCATATGTTCTAAATTATTTATATTTAGAGAGAGTTTTTCTTAATTTTGAAGTCAAATGTAGGAGTACATCATAAATATCCATCCAAGTGAGTTATTGCATACAAAAACCAAATAGTTTAGAATTGATGTACAAAAAAAATTTTAAAAATGGAAAATTTACATTTTCTACCTAATAATATTCTTACAAGACTTCTTAAAGAGTTAAAAAAAAAATATATATATATATATATATATATGTATATATAAGAATGAGTATCAATAATATTTAAATTATATATATAAGAATTATACTATGCATCTTAATGTATATCTTTTAAGTACATCCATGCATATACATAGGGTTACAATTAAAATTTCAAATTGGAGTTTGATTTTGAGCCATGTATATAACTTTATGTGGGGACCACATCATAATTATCTTTCTAGGTGTTCAATTAAAATATGAAATTGGAGTCCAATTTTGTTCCATATGTCTAAATTTATGTGGGGACCACGCTATAGTTATCCTTTGATTATCCATTCTAATTAAATCACTTTTATGTTTCTCAAATATCAAATAAAAGCTATCTATTTCCATATTCTCTTCTCCTTCTACGTTTCTTTTGGAATATCAGATTGGTCAAGTGAGTTACTTTGTGTTGAGGTACAATTTTTTCATTCATCCCATGTATTCCAATCCTATTTAATCACATTCATTTATTCACCAAAATACTAAAGTTTCACCCATAAATTATTTTGGGCCTCCATGAATATTTTTCATCCCATTAGCCTACAAATATATCCTATCTCATTATCTAATTTGGGCCACGATATAAACCATCATAGAAGCCCAAAATCTCATATCTTATCAAATTTTATTATCATTATTTAGATAAGCCCAAAACCACCCCTATGAGCCCAATGCACACACCTCATTCTTTTTAAAACCCAAAAATACTTATCCTTAGCAATATTTCAAAAGCTCATGATTCAAGTCCATGACAATACTATTTTATCAATGAAATTCAAATCCATAATCAAAGTCCATGGTTTGAACTCATGGCAATTTATTTATCAAAAACTCAATTCACATTGACAATTTTAAAAGCTCAATTCACATTGGCAGTATATCAAATGTCCAATTTTCATTGGCAATATCAAAAGCCCAATTTTCATTGGCAATATATCAAAATCCCAATTCACATTGGCAATATCAAAAACTCAATTCTCATTGGCAATATTAAAAGCTCAATTTACGTCGGCATTATTAAAAGTTCAAGCTAGCTACTTGGCACCATTTAGTAAAAAGCCCAAGGTTATCAATACTTGACAAATATTCTTAAGGCAGACATCAGAAAATTTTTCATGCACCACTATAAAGTGAGAGACCCTAGTTAAATATCCAACGGTAACAACAAAAGAGCAACTGAACATTATCAAGTCATAGTTCCTTTTAGAAGTATGAGCAATTTAAGATCATGCCTGGAGATCCTTTCCCCAGGAAACATCATGAATATGTGGGAGAATCACAATTGTGACTCTTCAGAAGCAGTCTCTCTAGCCGTGACAAAATCAGTAAGGCTCTTGTCAATTGCTATTATGTTTTTTTTTTTTTGATGCATCAATTGCTATTATGTTTTCAACAGCAAAAACTAAAGTGAAAATACATAAGTAGTAGATATACACAATGAGAAACAGGTAAGTAGCAGAAAATTAACAAAGTCTGTATCTGAGTCCTCAAACCCTCATCATACTTCTCCGACTAATTGTCGCTATCTCCTAGCTGCTAGAACCATATGGACAGAAAAATGCAAGCCCATAAATGAAGACAAGGAAGAGGAGAAAAAAAGAAAGAAAGAAAGAAAGGATGTAAGAAGATAAAGAGTATTTGAAGATACCTCTTCTACTGGTTCATAAATCTTTGTCCTACTAGCAATAGTCTTCCTCTAAACTGCTTCATCATAATAGATGGGTTTATACAAGTACCAGTTGGATTAAGGGTCTGGATTTATCACGGCTCGAATTCTTGCTAGATTAGACTCGGGGCTTCCACCACAACATTATTCTCTTTAAATCTGTTCATCTGGACATCTCCTCCATGAACCAAAAAAACTTTAATTCAATGTGTCTCTGGATTCCAGCAGCACATCAGATCATGGTATACAATCTCACAGCGGAACAATATCACATCACCAAAGATATTGGCTTGATGATGGGGTTAGTAAAACACTTTATTATCAATCTCTCAGCTTATTCAATTAGGTCAATCATTAATAGGACCATGAAGACCCATAAATCGAATAGGGGCTGATAGAAGCTCTTATCAGTAGATATAAAACATCGGTAGCGGCTGGAGCCCATACAATTTTGTGACTAGAATATCCTTTCTTAGCACCCACTTCAGAGGTGCACTAATTGGATTATCCTTCTCAATTACTGCTGAAACAATTAAAATAACAACACCATAGATCATGCAATGGCAAAAGAGGCTTAATCTCTTTAACCTCCTTGCCAGCGGCTTTTGTTCCACCAACAACTAAATTATCTCTATCAACCATAAATGCAAATGAAAAGTTCAATTAAGAAGAATTGTATCAAAATAGAAGGATGCAAGAAGTTAGGAATGAGATAAAAGGGTTCTCTCACTCTTACAAAAAGAGGAAGAAGCTCTCTCTTTCAATCCATACAACACAAGTTTTTGGACTCATTCAAACTCGTATTTGTGACCAAAGGTAAGCTGATCACACATGCTCAGGAGGATAAATGTTGAGGTACAATTTTTTTTTTTTTTCATTCGTGCCACATGTTCCAATTCTATTTAATCATATTCATTTATTCACCAAAAATACCAAAATTTCACCCATAAATTATTTTGGATCTCCATGAATATTTTTCATCCCATTGGCCCACAAATATTTCCTATCTCATTATCTAAATTGGGCCATGATATAAACCATCACAGAAGCCCAAAATCTCATATCTCATCCAATTTTATTATCATTATTTAGATAAGGCCAAAACCAGCCCTATGAGCCTAATGTACCCGCCCTATTCTTTTTAAAGCCCAAGACTACTTATCCTTGGTAATATTTCAAAAGCCCATGATTCAAGTCTATGGTAATACTATTTTATCAATGGAATTCAAATCCATAATCAAACCCCATGGTTTAAACCCATGGCAATTTATTTATCAAAAGCCCAATTTACATTGACAGTATCAAAAGCTCAATTCACATTGGCAATATATCAAAAACCCAATTTTTATTGGCAATATAAAAAGCCCAATTCTCATTGGCAATATATCAAAAGCCCAATTTTCATTAGCACTATCAAAAGCCAATTCACATTAGCAATATATCAAAAGCCAATTCACATTAGCAATATATCAAAAGCCCAATTCACATTGGCAATATCAAAAGCCCAATTCTCATTGACAATATATCAAAAGCCCAATTCACATTAGTAATATTATAAGCCCAATTTTCATTGGTAATATTAAAAGTCCAATTTACATTGGCAGCATTATAGCCCAAGCTACCTACTTGACACTATTTAGTAAAAAGCACAAGGATATCAATATTTGGTAAATATTATATCATAAGTATTTCACTTAAAGTCCAATGGTGAACAATGTTTTAAGTTCTTAAACCTATTACTATAATATTACAAGCCCATGAAATCTATGACAATTATCAATTTTCAAAACCCATGGCAATCATCTTATAAAAGCCCATGGAAAGTTATGATTATTTATCTTAGACCTATGACATTTATTTATTTCATACCATATAATAAACCCAAGGAATTTATATAAGAACCCATGGTCACTATTTATCTCATATCACAACATTCATAATATTTATTTCCAAAACTCATGATAATTATTTATCCTACAAGCCCATTATGATTATCTATAGCAAAAAACCATGAGAATATCACATTGTTCCATTATAGTGGTTGTTACCATATTTTATTTGGAATCCATGGATATCGTCTCTATTAAAACCCATGGTAAATATTATTCAAGAAACATTTGAGGTTACTATTTAAAAACCCCAAAGAAAATATCATTTACAAAATAATCCATGAAAAAAATTATAAGAAACTATACAAGTTGTTATTTAAAGCCCATGGAAATTAATACCCAAAACAAATCATAAATATTTATTAAAACTCATTAATACATTTCATTTTTACTAACAACTAAAGCCTATGTGGAATTAAAATCCATGGCAATATATGGTAGATTTGTTCATTTTGTAGGGCTCACAATGAAAAAGTAAGAGGATAGGCCCAAGTGGAGAGAACCACCAAGTTAGAGGTCCACCAAAATACTCAGCCCTCATGACCAAGCTCAACATGAAATTTCAACCCAACAGCCCATGTGTGCAAACTGACCCAGTTGGAGAATTTTCTTCAGTTCTGTCTTCCGCTAGAGAGCACTTCAAGAAGCAACCTGTCCCATTAGCCTCTCTACCACTGCCAGCTCTGGCGTGAAAAATACTAGAGGCTGGGCTGATACCTAAAAGCTAATAGGCAATAAATACCATTCTTCTCCTAGCTTTGGTCACAACTTAAGGAAGCCATAACCAAGACATCCAAACTCATGAAATCCTTAACTAAATATTTTATTTTATTACTAAAAATGTATGTAATTGATTTATGAATGAAGCCTATTAAGGGTGTGCTCAGTTCGGTTTCGGTTGGTTTTTATGCGTATGGCCAACTGAAACAGAATATTTTAGTGTGTGAAATTCTCAACCCAAACCGACCGAAATGGCTGAAAATCAATCGGTTTTGGTGCATTTCAATTTCATTCGATTTCGGTCAGTTTTCCAAAGAGAGGGTTATTGACAAAGAAAGATTTTTGACAAACACAGTAAAAACACAGAGTCACAGACCCTATTTTCAACGCAAAATACAGAGAAACACCTGTTTTCAACACAAAATACAGAGAAACACATTAAAAACCATAAAACACAAACTAATTAGCAGCTACAAAGAAAAAAAATAAAAAAAAAACATCACACCATCATGGGATGACACAAAACCCATGGAATTTCAGTACAAGCATGAGCGATTTGGGATGAGAGAAACAAAATCAAGAAGAAGACATACCATAGCAAGAAATGAAGAGACCAAATCGATACAAGCATGGATGATTTGGGATGAGAGACAAAATCAAGAAGAAGACATGCCATAGCAAAGACCGAATCGGTGCTGGACAGGGAGAGAAAATTGGGTAAGGGACTGAGGGGCGTGTGTTTATGAGAAGGAGTGAGGATTGGGTGAACGGCGGCTAGGGTTATAACTTATGAAGGACTGCTAGGGTTCTAATTTATATATAAGATGCTAGGGTTTAAAAAAAAAATCAGAATAGAGAGGTGAAGGCTCGAACTAGTGATCTGGTCGCTGACACACTTGCGATTTTCCACTAAGTTAGTTCCTTTTGATAGGCCACAAATGCGTTGAACACTTGTGATTAATTAAGCTGATTAATTAGCCAAGTTTTTAATTAATCAAGTTAACATGCAAATAGCATGGTAGCACAAACAAATTACCAATAAACTAGAGTACGCAGCGGAAATTAAAAGACACGGTGATTTGTTTACAAATGGGGAAAACCTAACGGCAAAAACCCCACCGGGTGATTTAAGGTCACCACTCCCGAAACTCCACTATTATCACAACAAGCGATTACAAGTAAAGGAATCTCAGTACCTTACCAACCTATAGTTGAACCCTTACTCCAATACTCAATTGGACTTGTTCTGTAGTGACAGTTTCTCCTTTTGATGCACAGCTCCCAAGTATGTGACTAACCAATTGCGCGAATCCCAGTACGCGACTTCAATTCACCAACTAGAGAGAGAGTTGTTAGTTGCAAAGTTCTTCAATTCATCCACACGATGAAAATTAAGAAGATGCTTAGTTACAAAACCATACGGTGCACATTACACAACAACTTCTTCACAAGAAAGATAAACTAGGGCATGAACTTTGTCTCGGATCACAAATTGCTTAAACAAGGATTTCTCAATGCTTGTGCAACTTGTGTACTTGTGCATCCTTTGACGGCCCTTAAAATAATCATTTTATATGTCTAGGGTTAGAAGAAAAGAAGTCCCAAAGACACATTCACAGATTAGAATCAAAACAGAACTTAGAATTTGTTTTCCTTAAATCTCGACAGCTAGAGGTGCCAAGGAGCTGTCGAGCATTGGGGCTGAAATAGCTTCTTAAAGCTCGATAGATGCATGTGTCGACACTAGGTGTCGAGCTTTAATAACTTGCACTTTCTAGCTTGTTTCTTTGACATACTTGATGACTTCAACACTTGATCTTGAAACACGGTTTCTTGAAACATTAAACACATCCTAATTTTACCCAATTACAAGTAAAGTGCGTTTTGTCAAAGGATAAGCCAATTACATAAAATTATGACATATGTTCAAAATAACTTAAACCACATATGTCCTAACACCTCTGATATGTTTTAAACTTACATATATTCATATATATAGGTTTGGTTCAATTGGTTTCTATGTGAAAAAATCCAGCACTGAAACTGAAATATTTGGTTTCCAAAAATTTAAACCGAAACCGAACCACACCAAAACCGAATTGAAAAATTGATCTCAGTTCGGTTAGTTTCTGCAATTTTTTCAGTTCATCGATTTTTTGCACACCCCTAAAGCCCATTAATCCCAAATGGGAAAAGTAGGAAAAAGAGGTTTGAATGGCATAAGGGGGTGTCCAGTAGAAGCTTCTAGCAGAGACATCAATGGTTGACACTTGGCTTGGAGTGTCAACCAAACCTCTTGAACTCAGATCCTAGTTGTAGAAAGCAAGATCTCTAGTTCTCACACTTGCTCTAATCCTATTGGCAAAATTAATCTACGAGTCCCAACATTTAATGCCTAGATTAGGAGCATCTCAACCTCCAACTGCATTACCTAAATAAGCAAAACGCTCTTAAAGCAAGTCTCACCATTTTGGGTCAAATCTTAGAGGAGATATTCTGAGATTTTGCTACTGTCAAACGTGGTCCCTTCTAAATTATGCTAATCAATCCCTTAAACTTCAGTATAAAAGGAACTACCATTAACTCATCAAAGGAACAACATTTTATCATAAAATTCCTCACCCATCATGCTATTTTCAGCTTATAAATCAGTCTTTTAGTACATAAATTAGCTTTTTATCCATAAATACCCATGTACACTTATCCATAAACATCCCATTCCATCTCCTCAGAAATCCCAGCACCTTAAAATAGTCATAAACAGCCCATCTTTAAACCATACCCGAAAATGGCTAAACCCCACTTCATCTCTCTTTCATATTTCCATATATTCACTCATACTTTCCATAAAGTAACTCCCACCACTTACTATACACATATATTCATCATTATGGGCATAATATGACACCCAGAGATCTTGTTTAAACATTTGCTGCACTAGATGGACACTCTTCTTCTTTTACTTGTAATTATGAAGCCTTTAATCCTTATTTATTTTATAATGAATTTCACAATGTCTTGGGTGCTATGAAAGTTTTCCCTCATGTTAACTTAATAATAATGAAGAAAATATATGATTTTTATCATGTATACACATTTATTGACTAATCAGACGTTACTGCTGGAGGTCTGTTATATTCACTGCTAGATCATTTTTCCTCTTGTGTAATTGTTATAACGGGCACACTTATATAATAATTTTCCAAACATAAACCACTAGACATTTCTCTCATGTACCGCTAGACTATAATTTAAGCACTTATTGTGGTGAACCACCCTCAGTGCTAGCTTATCTTTGTAGAAAGTATTTTTGGAGTCTTATTATAATATTTGTTGGATGTAACCCAGACCTTAAGCAAAAATGGCTCTTTTACACTTCACCGATAGTCTTTAGGTCATATTTCAAGCCCAAAGTCTAGTCTCAGTCTTAGCTTCCCAAATATCATATTGGGCAATTAAAAAATAGCCCCCAACACTGTGTTACCAAAGAGACTACAATAATAAGATTAACTTTGGATTGGCAATTTTTATACTCAATGAAATCACTAATTTCATGAGAAACAGGGGGAGGGAGAGGGTCATAAGGCACTATGAGGGGAGAGAGTGAGGACCGCCACCATGTCAGACCATCACCCACCTTCAACCCATCCCCTTGCCACTGATATATACTGAATGAACCACACTACTAGTACATGTTTCTTTAAACAATAAAAATTTATATCAAATATGATTCAGGTTTTTCTTTTTCTTTTTTTTGAGTTGATTGTTATTAATTAAGGTATTTGAGTTATTGGTTTTGATTAAGGTTGAATGATGAAGAAAGAAAGGCAAGATCAAAGACATTTGAAAACCATTTAGCTTAGAGTTGACAGCCATTAAAGGTATTGCCTAGAAACAAGGAATTTTTTTTTGCTCAAACGTTGTTTAGTTGTCATCCTATGTGATGTTGTTCTTTTCTTCTTCGTCTTATTTCAATTTCATTCTCTGAATTGTTTTTGTTTTTTTTTTTATCATTTATTTTTTAATTTCTTTTGATTTTGGTATCATTTTTTTTTTTTTCAAATTTTCGTATCTACTAGTTTGGGTGTCAATATTATTTTTGGTACTTTATTATGTTTGTTTGCCTGACTCATTCTCTATAAGACCACCATATTTCTAAAGCATTAAAACTAATATTAATGGCAACTTGAGGCAAAGAGCGTTTAGGATTAGAGGATGAGTTCATCACTTTGAGATACTAAAAGCTGTGTTTGATGGCCCACTTCAGGTGTTGGATGGCAGTGGGTTATGCACACAAGGGAGAAAAGAACTTGGATCTTGGTTACAATCGCTTTCTCTTTGCATCCACTTAACTAATTAGATAGAGAAAATAACTATTTTCTCTTATTCCATTGTCTTATTTTTGTTGTGCATTTAATTCTTGGTATTTGTTTTAATAATCTGTAATAGGTTGCTGTTGTGTCACACTAAAGTGTGAAACAATGTAGGCACAATTTGACGGCATGGCCACCAATTGATGCCATGGGCCATGAAATATCTAATGTTATCCTTTTTATCATTTGCCATTTCCTCTATAATAGTGAATTGAAAAATTACATGAGTTCTGCCTTTGTTTTTTTTTTGGTTCCCTCATTTTCTCAGTTGGCAAAAGATAATGGTTCTGCATTTATTAGAATATTACATCTACACCTTCAAATTTAGCTTTCTATTAAGCACTGTTCACCTAGCATTTGGTTGTAATACTTATTTCTTATTTTCTTCAATGTCCTTGCAGTGAAGTAACTATTGCTTCTTCTTTCTCTTTTAATCTAGGTGCTCCTAGAACTCTTTTTCGTCTAAATTTCTTCGAAAATCTACCACTTAGGTTGTCAAGACTTCATTTGCATGTTCTTCCTTTTTGGTCTAAATTTTTATAACTATTACTTGAACCATGTATGAGATAGAAAATGCTTACTCGAATGTGCCGCTTGGGTGATTTAGATATTGTCAAAAAGGAAATTGAAAGGCTTGAGTTGTATGTTATGAAACTAACCAACAATCCAAATACCATCTAGAGTCACAAAACTAACAAACCAGATAACACTGACCTTTGAACATCTTTATGTTCTTTTAGTATCAACTTAAGAATTTAAAAAAAAAAATAGTGATAACAAGCCGAGGAAATTAACTTATGAGAAGAAGCAAAAAAAAAAAAAAAAAAAAAAAATTACAATAGGCTGTTTAGGCAGCACCAAGGACTCAATAATAAAATTTTCAATTATACTCATCATTATTTCTACGGTCATGAGTCCTCTTAAAAGATAAGCAAAGTAGAAGATAAGCACCACAGATATAGAACCCCTGCACAAAAAAAGGACTAAAGAAACTAAGTGATGTGTTACGTTTACAAAATTTTCGCAACAAATCATAAATGCTTAGTTATTATTAACTATAATTTAAATATATTATTAAAATTACTTTTTTGCTCCACTAATAACAATCTGTAACAACCTACCACTTAGAATTTGTTGTGAAAATGTTGTGGATATAAAATTTCTCAAGAACTAATCCATACGATTAAATATAAATTTTGTCCATTTTTTCCATTTAAAATTGCTGTGTTCTGCTCAATCTTTGGTCTGTCCGTTATGGCGCATGAAGTTTAACTCTTGTGAGCACGCAAGAGGAATAGGTTTTGAAGGCATTGATTTTTGTTTAACGATATGCTTTGCCTTTCCACACTCCATTAGGTTATTTTCCATTTCAAGTGGAGACATTTTAAAAAAAAAAAAAAAAAAGTTGAGAGAACTATGCAATAAGAGGCAAGTCCATTTGTTTCATGGAATAAACATGATGTCAAACATACACACAAGTAGAGAGAGTATACGCTAGCATATACACAAGTAGAGATTTTGTTTCCTATTGTTGAATGTAAAAGCAGAACGTGCGATAATAATCAATGTCAATATTTAATATATAAATTAAGTAGATAATTGATTGTTGATAGCAACACTGACAAAATAATTATAAGGTAAATCATATTAGACAAATTAAAGAGGATAAAAAAAAAGTGTGCAAATAGCACCTATCAACAAGAGCCACAGAACATTCTCAAAAAAATAAAAAAATAAAAAAATAAAAAAAAGAAAAACTAAATAGTGGTCTATAATAATAGTAAGAAGATATTGGAGTTGGCTACCAAGGAGCACAAAAGTGAAACCATCATAGCACCAATGGCTACATGGTGCGATCTCTTCCTCTGTGAACTGTTTATAATAGATCACTTCCAGCGTTTTTCTCCACATGTTACATGACACAACCCTCAAATGCCTCGCAGATTTAATTGGGAAACAGAGAGTATCCCCATCATTTGGATGACAAACTAGCACAGGATATTGACGGTATATGTATTGTGTGAGCTTAGAAGAATTTTCTGAAACCATTTGGTTGAAAACCACCTCATTCTTCATCATAGTCCTTGAGCTCCCATACTCGTAAAATTCGTTGTGGATCCTTCAAAACCTGAATTACCCTTAGGTAGCCATTACAAACCCCAAGACCATCAAATCGTCCATGGAATAGGTAAATCCGATTTTACAAGATGCTCGAAGAAACGACTGTCGTATGGATCAAAACTAATAAGGCTATCACGACTTATAGTCCTCCAGAAAAGCAAATTTTTATGCGGAACACCAGGGCAAGCAAAGAGATCTGGACACAACACCATTGACTTGCTCCATTCACCAGTTTCTGATGAGAATATTTGTACCTTCCTTTCTTTCAATTTGGCGAAAACTGCGCTTGCTTGAAGTGGATCAATGCGCACCACCCTGAAACTAAGCTTGTCGTGGTGGTGGATAAATCCGATGTCTTGACCTAATAATAATCGGCTTGAAGAGAGGAAGGTAGCACCAGCCATTGGCTAGCAATTGGATTTATTACGTAGTAGTCGGTGGTCTTCCAGCTCCAGCCACATGTACTCAGGGATGTAGTCAGAAATTTTTATTTAGAGGACAAATTATGGTACTAATTTATTAGCTTATACAAATTTTCATAAACACACACAAATACAGAAATCTATACACACAACTTAGTATCCTCAATAGAGAATAGTTAAAGTTCTCATTTTTAATATAAGTTATCAAATTATCTACCAAAGTGCGTAAAATTTTTTTCAATTGAACTAATAAAGTATTCAAAAATGAATGATCCAAACCTTTAACAGATACAAAAACACATTCTTTATAACTACTAGTACAATTGGACAATTTTTTTAATAGCATCGTTGGACTAACTCAAATATTTGAGGAGCCAAGTCCCATTTTTGTAAACTAATAATTAAAATGTTAAATATTTATATGTAGTATAAAAATATTTTTAAAATTTTTGGGGAGCCATGCCCCCTACTCATTCATGTAGCTCCGCCTCCGCATGTATTGTATAAGAACAAGTCATTACATGAAACTTCAACTCAGAGCTTAATATTCTTATTATTAATTGATAGGCCACAAATGCGTTGATCCCTTGTAATGAATCAAGTTGATTAATTAGCCAAGTTAATAATTAATCAAATTAACATTCAAATTGTGTGATAGCACAAACAAATCATCAATAAACTAAAGTATGCAGCGGAAAATAAATAGACACGGTGATTTGTTTACGAATGGGGAAAACCTACACGGCAAAAACCCCACCGGATGATTTTAAGGTCATCACTCCCGAAACTCTACTATTATCACAACAAGCGGTTACAAGTAAAGGAATCTCAAATACCTTACTAACCTACAGTTGAACCCTTATCCCAATACCCGATTGGACTTGTTCTATAATGACAATTTCTCCTTTTGATGTACGGCTCCCAAGTATGTGACTAACAAATTGCGCAGATCCTAGTACGTGACTTCAATCACCAACTAGAGAGAGATGTTGGCTGCAAAGTTCTTCAATTCATCCACACGATGAAGATCAAGAAGATACTCTGTTACAAAACCCTACGGTGCACATTACACAGCAACTTCTTCACAAAAGAGATGAATTAGGGCATGAACTTTATCTTAGGTCACAAATTGCTTGAACAAAGGTTTCTCAATGCTTAAACAAAGGTTTCTCAATGCTTGTGCAACTTGTGTACTTTGAGGGCCCTTAAAACAATCCTTTTATATGTCCAGGGTTAGAAGAAAAGAAGTCCCAAAGACACATGTACAGATTGAAATAAAAATAGAACTTAGAATCTATTTTTCTTAAATCTCGACAGCTAGAGGTGTCGAGGAGCTGTCGAGCAGCTGTTGAGCCTCGAGGCTGAACAACTTCTTAAAGCTCAATAAATGCAGCTGTCGAGCCAGGTGTCTAGCTTTAAAAACTAGCACTTCTTTAACTTGAATCTTGGACAACTTGCATGGCTTTAACACTTGATCTTGAAACCTTGTTTCTTGAAGTATTAAAATCATCCTAGAGCTACCCAAATACAAGTTGAGTGCATTTTGTCAAAGGATAAGCTAATTACATAAAATAATGACATATGGTCAAAACACAATGAAACAAATATGCCCTAACAATCTCCCCCTTTGGTAATCCGTGACAAAACTACAACAAACAAATGAACATATAAGAGAAGTCATAAATCACTCAACTCATATTCACTTGTTGAATACAATAAAATCTATCCTAACACAAACTCTTAAAAAATTTGCAAGAAGAGAGCTCATGGCAAGTAGACTTTGACAACCTGTATTTCTGAAACACTTTAAACAAAACACATAAAGGCATCTTTGTGTGAAGCAAAAATAATAGATTGCATACAAATATAAGAAACATGTGTATAAAGATAGAAAAGAAACAACACATGTAGAGGTAGATGAAAGAAAAACATACATCATCACATATATATAAAAAATAAGCACAATGTATGTAAACAATGGTCACAAGACCTAGGTACAAGAATAATATATCTCCAACAAGAACGAAAGAAAAGAAAAGATATATATAGTCCCCACTACATCCCTCATAGCAACAACACTCCTCCTATAAAAAATGTCATATACAAGCTCTCCCCCTAAGAATGACTACTCTCATAACCCAAAACTACTCCCCCTTTTTGTCACGAGTGACAAAGGGTAGAGTGTCAAGTAGACATCTC
Source organism: Castanopsis chinensis (assembly GCA_032878915.1). Classification (NCBI taxonomy): domain Eukaryota; kingdom Viridiplantae; phylum Streptophyta; class Magnoliopsida; order Fagales; family Fagaceae; genus Castanopsis; species Castanopsis chinensis. The sequence goes on along the minus strand of JAVQMG010000083.1, from coordinate 8,542,312 downwards.
ATCGGTAGAGCTAGCATCTCCATCATCATCATCCGAAGCATAATCGTCATCACCATCATCATCCTCAGTCCCAGAAGCCACAGGAGGTGGTGGAGGAGAAGCCTCAGGTGCAAAACTGCCCATGGTCGCCTGTCGCCGAGCAATGCGACCAACACGAACGTTCACCTGATACAACTCTATAAAAAGCGTATCGAGGCGAGCATCCATGCGCTGAAGTTGCGCCATGATGTCTCCTAGTGACACATCCCTCGAGGAAGAGGAGTGAGCAGATGTGACTCGAGCAGATCTAGATAGAGCTGGACGAGGGGAAAGAGTTGCTAAATCCGTCCGTCGCGACCTAAACTGCGCCTCACTACATTTTATGGTAGCGGCGTCTATGTCAACCATGACATGGAAGCGGTCGAACAAAGGAAAAGGGATGGAGAAGTGGCGTAAAATCCTCGTGATAGCAGAAGGAAAGATGAGCTTATCACAGATAGCCGTATCCCTATAGACATCTATGATAGAGAAAATGAAGTGTGAAGAAAAGTCTGTAATGAGATGCTCTAGAATAGACAACAAAAACCAAGCACGAGGCTTTGTGATGGAGTTATAGTGAGAGAGTGGGTGCAGAACAAATGTCATCACCATGTTTATGAAATGAGGACCTTTAGCAAAAGGTTGACATGGTGTAAACTGACGCTCACCCCAATCAAAAGAGCACTCACAAAAAGCAGACATCATCTTGTCTTTGGACACAGTCTGTAAACGCTCACAATCGGGGTAGTCAGGATGTGCAACCCTCAGAATGTGAAGCACATCAGAAACTAACTCCAGTGTGACTACAATGCGCATACCTTGAACGCGAGTGTGAAAGAGAGGTACTGAAGAATCAATTCCATGCAGGTTGGAGTAAAACTCTTGTATCAGTACGGAAGGACAAATGACTGGGACGTCACACAGTGACTCCTAACCTTAACTGAGAATGACATCGGGTAGGTCAGTGTCAGCAAAGTCTACTAGAATAACTTGGCGTTCTGAATGCACACCTCGTTTAGAAAAGTTCTCTGAGAAGTCCTTTTGGGCATTCTCATCACGGAACCGAATAAAAGAAGGAGTGGAATTAGAAGACGAAGATGCCCTAAAATGAAGAGGGTTCTAGGATAGAATGGATTTACGTTTTGGTGCCATAAACACTACTAACGTAAACCGAAAGAGAGGGGGAAAGATAAAAACACTCAGAAAAGTTCCCAAAAACAATCAAATATAACAAGTATATTGAAGGAAGAACGTATGCATGGGAAATGCATGAACATGTAACATGCAACATGAAAAACATTATAGGCTCAGCCCAATCTAAACCTATCAGCACACAACAAGTTTGCACACATCTAAATGCATGAATATATTGTTAGAATACTAATGTGATGTGATGCAATGCATGGAGTTTTTAAGATTAAATCTACAAAACCCAACCCAAAAATTGCAACAAAAACTCATCAATTTTGAAAAACCCCAAAATTTTTCAAAAACCCCAAAACCTAGGTTTCAAAACATGAAATGCATGTAAATGAAGGAGATTTGAAGCTTACCAAGTGAAGAAAAACTTGAAAGAAGCTTGAAGAAAACTTGGGTAGAGGTTTGGAGTGAGTGAGAGAGGTTTGGGAGGTGAAAAACTCAACCCTATCGAGAAAGAGAGATCGAGAGAAATGAGAACTGGATTGCACATAATCTATATATACAGGTTCCGTAATTCTCGACAAATACAGGTGTCGAGCCATCTTTCGAGGTAGGTGTCAAGAAAAATAACATCGACAGATACAGCTATCAATAAGGTGTCAAGGAACAACACAAAGACAAGAAAAAGAAGCTAGATTGATCCACCAGCTGTTGAAAAGCTATCGAGAGGACAGAAAATTCCTCGATCGATCCACCAGGTGTCGAGAAACTGTCGAGATTGCAATAAGAAAAAGCTAAGAAGCTTGACAGACAGCCAGGTATTGAGGAGGTGTCTAGCCAGCTTTTAAAAGCTGTTTTTCGAGAAGAGAAAAACACAGATAAGAATGCAATCACGCATGCAACTCAACCAATGATCCAATCAACAGATTAAGCTCCCAAAATCATCTCTCAACAACAATTTTAAGCACATGGATCCCAAAACACACACACACACTAAACAAGTTTAACCAATTTTATATTTCAAAAACAAGTTAAGGCAGTTTAGTGAGCATACATTAACACATTTAAATCTTATGATAGCCAAATCACATTGTACCTATACATATATCAAAAATAGCAAAGAATATTGCGTGTTATATGTAAAAAACATCACAAGATTGCATATGTGTCTCAAAATTATGACGATTTGAGATATGAGAAAATTTCTTTAACTCACACATAATCATAACTATTTGATGGGGACTATTACCTTCAAGGTACATCCAATAATTCCCACATCTCCTAGAAAACATGTTTACAATCATATTTTAAAGCATTTTGATCTTTTTGCTTTTATTTCTTTGCATATTTTCTTTTATTAAGCAAACCATGCATGGGTATATGAGAGAAAAGAAATATCCAATTATGTTAAGCCTTTTAACATGCCGAAGCATACAGATGTCATTGACATTGCACTTTTGCTATGCCGAAGCATACAGATGTCATTTCATGATTGGCGAGCAATAGTGGTGAGATATTTATTTATGCCTTTCTCTTAGAACTTTCTAGTCCTACCCATCAAAAAGAGTGATACGAGTGTTAAGTACAAGAGATCACTTAACCTTACTCATTACAAACAAAGAGGCACAAAGCTCACTTGCTTAGTTGTGCATTAGGATGCTCATCTAAGCTACAAAAGATACAAAGTTTAGAAAACTCTATTTCAATGGCCATTTTAAGGTTCACAAGAACCAATGTACACAAACACACACTGTTTTTGTATTTTTTTTTTCAATTTTTTTTATCTGAAAAAGAAAAATAAATCAAAAACTAAAAATAAACAAATAAAAACATGTTAAACAAAGCAAAAACAATGCATAAAACTAGACTGACTTAAAACAGTAAAGCAGCACACACAAATAATGCAAAAACAAAAACAAGAAAGGGGGGAGAGAGAGATAAAGTGAATTAATCACTTGGAACCCTTTTCCTTCCACACCTTGGAAGAACCTTTCCTTTCTGTAAACCCTTGAACCAGTGATGAAAGGGAAGGATGAAAACCATTCAAGTTCGAAAGGAACATGAGGGCTTTGAGAAGATCTCCAAAAGGAGCAAAAGAGGTTTGAAGCTGATTCTGGCTCTCAGATGCTATCATGCCATTGCTCTGTAGAGTGGCTAATCACTTATAGCAATTTGGTCGAGTATGACGGGCAATACCACAATGATGACAAAAATGCTGCTTCTTCTATTTAGGCTTTTGAGAGTTAGCCTTCTTAGTCCTAGGGTTTTTAGTTTCCTTTTTTTCAAGTTTAGGGGGTGCTCCTAAGATAGACTTACCTTTGTCTAAGTTCTCACTAGCTAATTCAGCTTTAACATCATTGTTCTCAATTTTAATGTTATTAGTAGGAGGAACAGAAACAGTAGTACTAGCAGAAAGAGTATTAGAGGAAGAGAATTCATACCCCAATCCTGTTCGATCAGAAGCAGATTTCTAAATGCTGAGCATCTCATCCAGCTTAGCACTTGATGTCCTATCCAATTGAGCTCTAACTTGAAACAGCTTCGCTTCAAGCTTCTTGGTCTTCTGAGCCAAGAAATTGTTCTCTAATCTTAGTGCCCCAATAGTCTGATTTGCTTTATCAAACTTAGTGGAAAGCTCCTTATGGTCAAGTTCTACATCACTGAGCTTCTTGGTGGCTAGCCTATAGAGTTTCTCATACTTCTCAAAAAGCTTGTACAATTTCTCATAGGCGGTATGGATATCATCTTAATCATACATTGTTTCCAACTTAGCATCCACCAATTCTTTTTCGCCATCTATATCTTCAGTAATCCCTTCAATAGGATTGACAGTAGCAGTGAAAGCATTCAAAATTCTGTCATCATCATTGTTGAAATCATCATCGAGCTCAGTGTCGCTCAAGGTAGCAGCAAAGGCCTTGCTCTTCCAATGCTCTTGAGATATGCGGAACACTCTTGTTTCGTGTGACCGAAGCCTTGACACCCGAAGCACTTAGGTCCAGAGGGAACAGTGTACTAACCAACATCTCTAGTATCCTTCTTCCCTTTATCTTGACTCTTGAACTGAGAAGAATTGGATTGCCTACAGTCCTTGTCGAAGCCTTTTCCATTTTCATTTTTCATGAATTTCTTGAATTTCCTGGTGATGTAGGACTTCATCTTAGAATCTTTATCGTCCAAAGACTCATCTGTATCACTACTCTTAGCCTTCAGTGCCATGCTCTTGCCTTTACTTAACTTGCCCATTCTTGTCAACCCTAGCTCATAGGTTTGCAAGCTCTGTCAGAGGAATCTTGTCAATATCCTTTAATTCCTCTATCACCGTGATCTTTACATGGAATCTCTCGGACAGAGATCTGAGCACTTTTCTTACGATCTTGGGTTCAAGAATGGTTTCCCCAAGATTGAAAGCTGAGTTCACTTTGTCTTTGAGCTTGGCATAGAACTCATCGAATGACTCATCCTCCTCCATCTTAATTTCTTTGAAACTTGTAGTGAGCCTCTGTAGCTTCGAATCCTTGATAGCCTTTGTTCCCTTATAGGTTGTCTGGAGAATGGTCCATACTTTCTTAGCAGTTTTAGTAGAGGAAATCTTCTTGAACTCCTCATTAGTGACCGCACTAAATAGGGTATTCAATGCTCTGCTGTTGAAATTAGCCACCTTGATCTTAGCATCATCCCAATCAGCCGGTGCTTCTATAGGCTTGGTCCAGCCTATCTCCACAGCTTGCCACACCTTCTCATCTAGTGATTGCAAGAAAGCTCTCATGCGTACTTTCTAGTATGCATAGTTAGTACCATCAAACAGTGGAGGTATAATAAGAGACTAACCTCTATCCATGACAAACAGAGGTCAATGGATCACACACAAGGATTAAACCCTAATCAGAGTGTGCCCGCTCTGATACCACTTGATAGGCCACAAACGTGTTAATCCCTTGTGATGAATTAAGTTGATTAATTAGCCAAGTTATTAATTAATCAAATTAACATGCAAATTGTGTGGTAGCACAAATAAATCACCAATAAACAAAAGTATGCAGCGGAAAATAAATAGACACGATGATTTGTTTACAAATGGGAAAAACCTACACGGCAAAAACCCCACTGGGTGATTTTAATGTCACCATTCCCGAAACTCCACTATTATCACAACAAGCGGTTACAAGTAAAGGAATCCCAAGTACCTTATCAACCTACAGTTGAACCTTTACCCCAATACCCGATTGGACTTGTTCTGTAGTGACAATTTCTCCTTTTGATGCACGGCTCCCAAGTACGTGACTAACCAATTGCGTAGATCCCAGTACGCAACTTCAATCACCAACTAGAGAGAGATGTTGGCTATAAAGTTTTTCAATTCATCCACACGATAAATATCAAGAAGATACTTGGTTACAAAACCCTACGGTACACATTACACAGCAACTTCTTCACAAGAGAGATGAACTAGGGCATGAACTTTGTCTCAGGTCACAAATTGCTTGAACAAAGGTTTCTCAATCCTTGTGCAACTTGTGTACTTTGACGGCCCTTAAAATAATCCTTTTATATGTCTAGAGTTAGAAGAAAAGAAGTCCCGAAGAAACATGTACGGATTGGAATAAAAACAAAACTTAGAATCTGTTTTTCTTAAATCTCGATAGCTAGAGGTGTTGAGGAGCTGTCGAGCCTTGGGGCTAAACAACTTCTTAAAGCTCGATAGATGTAGGTGTCGAGCTTTAAAAACTGACACTTCTTCAACTTGAATCTTGGACAACTTGTATGGCTTTAACACTTGATCTTAAAACCTTATTTCTTGAAGTATTAAAATTATCCTAGAGCTACCCAAATACAAGCTGAGTGCATTTTATCAAAGGATAAGCCAATTACATAAAATAATGACATATGTTCAAAACACAATGAAACACATATGTTCTAACATTAATATCATCATCATCGTGGAGTACTGGAAATGGAATTGGCACTGCTACATGAGTGAGCGATTTTATGTATTTGAATTTAGGTTGATCGGAGGTTACTAGGAAAGCTTTGTTCGCTTGGAAGGGCAAGGAGAAAGGAGGATGTATTGAAGAGCAAACAATTTTAAGTATTTCATTGTTCTAAACAATTTTATGTGAGGTAGGAGAGGGAGATTTGTCATTGTATGTTGGTATATGTAAAAGCAATGTTCTCTTTGTTTTCTGAAATACTATTTTCTCTCCCATAAAAAAGAATATATATTTATATATATTGTGGGGATCTGAGGATCAAGGAAGACTAAGATTGATATGACCTTTATTCGTTCGTTGGCGAAAGCACCTTAAACCTGAAAAGTTGGTTTACCCGAGAAGAAGATGGGAAGGGGCACAATACTTCTTGAAAGCCTAAGTGGAGAAGGTGGCCTTCTAGGAGAAGGCCAAGGTATCTGAAAGAAGTTTCTTGTAAAAACTTACCTACTGTCTCCGCATTGAATGCATAGTAGCAACCTTATCAGCTGCATTAATGAGGAAATGACACCTAAACAATAAAATCATAGCTAAGCAACCCCTTCTATCACCTTCAGCGGAGCTTTAAAGGGACAAGTGTCATAAGAAAAGCCTTGAAGTGTACAACATCAAATTGTACACAAGTTGCACAAGCATCAAAAAATCCTTGTTCAAGCAATTTATGATCCAAGACAAAGTTCATGCCCTAGTTCATCTTTCTTGTGAAGAAGTTATTGTGTATGTGCACTGTAGTTGGTGAATTGAAGAACTTTGCAGCCAACAACTCTCTCTCTAGTTGGTGAATTGAAGTCGCGTACTGGGATCCGTGCATCAAAATTAGTCATGTACTGGGAGCCGTGCATCAAAAGGAGAACTTGTCACTATAGAACAAGTCCAATTGGGTATTGGGATAAGGGTTCAACTGTAGGTTAGTAAGGTACTGGAATTCCTTTACTTGTAATCGCTTGTGATAATAGTGGAGTTTCGAAAGTAGTGATCTTAAATCACCCGATGGGGTTTTTGCCGTATAGGTTTCCCCCATTCGTAAATAAATCACCGTGTCATTTATTTTCCGCTGCATAATCTAGATTATTGGTGATTTGTTTGTGCTACCACGCTGTTTGCATGCTAATTTGATTAATTAATAACTTGGCTAATTAATCAATTTAATTCATCACAAGGGGTCATCGCATTTGTGGCTTATCAAGTGGTATCAAAGTAGACACACTCTGATTAGGGTTTAATCCTCGTGTGTGATCCATTGACCCCTGTTGTCAGGCATTAACCTGCTTAAAGAGATATCTATTATCAAATACATCTTGTTTTTATAATCTCTACTTTGTTAAGTGTCTTAGAAAATACAAGTCTAAAAGTTATTTGATTTCTCTTATGATGACTATTGGAGATCTCAATTTAAACAAGCAGAAACTAAATTGTCTCAGAATAACAATGTGCAAAGGAGTCTGTCTAAGAAGAGTAAAAGTTAAAGGCCTAGCTTGAAAAAGGCAGATGAGAGAAAACACCATTCCCACTAATCTGTCATCTAAGCACGAAGTGTGTTTTATGATGAAGTCTGCTTTTGAAGTTATGGGCACATGCTTGTGGTACCTGGACAGTGGTTGCTCAAGACACATGACTGGAGACCGAACCCTCTTCAAAGTCTTCGACTTGAAGAAAGGTGAAAATGTCACTTTTGGTAATGGGAGCAAATCACAAATAAAAGGGAAAGGAATTATCTCTCTTCCTGGACTACCGGACATTGCAAATGTTCTATATGTGGAAGGTCTGAGGGTGAACCTGCTAAGCATAAGTCAAATATGTGATCAAGACTCCATGATGCTATTCTCCAAAGGAAAATGTCTTGTCATGGATGAGTTTGGAAAGAAACTCATAAGTGGTGTTCGTACTCTAAACAACTACTATGGATTTGTTCCTAATGCTAATATTGTATGCAATAGTATTCGATTACCAAATGAAGACGTGTGTCATCAACAGATGGGACATGCTAGTTACAAACATCTCTTTATTGTATCTAAGCATGAATCAGTTCTAGGGATGCCAAAGCTTAGTAGACTTAGAAATGTGGTGTGCGGACCATGTCAACTTGGGAAACAGATGAAAGCTAAGCATCCAGGTACTCAGACATCAGCTACATCTAGACCATTGGAGCTACTGCATTTAGATCTCATGGGTCCAACTAGAACCGAGTCTCTTGGAGGTAAGAGATACATCATGGTTATGGTAGATGACTTCACTAGGTACACTTAAGTCATTCTTCTACGATCCAAGTCTGATGCTCCTAAGCACATTGAAGCTTTGTGCACAAGACTACAGAATGAAAAAAGCTTGAAAATTGATCGAATTCAAAATGACCATGGTAAAGAATTCGAGAACACATATATGGAGTCTTTCTGCATAAGATCAGGTATATCTCAAGAATTCTCTACTCCCATTACTCCTCAGCAGAATGATATAGTAGAAAGAAAGAATAGGGTTATTCAGGAAATGGCAAGAGCCATGTTGCATAGTAAGGATGTGGCCAAAAACTTAGGGGAGAAGCCGTCAACACTGCATGTCATACGGTGAATAGAGTGTATTTCAGACCTGGTACCAAAAAGACTCCTTATGAGTTGTGGAAAGGAAGAAAGCCGAATGTGAAATACTACAGAATTTTTGGACGTACTTGCTTCATCCTAAAAGATAGAGAGAATGTGGGAAAGTTTGATTCCAGAAGTGATGAAGGGATATTTTTGGGATACTCCTCTACCAGCAAGGCTTATCGAGTATATAACAAAAGAACCATGAAGGTTATGGAAATGATGAATGTTGTTATTGATGGGTCTTCAGACTCGTGTTTCTGAGAAAATTGATGAGGAACTCCCTAACTAAATTCTTCCTCCTAAACCTAGAGAAGCTTAAGAAATCCTTGAACAAGAGCCCACAACCCTAAGTACTCCCAGTACTCCAAGTGTTGTAGAAGAGCCAGCAGATATGCCTACTTCACCAGATTCTGAATCTCATGAAGAAAAAGGACCTTCATCTAGGATCAAATTAAATCATCCTCCAGAAGTTATTGTGGGAAACATGAATGAACTCACATTACAGAAACGTACAGTTGATAAATGCGTTGCTAACTTTGTGTCTTATTCTTATTATTTGTCATAGGTTGAATCCACTAAAGTTGAGGAAGCTCTTCAGGATGAAAGTTAGGTTGAAGCAATGCATGATGAACTACTTCAGTTTCAGAGGAATGATGTTTGGACTTTAGTTCCCAGACCAGAGGGTGAGCACATCATAGGCACAATGTGGATATTCCACAATAAGACTGATGAGGAGGGCAATGTGATCTGCAACAAGGCTTGACTTGTAGCTCAAGGATACACTCAAATGAAGGGAATAAACTATGATGAAACTTTTATCCCAGTTGCTCGCATGGAGTCCATCAGAATTCTCCTCACTTTAGCTTGTCACTTGAGGTTCAAGCTTTACCAGATGGACGTGAAAACAGCTTTCTTAAATGTACTACTTAAGGAAGATGTCTATGTAGCTCAACCAAAAGGATTCATAGGTTCCCTTTTTCTAGATCACGTATTGTATCTCAAGAAGGCACTTTATGGATTAAAGCAAGCACCCAGAGCTTGGTATGATCAGCTAACCCAATACTTGATATCCCATGGGTTCACAAGAGGAAAGGCTGATCGACTCTCTTCATGAAGAAAGAAGATGGCGAGCTGGTGGTTGCTCAAGACTATGTTGATGACATCATCTTTGGATCAACTAAGGATGAACTTGCTCATGACTTCTCAAAACTCATGTAAGCAGAGTTCGAGATGAGCATGATTGGAGAGCTATCTCACTTCCTTGGATTGCAAATTCATCAACAAGATTCAGGTATATTCATCTCTCAATCTAAATATGATAAAAATCTTGTGAAAAAGTTTGGATTAGAATCTGCTAGTTTTGTTAGAACCCCCATGAGCCCGAATGTCAAACTCACTGTTGATTTGTTAGGTAAAAGTGTAGACTCATCTCTTTATAGAAGTATGATAGGTAGTCTTCTTTACCTTACTGCTAGTAGACCTGATATCAACTATAGTGTAGGAGTGTGTGCTAGATATTAGGCAAATCCCAAAGAGTCACATATGATTGCTTTAAAAAGAATCGTAACGTATGTCAAGACTACTGCCAACTTTGGTGTATGGTACAGCAAAAACACAAATGATGTCTTAGCTAGATATTCTAACGTTGATTGGGCTAAGAATGCTGATGATAGAAAGAGTACTTCGGGAAATTGTTTTTATGTGGGTAATAATCTTGTCTCTTGGATGAGTAAAAAGCAAAACTCCATCTCTTTATCCACTGCTGAAGCTGAGTACATTACTACTAGTAGCTATTGCACCTAACTCCTATGGATGCAAAAACTCCTTCATGATTATGGTATTTGTCAAGAACATCTCACCATCTACTGTGACAATACCAGTGCCATCAATATCTCTAAGAATCCGGTTTAACATTCTCGAACTAAGCACATAGAGATTCGACATCACTTCATTAGGGATCTTGTCGAAGATGGTACTCTCACCCTTGAGTTCATTCACACTGATGACCAGAAGGCTGACTTGTTCACCAAACCTCTAGATAGTAAACATTTTGAATTCCTTCGTCAAAACATCGGTTTCATCTCCATGGATTGATCTCCTTCTATCTTTCTTCCTTCTCATGCATTTACATCTAGTTTTATGCATTGTTTTGTTGTCTTTGACATGTTTTTGTGTGTTTGTTTTCAGTTTTGTGTTTTATTTTTTTTGCTTTTCTGATAAAAATAAAAAAAATTAAAAATTAAAAACTACAAAAACAGTTTGTGTTTATGTACATTGGTTCTTGTGAACCTTAAAATGGCCATTGACACAGAGTTTTCTCAACTTTGTATCTCTTGTAGCTTAGATGAGCATCCTTTTGCACAACTAAGTAAGTGAGCTTTGTGGCTATTTGTTTGTGATGAGTAAGGTTAAGTGATCTCTTGTACTTAACACTCGTATCACTCTTTTTGTCGGGTAAAATTAGAAAATCCTAAGAGAAAGGCATAAATAACCATCTCACCACTGTTACCTGCCAATCATGAATGACATCTATATGCTTCGGCATAGCAAAAGTGCAATGTCAAAAGCTTAACATAATTGGGTAATTCTTTTCTCTCTTATATGCCCATGTATGATGTGCTTAATAAAAAAAAATATGCAAAGAAATAAAAAGCAAAAAGAACAAAATGCTTTAAAAATATGATTGCAAGCTTATATTCTAAGAGATGTGGGAGTTATAGGATGTACCTCGAAAGTGATAGTCCCCATCAAATATTTATGATTGTGTGTGAGTTAAAGTGATTTTCTCATATCTCAAATCGTCATAACTTTGAGACACTTATGCAATCTTATGATATTTTTCACACACAACACGCAATATTCTTTGGTACTCTTGATACATGTGCAGGTACAATGTAATTTGGCCATCACAAGGTTTACATGCGTTAATGTATGCTCACTAAACTGTCTTAACTTATTTTTGAAATATAAAATTGGTTAGACTTGTTTAGTGTGTGTGTGTGTGTTTTGGGATCCATGTGCTTAAAATTATTTTTGAGAGATGTTTTTGAGAGCTTAATATGTCGATTGGATCATTGGTTGACTTGCATGCGTAATTGCATTCATATCTGTGTTTTTCTCTTCTCGAAAAATTGCTTTTTGAAGCCAGCTCAACACCTTCTCGACACCTCCTCGATACTTGGCTATCTGTCGAGCTTCTCAGCTTTTTCTTGTCTCAATCTCAACAGCTTCTTGACACCTGGTGGATCGATCGAGAAACTTTCTGTCCTCTCGATAGCTTCTCGACAATTGGTGGAACGATTGAGATTCTTTGGTATTTGACCCTTCATTCTCGACACCTCCTTGATAGCTGTATCTATCGAAGCTGATTTTCTTGACACCTACCTCAACAGATGTCTCGATACCTCTCGATACCTGCATTTGTCGAGATTTACTGAATGTGTATATATATGTTCAACGCGATTTCTTTTCTCATTTCTCTCGATCTCTCTCTCGATACTTTCGTGTTCTCTCTTATAAACCTCCCTCACTCACTCCAAACCTCTTCCTAAAGGTTTCTTCAAGTTTCTTTCAAGATTTTCTTCTCTTGGTAAGCCTCTTATCTCTCATTCTTCATGCATTTCATGTTTTGAAACCTAAGTTTTGGGGTTTTTGAAAATCTTTGAGGTTTTTCAAAATTGATGAGTGTTTGTTGCAATTTTTGGGACAAGTTTATAGATTTGATCTTAAAAACTTCATGCATTGCATCATATTAGCATTCTAACGATATTTTCATGCATATAGATATGTGCAATCTTGTTGTATGCTGGTAGGATTGGATTAGGCTGAGCCCATGATGCTTGTTATGTTGCATGTCACGTGTTCATACATTTCCTATGCATACGTTCTTTTTTTTCAATATACTTGTTATATATTGAACTGTTTTGGGACTTTTCTGTGTGTTTCTCTGTTTCTCCCTCTCTTTTTGTTTGCGTTAGTAGTGTCTATGACACCAAAACGTAAATCCATTCCATCCCAGAACCCTCTTCGTTCTAAGGGCTCTTCATCTTCTGATCCTACTCTTGCTTCTGTTCTGTTTCGTGATGAGAAAGCCCAACAAGACTTCTCGGAGAACTTTTCTAAACGAGGTGTTCATTCGGAACGCCAAGTTGTTCTGGCAGACTTTGTCGACACCGACCTACCCGATGTCATTCACAGTCGGGGTTAGGAGTCACTGTGTGACGTCCTGGTCACTTGTCCTTCCATGCTGATTCAGGAGTTTTACTCCAACATGCACGGAATTGATTCTTCAGTACCTCTTTTTCACACTCGCATTCGAGGTATGCACTTTGCAGTCACTCCAAAGTTGGTCTCCGAGGTGCTTTATGTTCCGAGGGTTGATCATCCTGACTACCCTGGTTGTGAGCATCTATGGACTATGTCCAAAGACAAGATGATTTCTGGGTTCTATGAGGGCCTCTCTGATTGGGGTGAGCATCAGTACACACCACGTAGGCCTTTTGCTAAAGGTTCCCGTTTCTTGAATGGTGATGACTTTTGTTCTGCTCCCTCTCTCTCACTACAACTCCATCACAGAGTCTCGTGCTCGATTTTTGTTGTCTCTTTTAGAGCATCTCACTATAGACTTTCCTTCACACTTTATCTTCTTTATCATAGATGTCTATAGGGATACGGCTACCCATGATAAGCGCATCTTCCCTTCTGCTATCATAAGAATTCTACACCATTTCTCCATCCCTTTTCTCTCGTCCGACCCCTTCCATGTCATGTCTGCCATAGACGCCACTACCGTAAAATGTAGTGAGGCGCAATTTAGGTCGAGATAGACGGATTCAGCAGCTCCTTCCTCCCGCCCAACTCCATCCAGATCTGCTAGAGCCACATCTGCTCCCTCCTCTTCCTCGAGCGATGTGTCACTTAAAGACATCATGGCGCAGCTTCAGTGCATGGATGCTCGCCTCGATACGCTCTCTACGGAGTTGTATCAGGTGAATGTTCATATTGGTCGCATTGCTAGGCGATAGGCGACCATGGGTGGCTTTGCTTCTAAGGCTTCTCCTCCACCTCCTCATGTGGCTTTTGGGACTGAGGATGATGATGGTGATGACGATGATGCTTCAGATAATGATGATGGAGATGCTAGCTCTACCAATGAAATGTCTACTTGACACTCTACCCTTTGTCACTCGTGACAAAAAGGGGGAGTAGTAGTTTTGGGTTATGAGAATAGTCATACTTAGGGGGAGAGCTTGTATAGGACATTTTTGATAGGAGGAGTGTTGTTATGAGAGATGTAGTAAGGATTATATGTATCTTTTCTTTTCTTTCTTTTTGAGATACATAGCTCTTATACCTTTTACATACATAGTGTTATCATTGATATATATATATATATATATATATGATGATGTATGTTTCTTTTACCTACCTTTTCATGTGTTGTTTCTTTTCTGTCTTTATACACATGTTTCTTTACTTGTATGCAATCTATTATTTTTGCTTCACACAAAGATGCCTTGATGTATTTTGTTTAAAAGTGTTTTAGAAATACAGGTTGTCAAAGTCTACTTGCCATAAAATCTCTTCTTGCAAATTTTTTCAAGAGTTTGTGTTAGGATAGATTTTATTGTATTCAACAAATGAATATGAGTTGAGTGATTTATGACTTCTCTCATATCTTCATTTGTTTGTTGTGGTTTTGTCACGGATTGCCAAAGAGAGAGATTGTTAGGACATATGTGGTTCAAGTTGTTTTGAACATATGTCATTATTTTATGTAATTGGCTTATCTTTTGACAAAACGCACTTTACTTGTAATTGGGTAGAATTAGGATGTGTTTAACACTTCAAGAAACTGTGTTTCAAGATCAAGTGTTGAAGTCATCAAGTCTGTCCAAGAAACAAGTTGGAAAGTGCAAGTTATTAAAGCTCGACACTTAGTCTCGACACATGCATCTATTGAGCTTTAAAAAGCTGTTTCAACCCAGCTCCTCGACACCTCTAGCTGTCGAGATTTAAAGAAAACAGATTCTAAGTTCTGTTTTGATTCCAATCCGTGGATGCGTCTTTGGGAATTCTTTTCTTCTAACCCTAGGCATATAAAAGGATTATTTTAAGGGCCTTCAAATTGTACACAAGTTGTACAAGCATCGAGAAATTCTTGTTCAAGCAATTTGTGATCCAAGACAAAGTTCATGCCCAAGTTCATCTTTCTTGTGAAGAAGTTACTGTGTATGTGCACCATAGGGTTTTGTAACCAAGCATCTTCTTGATCTTCATCGTGTGGATGAATTGAAGAACTTTGCAGCTAACAACTCTCTCTCTAATTGGTGAATTGAAGTAGCGTACTGGGATCCGCGCAATTGGTTGTCACGTACTGGGAGCCGTGCATCAAAAGGAGAAACTGTCACTACAGAACAAGTCCAATTAGATATTGAGGTAAGGGTTCAACTGTAGGTTAGTAAGGTACTAAGATTCCTATTATTGTAACTTCTTGTTATAATAATAGTGGAGTTTCAAGAGTGGTGACCTTAAAGCACCCGGTAGGGTTCTTGCCATGTAAGTTTTCCCCATTCGTAAACAAATCACCGTGTCATTTATTTTCCGGTGCATACTCTAGATTATTGGTGATTTGTTTGTGCTACCACGCTGTTTGCATGCTAATTTGATTAATTAATAACTTGGCTAATTAACCAATTTAATTCATCACAAGGGGTCATTGCATTTGTGGCCAGTCAAAACATGTGTTTATTGAACACATTAATAAATCTAAATCTGCCACAACATTCTAAATCCAACACACAATTATAAAATATCAAGTCTCAAGCATGGCAGCAACATTAAAATTAATATTTCTATCATAGTAATCATATCAAATATAAGCAGTAGCATAGCCCCAAGGAGGAGTAATAGTGCAGCACTACAAAATAGTCAAGTAGTACTTGAGAAGCACTATAAAAATATACAAAATAGATGTTGGACCAAAATATACAATTGGTACACTACACAACTAAATATTTTCACAAAAAATGGAGGCAACAAAGAAGCATCAAGCCAGCAACCAGCAGCAGCCCAAGCACCCAAACACTCCTAATTTGGTCATCTCCATGATTAGTCAGCAATTCAACCACAAATAATTTCTGCAATAAGCCAACCAACAACTCCAACTCCAAGTCATCATATACAAAAAACTCCATCCCTACAATGTCAATCCCCAAAAAATAACGATAAGTAGAAATTAGTAAGCAATACATAACAATTAAGACCATTACAAACAGCAGCCAACAAACATAAGCAAATTACATAAAACTTTTAATTTACCTTAGGTAGCTAAGTCCAAAAACAACCCCACCTTCCAAATCAGTCTAGAACATAATTTGTACCTACAGTGGGTTTTGGTGCAAGCTTTAAAAGGAAAAAAAAAAAAGCAAAAAAACAAAACAAATTGTATATAAGTAATAACTCACAAATAAACAAATAAAAAAAAATACAAGAGAATTTATAAATAACAAAAGCAAAAAAAAATTAGAAAAGAACATAAACACATTACCCAATTCAAGTTCATAGTTTTTCACGTTGTACATTGCCTCTCATAGATTAATTGATTCAGTTGAATCCTTGGACCTCAACCAATTTTTTGTACAAATCAAAGCTTCAACAGTGTTGGGAGACAATGAGCTATGGAAAGGATCCAAGACACAACCCCCTATGCTAAATGCAGATTCAGATGCAACTGTAGAGACGGGAATTGCCAAAACATCATAGGCAACTTGAGAAAGGATCCTATATCTTGAAGAATTCACCCTCCACCAATCAAGATTATCAAAGCCTTCCGTCTTTGAATCTACACTAGCTTCTAACAAGTATCAGTCCAATTCAGATTTCCATTCTACACTATCCTCATTGCTAAGTGTTGTTTGTATATGTTATTGTACCTCTTCATCCTCTCTTCTGCACTACCAAAGCCACTTAACATAGAGCACATGGCAGCAACATCTCTACTACTAACCTCACTAGTCTCACTAGCACTAGCTCCACATGGGGTCCCCATTGCTCCACTATAGTGCTTGTACAATCTATTCGAAGTTTTTCTAACTCTCAATCCTAACTCATCAGACTTCTCCTTGTCATACCATTGCTTAAACCAAACTTTACATATTTCAATTTATATCTAGGGTCAACCACAACAGCCACAAACAACATCAGATTTATCCTATCAACACTTCCCCTATACTTATCATACTTCAATTTCATTCTTTGTGCCATAACCTTTAACAAAGGATCACTCCTACCATTACAAAATTGATTTAACTGGTGTTGAAGACTAACAAGCTCATGGAAATACACATTAGTAGTCACAAACAAGGAACCAGAAAATCTTAAGGTTGCCTCATAGAACATACCAAGAAACCTTGTAAAAAGTCTTACATTTTCCCAATCTAAAATCTGAGAGGGACCACTAGATGGATCCTTAAAATAACAAAGGAAATGCCCATCATCTTCCTCCATCCTTTCAAATGCAGCCACAAACTTTTGTACACTTTCTAACATCAAGTAAGTTGAATTCCACCTAGTAGATACATCAAGGCACAACAAATTTTCGCTTTGAATTTTTTCTTTTTCAACACATGCCTTAAATTTCTCAAATCTATTAGGAGAGGATTTCACATACCTCACTACATTACGAACCTTAACAATTGACTCATTAAGGTCCTTTAGCCCATCTTGCACAATTAAATTCAAAATATGGGCACAACAACGCATATGAAGGAACTAACAACCCAAGAGGCTACCCACCCTATCCTTTGTTTTCCTCCTAAGATATTCTATGGCCACATCATTTGAACTTGCATTATCAACAATAATTGTAAAAATATGATCAGTCCCCCATTGAAGCAAACAAGACTCAACCACCCTACCAATGGTCTCACCCTTATGATCAAGTACTAGGTAGAAATTCAAAATCTTTTTATGATAAACCCAATCAACATCAATATAATGTGCAGTCAAACAAAAGTAATTAAGGTTTTGGATTAAAGTCCACGTATAAATTGTCAAACACACTCTATGACCAGCCATTAAAACCTTTCTCAAACTCTCTTTCTCCCTAATGTAAAGTCTAAGACAATCTCTTGCAACAGTAATCCAAGAGGGAACTTCAAACCTAGGCTCTACCTCTGCCATAAAATCAATAAACCCGCCGTGCTCAACAAACCTAAAAGGTAGTTCATTAACAATTATCATCCTAGCCAAGGCCATCCTTAGTCTTTCCACAGTAAACTTCCTCAACACCAGCTCATTACCAACCTCTCCCTCCCATTTTTTTTTTTTTTACTTTGGTAACTCAAAGTGGTTTGACCTTTATCACGCCTATAAGGGTACTTCTTACAACAAAATTTTATATGGTCCCATGTCTTAGAAGCTCTTTACCACCATTAATAGTTTCTTGTTGAGTTTTTGTTTGTGTTTGAGGGGGTGTTGCACCTGATGGTGGAATGGGAAATTGTGTATTTGATTGATTAGCCTTAGCACATAACTAGGAGTAGGCTCAGTATCGGGGGCGGGTGGAAGAAGAAGCATAGGCAGCCATGATCTAATTAGATCAATATAAATAACAATCACATATACATAGTAATTAAAGAATCAATAGCAAATAAATTATGCAAGCAACCTTTAACTTAAACATGTAGTCATACACTAATTTCAATAAAATATTAGTAAACAAAAACTATACAAGCAACTTTCTCAGTGCTAAAATCACAATAACAAGATAATCAACTAAAATCACAACATATTATCATGATATAATAAACTAAAATCACAACAATATAATCAATCAATAGGATGATCAACAAATAAATTTACAATCTTTGAACCCTAGAAATAAAATCAAACAAAAAACAACATGAGTGAGCCTTAAAAAGAAATATTATATATATATAAACTGAAATCACAACAGTATGATTAATCAAACAATAAATTTACAGTCTTTAAACCCTAGAAACAAAACCAAATAGCAAAAAACATGAGTGAAACTTAAAAAACACAACACTAAAACTAAAAGCAAAATCAAACACAACGTGAAAGTTCAACACAACAATACAACATGGTGAATTGAAAACAAAATAAAAAATAATCCTTAAAACAAAATCAAACAAAAAAGAAAAAAAATCAAAAATAGTGAATTTAAAACAAATATAAATAGTATGAGAAAATACCCAGGAACTATTTAAGCCTTTAAGATTTATTCCTTTACTAGGCTGAAGCTGAATCTTTTAAATTACCCTTGAAATTACAAGAAAATAACCAAAAAAAAAAAATTAGAATCAACAAGAAACATTTAGTGACCATAAAATAAAACTAAAACAAAGTAGGGGTTAGGGTTATCGACAGAACTACATAATGGCAGAGCCACGGTGGAGAACAGAGATGAAAAGGAGATTGACTGACTTAGGTATTAGGAATTTCGTAAGACCTTGAGAGGAAATTCTTTCTTTGTGAAAGAGTGAGACTATGAATTAGAGATGAGTCTTAAGAGTGAGATTGAGAGCTTGTGTTCTTAAATAGCGGAAGGATAGGTTGGAGCATAAGATTGAGAATTTGAGAGGGAAAAACAACTGTTTGTTTGGTGGGATTAGGGTATGGAAGAAACATTATGTGGATGAGAGAAAAAAAGAAGAGAAAAATGGTTAGGTGAGAGCCTGAGATTCTGAGATTAAGAGGGAAAAACTAATTTTTGTTCGATGGGATTAAGGTTTGGAAGAGAAATGAAGGTAGCTGATGACTAAGTTCTTACTTCTGAGTCTGAGAGGCAAGAGTGTGAGACTTGAGTGAAGGTAGAAGTCTAGAGAGTGAAGGGGAGAAATGAGAGTAAAAAGGAGAAATGACTAATGAAAGTAGCTGAGTTGGAAACAACTCAAGAGAAAAGACATCTGTGGCTGAGATCAAAAGAGAAAAAAATATATCTTGCACAATGACTAACTCAAACAGTGACAAGCATCTTTTTTATTTTTTATTTTTTTTAATATTTTTTTTTCAAAAAAACACAAGTGAAGTGACTAGAGAATGACTAACCCATGCGGCATTTTTTTTCTTTTTTAATATTTGTTTTTCAAAAAACAAAGTGGCAATGTGGCATGACTGTAACCCACTAACTCATACGGCCATATAGCATTTTTTTATTTTTATTTTTTTAAATTTCAAAAAATGCAAGTGGGAGATAACTTAGACAAGACCACTCAAGACTCAGACTATCTCCTGACACACGTTAACTTGCTTTTCTGATTCAAAATTTCTTTTTGATAAGGACGTTAGAATGAACGTTAGGCCTTTTCTTAGAATTCAAAATTTTTTTTGATAAGAACAACTTTGTTCATGGATGAACGTCAGGCGGCCTCTTCTTAGAACGTCTTCTTCTTCTTAATTCTTATACATATTAACATATATATATATACACACACACCATGCTCGAGTCGGTTCGGTCTTCCTCAGTGTGCACATCTCGGTGCCGATGGCTGCACCTATCCGACATCGACACTAAAGATCTACCGCCGACCACTGTGCCAGAAACCTTCGACGGAGCCCTAAGCGGGGTAGGGTGGTGCGGTCAGACCAGTTTTGTCGGTGCTGGCATATCCTTGAACAGGCCTATTCCCTACCGCTTTATGCAACCAACATTCACCGTATATAATGGAAGGACTGATCTAGTAGAACATGTAAGCCATTTCAACTAGAGGATGGCTGCTCATTCTAGGAATGAGGCTCTTATATGCAAAGTATTCCCTTCCAGCCTCAGGCTTGTGGCTATACAGTGGTTTGACATATTGGAGGAGGGATCAATAAGGTCCTTTGAGGTGTTAATGCCAGGCCACAAACGCGTTGACCCCTTGTGATAACTTAGATTAATTAAATTAGCCCAGTTATTAATTAATCAAATAAATCATGCAATATCACGTGGTAGCACAAACAAATCACCAAACTAAGTTAATGCAGCGGAAAATAAATAACACGGTGATTTGTTCACGAATGGGGAAAACCTTACGGCAAAAACCCCATCGGGTGATTTAAGGTCACCATTCCCGAAACTCCACTATTATCACAACAAGCAGTTACAAGCAAGGAATCCCAGTACCTCACCAACCTACAGTTGAACTCTTACCCCAATACCCAATTGGACTTGTTCTGTAGTGACAGTTTCTCCTTTCAATGCATGACTCCCAAGTACGTGACTAACCAGATGCACGGATCCCAGTACGCGACTTCAAATACCAACTAAAGAGAGAGTTGTTGGCTGCAAAGTTCTTCAAATCATCAGAGATGAACTAGGGCACGAACTTTGTCTTTCAGATTACAAATTGCATGAACAGGAAGTTCTGAATGAATGTGCAACTTACATCCCTTTTCACGGCCCTTAAAATAATCCTTTTATATGTCTAGGGTTAGGAGAAAAGAAGTCCCAAAGACACACTCACGGATTGGACTTGAAACAGAACTGAAAATTTGCTTTCTTTAATTCTCGACAGATAGAAGTGTCGAGAGGTGTCGAGAAGCTGTTGAGGATCGGGGAAAAACAGCTTCTTTAAAGCTCGATAGATGCATGTGTCGAGGTAGGTGTCGAGCTTTAAAAACTGGCACTTCCTTGCTTGTTTCTTGGACAGACTTTGACGGCTTCAACACTTAATCTTGAACCCAAGTTTCTTGAAGTGTTTAACCCATCCTAAATCTACCCAATTACAAGTAAAGTGCGTTTTGTCTAAGGATAAGCCAATTATATAAAATAGCGACATATGTTCACAGACTTGAACCACATATGTCCTAACAGTTAACACGAGCGTTTAGGGCCAGATTTGTAACGTGTAACAAAGTTCCTAAACCCTTAGATTCTTTGCTGTCTTTGGTGATAAGGGAAGGAGAAACTCTTAAGACTTACTCAGACAGGTATTGGGAGACATTCAATGTGATAGTTGGGGATTTTGAAGATATGGCAATAAGGACCTTTAAGGTCGGGCTCCCAACAAAACATGATTTGAGAAAAGTCACTAACAATGAAGCCTACGCGTAATATGTGTCAACTTATGGATTGCATCGATGAGCATAAATGGGTAGAAGATGATTAGACCTAAGGAAAAGGCAAAGATAAAGTTTTCCCTGAAATGAGGGATCGTCAGATAGGAGGATATCATAACAACCGGCCTAGAAGGGACTTTCCTAATCAGATACTAGCAACAAGTGCTCAGATGGTCAATTCGGTGTTTAAGGAGCCAATTTACCAAATATTGGAAAAGATAAAAAATGAGCCGTATTTCTAATGGCCTAATAAGATGGGTGGAGACTCATCTAAAAGAAACCAAAGCCTTTATTGTCACTATCATCATGAGAAAGGACATACAATTGAAGATTGCAGGACTTCGCATGAGTATCTAGGTCAAATAGTGAAGGCAGGGAAATTGAAACAATTCTTGCACTAGCCTGTGGGACAGTCCGGACAATCTGGAGTTGGATAGCAGAGGGATGGAGCTCCTCGGCCAGCCCTGGACACAATTAACATCATTTTTGTCATGCCCAGGGGCAATGTTGGCACCTACTCAAAAGTTATGTACGTGGCTTCGAACCATGATCTAGAAGATAGGGGTCAGGCTTCTAAAAGGGCTAAAGTGGTGGTCATGCCAACTTAAGGTTTCTCGAAGGAAGATAAGGAAGGAACATTCCAACCACACGATGATGCCTTCGGATCAATGGATATGATGTAAAGAGGGTTCTCGTGGACAAAAGGAGCAGAGCAGAGATTATGTACCCGGATCTATATAAAGGATTAAATCATAGGCCTAAATATTTGGAGAAATATGATTCGCAGTTGGTGGGCTTTAATGGGAGGCTGGTAATTCCCCGTGGGATGATTAGATTACCTATGCAAACTAGGGATGAAGAGGTGCCAATTAACTTCATTGTGGTTGAAGCCTATTCTCCTTATACCACTATTTTGGCAAGGCCGTGGCTTCACGCTATAAGGGCAGTATCATCAACCTTACATCTGAAGGTTAAGTATCCCACACAGGGACAAGTAGGGGAATTGGTGGGAAATCAAGCAATGGCTAGGCATTGTTTGGTAGCGATCGTTATGCAGCATTCCATGGATCAAGCTTTGGTGGTAAAGGAATAGATCCTATAGTCGTAGGGGCTATTATCTGAGGAGTTAGAAAAGGTTTTGATCAGACAAGACGAGGAGAAATACTTTCAAGTAGGGGCTCAGTTTACCCTTTAGAAAGAGCTACATTAGTAAGATTTTTAGGAAACAGCATAGATGTGTTCACCTGGAGTACTAATGATGTGCTAGGGATTGATCCTAAGTTATATGTCATTGGTTGAATGTGGATTCTGATGCAGTGCCAAGAAGGCAACCACCCAGACGTTCCTCAAAAGAACATGCTGAGGTAGTGAAGGAGAAGGTGAGCAAACTTAAATAGGCAGAAGCAATCAAAGAGATCTTTTATCTTGAATGGTTGTCCAATACTGTGATGGTGAAGAGGAAAGCGAGAAATGGTAGGTGTGTGTAGATTTCATGGATTTGAATAAAGTTTGCCCAAAGGATCCTTTCCATGTTCCTCAGATTGACCAGTTAGTGGATGCGATGGTTGGGCATCCTTGGATGAGCTTCTTGGATGCTTTCTAGGGGTATCATCAGATACCTTTAGTGTTATCTGACCAAGAGAAGGCAGATTTTCGAACTCCCACTACCAATTTTCATTATTAGGTGATGCTTTTTGGCCTTAAAAATGTTGGATCCACGTATCAAAGAATGGTGACGCAAATGTTTGAGGCATAGATTGGAAGGAATGTAAAGACATATATTTATGGTATGGTGATAAAAAGCAAGCAATTTGAAGAACACTTGACAGACTTAAAAGAGGTGTTTTCAATGTTGCGAGAACATAAACTGCCCTTGAACGCATCTAAGTGCTCTTTTGGAGTCAGCTCGGGGAAGTTCTTGGGCTACATGATCACACACCGAGGAATTGAGGTCAATCCGACTAGATTAAGGCCACCAAAAGTTTACATCCTCCCCGGAATCCTAAGGAGGTGCAAAAACTGACAGGGATGGCAACAACATTGAATAGGTTTATTTCTCGATCAGCAATTAGGTGTCGACCATTTTTCCAAATTCTTCATAAATGGAAGAATTTTGAATGGGCTGAGGAATGCATGTTAGTCTTTGAAGAGCTAAAACAGTATCTATCACACCTCTTATTCTCTCCTGACCCGAAAAAAAAGAAGTGTTATATGCTTACATAGCAGTCAAAGATCATGCAATAAGTTTGGTTTTAGTCAGAAATGAAAATGGAGTGCAAAAACCTGTCTACTATGTTATAAAGTCCTTGCATAAAGCAAAGATACGTTATCTGCCCTTGGCAAAAGCAATGTTGGTCATTATACATGCTACAAGGAAGCTTCCACATTATTTTCAAGCGCATACTGTGGTTGTTCTCATGCAACTTCCCAGACAAGCACTACTACGAAAGTCTAACTACACGGGCAGGATCACTAAGTGGGGAACCATGCTTGGGGCTTATGATGTTAGGTATATACCTCGTACTGCCATAAAGGGACAAGTCCTGGTAGACTTTGTTGCGGAGTTTACTGAGAATATTGCAAGTGATGGGAAAGTAGAAACGGGTGTTTGTTGGTCTCAACCTCTGCTACTACCACCTGGGAAGTGGAGCGGCAAATTGAAAGGGCTCGGGAGTGGGAATTGTGTTAGTAACCCCAGAGAAGCTAATAATGGAGAAATCCTTGCATTTGGGTTTTCTTGCTACAAATAACAAAGCTGAGTATAAAGCATTGTTGGCCAGAATGGCAATGGTCAGCAAGCTTGGGGGAAAAGTTATAGAGGTGTATTCAGATTCACGACTGGTTGTGGGATACGTAAATGGTGAGTTTGAAGCTGGAGATGAACGCATACAAGGATATCTTATCAAGGTCAAACAAGTTAAAGCTTACTTCAAAAGCTTCACCTTAAGGCAAATCCTGAGGGAGACAGAACTCTCATGCAGACTCTTTGGCTATGCTGGCCACCTCTTTGGGATCGTGCCTACCTCAGGTCATTATTGTAGAGGATATGGTCACTTTTTGGTCGAGGTGCATAATGTCCAAGTTTGGCCGAGTTGGATGGACCCTTTGGTTACATTCTCAAGGCAAGGATGCCCACCCGAAGATAAGGGTGAGGTAGAGAAAATACGTAGGAAGGTCCCACGTTACTAGTTATCTAAAGAGCAGAAGTTGTATAAGTGTTCCCATTTAGGACCATATCTGTTATGCGTTCACCTAGAGACCGTGAAGCCCCTCTTGGAGGAATTGCTTGAGGGAATTTGCGGGAGTCATACTGGTGGGAGGACTTTATCCCATAGAGCCCTCACTCAAGGGTATTGGTAGCCAAGTATGCAAAAAACCACTCAGAAATATGTTAAGAAATGTGACCAATGTTAGAGGTATGCCCCAAATATTCATTAGCTAGAAGGGGTCTTGAACCCACTCTCAAGTCCTTGGCTGTTTGCCCAAAGGCTTGGATATAGTGGGGCCATTTCCTCGGGCTACGGGAAATCAAAGATGGCTCCTCGTTGGGATAGATTACTTCACTAAGTGGGTAGAGGCCGAACCTCTTTCTAATATCAAGAATGTGGATGCTAAAAGGTTTATTTGGAGAAACATTGTCACTAGATTTGGGATCCCTCACACGCTAATCTCGAACAACAAGCTCCAATTTGATAGCAAGGCCTTTAGAAGGTATTGCAGGGAGTTAGGAATCAGAAATAGGTATTCAACTCCTACTTATCCACAAGGAATTGGGCAGGCTGAAGCAACAAATAAGGCCATAGTATCTAGGCTAAAGAAAGACTAGATGATGCAAAGGGAAGATAGGTAGATGAATTGCCCCATGTATTGTGGACTTATTGCACAACACCCCAAAGATCAACAGGAGAGACTCCTTTCTTAATGGCTTATGGAGCTAAAGCAGTTATTCCTATTGAAGCAGGGTTCCTAACCTTAAGGACTGACCAGTTCAGCATTGAAAAGAATAACCGTTTGCTTTCAACCAGTTTATAGTGAAAATGGCGCATTACCAACAGAAACTTAGGCAAGGGTATGAAAAAGGAATAAAGTTGAGACCACTAGCCTCGAGGGACTTAGTCTTGAGAAAAGTAGTGGGGACAACAAAGAATCCAACACGGTGAAAGCTAGACCCTAATTGGGAAGGCCCATACCGAATAATGTTGGTGGCAGGCATTGGTGCTTATTATTTAAAAGATCTAGATGAGAATGTGATCCCACGCCCATGGAATGTAAATAACCTACGATGTTATTATTATTAATAATATGAAGGTTTTTGTTCATCTCTTATTTGGTTACTTATTACTGTAGTAGCAAGTTAAATTATATTACCTCTTATGAAAAATTGTTTAAGTGTTAAACAGAACCTTGGCCTTGTTCAACTTTTTGGGTTCCAAGCCTTGGGTAAATTAACTCTTATTTGAAATCGTTTAAGAGTTAAATAGAATCTCGGTCTTGTTCGACTCCTCAAGTCACAGGCCTTGGGGAAATTAACTCTTATTTGAAACTGTTAAAGTGTTAAACAGAGCCTCGATCTTGTTCGACTCCTTCAGTCACAAGCATTAGGTAAAAATTAACTCTTATTGAAAAATTGTTTAAGTATTAAACAGAACCTCGGCCTTGTTCAATTCTTTGGGTCACAGGCCTTGGGTAAATTAGCTCTAATTCAAGATTGGCTAAGTGTTAAGTGGAGCATCAGTTTTATTCGGTCTTGTTTGACTCTTCGAGACACAAGCCTTGAGTAAATTGACCCTTATGAAAAAAACATCTAATTATTGGGTGAAGTTATATTCTTAAATAATTTTTAGAAATTGTAGTATTGGAAATAATGTGGAAAGTAAATTCAATGTACTTGATAACATCATAGAATATTTGTTTTTATTTGTATAGTGTATTCATTAATGATAGAAACAGAAGAGTTGTAGCGAAGAAAGGTTAATATAGCCAACAAGAAAAAGCAAAGGGAAACTTGCATGTACTTCTATTTCATAATTAAAGATCACAAAAGGTGTAGGTCCTATCCAAGCCTAGTGCTTTACAAAATTGTTCTACACGCTAGAAGCTAAAGAAACCTATTCAGTTACACCTTTGGCTTTCTCTTTTTTCTTCTTCTCATGCTATTCAACCTCAATAACCTCTTCTGGCTTGAGTTCTACAACAGGAATACCTTTCACTTTCACAAGGATTGAAGTTCATGCATGTCCTTAGGAAGGAGGAGTGCCTTCTCCAAACACTCGGACAAGATACCATATCTGCCCTTCTAAGGGTCTCGAAGAGTGGCGTCATCCACAATTGGATTTCCTAAGCTTAACACAAAAGCAGGGTTCGATATTAATGCCTTGGAACATTGCTTTCCTTTAGGTCCCTTAGACGATTCAGAAGTAGTACTCTTCTTTTGTTGGGCCCTTGTAATCTTGGGCTCTTTAGCTAATGGTTGTTGCACTTGGCAAACTATTTCTCCCTCCTCGCTACCCTATGATCCCTTGCCCCTCTTTCTCTTCTTTTTGGTAGCATCACCAAAGGGCGCACGTGTGAGAGCGAGAGTTGGTGGTCGGGGGACCACAAGAACTGTGGGAGCATTACCCCCAACATGCATAGTAAGTAAAGCCAGAAAATCTGGAGTCTTCTCTTCTAAAACCATTGCTTCAAGAATATTAGATGCTTCTTGGCTAGTACTTACAGAAGCAGCAGGTAGACGAGGATGAGATGAAGTGGGGATAGACTTAGTGTCTTCTTGATAGACGACTTTGAAATCTTTGTCCAAGTCTTCCTGAGTAGGTTCGGGCGCATGTTCTTCCTGCTTGTCGTCAGAAGGAATGGGTTGCTTTTGGGAGTATAGGAGTTTAATTACGAGGAGGGCTAGTATTGGGAGTAGAGGGTCCTTTGCCTTGATCACATGCTTAGGATTCTAATAATGATTGGAGATGGGCTTGAACCCAAGGACTACGTGTACTGCCAGAAGTTGTCCGTCTCGGTGGAGGAAGATCTCAGATTTGAGGATCTGTTAAGATCTATAAAGTTTACTAAACTCTTGACCAGGGCTGTATGAAATTCGTCTACAAAGTTAACGGGGAACACAAGTCACAAGTTAGTATGATTCTTTGTAAAATAAAAATTTTATTAAAAATAGAAGCCCTAAGTTAGTCTACAATCCGTGGGAACCCTACCTAGTTCCCCATCTTGGATAGGACAATGTAATCAATCATGCCAGTCTCTCGAGATGATAAGGAAGTCTTCATCCATGCCCTTATTTAACTTAGGTATACAAGAAATTAACCAAAAAAAAGGGACCTTGCATTTGAAGTAATAATCGGTTTCTTTTCCATTTTGGCAGTTGTACACCCAGTTTACATTGTTCCATGTAAGGTTAGTCCCCATCTTCTAGATTATCATGTCTACACTACCGAAAACCCTAAAAAGGTTAGGAGAGCATTGGGTAGAGGACAACCTATAATTAATAAGAAAGTCTCTAGTAACCCTACCCATAGAAATTTCCATCCAAGGCGATATTTGGAATAACTACTAAACCAGGTGGTTTGTTAATGACTAACCACTCGCCTAGTTCACAATGTTGGAGTTCAACATTGTCAGAGATCCTATATTTAGCCCTAAAGGCGGCCATGCCTTCGGGAGTATCCACTAGCCTAGCAAATCTACCCATAAATCCTTATAAGGTTAGATTGTAAATATATATATATATACCATAAAGGGGGAAGGACGACAGCGCAGATGATGGAAGCACAACTGATAGCAGTAATTTAAAGTAAATGTAATTAAAAGTAAGGCAGTAGAACCAGCCAAGTAGTTATATCAAAATAGTTCAAATTATTGAAAACAGAAGTGTTTATTGAAAGTAAATCAAAACACTTACAGCAATAATAGTAATTACAGGATTATAGTGATCAACAGGGATAGTAGTATAAGGCTTGAAGGCTAGTCATCATTCTAGTTACAAGCTTTGTGAAAGTAGTGAGAAATTCTGAGTGTTTAGGAGGTTCTAAAGAAAGTCCTAAAGATAGCTCTCAGAGAAGGTTTCTGAAATAAGCTCACTAAAAAGATTTTCTGAGATCAACAATAAGGGGCAACCCCTCTTAAATAGGAAAAATAAAGCAGTGAATATTGGCTTTTTACTATTCATATCAGGACCCGTGAGGGGCATCAAAAGCATCAAAAGATTCAGTGGCGCCAAATCAGGGGCTGAAAGTAGCAGTCAACAAGAGAATCATGATTATCAGTAGGTAGATCAATAGTGAAAGTAGAATGATTGGCCTTTTGTGCTGGCTAGGCAAACAGTTGATGTGATGATAACAGATACATCAAATGGATCCAGTAGAGGCAGCATCAGATGGGTAGCCTTCGTAAGGGTCCCTTACATCACAAGGATCCCATGGGGGATCTTCATTGCATTCATGTCTGTGATAAGTGCAATATTGATTGCAGAGACCATAGTAGAACATTGGATCATAAACAGAATCCCTTGTGACGAATATTCTTGGGTCATCATGGTCTATCTATTGGAGATGGCGGATAGCAAAGGAATAAGGTTTATTTATAAAAACAAAAATTCTATCTGTGCTTCCAACAAAGTGGTAGTCCTTCCACAATTCTGGCTGACATCTAGAATTTGATTATTGAAATAACTTCTCCAGCATTCAGCAAGAGCATAGGGTCTTTTGTGGGATACATAAGTATTGCCATCATACCATTGTCCTTGGTAAGTATATCTGTTGATGAGAACAAGGTACTTAGAGGGTTGAACATTCATCCAATTATTCTTTGTCCACTTTGGCAAAGTACTCCAACATCGAATGGAAACATGAGAGCTTTCATTTGCAATAGCTCTTTGAATGATATCAGGAAACTGGCTAATTTGATCATGGCTTGTTAATTTGCGGAACCTGATAAAGCCAGATTCAAACATTTGAGATAGCCAGAAAGGATCATTGTCTAAACCATCTTCATAGTTGATTAAAAGGCCTGGGAAAGGGTGGTTCTTTTCATGAACTCTGAGACTGTTCTTGAAGCTTTTTTCCCATTTCTTTTTCAAGTAAGCACTATTGGGACCATTGGGTTCCATGAGAGTAGGAGTGATAATAATCGAGGTTTTGAAATATTTGAGACAGAGATCAAGATCTTTGGTCATAGCCTTGCTTTCAAAAATACAAGACTGTACTTCTCGAGGCAAGTTGGCGACAGCACTTCTTATCAAAGATTGAGACTTAAGGCTCAATCGAGCATAATCAGTACCCATTATAGTCTTTTTATCCATTGAACGGATTTCCTCTTTGCCAAAGAGTTGACTAAGAAAAAGGTTAATATTTGGGTTATCAGGACAGCTTTCAGGGGTTTCATCAGGTTGACTCCTATGAGTTTCATTTTTTTTAACTGAAGTTAAAATAATTGTTGTAGACTTCATTTTGAGCGGTAAGGTTAACAAGATGGATTTCAAGTGCTTGAAGGGTTTTTTTGAACAGTTTGCGTTGGTTCATTTTGAAAGCAGCTTGGAGGTTGTCAAGAATGAATTTTATGGAATCTGGTAATTCACTATAGATTCCATTGTGAAGTTGCAGTTCTTTAGACAAGACTTCCTGCAAAGCAATTATCATATCACCACTGGAATATGTCACCTCTGCCAGGAAAAATTCCTAAAGGGATGTTGAATTCTTGGATTTTATTCCAGAAGATGCGCCTTTATGCATGACAAAAGGTTGTCCCACTGGGAGCCTTTTGTCTTGAGGATAGCCCTATGCAGGTGCTTTCCCTTTGTTCCTTTTCTCTGCCGAAGAAGGCAGACTCGAACCTTTTGAATATGATATGGTTGCTTTGTATAATGAATTTATGTTGCCCAAAAACCGTCCCAACTGGAAATATTACCAAGATACTTTTGCTCAGTCAGAAAAATACAGAGTTAAAAGAAAATGGAAAGAAAAAATGGTTTTGATAAGACAACATTTTTTTTTTATTATCTTGAAAATCATTATGTTTCAAAAAATGATGTTCATACTAATTATTTGAATGTTATAAGAAAATCTAATTTTGTTAAAAATGACAAAACCGTTGTACGGTCTAGTCACCCACCTCTTGAAACTGTTTTAATCACCTGCCAAAATGCTGCAGAAAATGTTGAGGTTAAAACCTCCCCTTTCAAAATTGCTAATGATAAAACCCTTGTTTCTACTATTATTGAACAAAACAATTTTGCTAATGAATCTTTACATATTATTAGTCAACAGCTTGACCATATTGAAGAAAAAATTGTTGAAAAAACTATTGTTTCAAAACCTGAGAAACCTTTGATTGATTTGCCCAGTCAAAGTGAAAAAATTAGTTTCAAAACTTCTCAGAGTAAAACTCTTGAAAAGGTTGCTTCTCAGAGTACAACTCTTGATAAAGTTAAAAAAATACTTGCTGATTTAAAAGTTAAAACCGAGCAAACTACTACCTCTAGAAGTACTGCTTGTGCTATTTCAAGAAATGAGAAAGAACCTGTTTATGAAGAAAACACAGATTCTGACTCATTATCTTCTGCTTCTCACAAAAATGATTTTGATGATTTGATTCCAGAAATTAAAAGATTTGTTGAAAAACCCAATCTCATGTCTTTTACAAAAAAACTGGTATACAAAACCTACTCCTCCTGACATGTAGTTTGAAGAAAGACCCTTTCAAACTCAATTCTCTGTTTCTGTTGATAAACTTTATGAATGGAATATTGATGGTTTGTCTGAACAAGAGATTATTAACAAACTTGCTCATATATCTATGGTTGGCATTGCATACACGAATAATCATAATGATCTTGATCATCCTGATGTTGTTAACCTGCTTGTCACTGGTTTTTTTGGTACTCTTCGAGGATGGAGGGATAAACATCTCACAGAAAAATCCAGAGAGTCTATTAAACATTCTATTAAAAAAGATAATGAAGGCATGCCTATTTTTGATGAAGATATTGGTCAAGGTATTCCTGATGGTGTTAATATCTTGGTCTATACTATTCTTAAACATTTTGTTGGTAATCCATCTAATATTTCATCTTGAATTTCTGATTATTTGAATAATTTGAAATGTCCTACTATGTCTGATTACAGATGGTACCAAGATGTGTTTATTTCCAGGGTAATGCTCAGGAAAGATTCCACGAAGCCTTATTGGAAAGAGAGGTTTATTGACGGTCTACCTCCTATCTTTGCTCATAAGGTAAAACAAGAATTAATTGGTAAAAATGATTCTATTGATTATGATAATTTAACCTATTGTGATGTTTTTAGTACTACTAAAAAACTTGGAATCAATATGTGTAATGATGAAAAATTGCTAAAACAACAATTAAAAAATAAAAAGAAAGCTAAATATGATATGGTTAATTTCTGTGAACAGTATGGTTTACCTCCTATTGCCCCTTCCAAGCAAAAAGGAAAAAGTAAACATGATAAGGTTTACAAAAGTTATTCTCATAAAAAGCCTAAAAGATACAGAACTAATTTTGTTAAACCCAATGATTACTATGCTAAAAAGAAACCTGCTTTTAGAAAATATGATAAACAAAGACCAGGTAAAGGTAAATGCTTTAACTGTAGCAAATTTGGCCATTTCAGTAAAGATTGTAACCAGAAGCCTGGTAAGTTAAAGAATAAATTAAATATGTTAAACATTAAGGATAATGATCAAAATGAACTGTTTCAGATTCTTGAATCTGCTGCTTCAACTGATTCTTTTGAAGAGGACTTCTCTTTCTCATCTGATTCTACTTATCACTCTTGTAGCGATACTTCTATTACTCCTAATGTTAAACTTGGTTGTCGAGATTCATGTTGTAATGCTATGAAATCTGTTAATATGTTAACTAATGAAAAAGAACAAGATAATTTATTGTTAACTACTATAAGTAAAATTGAAAACCCTGTTTTACAAAAAGAACTTCTTGATAAGTTTAAACAAAACTTAACAAAAGAAAAAACTGTTAAAAAACCCAGAGCAACAATAAGCTTTGAAGAAACTTTGGAAAGATTTAATAAAAATAAGTCCAAAGAAAAAACTGTTAACGATCTCCAACGGGAAATTAATACTGTTAAACAAGAAATAGTTCAATTAAAAAATGATGTTAAAAACATCAAAAGTGATAATGTTAATCTTAAACAAGAATTGCTAATTCTCAAAATTGATAAAAATTTGGATAAAAACCTATCTGACAATGATCTTGATGAGCAACAAGATGGCAATGAATCCACTCAACAAGCTCCTCATTCTGGTTATGATTCTGGTAATTTAATTACTTGGAATGATAATCAACTTGCTCTTGTTAAACATATAATGCCTCCAAAATGGTTTAGTAAAGTAAGAATTGTTGTTTCACATGATTATGCTTTTGATACTGTTGCTATGATTGATTCTGGTGCTGATGTTAATTGTATTCAAGAAGGTCTGATCCCTTCTAAATATTTTGAAAAATCTACTGAAAGATTGGTATCTGCAAATGGCACACAAATGAATATCAAATACGAATTGAACAATGCTCATGTTTTCCATAATGATGTTTGCTTCAAGATACCTTCTGTGCTTGTTAAAAACAAGACTGATAAAGTAATACTTGGATTACCTTTTATTGCTTCTTTATATCCTTTCCTTGTTGAAAATGATGGCATTACTACTGATCATTTTGGACAAAAAGTAAAATTCAAATTCTGTTCAAAATCTAATGATACTGATATTTTCAATCGTATTCATGCTAAAGTCAAACATCTTAACTTCCTTAAACAATAAGTTAGATACAAGAAAATTGTTGAACATTTTTTTGATAAATTGTTACAATCCAATTTATAGTATCAGAGCCATTCTTTCCTTGGCCGCTAATAGTGTTGTTGTGTCCCCATGTTCTTTCTGTGTCTGTCTAACCTTGTGATACTTCGTTGTTGTGTTCCTTCTTTACCGTCATAAAGTGAATTCCCAGATTCAAATAGTAAGGCCCGTGAAGCCAGGAGAGCGCGAGGGCATGAAAGGAATAGGGTTGGTTGCGGTATGTGTTACGAAATGCAACGGTTGTGAGAAAACATGATAATTGAGTATTATAACTAGGATAGTTATAGACAGGATGTGGAGATCCGACTCCTCTGTTAGTTCCAGGACTGGTTGTCCTCCTGATATTGTGAATGAAGAAAACCACACTATAGAAAAGAGTGAGTACCCTGATTTTTGTAAGTGGAATATCCCTAAGGTTTCTACTAAATCTGTTTCTGAACTTGGTTGGTCTGAAAATACTGTTTTCTCTTAATATAAAGTTAGAACTGTTGAGCAAACTTATTCTATCTCTAGATTTCATGAAAAATGTTGTTTATTTTCCAGAAAAGATATTAATGGTTTCATGACTAAGAAAGTCAAATATTTGCATATTGGACTTGTTCAAGTCACTGTTAAACCTTTAACAAGAAAATGCATTAATGCTTCTGTTCTTATGTGTTTACGTGATGCTAGATTTAGACAATTTAATGATAGTATTCTTGGTATGATCACTGCTTCTTTGTATGATGGTCCTGTTTACTTTGATTGTTATCCTGATCTTGCTTTTGCTTTGGATGATCCTAATATTGTTAAAGCTTTGACTTTGAACATATTAACATCTGGTTATGATATGGATGATGGTAGTAGGCCTTTTACTCTTATTTATCGCATTTATTATCACCTACTTGGTTCTCAATTGACTCCTTGTTCTAGAGGAAGAGATTCAGCTGGTAATACCATGTTAATTCAATGTTCTACCCCTGATGCTAAGATTCGTGTCCCCAAGATGATTCAATGGGAAGATGTTACTCTTCCTAAAGAATGGACTTTGGAACATGAAACACCACCTGCTAGACCTACTAAACCTGTTTTTGATGAACTTGATCTCACCCATATTCAACAAATTGCTGATGGTACTGTAAAAATATGTTTTGATGATGATAAATGTTTATTTCAAAACAAGCCTTTGAGAATCAACGAAGGAAGACATTCCTTTGCTAGATCTGAAAGTCTTCCTAAAAGAGATCATGAGATTGATGAATTTTTGAAAAAGAATTTTCAAAAACAAGATTTAAAGCTAAAAGGAGTTGCAAGCAACAGCTCTCAAGTTAGCAATGCTTTTTATTCAACCAAAGCTGAATTTCCCTCTGATATTAGCAAAAATGCTAATGAAGAAGAAGATGATGCAAAATCTGATGCTCCTTCTGGATCTGATTTTCCACCTATTGAAACCCCTATTTTTCACAGTCAACTAAGAGTTTTAACCAAACTCGAACCTTTTGAATATGATATGGTTGCTTTGTATAATGAATTTATGTTGCCCAAAAACCGTCCCAAACGGAAATATTACCAAGATACTTTTGCTCAGTCAGAAAAAGACAGAGTTAAAAGAAAATGGAAAGAAAAAATGGTTTTGATAAGACAACATATTTTGTTTTTTGATTATCTTGAAAATCATTATATTTCAAAAAATGATGTTCATACTAATTATTTGAATGTTATAAGAAAATCTAATTTTGTTAAAAATGACAAAACCGTTGTACGGTCTAGTCACCCACCTCTTGAAACTGTTTTAATCACCTGCCAAAATGCTACAAAAAATGTTGAGGTTAAAGCCGCCCCGTTCAAAATTGCTAATGATAAAACCCCTGTTTTTGCTATTATTGAACAAAACAATTTTGCTAATGAATCTTTACATTTTATTGGTCAACAATTTGACCGTATTGAAGAAAAAATTGCTGAAAAAACTATTGTTTCAAAACCTGAGAAACCTTTGATTAATTTGCCCAGTCAAAGTTAAAAAATTAATTTCAAAACTTCTCAGAGTAAAACTCTTGAAAAGGTTGCTTCTCAGAGTACAACTTTTGATAAAGTTGAAAAAATGCTTGCTGATTTAAAAATTAAAACCGTGCAAACTTCTACCTCTAGAAGTACTGCTTGTGCTATTTCAAGAAATGAGAAAGAACCTGTTTATGAAGAAAACACAAATTCTGACTCATTATATTTTGTTTCTCACAAAAATGATTTTGATAATTTGATTCTAGAAATTAAAAGATTTGTTGGAAAAACCAATCCCATGTCTTTTACAAAAAACTGGAATACAAAACCTACTCCTCCTGATATGCAGTTTGATGAAAGACCCTTTCAAACTCAATTTTCTGTTTCTGCTGATAAAATTTATGAATGGAATATTGATGGTTTGTCTGAACAAGAGATTATTAACAAACTTGCTCACATGTCTATGGTTGGCATTGCATACATGAATAATCATAATGACCTTGATCATCCTGATGTTGTAAACCTGCTTGTTACTAGTTTTTCTAGTACTCTTCGAGGTTGGTGGGATAAACATCTCACAGAAGAGTCTAGAGAATCTTTTAAACATTCTAATAAAAAAGATAATGAAGGCATGCCTATTTTTGATGAAGAAATTGGTTGAGGTATTCCTGATGGTGTCAATACCTTGGTCTATACTATTCTTAAACATTTTGTTGGTACCCCATCTAATATTTCATCTCGCATTTCTGATTATCTGAATAATTTGAGATGCCCTACTATGTCTGATTACAGATGGTACCAAGATGTGTTTATTTCCAGAATTATGCTCAGGAAAGACTCAAAGACGCCTTATTGGAAAGAGAGGTTTATTGATGGTCTACGTCCTATCTTTGCTCATAAAGTAAAACAAGAATTAATTGGTAAAAATAATTCTATTGATTATGATAATCTAACCTACAGTGATATTTTCAGTACTATTAAAAAATTTGGTATTAACATGTGTAATGATGAAAAATTGTTAAAACAACAGTTTAAAAATAAAAAGAAAGCTAAATATGAAATGGGTAATTTCTGTGAATAGTATGGCTTACCTCCTATTACCCCTTCCAGGCAAAAAGGAAAAAGTAAACATGATAAGGTTTACAAAAGTTATTCCCATAAAAAGCATAAAAAATACAGAACCAATTTTGTTAAACCCAATTATTACTATGCTAAAAAGAAACCTGCTTTTAGAAAACATGATAAACAAAAATAAAGTAAAGGTAAATGCTTCAACTGTGGCAAATTTGGCCATGTTAGTAAAGACTGTAACCAAAAGCTTGGTAAGTTAAAAAACAAATTAAACATGTTAAACATTAATGATAATGATCAAAATGAACTGTTTCAAATTCTTGAATCTCCTGCTTCAACTGATTCTTTTGAAGAGGATTTCTCCTCCTCATCTGATTCTGCTTATCACTTCTGTAATGATACTTCTGATACTCCTAATGTTAAACTTGGTTGTAGAGATTCTTGTTGTAATGCTATGAAATATGTTAATGTATTAACTAAGAAAGAAGAACAAGATAATTTATTATTAACCACAATAAGTAAAATTGAAAACCATGTTTTACAAAAAGAACTTCTTGATAAGTTTAAGCAAAACTTAACAAAGGATAAAACTATTAAAAAACCCAGAGCAACAATAAGTTTTGAAGAAACTTTGGAAAGATTTAATAAAAATAAATCCAAAGAAATAACTATTAACGATCTCCAACAAGAAATTAATACTTTTAAACAAGAAACAATCCAGTTAAAAAATGATGTTAAATTTTCAAAAGTGGTAATGATTCTGATAATCTGATTAATTTGATTGATAATCAACTTGCTCTTGTTAAACATATGATGCCTCCAAAATGGTTTGCTAAAGTGAGAATTGTTGTTTCACATGATTATGCTTTTGATACTGTTGCTATGATTAATTCTGGTGCTGATTTTAATTGTATTCAAGAAGGTCTGATTCCTTCTAAATATTTTGAAAAATCAATAGAAAGTTTGGTATCTGCTAATGGCACACAAATGAGAATCAAATATGAATTAAACACTCATGTTTGCCATGATAATGTTTGCTTCAAAATACCTTCTGTGCTTGTTAAAAACATGACTGATAAAGTGATACTTGGATTGCCTTTTATTGCCTCTTTGTATCCTTTCTTTGTTGAACATGATGGAATTACTACTGATCCTTTTGGACAAAAAGTTAAGTTCAAATTTTGTTCGAAATCTGTCAATACTGATGTTTTTAATCTTATTCATGCTAAAGTCAAACACCTTAATTTCCTTAAACAAGAAATTAGGTACAAAAAAATTGTTGAACATCTTTCTGATAAATTATTACAATCTAGAATTCATAATTTTCAGAAAATCCTGATGAATGATGTTTGTTTTGATATTCCTAACGCTTTCTAGTATAGGAAGAAACATATCATTGACCTACCTTATATTAAAGGTTTTAGTGAGAAAAATATTCCTACTAAAGCTCGTCCTATTCAGATGAATGCTGAAATTGTTGAATTTTTGTAAAAATGAAATAAGTGATCTGCTCAAGAAAAAATTGACTAGGACCAGCAAGTCCCCCTGGTCTTGTGCTGCTTTCTATGTCCAGAAGAATGCTGAGCTTAAGAGAGGAACTCCTCGTTTAGTGATTAATTACAAGCCTCTGAACAAAGTCTTAGAGTGGATTAGGTATCCTATCCCCAATAAGAATGATCTAGTTCATAGATTAAGTGAGGCTATTGTTTTCTCAAAATTCGATATGAAGTCCGGATTTTGGCAAGTCCAAATCAGTGAAACAGATAGATACAAAACTGCTTTCACCACTCCTTTTGGGCATTACGAGTGGAATTTTATGCCTTTCGGTCTCAAAAATGCCCCTAGTGTGTTCCAGAACATCACGAATGATATATTCAATTCTTTCAGTTACTTTACTATTGTTTACATTGATGATGTTTTGATTTTCTCCAATTTTATTGATGAACACTGGAAACATTTGTTTACATTTCTAGATACTACAAAAAGAAATGGTCTTGTTATCTCTGCAAAGAAAATCAAACTGTTTCAAACCAAAGTAAGATTCTTTAGGTATGACATCTCTGAGGGTCAAATCCATCCTATTGACAGAGCTATTCAATTTGCTGACAAATTTCCTGATGAAATTATTGACAAAACTTAACTCCAGAGATTTCTTGGTTCTCTAAACTATGTTGCTGATTTCTACAAAGATCTGAGGAAACAATGCAAGCCACTTTTTGATCGATTGCAAAGCAATCATCCTCCTTGGACTAACGTCCACACTTCTCTTGTTAAACAAATCAAGTCTCAAGTTAAAATTCTACCTTGCCTTGGTATCCCCACTGTTAATGTTTTTAAAATTGTTGAAACTGATGTCTCTGACATTGGTTATGGAGGTATTCTGAAACAAAGAGTTTCACCAAACTCATCAGAACAAATTGTTTGTTTCTATTCCGGAGTCTAGAATGCTGCAGAATTAAATTATAGTACTATAAAGAAAGAGATTTTAGCCATAGTACTCTGTATTTCAAAATTTCAAAGTGATTTAGTGAACCAAAAGTTTTTACTTCGGATTGACTGTAAAAGTGTCAAA
The DNA here is from genome assembly GCA_032878915.1 of Castanopsis chinensis. NCBI lineage: Eukaryota > Viridiplantae > Streptophyta > Magnoliopsida > Fagales > Fagaceae > Castanopsis > Castanopsis chinensis. The sequence goes on along the minus strand of JAVQMG010000083.1, from coordinate 8,503,067 downwards.
TATGTTCTTGAAAAGGATGTTGAAAATATTGCTTCAAAACATATTTTTGCTAGATGGCAAGCTATTTTAAGTGGCTTTTATTTTACTATTGAATACATTAAAGGTTCCAAAAATAGTATCCCTGATTTCCTTACTCGTGAATTTTTGCAGTGTCATAATGGCAAGTAGAAGGACCAAAGACAAAAACCCTGCTGAACCACCAAAACATATTGTCAGAAAAGAGCCAGTCTCCCCTACTAAAATTATTAACCGCTTCACAACCTTAGGAACAATCCCTAAGCCAAATTACTCATCTGTTTTGGCCTCTGCATATGATCCTTATGCTTTGACCACTGTTAACCAATCTGTCAAAACTATTTACCCCAAAAAACCCAATGCTGCCCAGTACATCAAAAAACAATATTTCCAAAACCTGTTTTTTATTGAACCAAACAGATCTGCAATCAAGAATCCTCTTCAGATTGCAAAAACCTACTTCCCTCCAAGATTCCATTGGATCCCAGAACATAATGATAAAAAGCAAGAGTATTATTCTGACATCTTACGTCAGGAAGAATCTATTCTTATAAAAACTATTTTTGATCAAACTAACAAATCCAAAATTATTTACCACAGTGTTTACCTAAAGAACATTATTTCTGAAGAAGAATGGGGCCCGACCCCTGCTTTTTCAAAAAGATTGCCAAACTACCCTGTTCCATACTCCTACTGTGATTATATTACTGCTTGGTCCAAGTTCATGCTCCACCAAAATGACACAATGACTCATTCATGGTTTGTTAACTTTGATAAAGAATTTGATGTAAATGCTAAATTGCCTCTCTGGTCCAATCGATGGTGGACTCAATTTGGTCCGGTTACTGAGATCTTCCCTGATCCTCTAGTGAATGCTTGCAAGTCCTTTGAGAATGCTCTCCAGATGGATGCTCATAATGCCAAGTTTCCTACTCTCCTCCATTTTGGTAAACAATTTAGAATACCTTGGATTCTAAAATGGCAATATGAGAAAAATGATGATGTTCTTGCCAGATGCTGGTATGTCAAATGGTGGGATAACTTTGGATATGTTCAACAAATTATTGATAATATTTCCAAGGAAATATCTCCCAAACCTTTGCCTAGAAAGCATACTCCTACTCTTTTGGTTCAAGGTACTGATTCACCCTCTACTTCCTCCACCAAGGCTGTTAAAAAGACCTCTCCTTTTGATGATCTAAGTAAGGAGGCTTTATGTGTCCTCTTAGAGAGGAAAATTAAGGAGGAAGAAGCAGCTGCTAATAGAAGCTCAGAAGAAGAAGGCTCTATTGCAGCAAGTCCATATTTTCCTTATCCTCAACCATATCCCAAAGATTGGTTCGGACATGATGACAACTATGATGAAAAAAATACTCCTGACTTAGGAGCAAACTGATGGTTATCAACTGTTTGCCTAGCCAGCATAAAAGGCCAATCATTCTGCTTTCACTATTGATTTACCTGCTGATAATAATGATTCTCTTGTTGACTGCTTTCGGCACCCCAAGACAAACTACTTTCGGCCCTTGATTTGGCGCCCCGGATACTTTTGATGCTTTTGATGCCCCTCACGAGTCCTGATATGAATAGTAAAAAGTCACTATAAACTTTTTACTATTCACTGCTTTATTTACCAATTTAAGAGGGGTTGTCCCTTATTGTTAATCTCAGAAATCTTCTTAGTGAGCTTACTTCAGAAACCTTCTCTAAGAGCTATCTTTAGGACTTTCTTTAGAACCTCCTAAACACTCAGAATTTCTCACTACTTTCACAAAGCTTGTAACTAGAATGATGACTAGCCTTCAAGTTTTGTACTACTATCCCTATTGATCACTATAATCCTGTAATTACTACTACTACTGTAAGTATTTTGATTTACTTTCAATAAACACTTTTGTTTTCAATAATTTGAACTATTTTGATATAACTAGTTGGCTGGTTCTACCGCCTTACTTTCAATTACTGCTATCAGTTATGCTTCCGCCATCTACGCTGTCGTCCTTCCCCCTTTATGGTGTATATATATATATATATATATATATAACAGTAAATAAATCCCCTATGTGATATGAAGTATGAGACCAAACGCACCTACAAGCACTGGAAGAACCTTTCCTCGAACTACTGCTTCAATGAAAAAATTGCTAAACAAATAAATGGGGCAGAATCAATACCAACATCTTCTTATATAGGGGTGAAAAATGAGCGGTAAATTTCCCGCTCCTAAATTACGGAAAATAAGGACCGTAGGATCATCATCATGTCATAGAAAGTGGAAGGGACAGGAAACTGCTTGACGCATTAACTGCAAGAACATGGATACCAAAGCATCAAGGACGTGCAAAATACAGATGAAGAGTTGTATTCACGTGGGAACACGTTTGGCACGTATTAACTGGAGTGGTATTACTAAAATCTTACTTTTAGCTCAAGTTTTAATAGCAAGGTTTTAGGGGGGCTAATGTGAGGGCCCAAGGACCGAGGAAGACTAAGATCAATATGACCTTTATTCGTTCGTTGGTGAAAGCACCTTAAACCCGAGAAGTTGGTTTACCCGAGAAGAAGATGGGAAGGGATGCAATACTTCCTGAAAGCCCGAATGGAGAAGGTGGCCTTCTAGGAGAAGGCCAAGTATTACTTTTCAAATCTATCTTTTTGTTTTTCTTGTTTGGCTATTCAGCTGTAGAAATAAACTTAGTTAAACCCAATCCAACATCATTTTTTCCCATTCCCTATACATACTTTACCTTTTTGGGCCTAACTGAAAGGCACAAGCCTCACCATTCTAAGTGAGCTTGGCCGGTAAATTTGTGAGTCCTTATATATATATATATATATATATATATATATATATATTAAAGCTACTTGCTCTATAACTCTTAAAATATAAACACTTTCCTAGACGTAATGAAAAAATTTTGTAGAAAAAAAAAAGTATAATTTATACTTATATATCATATCATATTATTTCCCATATAAGAGCATCCACAACAGTAGATCGACAGTGAGCTTGAGAGAGTGAGAGCTTCGGGCGGCGTAGATCGACGGTGAGATTGAGAGAGTGAGAGCTTCGGACGGTGAGATTGAGAGAGTGAGAGCTTCAGACGGTGAGATTGAGAGAGTGAGAGCTTCGGTGTAGATCGACGGTGAGATTGAGAGCTTCGACGGTGAGATTGAGAGCTTCGGCGGTGAGATTGAGAGCTTGAGAATGTGAGATCGACGGTGAGAGCTTCGGCGGTGAGATTGAGAGCTTGAGAATGTGAGATCGACGGTGAGAGCTTCGGCGTAGATGAGATTGAGAGATTGAGAGAGTGACTGAGAGACAGAGAGCTTCAAGACTTGATTAAAAAAGAATAGAAGAAAAGAGTTAGTTTTATTATTTTAATCCGTACTTAATTAAAATAATATTATTTTCTTTTAGCTTTGTGCTACAGTGTTCATGTATAGATACATGAACACTGTAGCAATTCATCTAAAATTTTTAACTATGCCTCCACTGCTGCAAGGATGTTTTTTGTGTTTTGGTGGAGCTAAAATAGCTATATAACTATTTAGCTTCACTGCTGTGGGTGCTCTAATAAAAGTGGTTTTACCAGATTACAAGTAGTTTTTTTTTTTATCAGTTTTTCCACAACAACCTTATCAATTCAAAAGCTTAATAGTCGATGATATCAACTTATTTTTTTCCTTTTCCCTAATTGACCGCTATTTCCTTTTTGTTTAATATAATACTATACGTTTATAGATATTTATTAAGTTCAAATTATTTTTCCTAATACACGGCTACTTCTCTCTAACTTGAACATTTTTTTTCCTAATAAACAGCTATTTTTTTCATTAATTATTAAATTAATTTTTTATTAATTGTGTTAGCATATATTTCCTTAAATTAAAGACAAAATTTAACAATAGTTTAATTTAGGTAAAGCTTCATCATTTAAATTTTACCAAAATTAAATTTTATTCAAACTAAAAGTCTATTATAAATTTTTTTTTTAAACTTCTTTCCCCAAAATCAATGAAAAAAAAATTTCTAAACTAAAATCCTACAAATCAGTACCCCACTTTTTTTTTCTCTCAAATTGAATCTTAAGCTTTATTAATTACTATTTTTATTTTATTAATTGTTAGGATATAATTCCTCAAATCAAGGGGTAAGTTTTAACAATGATTATTGCCTACAATCCCCTATTGCACCCCGCGTTTTTATTTATCATATAAAAATTCAGATATATTGTAGATAATCAGAATATATAATTTTTTTTTCTAATTTCATAAATTTTTAATTGGAGTAACGTTTTAAATTTCTTGAAACTTGGATATTAGAGTTTAACTTCATATAAACTATCTTATATCTTATCTTAAAAATTAGAGTCTCAGTAGTTGATTTCCGTTCTTATCTTTCATGATTAGCATAACAAAATGTAGAGCTCTTCTTGTTTCGAAACAGAGGACAATTTGCATCCATTAGAACCAATACAATACAAAGCAAATATTTTTCAGATCACGCGTGGCCGACACAGTAAGCAAACTAAGTAGGAGGGAAAAAAAAAAAGCAAAAATGCTTTATTTCTTTTTTTTTCTTTTCTTTTTTTTTTTTTTTTTGGTTGAGAATCAACGAAAATGAAAAAATGCTTTAATTAAAAAAGAAACAAATAAAATTATTATTTCGTGAGCAGTTTCAAATTTTCAATATACATTTTCTCTCTTAATAATGGTTGTCAATTTAAGAATAGGAGAAATTATACAATACTTTGGGAGGATAATAATGACATAATCTCTCCTCTAATATAAATAGCAACAAAATTCATGCTATAATCATTTCAAAAAAAAAAAACTGGACTATTGCGGCAGGCCAAAACCGCCGCAAAAGTCCAAAAAACCGCCGCTAAAGGTCCGTTTGGCCTATTGCAGCGGTTCTACCCACCAACCTTGCAGTACCGCAATAGCTCTATGCGGTAACAAAAAACGCCGCTATAGATCGGTCATCTAGCGACGCTTTTGGCCTATTGCGGTAGGCTGAAAATCGCTACCAAATGAGGTTACCATTCATGTCAAGTGACCTTTTAGCGATGGGCAATAAGCACCGCTATAGAGCTTATTAAACAACAGACTCTACGCACCTTTTAGCGGCGGCCAAGTCTGCTGCTATATGTGTGAGGCTTTAGCGGCAGGCTATAAACGCCGCTATAGGTCTTCAATTATATCATAATTTTAGTCATTCAGCGGCGGGGGGTTTTTTCTTTTTTTTCCCCCTCTTGGGTTCTAAAACCACATTTCTATTACAAATAACCTATAATAATTTACACTCTACTAAGACAATACCACAAATGTAACTAGATAACACTACAAATGTCTCCAAACTAACATTATATTAATATAGAAATATATTATCCAATACATGACATTGTCTATAATCTTCATCATAAAATTAATAAAAGAAAGATGTGGTCATTTCTACACAAAAAGTCCTTCAACACTTAAATTAAGCTAATACCATAATCAAAGTTCCAAAGTGTTCCAAAATATTTTTCAAAACTTGCAAAAAATGTGTTTGTTCAAATGTGGTTATTTGTACACAAAATGTCCTCAAACACCAACATAAAACTTATAAGCTGCTTGGTTGATGGGATGTAGCTGATGATTTTTGGACAACTGAAAATTGTTGGACCGGAGGAACGCCCTACATACAAACCAAGATTACTCAATAAGTGCATATAAATGGATCAAATAGAATGACAAGAAAATCTCAGAGATTTAGGACTTTTCATCTTGCTCATTCAATAAGTGCATACAAACCAAGATTACTCAATAAGTGCATATAAATATTAGCTCATCAAGCCTATTAGGACTTTTCCATGATTTTGTTTGGGACTTGATATGGTTCTATGTATTTAGTTGAGCTTCTTCATTTAATTTTATTAGCTATTTCTCCACTACAACACCATTAGCATGTAGCATGACATAGGCTCTTCACATACCAAAAAGTGTCTTGGTTCTAAAGACACAATTATTAATGAAAAGTAAAAAGTTCAAGTCTTCATAAAATTCCATTCATCCTATATTAGAGATTAGATAAGTTGTGAACAACTCAAGTTAGGTGATGAAATGAACCTAGGAGCACAACAATGAACAAAATGCAACAAAGTACAGCAAAACAAGCCATAAAGCTACAGAGTATATTAACATAAGCCAAATGTGTAGACCTGAACTTTGAGACAAATAGTTACACAGCTTTTAAAGAAGAAGCTTGTAAAAATAGCAAAATAGTAGTACTGGAGCTTGTATTGTATCTTCTTTTTTTTAAAAAAAAAAAAAGAAGTTTGGATTGCTTAAATTAGATTTTCATAAACAGGATGACTGAATTTAACAAAAACCCATTTCCTAGAAAACATGTACAAGTTGTTAAAAAAACTCCAAAACCCATTTTTAATTTCTCATTTTTTTTTGATACATAATAAGACTTATATTCAACCAGCAAGAACAAAAAAAACAGCAAATACAAGTGTTCATGATGGTGAACACACAAGAAACAGCAGACAAAAGACAACAAAAAAGAAAGAAAGAGGGCAACTTAAAGGGCACTTCTAAGGGAAGAAAGAAACTCCAAAACAGAAGAACAATTTGAAGAACCCCAGCACTTAGCCCAATCAAAGAGAGTATTCTGGCAAGAACAATTTGAAGAACCCCATTTTTAATTTCTCATGCAAAATGATCACCAAACAATTCAATTTCTGTTATATTGAGATCAGAAACTTAGTCCCAACAAAAGGCATGAACAACCCAATATTTATAAATTCATTGAGGAGTGAACAAACCCAGTATATATAAATAGGGTTAGGCTGCCACTCCTATGTCCTAACTCTGATGTTGCTGCTGTTCTTTTTTTGTTGAATGAATTCCCTTGTAACCAAAAAGAAAAAGATAGAAAGAGAGAGGTCTTTAATGGAGGTCTTGGTCTACATAAGATATATTTATCGCCAGGCTATATGCATCAAAACTTAATCTACATGAAGACTAATTTTCCAAAAGCAATAAGCCCAAATTTCAAAAAAAATACAACCAAACACCACCTTAAGGTCCTTAACAGTAAAACATAACTTAGTGTCCATCACAAAATTTTAACCAATATGTAACTATATGTAGAAATTTTATGTGAAATACTTAAAAAATTGTCTCCATAAACCAGTTACTATCTCTAGCCATTAGACAAGCTATTTGTTCAAAGTCTATACGATGAAAGAGATATCTACATGAAAAACTACACTTGCACTTGCAAGATACACTAAGGCCTCCTTGCTCATTTGAAGGGAGCGTTGAGTCAGTCATTCAATGTGGTGGTTCATTAGGTGGAGAAAACATTGTAGTGTAGCATGTAATGGATGTGGCTATATGTTAATAAGTAGATGTGGTTATATGTTAATAAGTATGTTAATAAGTAGATGTGGTTATATGTTAATAAGTAATGTAGTCTTTACAACCAAAAAAAAAAAAAAATAGTAGTGTAGGATGTAATGGAATCTAATTGTCAAATGTTTAGGGAAACTAATTTATGTAGTAACATACCTTATACCAATCATCATCACAATATAAAATGCTTACAAGTATTGAAAAAAAATTAAAATAATCAAATAACAGTAACTCATTAATAATCATTCACAATTTCTAAACATAAGAAACACTCCCAATATCAAATTATATCACCTTATAACACCATGCAAGCCAACCACTTGCTCCAACTAAACAACCCACTACAATACCAATTATCAACATTATACTATAAGATTTTACAAGAAATTAATAAGAAATTACTTACTATGCTCAAGCCAGCACACACCTCTACCAAAGAAAAGAAATCCAAAGTGAACACAAACAAATAATGCTTAACCTGCAAACAGAAGAAAAGAAAAATTTACAAGAGAAAGCGACTGTGATCAGTATGTCCTTAGAAGCTCTAGATTCATCACAGTCATTTTTTAATAATGGGAGGTACACTCATTAATTATTATAATAATAAAGACCAAATTACATTTCTCAACAATACAAGAGGTATATTATTACAATAATAAAGATCTAATTAAATAACTAAGGAAATGAAAAATTATGCACAGAAAACAAAGCTATAAAGTATAAGAGATCATCCAAGTAAATTAAGTAAAGTTCCTTTCAAAGCTTCTAACCGTTTTGTTTCACCTCGTTACATGCCTCAAACATAGCCTTAAAATTTCTTTCAATGTTAATTATTGGCCTAACAATAGAGACTAATGTGGAAGACATGACTAGAATAATTAACTAAATTCCAAAGCTCAAAAAAGCAATGAAATTCCACTCATATTTGCCTTGCACATTTTAGTTATGAGTCCTAGCTATCCATTCTAGTAAAGCTAGCACAAGTGTAGGATATACAATGGTAATGATGATGATATAACTTTGTGCAACCCAACTGTGGTCCTGCTTGGGTTATTAAGCATCAAACGGCAGACCAATTGAGGAACCCACTAAAGATCCTAGGGACTAGAACTAGTATATATTTGAGTCGTAAATGTTGCATTCATTGCTGTTAAAAGAGTGCTTAAGCGCAAAGCGTAGAGCTCTTGGGGCTTTTTTCCTCTAAAGCAAAACTCCCTCACAAAAGTGCACTTTTTTGAGCTTTTTGTATTTTTTTTTTTTAATCTTGATTTAATTTTTAGCCATTAGATCTAAATATGTTTGATATAAGCCATTGATATAATATATAAAAACTAATAGTACAGTGTGCTACCATACACCTAAGCCTATCTCTTTAGATATTTTTGAACTTTTAACTACCACCACACAAACAAACACACTAAATCAGACACTCCAACCCCACTGCTCCCTCCCAATCACAGTACTCTCTCAATATCAAGTTCAAAGATTCAAGGGTACGTCTCTCTCTCTCTCTCTCTCTCTCTCTCTCTCTCTCTCTCTCTCTCATATTCTTCCTTTTTAAACCTTTCTTTTTTTACTCTTTTTGAAACCCAGTCCTCAATCTTCTTCTCTTCCTCTTTCTCTCTTTTTTTCCCCTCATTCTGAAACCCACGACACAGTCACATAGCTCCTATTTCTTCTTTTGTTTTTTTTTTTTTCTTTTCTTAAACCTGTTCCATTGTTTCTCTCTCTCCTCATTTTGAAACCCACAACCTAGTCACACAGCTCCCCTGTTTCTCCTTCCTCTTCTTTTTTCTTAAACATGTTCCATTTTTTCCCTCATTAATGAAACCCAAAGCTCCTCTCTTTCTTAGTTGGGTCATTCATGAAAAAAAAAAAAAACATGTATGAATGTATGAAATTATTTATGTGTTAATTGTTTAGTAACTTTAGTTACTTTAATAGATGTCAACATAGCACTTAGACTCATATTGAATTTTTCTTAAATTTATTAAGTGATTAAATTATTAACTAATGTTAGTAATTAGTATAGGGCATTAATGCATTATGGCTATTGGAGATTCAAATTCAAGAAAAGATATTGCGTGGAAGTATGCGTATCTAGCTAATCAAAACAATAAAAATGATTTAACTTGCAATTACTGTGGGAAAGTTGCAAAAGGAGGGGCTTATAGACTTAAGCAACACTTGGTTGGAGGTTATAGAGCTATTGTTGGCTGTCAAAAGTGCCCCGAACATGTGAAGGAAGAAGTTAATCAATATATGCTGAGAAAAAAAAACAGAAAAAGAGCAAGTAAATTTGACAGCTGAATTTGATGATGTGGCTTTTGATGAAGAATAGGAGGATGAGGTTGCTAAAGTTGATGCTCCTGGCAAATGAGTGCAAAATGTAGGTGGCAGTGGCACTAGTAAAAAGAAATCAAGGCATGTAGGTCCTATGGATGCATTTGTCTCTCCTCCTGAATCAGCAAAAATGGGAAAGAGTGGAAAGGGAGTCCAAACAACAATTAATGATGCTTGCAAGAAAGAGTTAAGAGAAAAGGCTTGTGTTGATATAGCAAGGTGGATGTATGAAGCAGCAATTCCATTCAATGTTTTTAATTATGATAGTTGCAATTTTGCAATTCAATCCATTGGACGATATGGAATTGGTATGAAGCTCCCAAGTTACCATGAAGTGAGAGACACCAATGATATAATGAAGAACCATAAAGAAGAATGGGCAAGAACTGGCTGTTCTATTATGTCTGACAGATGGAAAGATAAAAGTCATAGATCTTTGATAAATTTTTTGGTGAATTGCTCTAAGGGAAGCATGTTTATCGAGTCTATTGATGCGTCTTCATATATGAAGACTAGAGAAAGGATGTTTCAACTACTTGATAGCATGGTGGAGAAAATTGGATAAGACAAAGTTGTACAAGTTATAACTGATAATGACTCAAGTTATGTGATGGCAGGTAAGAAGTTATATATAGAAATATATATCTTAATCTCATTAAATTAGAACATAGTATTCTTATTTTATTTTTATTTTTTTCTTACTTGTTAGTAATTGTCAAACTTATATTTTTACATTATTAGGATGATTATTAGAGGCAAAAAGACCTCATTTGTATCGGACCCCATGTGCTGCCCATTGTTTAGATTTGATGTTGGAAGACATTGCAAAGCTTCCTACAATCAGGAGAACAATAAAAAGGGTAATTGAGCTTACTGGGTATATATATAATCCTACTGGTCTCATAAACATGATGAGACAGTTTACAGGGCAAAGGAACTTGCTTAGGCCCGCTAAAACTCGATTTGCTACATCCTTTCTCACATTATCAAGTATACATAAGCAAAAGGAAAACTTGAGAAAGATGTTTACTTTAGAGGATTGGACCCATAGCAAGTGGGCAAAGGAGCTAACAGGAAAAAGGGTGGCTCAAATAGTTAAAATGCCTACATTTTGGAACACTGTTGTCTATAGCCTTAAAGTGTCAGGTTCTATTGTTTGTGTGCTTCGATTGGTTGATGGGGAGAAAAGGCCTACCATGGAATACATTTATGAGGCTATGGATAAAGAAGCAATTGAAAAATCTTTTAATGGAAGGGAAGTAAGATACAAAGAAATCTTTGAAATAATAGATCAAAGGTGGGATTGTCAACTCCATCGGCCTTTGCATGCAGCTGGCTATTTCTTGAATCTGGCTATTTCTTGAATCCAGAATATTTTTATGATAATCGCTCTAAAATTGAGCGAGATGAAGAGGTGATGGCTGGCCTATACAAATGCATACAAAAGTTGGTTCCAAACATTAATCAACAAGATAAGATTCTTGAAGAGTTGACATCATATAAGAGAGAAGAGGGCTGCTTTGGGTTGGAAATGGCTAAGAGGCAGAGAAAGGAAAAAGCACCAGGTATTAGTTTTGTTAGCTTTTGTTAGTTGTTACTTATTAGTTTGCCCATTTTATTAAATGGAAAAATTATTTAGTTCTTATAAAGTTTGAGTTAGGGGTTAAGACTTAAGAGTTAAGACCATTTTTTATTTTCCTTAACAGTTGATTGGTGGTCTGCTTATGGAGCTTCAACTCCGAGTTTACAGCAATTTGCTGTAAAAGTTCTTAGCCTAGCTTGTAGTTCATCAGGGTGCGAGTGGAACTGGAGTATGTTTGAACATGTGAGTGACTAAAAAGTAAGAGACTTAATTGTGAAATTTATTTCATGATTTAATTATCATGATATCATCATCTATGCATATTAATTTATGGCTATATGGATTGTGTAGGTGCTTAGCAAGAAAAGAAATAGGTTAGCACAATCCCGGATGAATGATTTGGTATATATTAAGTACAATAGAGCCTTGAAGCGAAGATATAATATTCGTGACACAATTGATCCAATCTCCTTGAAAGATGTAGATGATAGCAATGAGTGGTTTGATTGGAAGAGTAGAAGAAGATGAAGTAGAAGAATTTGTCGAAGATGATCTTGTGTTTGATGATGATATTTTGACATGGGGCAGTGTTGCTAGAGCTTCTAGAGTTGAAGAAGAAAGATTCAACTTCAAAACAAGAATGGGACCATTAGGACAAGCTACAGGTTCAAGTTCTAGTTCACAACATGCTCCTCAAGATGGAGAAGATGATGAGGAAAATGATGAGGGCTACAAATCTTGTGATAAAAATGATGATGGTCCCTTGCTTGATAAGGATGATGATGATTATGTAGATTAGGATTTCAATGCATATTTGCATTGATTTTGTTAGGCAAAGATATTTTGTTAGGCAAAGATAACATTACTTAACATTCTAGTATTTTTTAGCCTTTGCCTTTTTGGTTCTATACTTCTATTTTGATTCAACCATGTTTTGTAATCATGGCCATCAAATATCATTGTTGTATATATTTTGTAAAGCACAATAGAATGATATAAATGTTATATAAATTATATAAAATGTTTTATTGCAATTTGTATGATTAATTGATCACTTGATTGTTGTATTGATCATTAATAATTTTTTTTTAATTTATTAATTTTTTTTAAAATGTGCGCTTCACATCGATCAGGCGTGCACTTGCGCTTTGCGCTTTACGCCTAGGCTCCAGTAGGCCTTTGCGCTTAAGTGCGCTCAGCGCTTTTAACAACACTGTGTTGCATGAGCTTAGGCGAAGTATATTGCACACAAAAGTTTGGCCAAAAAGTTTGACTTTGCTGGCACAAGCATGTTATGATTCTTTGAGTGCAATGCACTCCCAGCAACTCGTGGTGGTGGAAAATGTTTTCACATCCACCATGCTCGATACTTCACTCAATAGCTGGGAAAAAGTTTTCCAAGGATAACCACTCACAAAACAACACAATATTACTAACCTATAAATGCACAAGCTTACTGAACCATTAACCCATTAGCAATGACAACCTGTAAAACAGATAACTATAAAACCAAAAAACAAAAAACATGTATATGCTTACTCTGCAGTCCTGAACTAGAGTAACAATCCTAATAATTCAATTAAATTCATAATGTCAAATTTGGGAGAACAACAAAATGAAGCTCAAACTTAATTTAAGAAGCTCTTCAATTCATAAGCTCAAACAATCCTATGTCAATTTTTAATTTCAATAATTTAAGAAGCTCAAACTTATTGTAGATCTGATGAGTAGGTTCTTTTTATTTTTTCAAAAATGAGTACATTTATTGTAAAACACAATTCACGTAATAAAAATTAATGTCATCATCAATGATAGTCAAACCCACTTAACTCTACTTTTTTTTTTTTCTCTACTCTCTCTTTCCTGCATTCTCAACAACGATTCTTATATAAACTAACAGTCAAGAGTAGGGATGGCCATACCCATTGGGTAATGGATATCCAACCCTACCCGATCCAATTATTTCGGGTAATACCCGGTTCTTCATGGGTAGAGCTTAACTGGGTAGGGTATGGATATTACCCGAATTATTCGGGTCGGGTATGGATAATATCCATACCCGACCCGTATTAAAAAAAAAAAAAAAAAACCCCTAAATCTCTCTCAGTCTCACTTACCGTCACTCTCTCTGCCTCTCCTCATACGCACCGTCACTCTCTCTCACTCTCAGAGCTCTCCATTCTATGCCTCTCCTCTCCTCACCGTCTCTCTCTCTCTCTCTGTTTTGTGCTTGGTCCGCTCGCTTGCACAGGTAAATGACTCACTCTCTCTGCGTTTGGTTTCAAAAGAAAAATATTTTCTGTGGGTATCTGGGTTCTGTTGATTAAATTTCTTGTTTAATGGCTAAACCATTCTTCATGATATTGTATATCAGATTTGAGAGCTAAGTTTTGCACTATGAAAACTAATTAGTATTTTTGTTGCTAATTAATGGTTTCATGTGTAAAGAGTAGGAATTTCAATAATGGGTCAGCTGTATTTCTAGGTAAATGTATCTGGGTATGGCCTAATAGTTAGATTGTTTGTGCTTTCTATGTATTTGGTTTCATCTGGGTTTTGTTTGATTTTGGACTTTGGGGTTTTGATTCTGAGTTAGCTCTTGTCAGTTCTATAATGGGTTTTTGTTGAATATCTTGTGCGCACTACGTGTTTGAATATATTGCTCTGAGAAATGTTGTGAGCTGAACTGTCTTTTTGGTTGCTGAGAATATGCGATGTTGGTGATGATGTGTTTGGTTGATGAGAAAAAGCAAGGGAAAAGAAACTAAATTAAGGTTTTCAATCAAAATGCTTGGCCATTTATTATTTTGTTTATTTTCTTCAGCTTTTTAAGCGGAAACCTCCCTTTTTTTTTCTTTTTCTTTTTCTTTTAAAAAATGAGTAATTAGATATGTATATATAGCTAGTTGTGTTTGGTTGGTGGGAAGAGAAAAGAAAATGGGATTTAAACATTTGAACCTAATGAAAGGAATATTAAGAAAAGGGAAAAAAAAATTCTAACGCAGTGCGTTTAGAATAGTTGGGTTTTTTAAACTATTACTTACTATGTAATGTAATTCACATTTTTTGCATTGCTTGTGTGTGTGTGTGTGTGTGTGAGAGAGGGAGAGAGAGAGAAGAAATTATTGTTTAGCTTTTGCTTGTTTTGGTCATGGCTATCTCTATTGGAAGATGCCCTTATAAAATAGGATGGATATGAGCAAGTAGCCATTGTTTTCTCATGTAAATGGGATAAAGGTTGGAACAGAGAAATGACCAATGAAATAGCTTTATAGATCGAAGGCTTGTGTGTGTTAAATAAAGGACAAAATTTAGAGAAATTTGTCATAGAACTGTAAGCATTAAAAAAAGGCCTTGTGTGTGTGCTGAAGGGAGGTAGTTTCGATGTCATAGAATAATATAGTGGTGAAACTAAAATCCTTGGGCTGATCGACAGGCAAGTAGGAAAAAAGGGTAGATGTCTTTTTGTCACTTCTAAATACAAGAAATACATTGTGAGGGAATTATTGTGGCTTTACATTTGCATTTCTTGGATTTTTCAAATAGGCCAAGCTTTGTTTGCATGTAGCTTTGATTTATAGGAACAACCAAAAGTGCATTGTGGAAGCTCAATTGCCCAAATAACATAAAACATTTGTACTGGCTAAATTTTCCCTATTGTTTTCTTCAGATACCAAATTTATCTCTTATTTGTTATGAATTTATACTTTGATTTGTAGATGCCTCATAAATCTATCAGCTTTTCTTAGCATGCCTATATCCCCTTCCAGATACATTCAGTCTTAGTTCTGCTTCAGACTACCAATAAGAGAAGCACATAGCAATATTAAATAAGAGGTATGGCGTACTGGAAGCTAGGTGCTAGCCAAGGGCAAACACCTCTTCCTGATACAGCCATTAATAGCTATGACTCACCCTTACAAAAATGACTGAAATCTAAAAAACTGACTTCAGCATGTTACACTAGTCTCCTCTCCTTTCAACAAAATGGAAACATACTTCTTAAGTCCTTATTCTTGGATTGTAAGGCTCTTTCTATTTTTTGATTTGGAAAAAAAAAAGAAAAAAACCTTTCGTTATGACCGGTATTAAGTTTCAGTGGAGACACATTGAAAAGGAACAAATTTCTTCCTGCCATGTGTTGGTTATTTTGTCTCATCAAAATTTATTACCAATTTCAATTCTAAATTCATTATGTGGGAATATCTATTTTGTCAGATGGATCTAATCTAAATTCATTAGGTTGCAACATATTGCTATGCCATGCCATATATTGGTTATGTATTAGCCTAAACACAACAGTTGCAGTAATGTCTCTGAAAATACATGCAGATATTTCCAAAGCTTGAAGTAAATTGTACTAGAGATAATTCAATAAATTATCAAATTAAAAATCCTTAATTAATTTTTTTTATAAAGGTTGTTCAGAATGACTTAAATTTAGATGATAATTTAAACTATGTTTTGTGGTATGGAACTTGTTTCTGTTCAAATAGCTTTATAATTACTGTTCTTGAACTAATACTATAAACTTACAGCTTCAAGAATTGAAGAACGATCAATCTTCAGTGGATCGGTATCAAGAATTGCTGGGACAGAAAAGGAATTTTGTTCTTCATGCCTCAGTCGCCATATTATCATTCCTTGTTTTTGGTTTGGTGCCTCCTATGGTCTATGGCTTCTCATTTTATCAGAGTGACAACAGAAACTTTAAGATTGCAGTAGTTGCAGCAGCTGCCCTTTTTTTTTTTTTTTTGAAGTTGTAGTCCTGTATTATTATCATCAGTGCTATTAAGTATGATCAGACTCCTGAGCAACTGATGCCTATTGATGTCTTTGGATATGAAACATCGCATTTCAGCAGTTTTGACTAATATTTTAAAGCCATAAATTTACTTTTTGAAATTGTATTTGGGTTTTTTTGCCTTTTTGTTTTTTGTTTCCAGGTTTGGTTAATTCTTTGTTTGTTTATAATATGTTTTTAAAGTTGAATTTAGTGTTTGTGAATAAGGATTTATGTTTGAATTCTTAATAGTGCCATTGGCATTTGTGAGTTTTTAAGTTAAAATGATTTGGGTAAGATTTGGGTATAGATACTAATGGATATTGATATTCGGGTATCCATGGATAAGATTTGGGTATGGATATTATTATAAAAAATAAAAAAAAGGGTTTCGGGTTTCGGGTAGGGTATGGATATCCATGGATAATAATTCGGGTAAGATTCGGGTATGGGTACTAATGGATATTGATATTCGGGTATCCATGGGTAAAGTTTTCGGGTAGGGTATGGATCGGGTATACCCATACCCTACCCATGGCCATCCCTAGTCAAGAGTCTTGCATCAATTCCTATATAATACAAAATGTCCCTATTTACTTTACCATATATCTTAATTTTAATATTACCAAATCTATATTTAATAAACAATGCGGTAAACAATTCAAAAAACAACTAATCATTTTTTGCCCTACGCATTACAGCTTACAAGCATTTGAGTGAAAAGAAACAACTATGAACCTGTTATCTTCATAAAGAACGTAAATCTCAAGAAAACAAAGACGCCCAAGCCAAGCGATCCTGAACAACAAAACGGCAACCTCTGCAACAACAAAAATCCATCAAACAATAATCAAATCACTTCAATACCCACACCATAAACCCCTATATAAAAACAAAACTTTTTTTTTTTACAAATCCCGAAAACATATATAACAAAAATTATCTAATTGAATCATAACAACAACAACAACAACAACATAATAGAATTAGTTTTATACTTCAACAAAATAACGAAGAACCAAGAACAGAGAGAATTTCTTGTGAAAAGCACCAAAACTTTGCCTCTTAAAACTTAAAAGCAGAAGGAAAGCAACCCTGAGAAACCCCTAATATATATATATATATACACACACACACACTCACCTTTGAGAACAGCTCCAATCGCGAACCCCTTAATCGACATGATCTAGTCGCTGATTTTTTTTTCTTTTGCACTCTATCTAGACGATTGGATGGCATTTAAGGAGTATCCTATGGCTGAAATTTTGTTTAGGGCTTATTCTATTTTTTTTATGGTAGATTGGGCTCATTAGTATGAGCACAATGTGAATTGGGCTCTTGTGTACTGAAGTACCAACCAGCCCAACAATTTTAGTCTTGTCAAAAAAATTAACCAAAAAAAAAAAAAAAGCCAAGAAGAAGGGTATTATTTTGCTGAAGTGTTTGGCAGGAAGTGAAAAAAAAAGTGTGGGAAGTGAAAATTTATGCTGAAATTTATTTAAAATTTTTATTTTTAAATTTTTTTTTAAGTTTTAACCCTAAAAAATATATATATATTTTGCTGAAGTGTTTAGGGAGAAGTGAAAAAAAAAAAAGTGTGGGAAGTGAAAATTAAAATATGTGGGAAGTGAAAATATATGCTGAAATTTATTTTAAAAATTTTATTTTTAAAGTGATTTTTTTAGCGACGAAAAATAATTAATATACCCCTGAAATCGCTAAAATGACAAAAAAAAAATTCCCTCAAATCCTTTAGAATGAGAAAAAAAAATACTTTGAAACCTCTAAAATGACAAAAATACCTCGAAATCAATGAAATGACCAAAATACCTCGAAACCTCTCAAATGACCAAAAATACTCTGAAACCTCTAAAATGAAAAAACATGTCTATCACGTACTATATTAAATTTGAAATCTAACTATTGGATTTGAAAAGTGTAATGAAAGGTTAATTCTAGTAAATTATGGACACAATCAAATGGTTGGATTTAGAAAAAAATGCAGTCAAAGTTTAGTTTAAGTTTGTCAAACCTGGTCAAACTTAATAAATGGTCTCAAGACCACTAGACTTGGTGAAATTCATATTCAAATCTTGATCATTAGGATTGAAGAGTATGATGACATATTGGTGTTAGTAAAATTTGAGACCAATTGGATGGTCAAATTGAGAGAACATAGCTATACAGGTACACAACACATGTTCATCACATGCCATACTTAGATTTAAAATCTAACCGTTATATTTGAAGAGTATAATGAAAGGTTGATTCTAGTAAATTATGGTCACAATCAAATGATTGGATTTAGAAAAATGTGTGGTCAAAGTTTAGTCAATGTTGGTCAAACTTGATCAAACTTAATAGATGGTCTCGATACCAGTAGACTTGGTGAAATTTATATTCAAATCTTGATCACTAGAATAGAAGAGTATGGTCACATATTGATGTTGGTAAAAATTGAGACTAATTGGATGGTCCGATTGAGAGAATATATATAGCCATATAAGTACACAACACATGTCCATCACATGTCATACTTATATTATTTGAAATATAACCATTGGATTTAAAGAGTGTAATGAAATGCTCATTCTAGTAAATTATAGTCACAATTAAACAGTTGGATTTAAAGAAAGACGCGGTTAAAGTTGGTCAAATCCGATCAAACTTAATAAATGGTCTCAATACCACTGGACTTGGTAAAATTCATATTCAAATCTTGATCATTAGAATTGAAGAGTATGGTGACATATTAGTATTGGTCAAATTTAAGACCAATTGGATGATTAGATTGAGAGAATATATATAACCATATAGGTACACAACACGTGTCCATCATGTGCCATTCTTAGATTTCAAATCTATCGTTGGATTTGAATATTGTAATGAAAGGTTCATTCTGGTAAATTATTATCACAATTAAACGATCGGATTTAGAGTAAGGCACGGTCAAAGTTTCGTTAAAATTGATCAAACCCAATCAAACTTAATAGATGGTCTCGATACTACTAGACTTGGTGAAATTCATATTCAAATCTTGATCATTAGGATTGAAGAGTATGGTGACATATTTGTGTTGGTAAAATTTAAGACCAATTGGATGGTCAAATTGAGAGAACATAGTCATATAGGTACACAGCACATGTTCATCACGCGCCATACTTATATTTGAAATCTAACCGTTGGATTTGAAGAGTGTAATGAAAGGTTAATTCTAGTAAATTATTATTACAATTAAATGGTTGGATATAGAGAAAGTCGCAGTCAAAATTTAGTCAAAGTTGGTCAAACCCAGTCAAATTTAATATATAGTCCCGAGACTACTAGACTTGGTGAAAATCATATTCAAATCTTTATCATTGGGATTGAAGAGTATGGTGACATATTAGTGTTGGTGAAATTTGAGATCAATTGGATGGAACAGGTACATAACACATATCTATCACGCTTCAGACTTAGATTTGAAATCTAACCGTTGGATCTGAAGAGTGTAATGAAAAGTTAATTTTGGTAAATTATGGTCACAATCAAACAGTCGGATTTAGAGATAGGCATGGTCAAAGTTTAATTTAAGTTGGTCGAACCCAGTCAAACTTAATAGATAGTCTCAATACCACTAGACTTGGTAAAATTAATATTCAAATATTGATCATTGGGGGCTCCAATTGGCTAGCAGCGGTGGTGAGTGCTAATAGAGAAAGGCCCAATCTAGGGTTTGAGAGTGAGAATGCACGGTGGTGGTGGGAAGATCGGTCTTTGGGTATTGAGATCAACGATGTGATATTTTAATTTAAGAGTGAGAGAGAGAGAGAGAGTGTGTGTGTGTGTGTGTGTGTTTTAGAGGGATATAATTGGATGAGAAATGAAAAGGTTAAGGTCTAAATTGATAGATTTAAAAGGGGGGGGGGGGGGGGAACTAGTTGTGGGCAATTCAAAGGTCTATTGCGGCATTCACAAACCTGCTGCTATAACTAAAGAAAAGCGTCACTAAAACTTACATATTGCGGCAGTTTTCGATACCGCCGCTATAGTATCTGCACAAATGCTATATTTGTTGTAGCGAGTTTCAAGAGCGCCACTATATCTAAGTTACCACCGCTAAAACATATATATTGTGGAGATTTTATGTCCCGCCACTGTAGTGCACCACAAAAGACTATACCTATAGTGGCGGTCCTAAAAAACGCTGCAATAGGCGACATATAGCTGCAGTTTTTGCATCCATTGCAAAAAAATCGCCGCAATAGTACAGATTTCTTGTAGTGGATCCACTATTTATATAAGAGAAGAAAATATACTAATATGCTTCTAAAGTATTGTATAATTTTCTAACAAATAGATCTGATTCTATGCCATCCTCACCACACAAAAAAAAAAAATCCAACTTTATTTATAGAAATTCAAAGAGATTTGTTGTCATTCTCCTCTTCAATTCATGCATAGAGAAGACAGAAAATTATTGAATACTTTGAGAATGCCATAAATATGCATTCCTCCTTACCACATGAGTTGCGGATCTCACTGCGAATTTATTAATGAAACTCACTATTATGTGAGAGGAGAGAATATGCATAATTGGAGTACCCCAAGAGTATTCTATAATTACTCAGAGAAGACTAGCCCAAAAGCAAAAATGTTATTCTATTTTTCCTTTTTTCAATCATAAAATTTAATAATTATGGTACTTATTATCTTATTGACATGTATTTATTATGATTATATTTGTATATGAAACTATTGATTCTATAATCAAAAGAAAATACTTTCTCAAAAAAAAAAAAAATATATATATATATATATATATTGATGTGGCATAAGCAAATGCAACCCTGAATTTGTCCATGGAGATCGTCCAGGACGAGCAAGGTGCTCAAGACGAGGTAAGTTGTCACGACATGCTCAAGACGAGGTAAGCTGTAACGACATGCTCAAGACGAGGTAAGCTGTCTTGATGTGCTCAAGACGAGGTAAGCTGCCTTGACGTGCTCAGGACGAGGAATTACGGACGACACGTGAGCACTTAGAAAATTTATGGTATAAAATGTCTCTGTATTGTATGAGTAACCTCCAGGTGACCGTTGCGCGCAAAAAGGGTAACTCCTAAACAGTTTGAAGTTATATTCAAATACAAACCTCCTCAATTTAAGGGGAGGTTACAAATCCAATAACCGCTCTTAAGACACTATATAAACACTGGTTCAGACCAAGAAAAGGTACGTGAAATCATTCCCAAAAAGTTGGAACTTGAAAATAATTGAGAGAAAAACTGACTTTGTCATCGGAGGGTTATTGGCTGGCAACCCCGGTCACCTTTGATCACCTCTCTTTCTTTTTCAGGCTGTCAAGGCAACCGTGAGCCCTTTCTTATCCGAAGCATCCAGCCTACTGATTTTCTTCACTTCATCATATATAATCAAAAGAAAATATAATGAGGTAAAATTATAAAGTTTGATATAATTAAATATAGGAATTTTTTCACAAATCTTTATAAAAATTAAATTAAATTAAATTATATATTAGAATTATGACATGGAATATTGTGAGGCCTCAAGCACTTATATGGTGAAATTTCATAAGGCCGACAAAAAGTTAAACGTCATCGGTTTTGTGTGCGCGCATGTGTGTGTGTGTGTGTATCTTATTCGATGACAAAATATTTTAACAGTTAAGCTAACTAAAATCTACCATATTTTTATCTATATATCAATTTTTTCCCAAGAAGCCAAAAAATACCAAAATTATTACCCTTGGTTAATTTTAAAAATTGCTAAAAGTGCCCTTGAGAATCATCAAACAAGCATTAAACCCAACAAAAGCCTCCCAAAACTATAATTTTGCCTTGATTGCCCTAAAATTATAGATCTCAAACAAAATTTACAATTTTACCCCAAAATTACTAATTTCATCTCAAAAGTACAATTTTGCCCTTGAAATCACATACTCACTCCAAAATACTCAAAATTGTAATTATGCCCCTCAATTTTGCAAATAAATCATAGACAACAACCCCATGCTATAATAAAAGCAATATCATTCCAAAAATATCATTAACCACAATGCCGCATGAACATGAACATTGTTCTTAATTTGTTCAACGTCTTTTTCTTTTTCAAGATATTAGACAAAGAAGGGACACTGTTGCTATATCATCTTACTCTCCTTATCGTTAAAATGTAAAAAGATTACAAAACCCTAATTTCAATTAGGAAAAAATTGGGGTCATGAATACCTTTCAAACACCTCAAATAGCAAAAAATGGTTAAAGTAGGATAAAATCAAAGAGTTTTGTAGCAAAATGCGAGGTTTGACCTACTCTAACAAGAAAATCCAACATTTTGATCTAATCAATTTTCACACAAACAAAAAAAAAGTTTAAATTCCCTTTTAAATGGTTGGTTGATCACAAAGATCATATCTAAATCAAACAAAATATCATGAAAGCACAAAAATTTCCACAAAACACATGAAAAATTGGCTAAGTATGGAAAGTTTAACTTAAATTTGACTTCAGTCAAAACTTAGTTAAATGATCTTAGAATCGTGCGGGTCATAATAATTTCTTTTCTTTTTTTGGTTTTTTTTTTTAATGTGTGCGTCTACTTATGTGTAAAGTCAAAATTATTTTGTTTAAAATTTTTTTAGGGCTGGTTGTTTGTTTTGAGTAAAATTAGTCAATTGGGCCTAATTGTTTTTATTTTTCTAACGCTAATTTTTGTTATTGAACTAAATTTTTTGGACTTGTATTTCTTCTTCTTCTTTTTTTTTTTTTTTTACATTTAGATGTATAAATTTTTTTATGGCCTTTAAATTAAGTAAGGAAAATACTAAAACTACAACTTTTTATATAAATTGCTGATATTGTGGATGGTTACTGATGAGAAAAAATGTGATGTAAATGATCGGCCTAAATGTGAAATAGTAAGAATGTGTACCTATACAGTTTGTAATAATGTTATAGATAAGTTCGTGATTGTAGTATTACTATTAAAAGATTTAATAATATTGTTGAGGAAAAACTTAATTTTATAAAAAAAAATTGCTAAAATTAATGCATATATACGCGTATACTAGTATTTTTAAAAATATATATATTTGGGGGTTGGGAGATCATTGCTCCCAAAGTAAATGTATAGCTTGCGGTCAAATTTTAGAAAAGTTTACATCAAATTCACACTTTTTAATTAATAAAAACTTAGTCTTACATATTGTGTATTTATAATGTCATTTATATCTTCTTTTATTTTTACGGTATACTTTATTATTCATTTTTAATTTTATGAAGCATAAATTTTGTTTAGTTTACCAAATATATTATTTAATTTGGATTAAGTAATCAATAGTAAATGTTTCAACTCATACTCTCCACTCTCCAGTAGTGGGTTGTAAATTTGTAATACAATTTTGGATGCTCAATGATCCGTTATTTGGGATCTTTCAAACCACTAATGAAGCGTGATATTGTTATAAAAACGATTATTTAAATAGAGAAATTTTGTAAGGAGTTGCAAGACCTTTGAGATTAATCAGATTATGTTATAGTATTTTTTTCTAAAGGGGAGAAATACTATGTGTCTAACTTATTTTGATTAGTATTGGTCAAATAATAATATAGATCCTTGTGTTGATTCAAACAAATGAGTATGGTGGTTACGACGAGTTATGATTTATTTTGCTTATAAATTTTAGAAATTTTTTTTTTTTTTTTTTTTTTTTTGTAATAAAATTTTAGAAAGTAGAAATTTCATGTATTAATTTCTGGACTTATCTCCTCGTCTTCCAAGTTTCTTTCCAAAAGCCTGCGACAATCCATATAGAACCCCTGCAGTTGCATCAAAATGTTTTATGAATGATGCACCAGCAGTAATATGTCATCTAGTGCTTCATCTGAATACTCCAGTCCGGCAAAAGAAGACTAGAGGAACTAACCCATCTGATTAAATAGCTATTTTCTCCATTTAAAAGGGTTGATGCTTTGCTCCCTCCTGCTGGATATATTTTAGTGAATAAGCAAATGATGATAGCATAATAGTATTCCATATATATATATATATATATATGTGTGTGTGTGTGTGTGTGTGTGTGTGTGTGTTTCTCAGAAAAAAAACAAAGAAGTCAAGGAGCATTTTTTGTGTTATAGAATCACACAAATTATTGTTGTTCATAAAGGTTGATTTACACCAGAGTAAAATGCAAAGCGACTAGTTTTCTTGGTCAAACTAACCCCCAAGATCAGACTATACTATCAACCTTTGAGTTGAATAGATTTTCACACATAGAGATTTAAGAACAACGGCCATTTTCTTTAATCCCGATTGACCAAACAATGCCAAATAGTATAAGAGAAATTATGTGGGAGAGGAAGAACAATTTAAGGACAAGAAAATTAAAGAAGAGTTTTATTGTTCTGATCGAGGAAGAGAGCGATTGCTACTTGTGGGAAAGTGCTTTGATGATGTGTTAAATTAGATACCTACAACAATAAGATAATGAGTTCGCTTACTAAAAAAGCTAATCTCCAACGATCACAGAGCTCTTAAATGCTCAATGGGTTGGAAAAGAGAAAAGTAACAGTCCGAAACAAAACTGATCCAGACTCACATGCATGAGGCGAACTGGCAGTGCGCTTGGAATTTAGATTAGAGATGGGCAAGGCGTGTAATACAAATTAGGCGCAAGTGTGCACTAGCCCAATATTTTAAGATATCAATAGAGGTTTACAATGGCTTATAAACACAAGAAGAAGCTCGCTCCAAACCAACAACTCATTGGTAAGTTGTTGCACATATATGGCCCATTAAGTCAAAACTCTTGTCAGCACGCAAGTGGGATAGGTTTTGAACGTACTGATTGTTTGTTTAAGTTCCGGATACAGGAGTTGTTTAAGAGGCCCATTTATAGTTTCGATATTTATTTATGTTAGGTGTTTCTATTTTGTTCTTTGTGTGTTGTAAGGCTGAAGCATTTTCATATAAAGATTTGTTGATTTGTCTTCTTATTTTATATATGAAGAGGAAAATATTCGGTGACCCGGAATAGGTCCTGTTCACTGTGTGCTGGGCCTCAGGGGCCTTCCCAAACAGGCTTGGTCGCGGCCCATTTAGGGTACTGTAGCGCTTGCCTGATCCACACTCCTGGGCCCCGTAGGGTAGGGTACCCCTACAATGAAATAGGTCAATAGGCCTACACAACTATAAATACGCCAGAACCCTCACAAATCAAGGTACGCACGCTCATTTGAACTCTAGCGCTCTTGAGTCATTAGCGAGGTTCCTAACTTGACCTTCGAAGGGTTTTAGGCCGACACCACACCGGTGTCCCTTCTACGTCTTCTCTTGTCGTCTTGCAGGTCTCTAACGCCCGGCGTGTACGACCGTGCAGCTCACTGGTGAATTTCGGCATCATCAGTTGGCGCCGTCTGTGGGAACCGCTAGGACGATCAAACGTTGTCCTATTCCTAAGACAAAGAGTTGCATGGTGTTCACGAGGTCGATGGCAACAATTAACAACCCAGGCGACGAACCTCGCTCAACCGCATTGGAAAGACAAGTCCAAACGCTAGCCGCAGCGGTCGAACGCCTGACCAAACGGAATAATGATTTGGAAGAGCAGCTACGACGGAGGGATGAGCCCCCCGAGTTCAGGCAGAGGGAACAAGCGTGGAAAGAAGGGATGACGAGGCCCCTGAGGGGAGTAACGCCCCGAGCCGGCAGGAAAGGCGGGATACCAGCCTGACGACTCCCTCTGAAACCTTACCACCCCACGTTGCCGCAGAGATGCAGGAGATGCGGGAACAAATGGCCGTAATGATGAACGCCCTCAAAGGACGGGTATCCAGTGACCTCGACGACCTGGTCCAGCGGACCGATTCGCCTTTCACGGCGCATGTCACTTCGTGCCCTCTACCCCCGAAGTTCCGAATGCCTACGATAGATAGCTATGACGGAACCAAGGACCCCTTGGACCACTTGGAGTCCTTCAAGACCCTAATGCACCTACAAGGAGTGCCGGACGAGATTATGTGTAGGGCTTTCCCTACTACGCTGAAGGGATCCGCGAGGGTTTGGTACAGCAGATTAACGCCCAACTCAATCGGTGCCTTTAAGGAGTTAGGTGCCCAATTCGTCTCGCACTTTATAGGGGGCCACCGGTATAAGAAGTCCACGGCCTGCTTGATGAGCATCAGGCAGAGGGAAGACGAGACGCTGAGGTCCTACATAACACGGTTCAACAGAGAGGCCCTCTCTATAGACGAAGCGGACGACAAGATACAAGTAGCGGCCTTTACCAACGGGTTGCGAAAGGGCAAGTTCCTTTTCTCCTTATACAAGAATGATCCGAAAACTATGTCCGAGGTACTCTACAGGGCAACGAAGTACATGAACGCAGAAGACGCGCTAATAGCGCGAGACGGCAAGCCTAAGAAAAGGGAGAGATTGGAAGAAAAACGACATGACGGAGGACGAAAGAAGGCCAGGACGGATGAGAGAAGGGATGATAGACGCCCGAGGCCGCCCATGGGGAGATTTGCCAGTTTCACCCCTCTAACGGCCCCGATCGACCAAGTGTTGATGCAGATAAGAGATGAGGAAGCCCTGACGTACCCTGGGAAGCTGAAGGGGAACCCCGACAGAAGATCAAGAAGTAAGTACTGTCGCTTTCATCGCGACCACGGCCACGACACGTCGGAGTGCTATGACTTGAAGCAACAGATTGAGGCGCTCATCAGGCAAGGGAGGCTACAGAGGTTTGTCAACAGGGAAGGGACGAATCAATCGCAGGTCCAGCCCCCCCCTCGAGAGCCTGAGCGCCCAAGACCGCCCATTGGGGACATAAGAATGATCGTGGGCGGTACTCGCGGACCGTCAAAGAGGGCTCGCAAAGCCTACCTACGGATGGTACAGAGCGTACAGACGACGGGCGCAACCACGAGGTTCGCACAGGCAGAAGTACCAACCTTTGGTTTTTCGGAGGAAGATGCCCGACGCCTTCACCATCCACATGACGATGCCCTCGTGGTCAGCATACGAGCTGGGGAGTACAACCTGCATCGAGTACTCATTGATAACGGGAGTTCAGCGGACATTCTTTACTACCCTGCATTCCAACAGATGGGGCTAGGTAGAGATCGGCTTGTCCCAACCAATTACCCCCTCGTCGGGTTTGGCGGTACGAGAGTCTATCCCCTGGGAACTGTCACCTTGTCTGTAACGGTGGGGGATTACCCGCAGCAGGTCACCCGGGACGTGGTCTTCTTGGTGGTAGATTGCCCATCCGCCTACAACGCAATCCTGGGGAGACCTACCCTCAACAAATGGAAAGCCTCGACATCGACTTACCACTTGATGGCTAGATTCCCCACCGAATATGGGGTCGGAGAGCTCCGTGGGAACCAAGCTGCGGCAAGGGAATGCTATCTCGCCATGATAGAGATGGATGATCACTTGCAAGCATTGAATGTCGAGGGACAGCGAGTCACAGCTGAAGCAGCCGAGGAGCTGGAAGAGATAGTACTCGACGGCACGAGGCCCGGCCGGATCACTAGGATCGGCACGACGACTAGCCCCTCGTCGCGGCAAAGCCTAACCACCTTCCTGAGGGAGAATCAGGATGTATTCGCCTGGAGTCACGAGGACATGCCAGGGATAGACCCGACGGTCATAATGCACAAGCTGAATGTATCCCCATCATTCCCTCCAATCCGACAGAAGAAACGAGTGTTCGCTCCAGAGAGAGACCGGGCCATCGCCGAAGAAGTCCAAAAGTTGAAGGAGGCAGGTTTTATACGAGAGGTGTACTATCCAGACTGGCTTGCAAACGTGGTCATGGTCAGGAAGGCAAATGGGAAGTGGCGGATGTGCGTCGACTTCACGGACCTTAACAGGGCTTGCCCAAAGGATAGTTATCCTCTGCCGCGTATCGATGCATTGGTAGATTCGACTGCAGAACACGAACTTTTGAGTTTCATGGACGCTTTCTCCGGCTACAATCAAATCAAACTCGACGAGGAGGATCAGGAGAAAACGTCGTTCGTCACCAGCCAAGGGCTCTTTTGTTACAAGGTGATGCCCTTTGGGCTCAAGAATGCAGGGGCAACGTACCAAAGATTGATGAACAAGATGTTCGCGCACCAGATTGGTAGGAATGTGCAAGTCTATGTGGACGACATGCTGGTGAAGAGCGCTCGCGAGTGCAACCATCTGAGCGACTTGAAAGAGACCTTTGACACCCTGCGGTCCTACAACATGAAGCTGAACCCCAGCAAATGCGCGTTCGGGGTGACGGCCGGCAAATTCTTGGGCTTTATGGTGTCTCAAAGGGGCATCGAGGTTAACCCAGAGAAGGTCAGGGCGATAGTAGAATTGGTTCCTCCGAGGACGGTGAAGGAGGTCCAAAGCTTGAACGGCAAGATAGCTGCCCTGAACAGGTTTGTTTCGAGGGCAGCGGACAAGTGCCTACCATTCTTTCGCACATTGAAAAAGTCGTTTGAGTGGACGGACGCCTGCCAGAAAGCCTTCGAAGATTTGAAGACATACCTCTCCTCTCCCCCACTTCTCAGCCCATCCAAGGAAGGCGAAGAGCTGCTATTGTACATTGCCGTCTCCCCGGCGGCTGTCAGTGCAGCCCTTATTAGAGAAGAAGACAGGATTCAGAAGCCCGTCTACTTCGCGAGCAAGGCGCTCAGGGGGGCGGAGGAGAGATACCCCCCGATGGAGAAGTTGGCTTTCGCGTTGGTGACCGCGGCTCGAAAGCTAAAACCCTACTTTCAAGCACACGTAATAAACGTGTTGACCGACCAGCCCCTAAGAAGAGCTATGAACAGTCCAGAAGCAGCCGGGCGGGTGGCACTATGGACAATTGAGCTGAGTGAGTACGACATTCGGTATCAACCCCGCAGCGCGGTTAAGGGACAAATCCTGGCGGACTTCATCGCAGAATTCACCGTCGCAGCAGACCCGGGGGCAAGCGAGCTCCCCGTATGGACGGTTCACACGGATGGATCCTCTACCAAACACGCAGGAGGAATCGGCGTGGTAATTCGCACACCAGAAGGGGATCGGATCAAATGCATGATCCGTTTGTGCTTCACAGCAACGAACAATGAGGCAGAGTACGAAGCCGTGATTGCGGGGCTGGACATTGCCACTGCAGCTGGGGGCGTAAGAATGGAGGTCCACTCCGACTCCCAAGTCATCACAAGCCAGATTAATGGCGATTACGTGCAGAAGTGAGAGAATGATGAAGTATCTCGACGAAGTGAAAAATCGAATGAGCAACCTCCAGGTTAGAGTGATTCAAGTGCCTAGGGATGAAAACCAAGAGGCCGACCAGCTTGCCAAGGCGGCTTCAGCAGAGCCAATGGTCGTCCTCGACCAAGTACTATCCTTCACCCAAGCATCCCCAACAATAGACGGTACGACCATACAGGAAGTGAGCGACGGGGGGTGTTGGATGACCCCTATAGCTGCGTACTTGAAGGACGGCCTGTTGCCTGACGGTAAAGAGGCTGCTAGGAAATTAAGAGTCAAGGCGTCTCGATTCACCATAATGAAGGGTGTGCTCTACAAAAGGGGTTTCTCTCGACCCTATTTGAGGTGCCTGACTCCCGAAGAGGCAAACTACGTCATGAGGGAAGTCCACGAGGGGATCTGCGGGAACCACTCGGGATCAAGGTCTTTGGTACACAAGCTCCTCAGGGCAGGGTACTACTGGCCAACAATGCAGAAGGACGCCGACGTATACGTCAGGTCTTGTGATAAATGCCAACGCTTCAGCAACCTCATCAGGCAACCAACCGAGGAACTCACGCCCATAACAGCCCCATGGCCGTTCGCGCAATGGGGACTCGACATCATGGGCCCCTTCCCGATAGCGGCAAAACAGCTGAAGTTCCTAGTGGTCGGCATCGACTACTTCACGAAGTGGGTGGAGGCCGAGGCTTTAGCAACCATCACAGAGAAAAATATTCGAAGTTTTGTATGGAGAAATATCATTTGCAGGTACGGCATACCGCGAGTCCTGGTATCGGACAATGGCAAACAGTTCGACAACGAAGCATTCAGAGAGTTCTGTTCCCAGCTGGGGATAAAAAACCACTATTCGTCACCTGCACACCCACAAGCCAACGGACAGGTGGAGGTCACAAACCGATCCCTGCTGAAGATCATCAAAGCTCGGCTTGAGGGGGCAAAGGGCATATGGCCGGACGAGTTGCCAAGCGCCTTGTGGGCATACAGGACAACGGTGAGAACACCGACGGGAGAAACGCCGTTCCGTTTAGCATACGGATCTGAGGCTGTCATACCAGCCGAAATAGGTCTTACAAGCCACCGCGTTGGAAACCACGACGAGCAAAGGAACGATGAAGCCATGCGCCTTCAGCTCGACCTAGTGGACGAAGTAAGAGCAGCTGCAGAGCAGAGAATAGCGCGGTACCAGGACCTTATGGCGAAGCACTACAATTCTGGAGTTAGACGCAGAGACTTCCAGGTCGGAGACCTTGTCCTAAAGAGAGTGCTCGGCTCCACGAAGGATTCCACCCAAGGGAAGCTTGGACCAAACTGGGAAGGACCGTACAGGGTCACAGCATGGCATAGGAAGGGGACATACTACCTCGAGACCCTAAGCGGAAAAAAGCTAAGCCACCCATGGAATACGGAGCACCTGAAGAAGTATTATCAGTAGAAGACGACGACAGACAATGTTGTGTCCTTTTGTGATGCTTGTATTTTATTCCATACGGCACTGCCGAAATGCCTAAAGGCGACTCCTTGTTCAAAATTCTACATAAACTAGCAGAAGTTTTTGCAACCCTTACTTGCATGCATGATATTTAAATCTGCAATGAAACGATGTTAAAATCTACAAGTCCACACAGTGGACGGAGCATCTAAACGATGTTAAAATCTACAAGTCCGTACAGTGGACGGAGCATCTAAACGATGTTAAAATCTACAAAGTCCACACAGTGGACGGAGCATCTAAACGATGTTAAAATCTACAAGTCCGCACAGTGGACGGAGCATCTAAACGATGTTAAAATCTACAAGTCCGCACAGTGGACGGAGCATCTAAACGATGTTAAAATCTACAAGTCCGCACAGTGGACGGAGCATCTAAACGATGTTAAAATCTACAAGTCCACACAGTGGACGGAGCATCTAAACGATGTTAAAATCTACAAGTCCACACAGTGGACGGAGCATCTAAACGATGTTAAAATCTACAAGTCCGCACAGTGGACGGAGCATCTAAACGATGTTAAAATCTACAAGTCCGCACAGTGGACGGAGCATCTAAACGATGTTAAAAGTCTACAAGTCCGCACAGTGGACGGAGCATCTAAACGATGTTAAAATCTACAAGTCCACACAGTGGACGGAGCATCTAAACGATGTTAAAATCTACAAGTCCGCACAGTGGACGGAGCATCTAAACGATGTTAAAATCTACAAAGTCCACACAGTGGACGGAGCATCTAAACGATGTTAAAATCTACAAAGTCCGCACAGTGGACGGAGCATCTAAACGATGTTAAAAATCTACAAAGTCCACACAGTGGACGGAGCATCTAAACGATGTTAAAATCTACAAGTCCACACAGTGGACGGAGCATCTAAACGATGTTAAAATCTACAAAGTCCGCACAGTGGACGGAGCATCTAAACGATGTTAAAAATCTACAAAGTCCACGCAGTGGACGGAACATCTAAACGATGTTAAAATCTACAAAGTCCACACAGTGGACGGAGCATCTAAACGATGTTAAAATCTACAAGTCCGCACAGTGGACGGAGCATCTAAACGATGTTAAAATCTACAAAGTCCACACAGTGGACGGAGCATCTAAACGATGTTAAAATCTACAAGTCCGCACAGTGGACGGAGCATCTGAACGATGTTAAAATCTACAGTCCACACAGTGGACGGATCGTCTAAACGATGTTAAAACCTACAGTCCACACAGTGGACGGAACATCTGAACAATGTTAACACCTACAAGTCCACAAAGTGGACGAACCATCTAAAAGGTGGGCTTATCTACAAGTCCACAGGGTGGACGGACCATCCAAAAGATGGGATAATCAGCCAAATCCACATAGCGAACGGGCCACCCTAAAAGTGCACGGACAATCAACAATGGGGCCGGGCTATCCCATACGTGCTGCTATTAAAAGTCCATGAGCTGGACGACGGATCATTTAAGCAGTTGATTTAGTTACAAGCCCGCAAGTGGACGGATATTTCCATGGCCCAGGCCGTTGACGGATTGATTGTGCGCACACAAAAAAGCGGAAAGCATTTAAAGCATTCAAAAATATGCAACGAACAAATAACGCATTAAAGCAAATTGTTTCAACACATACACACGACGGTCTAAATATTACATTGCCAATTGTTTATGAAATTACAACTTGTCTCCTAAAACATCAGCCTGGGGGACGTCAGCTTGTGCTCCGGCGCCTTCAGGCTCAGGGGGACGGGTAGAGTCATGACCGTCTTGGGGGGCATCATTGGTTGCCTCGTCAAAGAGATCAGCGGTATCCTCTGACCCGACGGTGCGAGCGGGGGTCTGACCTCCAGCATCGATATGGATGTGCCCAACGCCAAGGTCGGGATACGACGCCTTCATTTGACGGAGACAGTCGTCAAATCCGTCAGCAAAGGAAGTACCCAGCTCCGTCAGCAATGCTTCGGAGTCTCGGTACTCCTGGACGGCCTCAACCTTAGCTCGACGGACGTCGTCGTCCTTGGCTTTCATCGCCTCCCTCAAGGCCGTCACCTCCTTCTCCGATGCCTCACGGGCCTCCTCCGACATCTTCAGCTTATTCTCATGACGGAGCTTCCATAGCTTCAGGTTGTCCAGCTCCTCCGTCAAGGCCCTACCCTTGGACCGTGCCCGCTCCAGAGCTTTCTCACTTTTCAGGCAACGGTCCATCAGGCCCTTTGCCATCAGCACCGTCTGCATCAAGCGCAGATAGAGGGTCAGTACGCAATCAAAAGGCTAAAAGGACTAAGTCGACGGACATGTTACCTGAGTTAGGCTGAACAGCGCCGTCTCCCCCATCGCCTCCGTCGCATGGTTATCGAGATCGTCGTAGTCCTCCTCTCTGATAATTGAAGTGACTTGAGTGAGGGCATACTGCGAATCCTCCCTGAGCAGGACGGGAGCGGTTTTCTCTTGGACGGGGTCAGGATTGGTCATGAGACCTTTGCCCCTACCAGTGCCCAGCCTCGACGACGGTTTGGTGGGATCATGAACTGCTGGGAGACCAACCGTCACCGTCTTCGGCCTCTTCGCCGGACGGTCCGTTTTCTCTGTGGCCCTTTTTGCAGACGTGACGGGTGCCTTGGATGGAAGGCCACCCCCGTCCTTCTTCTTGTTGGCAGCCTGCAGCTTGATGAGAGCTCGTCTCTTGGCGTCGTCCATTTCTGCAAGAAGTGGACGGTTAGAACTTATGACGGGACAAAAAGCACACTCAAAGTAGACGGACTTACGCTTGCGTACGCCTTCGTCGTACTTTATGGCCGCTTCTGAGGGTTCGGGACCGTCACAGTACCAATGGATGGTGTTTAGTGTGACGAGCTTGGCCCAGGTCCTCTCCGACAGCTCAGTTTTCTGAAAGATGGACTCTAGGAAACCAAATTGCTCGACGGTAACGTCCGTCCGTCGGCGAGCTGCAAAAAAGACGACGGTCAGGAAAGCAGAAAACACGCAGGTGACACACGACGGGCCCAAAATGAATCACATACCCGACGGGGGTACAATGCCCATGTCTTATCGACGGGTGCGAAATCCGGGTCGTCGCGACGACCCATCCACTCGTCCCCTTGTAGGAAGAAGAACCTACTCTTCCAGTTGCGGTTGGAGTCAGGGGTCTCGGACACCAACCTAAGCAACGGGCTCCTCGCCGCGAAGCTGTACATTCCTTTGGACTTGACGATTTCGTCCGGACGGTAACAATTAAAGAACTCGTCCATTGTCAACCGTCTAGTCCCGTTGGACATAACGCCGTACAGGACTTCCACACTCAAAAACACCCTCCAGGCGTTTGGGGAAATCTGGGTGACGGACACACCTAGGTACTGGAGGAGTTGACGGTGCAGGGCGCTTAGAGGAAAACGAAGGCCGGCCTTGAGCATTTGCTCGTACACGCCGACGTCCTCCAACCCCTCGTAGTAACACCTCTCGTTCTTAAATGGTAGACGGACTGTTATTGAGTTTGGGATTTGGTACTTTTCCCTTAGAGTGTTGAAGTGCGCCGGAGCGATGGAGGAAGTGAAATAGTTCACCGTCCACTCGACGGGCAGGATGAACTTTCTCAAACCGTCCTCACCAACAGCTGGCTGAACGGAAGGATCTATCACTTCCAGCTCCTCGTTTGAGTCATACTCTGATCCGTCCTCTCCTCGCCCTTCATCTTCCGTAGAGGAAGGAGAGCTAGACGACGGTTCTCTAACCTCGACGGAGGAACCCCGGTCTCCCTGACCTGACGGGTAAGCCTCGTCATATCCTGCTCCCTCACGGACAAAAGATTGACCGCTGGAAGCTTCACTAGACATCTGACACCTACAAATGACGGAAAGGAAACCTAAGACTCTAGATCTACACTGACGACGGACTAACATTCCAAAGCAAAATGGGGATGAAGGTAGTAAGTAAACTTACGAGTATGAAGGTGACGGTGTGAGGTTGACGGTATCTCCAAACGACTGGGTATGCGACGACGATTGCAGGGATGACGGATGCGCTCTGATCGGCAAAGATTCCTCCAAAATGTGAAAGTGACTGGAGCAAGAGACAAATATATAGGGACAGTGGCACGACTAGCGAAGCGACGCCTCGGTTCCAGTTAGCTGCCAATCAACACACGCCACGCGTCCTCAAGCGTTTATACCCCTTCCAACCCGTCCGTTCATCCGCGACAGAGACGTGACGGGTATACGAGGACGGATCTACATGCCCCTTACATCCGTCAAGATAGGTGACGAACCAGGCGATCGACGGGATGGATAATTGATTCCATGAGCCCGTCATGTCGGATGACGGATTCATGGAATGGGGGGCAGCTGAAGAGGAAAATATTCGGTGACCCGGAATAGGTCCTGTTCACTGTGTGCTGGGCCTCAGGGGCCTTCCCAAACAGGCTTGGTCGCGGCCCATTTAGGGTACTGTAGCGCTTGCCTGATCCACACTCCTGGGCCCCGTAGGGTAGGGTACCCCTACA
Organism: Castanopsis chinensis; assembly: GCA_032878915.1. NCBI lineage: Eukaryota > Viridiplantae > Streptophyta > Magnoliopsida > Fagales > Fagaceae > Castanopsis > Castanopsis chinensis. The sequence continues at coordinate 8,467,708 of JAVQMG010000083.1, read as the reverse complement.
ATGAAATAGGTCAATAGGCCTACACAACTATAAATACGCCAGAACCCTCACAAATCAAGGTACGCACGCTCATTTGAACTCTAGCGCTCTTGAGTCATTAGCGAGGTTCCTAACTTGACCTTCGGAGGGTTTTAGGCCGACACCACACCGGTGTCCCTTCTACGTCTTCTCTTGTCGTCTTGCAGGTCTCTAACGCCCGGCGTGTACGACCGTGCAGCTCACTGGTGAATTTCGGCATCATCAATATATTTCTTCGGTTTGAAACCAGATAGAGACTAATTTTGCAGAATGAGTACGCAATGCAGTGTTGTTAAATGATACGTTTTATAGTTTTCTTAGATCAAATTTTCACACCCACATCACATAAAACTTCGTAACTCAATTTTCTCCATTATGTTGCTTTCCCATTTTCAAGTGACGGAGAAAGTGTGTGTATATATATATATATATATATTAACGAGAGAAGTATGCAATTACGGGGAAGTCCAATTATTTCATGGAATTAAATAATTATAAGGCAAATCATATTATTACACAAATTAAAGAGGATAAAAAAAAAGTGCAAATAACCCTATCATCATAATATAATGGTAGTGTTATTTGCACAAACAAGAGTTAAAAATAAATAAATAAACAACGCAGTAGTGGTCTATAAAAGTGAGAAGATATGGGAGTTAGCCACCAAGGGAGCACAAAAGTGAAGCCATCGATTATAGTACCACCAATGGCTATATGTTGCGATTCTTCCTGTGTAAACTGTTTATAATAGATCACTTCCAGTCTCCTAGACCCCACGAATTGGCAAAAATGGGTTAAATTAGAAAAAAAAAAAATTGTAGCAATATGAGACAATTGACCAACTTTAACTAAGCTTTAATAAGAAAATCCAACATTCTGATATATTCAATTTGTACACAAATAAAAAAAAATGTCTAAATTTCCCTTGAAATGGCTAGTTGATCACAAAGATCGTATGTAAATCGAACAAAATATCATGTAAGCACTAAATTTCCACAAAACAAATGAAAATTTGGCTAAGTACAAAAAAGTTTAACCTAAATTTGACTTTGGTCAAGACTTAGTTAAATGATCACAGAATAATTTCTTTTTCTTTGTTCTTTCAACATATATTTTTGGCTACTTCATTTAATAAATTTTTATTTACTTATTAGAAACATAACGTGTGGATCATGTATCATCAAAAAACAATGCAAAAAATATTTATTTTAAAGGGTTTCGTGTGATCAAAACTTAGAATATGTTTGGGGTTGTTAATTTGGATTTTACACCCCAACGTGTAAAATTGCAAAGGTTTGGAGTAAACATATAAATTTGCAATTTGTAAACGTGTTTGGGGTGTAAAATCAAAACTTAGAATATTTATTTCAAAGGGTGTACATCAAATATGTATTTAATGAAACCTCAAAAAACGTGTAAATCTCACATTCGCACCCTTGTAACTACCCTAAACAATTTGTTTTAACCCAGAACCAAAGCCTAAACAAATACTTGGTATTACAAACTTTCTAACGACATATACCTCACTCAATTTCAAGTTCTAAAAGGCTCCATGCCTGATGTTCTTTTGTGTGTACTGGTTTGTTTCTGTTAATGAAATTGTTTTCTTTGGTATCAAAAAAAAAAAGTTCTAAAGGGCCTCAAGATCTGTGCACCAAATTGCACCACAGTAAAACAAACATTTAAAAATAGAATTTCAGAGAACAGTGATAAGATGATTATATATATATATATATATATATATATATAAAATAAAAACAATCCAACATTCATCAAAAAAAAAAAAAATCCAACACCTTCTATAATTCAAAGATTAAAGTAATTTTATTACCTACTATTACACCATATGTTGCAATTAAAAGTAACTTGACTCACTAGTACCACATATTATTAGTGTAATAGTTACTCCACCAGTATAAATTTGTGTAGGGTGAGGGGGCAAGGGTTTAGATACATATCTCTAGTAAGAAATTTCATACACATATATACACTTAGATTAAAATAAATTAGAGTAGATTTTTTATCTCGGATAAATAATAATAATAATAAATAAATAAATAAAAATAGTAGAAAGTACGGAAACTTGACTCTTTTTAAATTTCCTATAAAACTCATAACTAAAGCTTGGTATTAATAGTAATAATAAATAAATAAAAATAGTAAAAAGTACGGAACTTGACTCTTTTTAAATTTCCTATAAAATTCACGACTAAAGCTTGGTTTTGATTATTCAATTTTACCTAGCTAGCTATTGTTTGATCTTAATATATCACTCTTCAATCATATTAGTAGACTCACACGTCTATCTACGCATAAACAAAACTAGTAAAAAAAACGTTTTGACCCATCAATATATCTATATATTTGTTTTGAGAAACAATATATCTATATATTGATAGGATTCTTGTGTAAGAAAACTTCTAAAAAAAATCTAACACGCCAATCTTTACGTAATTGACTGACTATTGTTATGCCATACATAACTCATATTTTTTTAAATGTCATATATAACTCATTAAATTAAATTGTATTTTTTTTATGATAAAATTAAATTAAATTGCATTTAATGTATACCATATGCAATTTACTTATATTTTATTTATATTAAATTGATTTGTATGTTTTTCGGCATGTCAAGGCTTAATTTTTTTTTTTTTTTTTTTGCAAAGATGTAAAAACTTATTTGTTTGTGTAGGTAAGAAAATATCATATGTTAAATCAAAATTACAAACATTAAGTATATAAGCAATAAATAAATATTTTATACTTATCAAAAAAATTTATATATATATATGTATGTGTGTGTTATTATTTTGATTTAATTTTTTTTATTATACATTTAACTTAGTGCCTCTAAAAAAATTTCTAGCTTCATCACTACTCATAATGAACCACTTAAATAAGTTGTAAAAAAAGGTGTGTTCGTAGTATTATTAAAAATTTGAAGAAAAAAAAATTGAGAGAGAGAGCATAACCATTGAAAACTCCATGGAAAGATTCATTTAGTTTGTGTTTTAGATTGCATTTCAGTTATTGACTTTGTAAGCGTTATCTATCATAAGATGACTTCATTTCCCCTTCTTGTGAAAAATAGAATTACACGTACGATTTTTTTTTTTTTTAACATTCTTTCTAGTGGGTCAAATTAATGTGAATGGTAGTTTCTCATACAATATATATTTTCCCCCTTTAAATACCCAAAAGTCATCCATTTTGCCTTAAAGTTACTAAAAATAAAGAGGTTAAATATTGTCCTATTATTAGTTGAAATATTCAAAACACATCTAAAACACCCCATCTCAACACATTAGCAAAGCTCACGTAGTCACATTCCCATCACCAATCCAAATTCACATCCCAAAAATATCGCTATGTACAACTAAATTTGTTAGGATCTCTTTTTCTCTCTTTCTCTCTCTCTCTTCTAATATATCTGTCCGTCTCTCCTTTCATTTCTCTCCATCTCTCATTTTGTTTCTCCTTTTCCTACGAGAAAATAAGGGAGAAAACACCAGAAAACAAAGCCCCCATCAAGCCAAAAAAACTGCACCTAAGCACCCCCGCCGGAAACGCAGTCGATATCTCTCACCCCTTAGCTCCCAATTACCAACAAAAACAACTACAACAACAACAAAAACCTACCATGAACATTAATAATAATAACACTACTACTACTACAAGACATGGTAACGGCACCACCCAAGCTTGCGCTGCTTGTAAATACCAACGCAGGAAGTGCGCTCCTGACTGCATTCTCGCCCCTTATTTCCCTCACGATCGCCAAAGACAATTCCTCAACGCCCATAAATTGTTTGGTGTCAGCAACATCACCAAGATCATCAAGAACCTTAATCAACCAGACAAGGACGAGGCCATGCGTACCATTATCTTCCAATCGGATGTTCGTGCCAATGACCCTGTTGGTGGGTGTTACAGGATCATACGCGAGTTGCAACGCTTGATTGAATATAACAAGGCCGAGCTTGACATTGTTCTTCATCAACTTGCTATATGTCGTGCTCAAGCTCATCAACAACAAATGTCAGAAGCTACAGATCCTACAATCAACTGTGAGATGGTCGGTGTAGATCCTTTGAGTTCATACAATAATGCATTGCAATACCATTATCTTGGACCGCATCAACAAGAACAGTACTTTGTTGTTAATAATCATTTGCAAGAAGATGTCAATGCATGGACGACCGTCCAAGATTCTGCATCAACATTGTCATCTTTGCATGTTAATAAGCATGGCCCAGACAGTGAATGCGATGATGTTAAGCCGGTTTTTGATGTATCTTGTGAAAGAAATGAGATTAAGTTCGAGCCGGAAGAATTAATCGCAAGGAGGTTTGTACCATTGACACAATTACTCCTATCGTCGTGATTAGATTATCCATCTCATTTTTGGATGGATGGATGGTCTATTTGTGTTTTTCATGATTGTTCAACTCTTTGTGATGATGTGTTGTAAGAGAAAGAATGTTGTTTTCTAATAATATTCAGAAGCTAGGCCTGAAAGATAATCAAGAACTCCAATTTCGTTTTGAATGTAAAAACTCTCCCAAGTTATTTTGCTATCAATAAATGTTGGTTTTATGTGAATAAGTTCTCGTTTTGGATTTGAAATATATTGTCCATTTGGTATTGGCTTTTTCATTTAGCTTTTCTAACAGTTTTTTTTTTTTAATTAATATGATAATTAGTGTCTTCAAATGGCATGAAACACACCATGGGAAGATCTCATGTCCTTGGGCATGTTTGATCTAATCAAAGAATTGCAACATTCTTTAAAACATTTTTACATTTCATTGTTTTGAGACATGAACTTATTTAAGCATCGGGAAATCGTTTCTAATATCCATTTTTAAGATCAACCAGTGTTTTACAACATGAAAATAGTTGTACTTGTATTAATAAAAATAAAAATAATTGTACTTGTTGGGACGGTGTAGTCCGTGGATATAGCACAACGTTTTCCCATAGGAAAGTTTTGAGTTTAGCATGTAATCACTGTTTAAGCCTTAAGGTTAGCAAGTTTCCACGTTTTCCTTCTGTGTTTTTTCGGCTCTTATTGAAATTCAAATAAACATTTGCAGTGATGAAGTCACCTTAAGGATAGACAATGCGACATTAAAAGAAGATGATGGTTCCATCCAACAAGCTCAGGATCATGATCTAAAAGGAGCAGCTACTTTGTTTACCCTCACAAATTGCAACAATTGAAAGTTTAGCAAGACATATAGAATAGCAAACCTCTCATATCATTTTGTTGTCAGTACTTAGTATAGTTTAAACACATATCCAAGGCCGACTAAAACACATTTTGTGGATTTAGTAGACAAATTTTGAAGTGAGGTCTTTTATGAAGAATTATTAGTTCTTCCAATATTTCAATAGTAGTACTTGTTGAACACTTCTTTGTAAAAAGCTATAAGTTTGATTTTTTTTTTTTTTTAACAACTTTAGCCTCAATTGAATTAGTTTCTTTGTACTAATACCACAACGAATCATGCCAAAATCAAGAAATATTAACCTTGTTATTGGCATATTAAATGTTTCATGCAAATATGGTCACATTTTTATGAAAGTTTTTCATATGCATAGAGTATTTTAAATATAAAATAAAAAAAAATTAAATCTTGTAAATTCTAAACTTTATTGTTTCTATTGAATATCTCAATTTAGTTTTAAACAGTTTCTTTTCGAATCTCACTCAAATTCATGGTCTGCTAAAATACGCCAACTTAACACATTTTGAGACTAGACGCATATGTAAAATGTATTATTACTTAATGTTATAAAAGTGATAGATAAATTAGAAAAATGAATCATACAATTTAATACATTAATTGGACTATTTTCATATAATCATAAAAAAAATGTATTTTAAAAAACTTTTAATTCTAAAAAATATATCAAAAAATTTGATATTAGAATAAATATAATATTTCAAGATGGTCATTATCTTTCTTGGCAATGTTGGACTTCAATTATTTAATAATAGAATTTGTCTTGCAAACAATTAATTCTGATTTTAATTTTGATAGAGAGCGGAAGGAAGAGTAGAATTTTTGGAAGATTAAAACTTTTTACAGCATTAAGCTACTGCAAAAATAGTAAAACATATTAATAAAATTTTAATTAAAATTGTATATAGTAAGATAGATAGGCAAGACATTCTATGTCCAATAGAAGATGTCTTCTTCTTCTTCTTCTTCTTCTTCTTCTTCTTGTTTTTTTTTTTTTTTTTTTTTTTTTTTTGTTCCTAAGTGAGAGGCCTTACTTTTTATTATTATTTTTGTGCAATATTAATACAAATAAATATTATAATATATTTTATTTTAGGGGGATATTTTTCCATTTGGAACCTTAGGTCATTGCTTTAATGGGCTAATAGTTAAAGTACCCCTGTCGTTTTCTATTCTTTTTTCTTCTTTGAAAATTAATAATGCGTTTGACTTTTTACCTGATAATTCTCTTGAAATATTGTTTCTCTCCAAAAGGTCATGCCTTGGAATCATATATGATTAGTACATAGATTTGAAAAAAAAAAAATGCATGTTATTGTAATTTTTGTAGCTAGGTTAATTAGTTGCCACAATTAAGCTGATAGGGGCGAAAGAAGTTTGGAAAAAATTTCAATCATTTTCTGAGTTGCATGGAATGGATTTTATAACCAGAAATAGTACAAAATATTTTACAAATAGCCGATAATATTTAAGAAGACCCATGCATGATGCATCTATAAAATGATCGAAGAAGTGTGCACGTCTAACAATTACATGACATCCCTCTTCTTGAAGTTTAGCACCCTTTTTAAAAAACTTATAACATGACATTCCTCTCTAAAAAAACAAAAACAAAAAATAAAAATTTATAACTATTTTTTATTTTTTAAAAAAATTAAGAATGAAAAAAAATAATAATAAAATAAATCAGTTTTCTTTTATGGATAAACACTTTTACACACAAACTTATGTGTAAGCTGCGAAAATTAAGAACAGTATTTTCAAAAACGGAAAATTTGTTTGGATTGATAGCTAAAAAAATTTCGAGTTTTCAATGTAAGTTTCCTTTCCATTTGATTATAAAGCCATCTAATTAGCAGAATGAAAGTAAATTATGATTCGTATCTGAATGTAGCCAATTTCCAACTTCAAAGTACTACTGGAAGTGGAAAGGTTACTTTGATATTCCAAAGCTGAGGTTGAGGTGCTTTGGTTGACAGGCTGCACCAATACACCAAACTTGCATGCATGCCAAATACAACACGCTTATTTATAACATAGGCCAGAAACTAGAAAGTGGAAACAAAGCTTCAATTCAATTCACGTCATAGCAAGAATTTAAAAAGAGCCTGCCAAAAACAATGAATCTATATATGTCTACAACAGTATGAAGCAAGGCATTTTTTATCGATCATTGAATAAATTATCTACAGAAAAGACCACAAAATGACAATTAAACATCTTTCCTGCATTTCTTTAAAAGGGCACATAATGAAAAGACCATATAATGAATTTGCTTATAGACTCCCAGTTCATGCACTGAACCCACCACTGTAAAAGCTTTTCTTTTTGTTCACTTCTCTGCTTACAGCCATCATTTCTATGATTTACCTAGCAGTACGAAAGGGAACACCTCTAAAGAGAGTATTTTTGCAACTTGTGGTGGAAGCCAACCAGCATTTCCCCCAGTCTTCCTACCCTGACTTTTTCCATAATGCCACTTCAAATTTCTCATTCCTCTCTTCAGTCTTGCACCTATACATGTTTTGTCCAACAAATCAGCCAAGCTTCATTGTTGTAAAAAAACAAAAATTTTTGTTAAGTGTTGTAAAAAAACTAAATGCCACACAGAGAGTAATATGACAGAATTGAAAGCAGACACATCAATCAAGAAACAATTGGAAATGTTTAGCCAACTATTGATGTTCAAATACACAAATAAATGAATGATTCAAGTATAGTCTACCATCAAGAAATTTTTAAACTTCTCCTATCATGGGCTGGACTCAACACTCATGGCATCAATTGTTAAAGGTGGTGGCAGAAGCAAGGTTTTGCAGCTAGTTTTGTGTTAGACTTAATTCTTAGCCCCATAAATAGAATGAGAAACTTCACAAATTTCCTGCTGTCATGATTGTGTTAGGAGGATATTACACACAGACTATACTTATCTTCAAAAGATTTTGCAAGGATTAGTATTTTGAGTTAAACGATTTTGTTGCTGGGAAACATAAGTTTCTACCAAATGAATAAAATCTTTCCTATATGATTTCATGTCCATTCCAAATTGGGTTATCCATTCACTTGTTTGGACCTGTTGTCTGGCTTGTTTCTTTCTTCTCAACAAGCAGAGGTATCACAACTTATAGCTGCTAAACTCCATCATAATGAGCATTAAAAATAAATAAAATAAAATTTTAGATACCATAGAAAATTTTCTCCCCTCATTATTGTTTCAGGAGGACATATACACCAGAAAATGGATTAAAACCTCATTTTTGTAATTGATTTATTATCTACAGAATTTGAATATTGAGTCACATACTTATCACGAAACTATTAGGTCCAGAATTCCTCACATCACTCTCCTTAACACTTCTGCAATGCTGGGGAAGGTTAGCATTTTGAGTGATGCTCATTGTTTGGTAAATGACTTTGCTGTTGGGAAACATCGGTATTTTCTATCAGATGAATAAAAACTTTCCTATATGATTTCATGTGCTCTCCAAATTGGGTTATCAATTAACTTGTTTGGACCTGTTGTCCAGCTTGTTTCTTTCTTATCAATAAGCAGAGGAGTCACAACTCATGGCTGCTAAATTTTCATATTAGTGAGAGTTAAGAAGCAAAAGAATTATTTATCTCTTTCCATATTAGTAACTGTATGTTAGAGCTTGGAACTTTGTTGCAAAGAATGTGTAGGAACCTAAAAGTTCATTTTTTTTATCATGTAATTTGTTTTGCATGATGGAGCTGCTTATACATAATCATGTGTCTGCCCTTTTATTGTCAAAAAATTTCTGGATAATTCAAAACCTTAAAAATCTTAGTAATTGAAGGAATAGATAAGCACACATTCATCGAATCCAACTTGGATTCCAGAACATTGTCATCACTCATTATCATGACAATAATGTCTGAAACATAATGAAGCAATAGATTCAAGAATTGATGTCTATTTTTAATCATTGTTACATCTATAGCAATATAAAGCTTGTGAAAATTGAGGAAATAAGTACATTGTAAAAGAATGACCCAACTGAGGAAATCAGTGGATAAAGAGAATTACAAGGGAGGTTTTGCATGAAAATGATACCCATATGAACTCAGAGATAGCAAAAACCCCAAAACCCAGAAATCTTAAACCGGAATCTGAACTACAGAACCCCGAAACCTCAACTACTCAAGAAAATCATCAAAACTATGCAAGTTTAAAGATTATAATGAAGCAAAAAATGCAGAATCGGTACCTTGGAGTGCTAGGTCTGTGAAAATCAGGAGCTAAACGTTAGAAACTGTCATGGGCCCTTACAGCTCTGCCCCCCAAGACCAAATCTGCTCAATAGCACACAAAATAACTGTGAGATTTGGAAAGGAGAGAGAGAGAGAGAGGGAACAACAGAGCCAGGTTCTTGGTCCCTAACGAGAAGGAAGAAAGAGCTTACCAAAGTACACTTCCCTCAGTCTCCATCACGGTTGTGTTGCCTTCGACAACTCTCCAGATTCTCCCTTGTTCCTGAGTCGAGTACATGTTTCTTCTTCATCAACAATTTGTTCAAAGATGCTGTTATGAACTGAACTGCACTCACTTTCCATTTGAAGTGCCAGTTCCTCAAGGGTCCCATAAACTTCCGCCAACCCCAGTTGCAAAGTGTTCCCTGCTGAGAACACATGAAACTTTTTCTTCACCTCAATCCAACTCAGGCCAGGAACTTTCTTTAAACCCTTTGTCTTTGCTGAGATCCTCATCCTTGCAGAGTCCACCCATTTCCCACTTGCAGCAAAAATATTTGATAGTAGCATGTAGCTCCCAGTTGTTTCTGAGCTCATATTAAAAATATGGGAGGCAGTCTCTTCAGCAACATCTGTATTCTTGTACTTCCTACAAGAGTTCAGAAGGGCACCCCATACACAATCATTGGGTTCCATTGGCATGCTGTTCACAATGTCACTTGCTTCTTGTAAAAACCCAGCACGTCCAAGGAGATCGACCATGCAAGTATAGTGCTCCATTTGGGGTTCAACCCTAAACTCTTGAGTCATTTCATTAAATAACCTACGACCCTCCACAACAAGCCCAGCATGACTACAGGCAGAAAGAACAGCAACAAAGGTGATATTGTCTGGCTTTAATCCAGATTCAATCATCTGATCAAAAGTTTCTAAAGCTTTTTCACCAAGCCCATGCATCCCATACCCTGCAATCATTGAGTTCCATGAAATTAAATCTCTATTATCATTTTTCTCAAATACCAAATGGGCTTCCTTGAAACTTCCACACTTTGTGTACATATTAATCAAGCCGTTTCCAACCAAAATGTTACTATCCATCAAAGCCCTAACCACGTGACCATGTATTTCCCTGCCAAGATTCACTGCTGCTAACTCTGCACAAACTGATAAAACACTGGATATCGTCACACAATTAGGCATGACATTGGCAAGCTGCATTTGCCTAAAAAGTTTCAGGGACTCCTCCCATTGGCCCTTAGAAGCAAATCCATCAATAACAGAGCTCCAACTTATGACATTAGGTCTGATCATAGGACAATCACTTGAAGTCTTTAGCTGGGAAAATATTGCAAACGCCTCATCGCATAATCCAGATTCAGCATATGATGTTATCAAAGCATTCCAACTCACTAGATTCTTTGTTTCCATCTCTAAAAACAAATTTTGTGCATATTTTACGTATCCACACTTCCCATACATACATATTAGTGCATTCTTCACAAACAAGTAATTTTCAAACCCACCCTTTATAATATATCCATGAATGACCTTGCCCCTTCCAACTGCAACCAAATCAGCACATACAGATAACACAACAGCAAGCGCTTCAGCAGTTGCCCCAATTCCTCTCTTCCTCATCATACCAAACAACTCTACTGTCTCTTCATTACACCCACATCTAGCATGACTTGAAAACAGAGATGTCCATGTCACAGGGTTTGGCTCCAATCCTTCCAACTCCATCTGCCTAAACATCTCAGATGCACTATTGCAATCATAGTTAAAGGCATAACCTGAAACTAAGGTATTCCAGGAAATATAGCTTCTAACAGTCATTCTGTCAAACAATTGGCGGGCACTCTCCATTCGCCCAAGCTTCCCATACATTCCAACCAATTCATTCACAACATGAAGATGATTGTGAAAACCCATTTGCAAAACATGAGTATGAACATTCATGCACAAATTCAAACCACCTATAAACGCACATGCCTTTATTACCAAAGGCAAAGTGAATCCATCGGCCCAAACCCCAAGTTTTCGCATTTTATCATAAATTTTAAGGCCTTCTTCATAACACCCATTTGAGACACTAGCTCTCAGAATTGAATTCCACAATAGCAAGTTTGAAAGACCCTCAACTGGAATTTCATCAAACACTTTCCGGGCATCAATAACAAGCCCGAAACGACCATATACCGACACAAGCCGGGCAGCCAAGAAGGCTGACCTGTTCGTGCCAGTGACAACAACTTGGGTGTGAACGCGTTTGCAGTGTTGAACCGTGGTGCATTGTCGAAGAGAGTGGTCAAAGAATTTAGGAAGCTCATCATGGTGGGTAACAAAGGATTGAGTGTGCGTATTGTGGGTGTGTATTAAGATTGAACGGCTGAGATCATGTGGGAAAGAGAGGTGGGTTTTGTAGAAACGTGAAGTGATTGATATGGAACGTTGAGAGGAAGCATGAAGCATGAAGGTGAGGTTTTCAAAAATTGATGTGTGCTAAAGCCTACAACTTGGGGGTAAAAAACGGTGTGTGCAATAAGCATTGAGACTCAAATAACTAACGAAGTTTCAAATTTTTAAACATTGGGTGGTTGATTTTGAATGAATAGTCTCGACTCTGCTCTGGGTCTGAGACTCAGAGACCAGAGTTTTTTCTTTTTCTTTTTTTTTTGGGGCTGAGAATGGGTATGTGGTTCTGTGACATGTATATAAAAGATACATTAGAAATATCAAAAATTAGATATAACATTAGATAATAAAAACATTAGAATGTGATATATTGTTACTTAATTTTAAAACTTAAAATAAATATAAATTATGTACAAAAATATTTAAATATACCTAAAAATAAATATTAGTTAATTAATTACTTGCCATATCCTAGATTTTTTTTAAAATATTGTATCCCCATAATCGTAATCGTACTTGTATCCGTATCGGTGCATCATAAGTTTAAAGACTCAAATTACATTATGTGACTGAAATTTACAATAAATACAAGGACAAAGGTTTGATTTTCTTAATTTTATTTTTCACATGTGTTGCACAAGTAGCATTATTTTTTTTTTTTCTACTAATTTGGCATGTGTGTGAAGTTTATACTTCTTCGTAGAGTAAGTTAGTTAAAATAAGGTTTGAATGTAATGCTTAGTAGCCCAAATTTTAAGGGGGTGTTAGGAAATATTACCCAAGAAAGCAAAGGACTATTAGGGTACATTTGTTCATGATTATTCTTAGGACAATAGTTAAGGAATAATAATATTCAATTATGAATTAAATGTAATACTTTAAAAATATATATATATATATATATATATGTAGTTGTCACTAGTTTATTGGTTTGCATGTACAAATTCATTGAGGTTGTATGTGTTTTTCTTGATAATTGCATACAATTTGACTTAATTTTTTCAAAAATGTATAAAATAAGTAAATTACAAAATACTATATGCATCTTAACTTGTGCTCTTACAACAAACAATCGTAGACAAAAGCCAAAAAAATTTTACTTCTTTGAATATGGCTTCCTTTTAAAAATAAAGGTATTGGGTGATTTTTGTTTTCCTAATAAAAATTGAAGGGTTTAAGAAAGAAGAATGTATGTCATCCAATACTATGTGAATATATTGGAGGTTCAAGCATAGAGGACAATTTTTTATTTTTTATTTTGGCTAAGTAATGCTTCCATTCAACAAAGAGAAAAAGAAAAGGAACAACAAGGGGAAGGGATTTACCTTCGATCTCTATCTTGTGGGACAAAAAACACGGTGTTAAATGTATGATGGAGGATCAATCCTGAAATATTAAAAATAAGAGTTCATCTAGCAATATAATGGGCTATGCAAATTTCCTCCCTAAAAATATGATTTACTAACCAACTAGAGAAGGATTGGAGCATATTTCTCACTTTATTTATTAAGTGTTCTATAGATCAATATGGCAGAGATGAACGACTCCATAATTGAAGGATCAAATTCATAGCATCTCCTTCACAATTTCAAATTTTGTATCACATTTTCGTATGATTTTATTTTATAATTCGATAATTGAGGGTGAGAAATTTGAACCCTAAATGTTTTCGTTAGAAATATTAAAAAGTGTCGGCTAACTAAGTAACTAGACTCTTGGTTCATTTCAACCGATTTTTAAAATGATAGGAGTAAAACTTGTCTCTATACAAAAATGGCTTCACTTATGTGATTCCTACCAATAGTTGCCACGCACTTTTTCCTCTTTGAGAACTAATTAGAAATTGACCTTTACATTGGGGGGATGTGGAGGATCCCATGCACAGCTTCTCCACTTTTCTCCAACTGCAAATTCTCAAAAGAAATACGATCAGTGTATATCTTTTTAGTTTGAGAAATTGAAAGAATGGGGTCTAGAATTTCCCTTCGTTGACATTTCATGATTTTGTTTCTTATCATCCATATCAGGCCGCTGTTGTGAATAGTGTGAAGTTCCTCAACCCTTCTCTTGGAATTCTCAGCTTCTTTTCTAGTTGTATGATTAGCTTGACCCACTCAGAAATGGCAAAAATATTCATTTCCTCTAATTTAAGTGACCAAGGAGAATGAATCCATATGATCCTTGCAATTGTACATTCCATATTCATTGGGCCAGCTTGTATTAAAAATAAGATCTAAAAAGGTCCCATAACCATGCTCTTCTTATTCCTTTATTCAGGCCAAGTGCAAAAATTGGTCATAATAAACTTTAATATTACAGAATTCGTTCTTTCTCTTTTCCCTGTTTGTGTGTGTTTTCTGGGCATATTCTAATAATGTTCTTGTTGCAGAGTTGAAAGTACCCTAAATCATTCAGCAAATAAGAATTTCATTCAAAAGAATTTGTATCGTGATTTAGTAACTCATTTTCTATATGGTATAAGCTAAAAGAAAGGTTTGGGCTTCCAGATTCATATTTTTTTCAGATTTCACAAATGAATGACAAAAGGCCCAAATATGGATACAAAAATGTGCAATAATTAAAAAAACTGGTTTTGAGATTGGTCCTCTAATAGGACATCTGATCCATATTTGGCATACGGCTTGGAGGTTTGTTTTTCTCATTTGGATGATCGAATACAGTTGCCTCACTTGTTGTCAGAAGCAATGAGATACTGTAACAAAGAAGCACATGGTGGTGGTTAGTTTAAGGTATGAAACATATTAGATATGCATAATTTTTTTGCTTGACCAACTATGATCTTTACCTGGCAGCGTCGACTAAAGCCGTTCTAACCACTTTGAGAGGATCTATGATTCTCTCCTCCACCATGTCAACATATACACCTGTTTTGCACAAGGACTATTATTAAATAAATGTCCAGGAAATCATTAAATAAACAGCTTTAAACAATCATCACTTGATATTAGTCCAGGTGTTGAGAAATTTAGAATGAACAAATAGAGAAAAACTAAAAAAGAAAAGAAAGAGAAACAAGATCCACAAGCAATAAATTGGATAATTCAACTTTCATAAGAATTCTCAATATAAACATGTTGGAAAGTTTTCCATTCTCAATAATTCAACTTTCATACAATGCACAAGGCTTTGTGGACACTCCCCATTCCTACAGGGTCTGGACACAGAAATTTCCATGTTCTTTTTATTGGACAGGAAAGGCTCCAACTCAGTCAACATGAAATTTCCTACACTATTTTACTTTACCATAGACCAAAAATACCACAGAAGACAGATTTGCAAATGATTCTAACCCAATAGTCTAAGACCTTTTAACAGAAAGAAATTGTAAAGTTGGCCACGATGGTAATTCTTGTAACAAATAAAAGAACAAACCTTTAGCAGCATCAAAGCCCAAATTATGATTATCTTGTTCCAACAATTTGCCAATAACCAGTGCACCATCAAAACCAGCATTTGAGGCTATTGTGAATGCAGGTGCCTAAAGCAAATCAAAATGCTCACTGTCAGTATTTAATTGCAAATAAACACCAAGGTAGATGCTGGCTGAGGAAATTCAACAAATAAAACCTTTAGAGCATTCTGGATTATCTTTATGCCTGTTTTCTGGTCTTCATTTACCGTTGGAAGGCTTTCCAAACCTTTTGCAGCATACAAAAGAGCAACACCACCACCTAATAAGGGCACGCAAGTTACGATTGTTCTTGATGTGCTGTGGATATATATAACCTTGAGGAATGACAAAAACCTAGTTACCTGGCACAATACCCTCTTCCACAGCCGCTCTTGTAGCATTTAAAGCATCAGTGACCCTATCCTTCCTTTCCTCAACTTCTGTCTCACTAGACCCTCCAACCTGACAGAAAATGGATGCATGTCAAGGCAATCACTCACCCACACTGCAGGAATTCAGACAAGTGAGCAACATACCTTGAAAACAGCCACACCACCAGACAGCTTTGATAGCCTTTCCTGTGCTTTCTCCTTGTCAAACACAGCATCACTCTTCTCCATAGCTGTCCTCAGCTGTAGAACATCATTAGCATCAGTAAATGTTACGAATCTTCACCTCCGTTCATTCCTATTTTTAATTTTTAGAGTCCAGACTGAGGCAATCAAATTCGAATCTTCAAAATCTAAATAACTTCCTTCCCAACTACCAAAAGAGTAAGGCTTCTGGTGTTAAGGATAAATGTAAGTAGCTCTCATGTTTCTATGCTTCACTATAGTTGGTTTTAGAATGTATAAATTAGCTCAGGAACTCTTGCTGAAAATTTTTATAAAAATTTGATCACCAAAACACCTTAAGGGTCCTCTTTTCATACAGATGATCAATTCTGAAAATGCTGATTGAGTTAGGGCTTCCTCTGAAGGGGAAAATAGTAGTAACAAAAGCTTGATGGCATTTAACAGAGACTGAAGGATGAGATACTGCATATAGCAAGGATTAAACAAACTGGGAAATGCCCAAGGGAACAATAGACAATTATGCATCAACAGAAAGTTGCAAGAAGCGGCAATTATTTGATAGCACAAACCCAACAAGGCATATAGGGATTGCTTGCAGAATTTTTAAGAACCAGAAATAGTTTAAAGTATTTGTCTGACATTGAAATAAGCAAACATGGGTAATTTTACCAGGATCAAAAGTTAAAAGTGTTTTTATCAGAGTTCCCTTCTTCTAATTCTATTCAAAAGCAAACACTTGGGAAAAAAAACCTATATTCTATGGCAAAAAGGTATGAGTGCATTCAAGGACCCACACCTTGATGAGAGAATTTGTTTAGGGGGAGGGGGATTGAAGAAGAGAGATGGGGAAAAGAGAGATCATCAGTTGGTGTTAACCCTAATTGCAACTTTAAAAGAAAGCAACTATTACCACCAATGTAATTGAAAATGAAGTTTTGTGAGTAAATTTGAGTATTAAAATTAAAAACTAAAAAGCCAATGGGAGAACCAAGAAAAAAAAAGGTAAGAGCTTTATACCACTATAAGGAGGTCATCAGAATTGTGATTTCACCCATGCATGTAGCACTAAGTGCATTTCTAATGTGTCAAAACTATTGATCAAAAAAATTGGCAAACAATTCATCCAAGTGAATAGCACACTGAATAAAACTTTTGAAAATAAATAAGGAATTAAAGAGAAAAGCCAGCCACATACCTCTGCACATCTTTCTTCAATCAGCTTCTTATCCCCACCCCCATGTAGAATTATTGTGTCATCAAGAGAGACAGACACCTGTTATTTTATTTTATTTTTTGAAGTTAGTTATGTCCCAAAGAAATTCAAATACACTGCTAAAAAACAGCAACCTTTTTTGCAGTTCCAAGCATTTCAAATTGCACTTTGTCAAGGGTTAAACCACGGTCTTCAGTGATAACCTGTACAATAAAGGTCTTAGCATAAAAATAAAAAGAGAAAAGAGAAAAGGAAAAAAAATATGCATATTATAAGTCCATACATATATTAGAAATTAATTTAGGAGTAAAAGATTGCATAACCTCTCCCCCAGTAAGAATGGCAAGATCATCGAAGTTTGCTCTTCTATTTTCCCCAAAACCAGGAGCTTTGATCGCACAAACCTAAACACATGAAATTACACTTGTGAATTATGAAAGTTGACACTACAACAAGCAGAATTAATGTGAAAACATCTTGATAATGAAGAAATTAAATTACAATTGAAGTAATAACAGACCTTACAAATGGTCAATATAGAAGAAAGAAGAATACACCTAACACAGCAGATAACTAATGCTCTTCAATAAATAAAAATAATATAATCAAATATCCAAAACTTATAAAATCAAATATAGGATTATTTACAGATATATGGAGGTACATATGTATAGGCACTCATCAGACTAGGTCGCAAGTTAATACCTATTCACAAGATATTAAAAGGTATCATTTGATAGAAGTCTGGCATTATTTTTAGAGTCACATGTAATTTCGAAGATAGGCCCAGAATTATTCTAGAGCTTGAATTCTATACATTATTTTGTTTACTCCATGTGGAAAGATCTCAAGACCAAGAACTCTTGATTAATAATTCTTTAACTTCTTGGGCACTCCATTTGTTTGTGTCCCACTATATACGTTTCTTTTTTCATTTCTTAATTTATGGGAGAAAAAAAAACCTTAAGAAAACCTTTCATAATTCAGAAATATGAAGTCATTTAACTACTTACAAAAAAAAAAAAAAAAAATTGTGGGGGGTGGGGGGTGTTGGGGGCAGTGGATGCAATAATGTAGCTCTTCCCCCCAGATGTTTCAGTATTGATATTGCTTCTTGTCAAAGGGCCTTCATGCACTTCAACTATCTATATAGCTCAAGCGTGAAGAGCACACAACTGTGGAACATCATATTGCTACCAATAATCATGCGGCCCTCTTGAGAAAAATATTTTGATGTCCAAGGATGTATGAATTACTAGAAATACAACATATCTATCTCATAAGGATTCAATATTATTGCACTTCATTAATATGTACAAGATATACACTTGTCAATATATATATATATATATATATATATATTTCATACATACATACATACAAGATATACATATACAAGTCATATAATATAACCTGTACTATCTTACACGTTACACATTTTAAAGTCACTTCCAAGTAAAGCCAAGTAATCACCTTAAGGCCAGCATGATGCTTATTGAGTACAAGCATAGAAAGTGCATCACTTTCAACATCCTCAGCCACAACAAGTAGTGCTCTTTTTTTCTGTTAAGAATTCAATAGCAGCAGAAGCAAACAAGGACATTTTCTGTAAGTTCACTTGATCATTCACCATTGCCTACGAAAATAGCCCCTCAGGAAAAGGTTAATTACCTGTACTGCTAGCTCCAATATTCTAACAAGTGAATTCATGTCTGAAATTTTCTTGTCATAAATGAGGATCAGGGGGTTCTCTAGTTCCTATGAATATGAAGAAACAAATTTTAGGTCACACATCAGAGAAAAAGCTTCTATGTTAACCATACAACTGGTGCAACAACACCCCCCCCCCCCCCCCCCAAAAAACAAAAGAAAAGGTAAAGGATGTGGAGAAAGAAATTCAAAGATAGGAAGTATGCCAATATCCATAAATTATACACACACACACACATATAAAATTTAAATTTGAGTGGCCTCAGAAACGTGACAAACGCAAAGATAAGAGGGCCACCAAAATACTAACTGACAACATGGAATAGAAATAGCAAAAACTTCATGTCAAGACGGATATATACAAGCTGACTCTACGTCCTTCAATGATATAAGGACATGTATTTTCTTTGATGTTGTTTGTTGTTGTTGCTTTTGGTCACCATCATGAACACCATGTATTTTCTTTCTTTGTTTTTTTTCTTCATGATTGGTATTGCTCTTATTACCCATGAAAAAAAATAAGGACCTCTATTTGCTGATTAGACAAATGGTCTAAGGAAATGCACAAGAAATTGAAACAATTGCACCTCATCTGCTCAGGGGAAAAAGGTCTAATATATATACAATAAGAGAGGAGAAGGGGACTTAATTCTAGCATTAAGTCCTGTTTGAAGTACAAATATACTGGAAACAACAATAACGATCTGAACTTACACATTTCTGGGTCTTATGATCAGTAATAAAATAAGGAGATATGTAGCCTCTGGCTAGCTTCATTCCTTCCACCACTTCTAACTCATTATCCATCGTATTCCCATCCTACAAATTTTGAATCATAAATAAGCAATATCAAACTGTATCAAATTTAACTATCATAAACATTAAAAGAAACAAAAAAGATGCTCACAGCGACAGTAATGACTCCTTCCTTTCCAACTTTCTCCATTGCTCTAGCTATAAGATCTCCAATCTCACTTTCACCATTTGCTGAAATAGTTGCAACCTAATGTATTTATAAATTGATAAACAAACGTTAGAACAAGAGATCATATATAAAGTAGTAAAATACATATCAAATGAAAATTTAGCAAGAGAAAACAACATTGTGCATAGTTCAAACACCAATGATATTCATGAACACTTATTAGAAAGATTTAAAACCCCACATGAATGCAAAAATTTCTTAGAAGTTAGAACTAAGTTTGCAAGAAGTCATTTTCCCATCCCTTAAAAGTACCACACAGATTTTCTTTTTAACTTGAGCATAAAATAAATCCCACTTCTAGGATCATAATAGCAAGATTGTTCAAGAAAATATACACAACACAACCTTCCCTACCAAACAAATCCAAAATGAGAGATTACTCTCTAAGACGTCCATCACCTGTTTAATTTCTTCTGATGTGCTTATCATCAATGCTTTGCTTTTCAGATCAGATAAAACAGCATCGACTGCCATATTGATGCCACTCCGCAAATCCATCACATTCACACCAGCAGCTACTGACTTGCACCCTTCAATGAGTATTGCCTGAGTTAGGACAGTTGCACAAGTAGTACCTGCAAACAGATAAGAATCAGATTGAAACTAAGTAGAAGATATCTTACTATACATTGATGAAAAAGAGTAGTAACAACCCTTCAACATCATTTACGAACTTCTTTCTATTCGTATGTTGGACACACACCAAGTGGATTTTGATCCTACGACCTCACCCTCCACCCATTCTTATGGAAGGAAGAAGTGGCATTTGAGTTAGAGCTGATTGGCTCACTCATGTACATAACATCAGGTAGAAATAAACTACATTATTCTAAGGATTCAAATCAAAGTGAAATGCAATCCTAAGTAGCCAAGAGTTGAGAGCTGCCTGGAGCATTTTCTTTCTTTCTTCTTTTAGCTCCAAAAGAAGTACCTTCAAGGTACATGTCTAATTGATACATCATTGCATTTATCACTGCAGTCTTAAGAGCAATAAACCAACTCTTAATCAATAATAAAAATTAAATAAACCCGATTCAAAGCTAAGTCTCCACAGTATGTTTATAAATCCATGACAAACTATTATGCTCTTTCAGGCACATAAACAAGAGAAAACAACAAGTTTACCATCTCCAGCAGCAGTATTAGTAGCAATTGCAACCTGCTTTACAAGATCTGCACCAACATTTTTGGCTTTTTCCTTGAAGCTGATACTTTTGGCAACAGTAACACCATCCTTTGTGACTTGAGGATCTTTATGACTTCGCTCAATTATCACATTGCGGCCCTGAATCAAGCAACCAGAAAATTAAGAAAAAGGGAAATGCTGTGATGAGATCACACTTTAACTATTTATGAGCTGTTCTTACCTTCATTAAATTTCGCACATAACTTGAGACGCATGCTAGATTATCAAAAGATAGTATAAGGATGACAAATAAAAATTTTACACATAAAACAAAAAGGGCATAAGCATCTTTATTTTTATTGGCTAATGAAGTTAATAAGCCTCTGAATCCATAAGGTTGTCTTCTTGTTCTGTTAAACTCATCCCATTATTGTGGAAGGAGGAAGAGCTATTTGACCTAGAGCTCATTGGCAAGTGAATGTGCTTTTTTCAAAAAGCCTAGTTTCCAAAAATTTGGAGGGTTCCTAACCAGATAAATGAGTGTGCCATCATAATCAATTCATTCAAAGAAAAACAATATTCAATTGAGATTTCTCTTTCACTATTATTGCATGGTTTCAAAGCAATACTAGAAAATCACGTATTATAACATCAAATGAGTTTTTTAAAAGGAATCAATTTGAGCCTACAAAAAGAAATGGCTAATTCCCCCCCCCCCCCCCCCAAAAAAAAAAAAGTAGCCTTCTTTTTCCTTGGTGCTCCATCAAACTTCATTTGAAAGTATAGAGGAGTAAAATAAAGAGATATATGGGCCAATTAGCTCAATTGGTAAAGCCTCCTATTTTCAAATGAGAGATAAAGAGTTCAATTTCAAACCCCGCCTACACCAAAAACCTTGGTGTCTTGGCTTGATGATGAAGAAAAATCATCATGAAGCGGACACCATAAGTCGAAATCATACCTATCAAAAATATTTATATATATATATATATATATAACAAGCTCCATCCACATATGGTTATTATACTGAATATATAAAACAAGCTATTGGCTTACTGCCATTGTTGCTGCCTACACTAACGAGTGTCCAACAAAATCTAGAAATCACAAACTACAAAAAATTATAGAACATAGACCAATACCTTTGGTCCCATTGTAACTTTTACAGCTTCTGCAACCTCAGAAACGCCTTGCAGCATTGCGGCCCGAGCCCCGACCCCAAAATTAATAGCCTTGGCACCATAATTTCTATTGCAGACAACTCTGCTACACACCTTTCCAATCCAAATCACCAACAAACAAACATTAGATCACAAATTAATCCATACCCATCAAACACAATCCCTTGAATAACCCAAAAAAAGTAACAATGGGAGTCTATAGAATTACGAAAAGTGCATATAGTGCCACGTTTGGTTGCTGAGAAAAATGTGATGCAAAAACGAAAAGTAATCAAAACCCAATTCTCAAATTCTTGTTAACAAGTGGAAATTGAAGTAAAGATTGAAAATTTCCCAATCTTTCTCGGCAACCAAACGGAGGGTCAAGAAAATTTTACAGTAAAGCTGAGACTTCTAATAATAAAAAATAAAAAAAAAACAAGCATAGTTTCTTACAACTTTTCTTGAAGTAGATGAAGTGATCGATGAAGCTAATTTTGAAACTATTCGATGCATTGCTGAGAATTTACAAACACACACACTCGCGCACACACAGAGACTGAGAGATTTTGAATTTTATGAGACGGGCTTTTGGTAGGGTTTTAGCTCTGGGTTTATGTTATGCTATGTTATTGTGACTGTGAGAGTTTGGAAAAATCTGGATCGTTGACTTAAGTTGGGTCCCGATTGAGAACAGAGTACTACATGTTTGACGGTCGAGATTTTACTATGGCTATTTAGGACTGTTTTTGATTTAGTTGGCCCAATGATAAAGCAATTGTGTCCGTGCTTTTTTGTGTTTATCAACTAAATGGGCCTATTCCCATTACCCAAATGAGGCCCACGTTTTGAAAATGCCAAATCTAGTGCCATTATGGTTAGGCTTCAACCCTAAGTAACTACAAGAAAGGTGTGGTTAAAAAGATGTAAAGAAAATTAAATTGCACTTTTCTCTTTAATTATGGTATGGTTACAATGGCCTATTTATAAATGACAAATATGTAGGTTCTAGCTAGCTCAACTGGTAAAGTCTCTGATGGTTATATAAGAGATCTGGGGTTCAATTCTCGCCTACACCAAAAACTGATTGGTGTATTGGTCTGATGATAAAAAGCTATTATCAGGAGTGAACGTCATAAGTTGAAACTCTCTTAAAAAAAAAAAAAGTGACAAATATCATTACATCTTATAAGTGACAAATACTATTTTTGGTAAAGTTTAGGGATCAAAT
Organism: Castanopsis chinensis; assembly: GCA_032878915.1. NCBI lineage: Eukaryota > Viridiplantae > Streptophyta > Magnoliopsida > Fagales > Fagaceae > Castanopsis > Castanopsis chinensis. The sequence goes on along the minus strand of JAVQMG010000083.1, from coordinate 8,444,399 downwards.
ACTATTTTTACCCTAACAGAAGTGCAATTTACATCTTATAAGTGACAAATACTATTTTTGTAAAATTATTACAATGGCAATTCTAAACTTTACAAAGAAGTTTGTTTTTCAAATTTATAAATTGCATTTCTAATAGAATTTCTATAAATTTAACAAAAAATTTAAAAATTTATCATACATATTTTTTGAAAAAGAAATTGATTTTTTTTAAAAAAATTTGACTGAAATTCCAACGACATGAGATAAAAGGTGTATTACCAGTATTTATGGAATATATTACTCAGTTTTGAAGTTTAGTGGTAACAGCCAAATCTACCATAGTCAAGGGAAGGGCGGAAAATACAATTAACCTAAGAAAAAAAAATCACTATAAGTGTTTAATACGAGAGATAGAATACTAAAGTAGTATTTCTCAAAAAAAAAAAAAAAAAAAGAATACTAAAGTAGAAAATAAATAGATATTTTCTCTCTTTAATACAAATTTTTATTATTTATAATTTGATAATTACAATGAGAAGAGGGAATTGAACTCATATGTTTCTATTGAAAATGCCAAAATGTTCTAACTAATTACCTACTAGACTCTTGGCATAGTGTTACAATAGTAAGTCTAAAGATAAATTACAAGTATGCATAAAGTATAATATATTAATTTTTTCGTTCATTTTAATCCTTTATATATAGAGAAATGATATGTCCACAACATTTTTACAATATTTTTACAACAAATCCTAAGTGGCAGGTTGTTACAGGTTGTTATTGTTGGGGCAAAAAAGTAATCTCAGTGTTAGGTTCAAATTTGAACCAATAACAACTAACCAATTGTGATTTGTTGTAAAAATGTTGTGAACGTAGTATCTTTTATATATATATATATATATATATATTGGTCCTTATGTTTGGACCAAAATATTTCACCAACTTTGCTTGAATTGGGAATTCTATATTTTTTTTTGGAATTCGATGGTCATTATGTTTGGACTCTTTTCTCTTCAATATAAAGTGATTCCTTAACATGCTTTTGGTCGAGGCATAGTGTGAGTGACCACAATACCTTTTTTTTTATGAACAAAAGGAAGCGGAGATGACCATTGTGACTCATCTCCTTGGGCATGACTATAGGGGCATCTCTTCGATAGTAAATGTTAGATTGAGTCATAACTATTGTAGTTCGAGGTGACCACAGACCTCACCCTAGCACTTTAAGACTCCGTTTGAGAGTTCATAAGGGAATGAAATAGAATAAAATAGAATGATCATAAGAGAATGGAAAGGAGTATAATGGAATATAATGTACTTAAGTTAAGGGAAAAGAATGGAATGAAATAGAATTAAGTAACATTGATTGAATGCTTTAAAATAAAGGAATAGAAAATAATGAAAATGAATAGAATAAAAGTAATCTTGTTTGGGAGTAACATGGAGGAAATAGAATGGAATCATTTTATGAAAATATTACTATTAGACCTTTATTTTAAAATAAATGGTTGAATATATAGGGGTATTTTGGAAGTTTTAGTAAAAAATTCATTAAATCTAATTCCATTCCATTCCCTTCCATTCCTCCCAATTTCGGGGCAAATAAAAAGTTGAGATTTTAAGGGAATAAAGAGGAATGAGTAGTCCCTTCAACTCATTCTATTCCCTCCCACTTAAACTCCCAACCCAAATAAAAGAGTAGATTTTTTATTCTCTCTATTAAAACTCTCAAACAAGGGAAGGGAAGGGAATAATATTTTAAAATTATTCTTTTCATTCATTTCCATTCTATTAATTTCATTTCCTCCTTCCAAACAAGATCTAAAAGAGCTAATAATCAGAGACTCTTCAACAGGGATACTCACATTCCTCCCCAAATACTCGCCGGAGCTTGAAAGACGGAAAGAGAGATTTAAAGCTAATTCACGGATCCCAACCACCAGCCACCCCTCTCGGGCAAAATGACCACAGTACCTAGCTAGCATATTCTGGTAAAGTCGATTTTGACTAAACTATGAGTCAATTATCAAAGTTCTAACATTCAAACTTTTGTCCAATAATGTTTGGACACTTGGACTACACAATATTAGAGGTCCTTTTCTCCTCTTGACTCATTGCTCTAATTATAATCAGATTAGACTCATCTAGAGGATTTTTCTTTTTCTTTTTCTTTTTAGGAAAGATCGTTAACTTTCATTGAAAGGAACCATGAAAAACATTACACTTATGAGTCATTAATCCATTACCCCCCAAAAAAAAATCTGTAAATATATATATATATATATATATAAATTTTTATATGTAAAAAAATCTTATTTGTACGAAATGGCAATTTGGCAAAGTATCTAGATTTATAACATCCTAAATTTCAGTAAAATATTTTATATATCTATAAATAAAATTATAATTTAAAGTATATAATTTATATAAGAAAGTATAAGGCTATATTTATTTAAATAGAATCATAATTTCACTAGTGATAAGTTGTAGATAGTTGGATACCAATTACTTGAATTAATTGGACATATATAAAATTATAACAGTTATCCTAACAATTATCTTTAATTAAGTAATAATGGGAAAACAAATAAGGGTTTTATTCTTAGACTTTAGATATACCTTGTAATTTAAAATAAAGATAATTAATTTTTGTATTACTTATTTATGTACTTGCTTAAATATTATTGATTAGATATAGGAATAGGAGTAGTTATTATGTAAGACTTCACACCTTAATTAAGATTTCTTCAACTTTGAGCAACAAATACTCTGACTCTTCAGACCTTAATTAAGGTTTCTTCAACTTTCAGTAACTAGTACTCTCTCCCTCTCTCTAAAATTTTTTTGAGCTTACCACATCTTTTAGTCAGTTTGTTTGGAAACTTCACCTATAAAGTTTTGAATATTAAACCAAACATACACGTAAAAGTTATAATAGCATAACTCAAAGTAAATTCGTAACTATTTTCCATTGTTGTGGTTTCATGATTTGAAAAAAAAATAATACAACAGCCGCATAATCTAAAAAAAAATACTAAATTAGTGTATAGCTATTGGCTGGCTGCATGTTCTGGTCACATGGCAATCAAGCTAGTTCCTAAGCTCTAATCTCCTTAGAGTGGTGATTGATGTTGAAAACTATGTTTATAAAACTAATTATATTTGCAAGAATTTGGAGAGCCACTCTGATATTTATATATTTTAGAAGTCATGGAACCTTCAAATTCATATGACCATCTATATATATTGGCCACACACATGGTTTGCTCATTTCAAGGTTTGAAATCCATGACCTCCACTAAAAGGTCTACAAAGTTACCATAAACAAATGAGTTAATTAAATAAATTACTCTAAACAAGTATCCAATATGATTAGGTCGGTTTGAGTTGTCATGTTCCAAGCCAATTGATACATGCCTTTCCTTTTCTTTCTTTTTTCTTTTTAAATTTCAGTTTCAAAACCCATGATTAAGAAGGCTTAAAAACAATAATAAGTCCTATGTATGACTAGCTACCACCACCAAATTGCCCAAATCTAAGCATGAATACCGCCACCAATAGTAGCACACCACAAAAGCAACTTCGTCTCCACAGTTCCCGACAGCAAATTGAGCATGCTATGATGTGTGTCAATCCCCAAAGTATTCGTAGATATATATGACATACAAAACTTTCAATAGTGTGATATTAAAAAAAGGTATTTATCACTTGCTCAGCGACACTAATTGTCGCATGTAGTTTTAGTGTTTGCGTGTGAGTGTATTTCCTTATCTCATTTCTCTTCTCCTATATATATGTGTGTGTGTGTGTGTGTGTGTGTTTTATAAAAAAAAAGATATTCAGTGTTATTGAGTTGTCCCACATCGGTAAGGAATGATATTAAGAAGAAGTTTATTACTTACTCCGTGACACTAACTGCTGCATGCAATTTTAGTGTTGACATGTGAGTGTATTTCCTTATTTTATCATCCTTCTTCCTATATATATATATATGTGTGTGTGTGTGTGTTTGTGTTTCTAAGAAATATATGTATATATATATATATATAGAGAGAGAGAGAGAGAGAGAGAGGACGTTATCAATAACATGAATATCCATCACTCAACTTAGGTTATTTGTGTTTCAATATGGACATATAGAATTAATACCTAAAAGTTTTGACTAGGAAAATTGTAGCACAATGAATCCTTTCTGATATTTTCAAAAAAAATTGTCTTAGGTTCAACACTACCGCCTCAGCTATTGAAATTTCAAAATAAAAGTTTATAAGAAATATTTTAACAAAGTAAGATAACTAGTAGGGTCTAGTCTTTCGACAGGGTCTAGTCTTCTAATACGGTCTAGTCCTCCAACAGGATGGACCAAAAGACTATTTAATTAGCACACACCCAACTAATTGATGCGTGTCACTCACTCACTCATGTGCCACCCACTCAACACTAGTCATTTGATGGAAAAGGTTGACGAATGACCTAGGCTAACGAACAACCAACAAGTAACAACACTTAGCTCTACAGGATAACACATGTTCGCCTCAGATTTAGAGCATCCACAGCTGAGAATGCCAATCCTATTCTATTTTACCATTTCAAAAAGTCACTTTATCATTATACCATACCATTTTCTAATTCTTCCAACATCCCAACTTTTATTTTCCTATTCTACTCATTAAAATAATATATTTACACAATAAAATATATTTATTTCTCTCTCTCATTTTTGTCTATCTTCCCCTCCCTCCCTCTCTCTCTCACTCTCTCTGCAACTCATCACCTCCATCACCACCATGAAGACCCAACACAGTTTATTGGGAAAAAAAAAAAAAAAAACTAACACAGAACCTAAAAAAACCTCATTGATCCACCTTCAACAGAGTTTATCAAAAACCCCAAACCCGCCGATCAACACAGTTTATCAAAAACCCCACTGTTCCACCATCAACAACAACTGCCGATCCACCTGACCCACCAAGCAAACCCGCCAAACTCAGCCCTAGACCCACCGTGCCACCACAACCTACGGCCCACCACACCGATGCCACCATGATCCACCACTGAAACTCAGCCCCAAACCCATGGCCAAAACCGATTAGTAAACCCATCACCACCACGCCGGAAACCCACGGCCAAAACCGATTAGTAAACCATGATCAACCACCTTGATCACGCCGATCTCACCCATAGAATCCTTCAAACCCACAACCACGCCGGAAACCCATTCCCAAACCCGCTTGGCCTCCACTGCCAAGTCACCACCACCGCGCCTCCACCACGCCCATCACGCCACCACTACCCACCAAAATCCCACCGGAACAAAAACCCATATTAAAAAAAAAAAAAAAAAAACTCACGCCGTGACCCACGCCTACCAAAACGCTGAACCCAGACCTCGTCAATCCAAACCCACCATCAACCGATCCCAACCCACCGCCATGCCCAGATCAAGAGAGAGAGGGGATGGAGAGAGAAGCTTGACAGTGGCAAGAGAGAGAGAGAGGCGATGGAGAGAGCAAAGCCGGTACTAGAGAGAGAGAGAGAGTAGTTGATGTGAATTAAAATATAGTATTATGTTTTGACATAGTGCTACAGTACCATCTCAAAGATGAGATGGTACTGTAGTACTATGCCAAAAAATTTTGGCCACTGTCAATTTTACAAATCCAGTTGTTGGGGATTTTTTGAGTTTAAATGCCAAATAAGGCTTACATTTGAGATATGGCAAGGCAATTGTGGATGCTCTAATATACTAAAGATAGACAAACGACCAGGCCTGGCAAGTGACCAACAACACTTGGCTTTTCAAGATAGCACATGTCCGCCTCACGTCAACATGTACGCTTGAGATAAACGAACAACCAATGACACTTTGCTCCCCAACCTTTGCGTGTCCTCCACTCTGCCATCTACACGTAGAGTTTGCATACCACGTCCAAAAACTCTACTGCAAGTCCATAACCACTAAGTATGAGAAATCGAACCCAAAGATATCTTGGAGCCATTAACTCCACTCCTTACAAGAGAAGTGCCTAAATTCCAAAGAACTTGGTTAGTTCTAGACCATTATATAATCACCAATCCCTTTCCTTACAAGGTACATGCATAATTTTCTAATTCTCATATTTTAAGAAATATTGAAAATTATTAGGACTTTCTAGCTTAACCTTCAAATAGTCGTAAACCACACCGATGCACTAGCGTTTCATTCTTTGGATCTTTCTAACATTACAAGTTTGGATTATTGGCTCACGATGATTTTAATATTACGTGATTCTCTTACCACAAACCATTAAATTATATTGCAAAATCGAAACTAATTTTTCATGGGTTGATAGGATTCTTACAAGTGGTCACATCCTATCTATGGACCGCTGCCAGTAAGGAAAAGTGAGACTGCCGGCGAGTGCCGGGTAAAGTCCTCCTCGACATCAACAACGTGAGAATCATACACTGGTCAGTTGATGATTGGGTCCACCAGTTAGTCTAAAGTTGAATAAATTAAAGGTCCATACTTTATAAATCTGTGAACTTTTCTTGACCATACCCACCTTCCTATTTCTTTCTTTATTTATTTATTTTCCTCTGGCCAAATATGCCAGTTATTTGACAATTTGAGGCTTTTCCCCTTTTTTTTTTTTTAAAAAAAAAAAAAAAAAAAAAAAAAAACTGCTTTCAAGCTGTCACTCTAGGATCAAATTCGTGTACTAAACAAAGAATTCCCAAAAAGAGTTCTGAAAAAGTGTAATCTTGTGTTTATTTGGAAGCGTGTAGAAGGATCAATTTAGTATAGGAAAATTATGAGTATGTGTATCTATAAATATATATATATATAGGTTTTTTGAACCCAAAAAAAAAAAAAAAATGATTAATGAGATTGAATTCAACAATGATTTTCCCTCAAAAAAAAAAAAAAAATCAACAATGATAAAGTGTAAAGCCTTCATTACGTGTACCCAACAAGAATACAATATCCAATCAAATTTTATTTTCAAAGAAAACAATAGAAAATAATACATAAAATTACATTTCCCTTGAAAACTTGATGGAGGACAACCTAAACTTCCTACCTAGACTAGTCTTACCGTAGACTTTACATTTCTCACCTAAGTTGTTTGGATTCACCACCAAACAAACACAATGTAATCTCTGCAAATAATCTTAATAATAATAATAATTATAGTATGTTAATACAAAAGAAATCATCTAGAACTTTATATGCAGCTTCTAGGAATCACAAAAATAGGGATAAACTCTCCTAAACAATTTCAAATACTAATTTAATAATTTTAAACAATTTCAAATATTAATCCGATAATCCTAAACAAAGGATAACGATGAACAACTAATCATAACCAACTCAAATACCAATCCAAACTAAACAAATAACTATGTTACAATCTAAAATTATTCACTGAAAATCTAAAATGAAATATTGAAATAACATTTGGTTATGTACCTGCATTAAAACCTCAACAAATATATAATCTTAATATTATAAAAAGAAAAACAAAACAAAATGGTGGCCCGATCATCTAAAATCACCATGTCAAAATGAAGAAGTCCTTTGAGCAAAGCTAAAGAGGCCTTATGCAAGTGTGCAACTAGGAGAAGCTATGGGAGTTGCAGTTTTTGAAGTAAGGACGGTAATTTTGCCCCATCCTGTTTGATCTGTCCCTTCCTGCTTCACTGCACTCAAGTTTTCTCTGCTCTACAAAAGTGGTGGGGTGGGGATGGGATGAGACAAAATTTTAATCTCGCACCATAGGGTGGGGCTAAAATAGGTTTATACTTTTTACTTTTTTAGACCGAACCAGCCTCTCTCCAACCCATCCCCACCCCGTCTCTCACTAATAAGGGTTAAATTGTAAATTTTTCATACTCTAAAACCCTATTATTTAAACAAATATATCATTAGCTTATTTTATTCTACCCCACAAGGCTTTCTACCTCTTTTTACCTAAGCAAAAATCAAACTAACAAGGTTGGAAATATGGTACCAATTTTAACATTTTCTTTCATCTTTTTGATAAACAAATTTCTATACTATTAAATCATTGATTTTGTATTATGAGATTTTTGTTTTTGTTACGATGTTGTCTTGTTAAACACTTTAATAATATTATTCAATTTTTGCTAAAAATTAGTTTGATTTGATTTGATAAATTTATTTGTAATTTCAAGTATATTTTCGTTAACGAAACAAGCTTTATTAAAAACAATTGTAATAGTTGTGGTAAATTAACAAGAAGTAGAGTTTTACGGAGTGGGATAGGGCTTCGCAGGGCCCTAAGGGGCAAGGATGGAGCAAGAAAATTTTTACTATCATACGAGGCGGGGAGGAGATGGGGTAAGATAAAATATTTAGATCTCTTAAAGAGTGTAGGCTACAAGCTTGAAAAAAGATGTTTGACTTTTATGTTATTTTATGTTTTGCAACTTTGCCCATTTCATAGTTGATTAAAGATATTAAATTGTTTTGTCAATCTTGTCTCATGATTGTTTAATTTTAATTAATACACTTTTATTTATGGCACATATTGAATTATGAAGTATTGTACATTACTATTTTACATTTCATACAAAGATAAATTATTGGCTTTGCCATTGTCCTTCGGACCCGTCCCGTCCCACCCCACCGCACCCCATTGCCATCCCTACTTTAAAGCCATCAAAACCATTGGCGACGACAGATGATCAAATCGTAATGATGGGTGGTTTTATTTGTTTGTTTGTTTTTTAAAAATATTTAGATTATTTTCATTTTTATGGGGTTGTCAATTGGTTTATTAGTCTATATTCTTTTATTTGGACAAAAAAAAAAAAAAAAAAAAAAAAAAAACTCTTATGTGACACACCTTTATTGAAGGGTCTAAATACAGACTCTTACATCAAATCATTATTGAATTTTATATCATGCATGATTAATGCTAACATAGTTTATTTACTAAGACAATGCTAGTTAATACAATAGATTTGAATAAAATTTGCATCTTTTTATATGTGACAAATTACAACTTTATACTCAATAATCGAGATGATTTTTTTTTTTTACGTAACCTTTTGAGATCTACAAATAGAAATGATTATCCACAAAACTTTTATTAAATGCTATATACCAACATTCGCCCCTTTCAGAATGTAAAAAATGAGAAATTATATGATTTTTATGGTGGACTACATCACTTATTTATCATTCTTATAAAAAATTTCCACATGTTTAAAATTGTTGAATCAATTTAACAACAAAAAAATTTTAATCACAAGCTGACATAACAATTTTAAATAAGTGAGAGTCTTTTAGTGGAATGGTCGACAAGTGACGTAATCTATAATAAGAACAGTATACTTCTCATAAAAGATGGGGAATTGGATTTCAAGTTCTTTCCACAAGGAAGAATGAATAACATATTAAATCATAAATCTCTTAATTAGCCATTATTATTTGGTTGATCGGTTATCGCTATTTGAAAAAGAAATAGCTTTCATGATATAGAAATGTAAACCAAGTTCAAAAGTAAGAAAAGTACATTAATATACTACTCTTTTCTTGAATACCTCCAAAAAGTTCCCATGACCTTACCCTAATATTTTCAAGTGAACCTTTATAGAATGAATTATCTCAAAATAAGTTAATTTTTTTATGCCTTCAAAAAAAGAAAAAGTTAATTTTTTTATTGATTTAAAAACAAGTTAATTAATAGTATACATATATTCTTTTTCTTTAAGGTGACTAAAAAATATTAAGACGTATCATTCATGATTATGATTATGATTTTTCTTTTGTCATATACATTAATATTTTTTCAACCAACAAAAGATATTTTTCTTTTCTTTTTTTTTTGGACACATTTTATGAATAGCTAATAAATTTAGCTGTATGATAACTACTCGTGAATGGTCGCTTTTGCAAAATGTGGCATTTAAGGAAGAATTATATATATATATATATATATATATATTATAATCTAAGGAAGAATTCAATTGTGTTCCCACCCTTGCATGTACACGTGTTTTTTCTCAAGTTACCCAATCACTAGAGATTGTGAGATGTTGGCCACATGGCATGCACATGCAATGCTCTGAATCTCCCAAAGGAATGCTTTCCATTAATTGTTTTCAAAAACACTTGGAAAAAATTTTATTTCATTCTATATTTTCAATTGACAATACCTTTGGGCCCTACTGCATATATGCACAACCACAATTATTGAAGCATGTAGAAGTCTATAGAAGACCCTCACCGACGCTAAGAAATCATGAAAATCACCGACGCTAAGAAATCATGAAAATCAACATGCACCAGATTGTGATTTCATCACACATCAAGAGCAGTTAAGACTTTACATCTTAGGAAGTGACTTACAGCCACTATATATAAAACAACACCAAGACTTTATTATATGTGTTGGGAAGTAACCCACCTCAGCATGTAATGTTTGCTTCAAAAAAAAAGCTGGAGCGAGTAAATTACTTATAATTTGGTTTAATTAATCATTTTACAATTAAATTTCTTGTTCAGAATCAGACAAAATATCTCCTTTCACGGAAAATGAGTAAATGCGCAAACTATTTGACCATTTCTACATCTTGCCCTCATTTTTATATTTTAGTTTTTGAAATATTTATTTATAGAACATGACATATATATATATATATGTATATATATATATATACACACCAATCATAAATTATTCTATAGTTTTTTATTTACTAAAAAGGAACCAAAGCCACAACCACATGCCATGTGAAAGAAAAAAAAATCTAATAATTAACACTGGCAAACAACTTGATTGAATGGTTCTTGATTTTACACAGAATCAAAAGGAGATTTGAAATCAAATTCGATGCCTTGTTGAGACAAATTAAATTAAGAACCGACAATATTTTTTAACAATAAATTTCAACCCACAATAATATTAATTTTCTTGCAATTACTTACCGTTGAGCCAAAATTCGTGAACTATGCAAATAAGATACTTTAAACACATCAAACCTAACTTATATACAAATTTGATATACAACATTGAACTCTGTACTAACATGGCTTTTGCCTTTTGGTTTTATTAAGAAGCTAAAGAAGATGTAGCCAAAAAAAGTCCCAACTCCCAAGTACAAGATAAACATTTAAAACAAGTTCTGCAGGTATTATTAATTGGGAAAAAACACAAACTTTTTGCAAAAATATATAACAAATTTTCTCTACTTTAGTACAAATCAACTCACCAACTTTTTTCCCATTTACAAAATCACCAAAAAAAGAAAAAAAAAACTTAAAAAAAATAAAAATAATAGACAATTATTTAAAAAGAAATTAAGATAGCCCCAACAAAAAATTTCACACATGCACCTTCTTCTTTTCCATTCATTACCTCTTAGAAAGTCCATTTCCAAATCTTGATTCTGATGTCAACCTTGCACTTAGAATCAGAAGTGGATGCAGTTGCTGCAGTTTTTCCAGTAGGAGCAGTAGCTGTAATTCCATCACAAGTAACCCTTATTCCAACCTTTGGGGTCTTCAAGCCTCCCATCTTGGCCTTCACCTTTGTGTCAATCTCTATCTTCAATGGAAAACCACTCTTGCTCTTCAAGTCCGTCTTCAAAGTACTAACAGAACCACTGTCAAGTGTTTTGCCAGTGCTTGTTATGTCAGCCTTCAAAAGGGTCGTGTCCTTTTTGCCTTGCTCGAAGGCAGGTATGGTTGAATCACCAATATCAATATCGTTGGAGAGTAAAGAGACGGTGATAGTGTCGTAGATGTAACCAAGCTTTTTGTTAGGGTTCTTGGCTGTGATGTTTAGGTCAAACTTGGAGTTTATGGTTGAGGATGAAGTTACGTTGAGGTACGAGACTTTGAGGTTGGAGACAGAGAAAGTAGGGCGGTGGGGGCGGTAGAGGACGTACACAATGGCACCTGCAATGGCTACGAGGAGGATGAGGAGGAGGAGAAAGAAGGTTAGCCAGATGCAACAGGAGCAGCAGCAGCTACGGCTGTGTTGGCGGCGGCGGTTGTGGGGTTGTGGGCGGTAGGCGGGGCGTGTGGCGCCGTAGAGTTGGGCCTTGGTGGCTGGGAATGCACCGTTGGTGGTGGTGGTGGCGGTGGCGGCGGCGGTACCATTGGTGGCAGGTTTAGACGAGGGATACACCCTGTCTGCCATTTTGTTCAGAGTAGAGGAGAGGAGAGTGGAAGGAGTAGAAGCTTGTTTGTTATGAGGTGTACTTAGGAGAAAGATATAAAGCTGTTTGCTTTGGTAGAGAGAGAGCGAGAGAGAGAGAGAGAGAGAGAGGTGATTGTTTTGGAATCTAGAAAAGAAGAGTAAGGTGTTTGATATGGTTGTGAGTGAGAGATAAAAGGAAGCTGCAGGTGTTTAATTTGGTCCTCACTCCTCAGAGAGGAGGAGAGAGAGAGATGCTTGCTTTTGACTCTAGAAAGTAGAAGAAAGGTTTTTGTGGGTTGTGAAGCGATGAAAGGATGGTGAAATAGCAACTTGGCAAAAGAGAGAGAGACAGCAACATGATAACCACAACTAAAGAACTATCACCACTTTCTTATGGGGGAGAGTGGGAACACTCTCTGTACTAGATGAAATAATCTTTGCTTGACTTTAATCTTACAGCTTACACATGGTTGACATGCAGCATTCACTAAGCATGCTTTTCTTTTCTTTTTATTTTTTTTTTCGGAAATATTCTTTTATGACTAGAAAGCTATTTATTACCATAATACATTCACACAAATATTGAAACTCTCTTATTGTTTGTTTGGATGTAGCTTTTTGTTCATTACTAATTCGTTTATTTATTAGTTAAAATTGGTTAAAATATAATTGTTCTTAGATTCTTAGAAACGGTTCAAAAACTTTTTTATTCATGAGTAAATAAACTAAATTTTTTTTTAAAAATTGTTGTAAAACCAGCCATAATTAATGGATGGAGATTTGCAAAATTAAAAACCCTATATTCTAAAAAAATATATAATCATCAAAAAGTAATTATACAAAACTTTAGAAGTATAATAATGTGATATTTCTTCATTTCACCTAATATTAAGTTTCATTAATTAGATTTATAGTGCAATTTATTATTCAAAGAAGAAGAGATAATACCATTTGATTACTGTATTCTGATAATATTCAATAAATTTTTCCTAATAAAATACTTGCAATAATTTGAGCTATGAGGTTTTAATTATTATTTTTATAGGAAGACTAAAAATATTTATAAATAAATGGTGCTGACACTGATGAATAGTATAGGCTACTTTAGTTCTGGCACATAATTAGAGGTTGGTAAAATAGTATTAATAGAGAGGGTACTATTTTATTGATGTAACTAAACCATGCATTCCATTACTCCTCCAAATCCCACTCACCCCAAGCAATATTTAATGCTATATTGATCACGCAACCTTTAGATTTTCAATATATTCTACCTTCCTTATAACTTTCAATATGCCATATTCTACCTTTCAATATTTTCAATATATTCTGACAAAAGACCATAAAACTAGTATTTAATCACTATTTTAAAAAAGAAACTTTTGTATAGAAATTTGTAAAAGGTCGTGTTAATAAAAGTTTTTACGGTAATTATTAATAAATTATATTAAAAAAAATTTTAATTCCATTTTTATAAAAAATTGTTAAGACAAAAAAAATTATATCTATTTTTTTAAATCTAAAAAAGGTTTGCATTTTCGTGAAACAATTTGGCATAATTACAGTTTCTAAACTTAACTTTTATTATAAAGTATATAATAAAAAAATGATTAAAAATTTAATTATTTTATCATTTTCTTATAAAATACTTTTAAAAATATTTTATAAATAGATGATTTTGAAGCATTTGTTAACATATACCTTTTTCTAAAATAATTCCTAATAATGTTTTCCTTTTCAGTTTTCCGCACATTGTTAGGTGATTTGCATGAAGTGGACGAAACGCGCATGGGTGAATCTGAACCTACCATCTCTAATCAAGTCTCAACCAACGCACACAGATGTCTCCATTTTACCTGCTTTGGACTGGCACTCTCTCTGCTGGGTTTCTAACACGTGTGGAAGTGACATTCATTATGAAGTGGAGGCCCAAGTTTTCATGTGCAATCTCTGATGACCCAATTTGCAAGTCTTGCTAACATAAAAATTCAGAAAATCAAAGGGTTACAAAAAATATACAAACTTATTAAGGAGAAAACAAATAAGTGGTTGAAGTTTAAGAACATGCAAATTTTAGTCATGGAATGATATAGTAGTGGTGGTTGTATCACATCAAATCCTTACAATATTACGACATTATATGACTCTAAAAAAATTCCAGCTGCATAATTAGTTGCAACCTCTAGCCAATTTTGTTCTTTAAATTTTTGCTTACAATTTACTAATCATTGACAAAATGGAAATCAAGGAACCAGCAAATTGATCCCTTACCTTCCGATTCCATTGCTTAATAAGTCTTCTTATTTAATGTTTATCAATTTGGCAATAAGATGTTTTTAATTCACAAATTAATGGGTCTATTTATTCTCATACTTGTCTTACAATTTATGGTCTTGCTATGAATTCCAATCAACTCAACTAGTAAAGTTTCTGATAGTTGAATAAGAGATATATGGTTTAATTTTCACTTATACCAAAAATTAATTAATGTCTTGGTCTGATGATAAATAATACAATCATTAAAAGTGAGCGTTATAGGTTGAAATTCTCTAAAAGAAATTGTATTATTGCTCTTTTTTTCTTATTTATAACTCGATTCAATGTTCACCCACATGCATGACGTATAGTTTATGATCTATTGTTTTGCATGTGAAGCTCAATTTAATCCCCATATCTAAAAAGGCAAATAAAAGTTTAATTCAATCTGGTCAGATTGGATGACTGGATTCAGATAATTTATTTTTAAACTTTTTTTATGTCCTTTAACTGCAAAACTTTGGGCATGATTTAATTATTCTTAGATGCAAAACTGCTGGGACAAAATTTAATGTAATAGTAATGGTTAGGTAATATAATCATGTAACTAATACACCCTTTTATTGTTCTAGCTCTGATTCCTGATTAGGTAATTAGTCAATGCCGAATGTCAGATCCAATTAAATATTAGTGTTCACTGTATAGGTAGTAATTGGCAAAGTAATCTTTACGTTTTGTCTAGGTTTTACTTCCAAGTCCCAATAAACAACGACTTTAAATTATACATGTATATACCAATTCAAAAGAATTACAGCGGCTAAAAAGTACCAAGTATTTACAAAAAGAAAATAGCTGGTCTTCGTTACCAAAATAAAAGATAAATAAAAAAAAGAGAGAAAAGAAAGTGGTCCATTTAAAAAAAAAAAACAAATGAGAACGTAATTTTTTAGATCAAATTTTTTATTGCAAGTGTCTAATGCATAAAATACGGAAAGAAAGCATAAAAGGAAGACAAGCAATTTAACGTGGTTTGGGCGTTTGGCAATGAAAGTCCTATTTCCATGGCTCTTTTTTATTTCTCTATTTCTTAGTACATTGTTGTTTTGTGATAGATCGCGACCTTGGGGAAATTAGTCCCTCTAGACTAGAATAGGCGTAGTCATGTTATTTGTCTTTCAAAATGCGTGATTCACACGGATGACATATAACCCTCTTAGATTTAGGATTTTATATAAAATTTCTAATTATTTTATTAAATTAGAAAAATAATAAAATTATATAAATACTTCATTTTTACTGATTGAATTGAAAATTTACATTTAATAGAACATAAAAAGGAAACTTCACATTTTTGTTCCAATATACAATCTAAGAAATTACATGGCTTTGATTTCCTAGTTAAATTCTAAAAAATTGAAAATTACATTGATAAGATCTAGTCTAGAACAAATGATTTTAGATTGGAGGCTAAGTTTTGAAATAGGAAAGTCTAATGCACTCACCCCACTCAATGAATCGGCCTTTTAGAATATGATGGCCACGACCATGTGTCAAACAAGAACATGATGCTATCATCAGAAAAATAGATCGGGAAAATAGGGTTTTGTAAAAAAGGTTTTGAACATATTGAAAGTATATGAGCATTTGAAAACTCTAATCTAAAGCTAACATGTTTGAATCTAAATAAGTTCATATCATTAATCATAAACATGTTTTCATTCATTCACAATCAAAGGTTCAAGGCTGCACTACTTCAGTTAGGTTATACTTGCATGCATAGTTAATTTTAAGAAAGGGCTCGAACGTCTTTTAGATTGAGTTCACGGGTAGTGCCTCTTCCCTTCAAAATTTCTCTTCAAATCTCCTTTAGTTCTTTAAAAATATTTGTAGAATAATGACAAATTTTGAATGATTTGATTATTGAAAGTGATTAGACATCAATTCAAAGTGAATTTAGAGCTACTATAGCTATAAATTTCATATATGTTGAGGGAGTAGAGTGCCATGATTGGTACAAAGGATCAACAATCACTTAATGGCTTTATCTCAATAGCTTTCTCAAATCTTGACTATATTGAGTGTTTTTTGGAAGTGAGCATGAAAGTTTTGTGAGAATGGGTTTCTAACTTTTGCCCAGATTGATAGTTTTCGAATGGTTATCTTAGATAATGATATGATTAAGCTGCAAATTAGAAAAAAGAAATGCTAAAAATTCACGATTTGCGCAGTAAGTGCTAAAGTTCAGCCCTTGAGTGCCAATCAGCACTTATTTAGGGGTCAAAGTGTCGATCAATACTTTGATTTTTTGTTAAAGTTTCAGTTGATACTTTGACTCAGAGTTCTAGTGTGATCTTAAATTGAATAACTTAGCAACTTACATCAGCCCCTCCCCCTCCCCTAAAATCCATGAGATCCTCCAAAATTTGAAATGCCATTACCACCACCGTCCCATTAAGGTTAGCTCCTTCCATGTGTTATGTGTCTTGGCTAGTCATTGATAGGGTGGGTGGTAGAGCCCATGTGAATGGTTGTTGCACAGAGAGAGAGAGAGAGAGAGTAATAAAAAAAAGATGTTTTGGTGGATTTAACATTGCAAACTAGATATATATACACTCTGGAATCCAACTCAAACTAAATATATATAGTACTATTAAAAAAAGGATTTTATCTATAGTACTATCCACAAGTAAATTTCAAATTGATATTCTAAATCAAAAGTTTTTTTGTTAGAGTAGTTTTTTTGCTAGATGGCAAACTATTTTATCAATTTGTTATTTTGAAATCGAGTTTATAAAAGGAAGTCAAAATAGTATCCCTCATGTTATCCTCCATGAGTTTTTACAAAACAAAGACGTCAGGTATGAAGCAACCTTAGCTGTCACAACGCAATCAAAACAGTCATCCAATAGTTAGTCCAGAACTCAATTATCCCCCCTTCTGGCCAGATAGTCTTGCGACCAAAAAACCAAGTTGCATATGAACCACACCAATACACCCTAGAACTAACTTGGAAGTTAGCCAAAAATTGAAAGGAAGTAATTTATAATTACCAATTAAAGAAAACGAAAATGTATACACAATTATAGTATCATACACAACCATCGTCTTCGCATATGTATTCACAAGAAATGGTAATGTGTGTTGCTGTAATCAGGGATGGACCCAGGAGTTTCAAGCTGGGGGGCCGGAGAAAAGTGGAAAAAAAAAATTAAATACGCTTCTATGTAGTATTAATAAACTATCAACCAAGACAAATACTTAAAAATCATTATTTCTTAAGACATTAAGATACAATTATCTACAAAAAAAAAAACAAAAGACACTATGAGTCAACCATGGACTGTAACCAGAGCACTTACAACGGAGATATTGTAGGTGTAACATGGAAAGAAGGATCATGCTAAACATTAACTTGGACTAGGGAAAGAGGTGTTTTTGTTGTGATCAAATAATAAGCAAGAAAAAAAAAATTCTAAGGTCATAACCAAAGAAAGTACTTTACTATAAATATAAACAAACAGATGAAAGACACCCCTTTATTTAAGAAAGAAATCAAATTCCTATAATAATAAAAAATAATAAATAAATAAATAAAAGAAATCAAATCCCATGTTTGTATTTTGTACTAAGTGCCAAAAATTAGAAAACCAAGGGTACTCTAAGGTGGCTTTTCAACATTAGGCAATCTCAAAAGGCAGATATAGCTTTCGATGACACTATAACTTTTAGCAATTAACATATAAGAGGAAAAGAGCAGAGTATAGAATCACCACCAGCCATAAGCCACTTGCGTGTACTTATGTTTAAGCCACCTGAAGCTTCTCCTCAAACCGTTAAGGTTACTCAATATAAATTTTGCCCTTATGACCATATCTTGTTTAGTGATAGACTGATGCTAGCGTATCATTTTAGCACTCAAAAAGATTTCGTTAAAACTATTTGCTAGTCAATAGTCAAGGTTACATGGGCTCTTGACTGGGCTGGCCGGCTGGGATATAAAGGGGCCCAAGTCATTTTAATAAGGGCCAAGTAAATTTTTTTTTTGGGCCCAGGCCTCCTTAGGCCCCACCTGGGTCCGGCTGTAACGAATCCAGTCAAAAATACTGAGTAGGAATGGTAAAGGGAAAGCATTAGAATAAATATTGGAAAGTCAACACAATTCTCAACTGGCGTTTGTAGTCCAACGGTTAGGATAATTGCCTTCCAAGCAATAGACCCGGGTTCGACTCCCGGCAAACGCATTTGTAATTTATTTATCACTTTTTTTTAAACTATTAAAAAGGTAACAATAAGGTATATTCTTATTATTTTGTTTATCACTTTTTTATTTTTATTTTTGCAAACGCATTTTTAATTTATTTATCACTTTTTTTAAAAAAAAATTTTAATATCAATAAACTATTAAAAAGGTGACAATAAGGTATATTCTTATTATTTTGTTTATCACTTTTTTATTTTTATTTTTATTTTTATATTCTTGATTAGCAATATGAAACAATATCAATAATGCCAAATTGCCAATCCAATATACAGCAAAAGGGACCACTAATATTTAATTATTTGAGTGTCCCTATACCTTCCTTCTTTTATCTTTATCCCAATCAACGCATTGCAATCTTTCATCCAACCAAAATCTTGTAAAAAGTTCCTTATCATAGCCTACAATTTTTCATTACAATAAAGCATCCATAAAAGAAAAGAAAAGAAAAGAAAAAACTAACAAAATAGAAGTTTCTGGTAAGCCCCTATCCTGTCTACTCAGAAACATCCCATTTAAAATGCCAAAGCCTATAGAAACACCACGGCGGTGCAAATGGAGATACGTTTGATCAATAAATAATGAAACTGTGCAAACCATGGATATTGGAATTCCTCTCTTGGGGCTTTGCTGAAAATGGCTATGTCATGACTCATGAGTCATGACTTGTACAACATCATATGCAGACTTATATATATGACTTCTGCTCATGTCGAAGCTTATTATAATCTACTTCTGGACCGGTTCCAAAGTAGAATCTGGAAAGTTACAGTCAATCAAAATTAAATGAAGAGTTAATTCTTTTTTTTTTTTTGGTTGTGTGTGTGAAGAGTATTGGACCTTTTGGTAACCAAAATAAATAACAAGAAAACTAACAAGATATTTAAGTTTCGTCCAACGAAAGAAGAGAAATTTAAATTAATGACTCCTTGGTTTATGAGGTTTTTTTTTTTTTTTTTTTTTTGGGTAGTTCACTTCTTATCTACAATCTTTTAAGTGTCATTTTTTTCCTATAATAAAGTACTTTCACCCACTTTTAGTTACGGAGTGTGCAAGAGTTGAATTGCGCAGGTGGAGGGTAATATTTTTAACCAACCTGGCAATGGCAAGTTGGAAAAATTCCAATTTGCCGCCAACCCTCCAATCTATAAATCTAGTGGGTTGGTTGAAAATCTTAACGGTTTTAACTTGATGGGTTGAGTGAGTTGGGCAGGTTGAGTGGATTGGGCGGGTTGCCAATTTCAATTGACTAGATGAAATTATTAAAATTAAATTGGATAATTGAATTTCTATTCATCAAAAAATTGGAAAAAAACTGGTTCTTGGTTTATACTGATTCTCAACTAATTTTTTGTCAGTTTTTTCCAGTTTTGACATGACTGATTTTAGGTTCGATTCTCAATTGAACTAACTAATCCGATCTGATTTCTAAAGCAATGCTTGTTACTTCTGTTCCAAATTGTTAGTCCTTTATTTCATTTTAAGATATCTCAAAATGTAG
Organism: Castanopsis chinensis; assembly: GCA_032878915.1. Taxonomy (NCBI): domain Eukaryota; kingdom Viridiplantae; phylum Streptophyta; class Magnoliopsida; order Fagales; family Fagaceae; genus Castanopsis; species Castanopsis chinensis. The sequence goes on along the minus strand of JAVQMG010000083.1, from coordinate 8,424,253 downwards.
TCTTTTTTTAAAAATCAATAAATAGAATTTCAATATTATCATTTACTTTATTTAAAAAGTCAATACCAATCTTTATGTAGAGTTTAAATTTATGAATGTAGATTTATAAACTTTTTTTTAATTGACAAACAAGATATCAAATGATATTCTTTTAAAAAAGTTGAAATTTATAAACAGGACTAATAATTTGCGATGAATGGAGCATCTTTTTCTTAAAAATAAAAAATCTATATTGTCCTCTCTTTGTCATTACACTGCCGTTTTCTTTTCAAAGCATTCACATGTGAAGTAGTTAATTATTTAGAAATTATTTCTTCAATTTGTTAAGCTCTAGTTGACCTGCTAAAGACAGCATACCACTAAAGTTCTAGTAATTTCAAACTAGACTAACTTATTCTTTGCTTTATTTTGACAACCACTAACACAATTTGCTAGTGAGGTGAGTAAGAAAGGGACAGGCAAGCCATTTAGATTTTAGAGTCTAATAATAAGGTTAGTTAATAAAGCCAAATAGATTAATGGGTATGCATTAACTTTTTGATTACCTCAATTTTTTTTTATCTTTCCACTTATGCATTGAGGAGCAGAAAACATTGATTTTTAATGGCTTGAAGAGTTAGGAGAGAGAGAAAATGGGGACAAAAATAATGTTGGCTGAACCATTTTAGAGAGTAGGCTAAAATCATGTTCATAAATAGTTAGGTATTTTATTTTTAGAGTATACCCACCAAAGGCCCAAAACCAAAATATAATAAAACACCGACACATAAAAAGAGAGTTGTATCTAGTGAGTGATTGCCCATGCTTGAGGGTCACTGTCACAGTACCATTGTCATTATGTAAAGATAAAGATGGTGTCCAAGGCTGTATTCCAAAATACCTACCAAATCTTCTAGGGGCTTGTCGCTTGTGGGGGCAATATCTACAGCCTTGAATTTGTATCAGGTAAATTATGCATGAGTTACTGCATACTAAAAATGTAAATATGTAATGTGAGAGAGAATGAATGATAGTTTAGAATGTAAATATGAGAAAGCCAATAGATTGTAGTTAAAAGAGAAGAAAATAGACTATACTTGTTTTATTAGTATTAGTAGTATCTTTTAAGATACTTGTTTCTCTCTTTCTTCGCACTCTCACAATCATCTTTTTTGCTTTTTCTTTCATTTCACTTGAGTCACTTTATTAGGGATAACAAAATATTTTCAATCATCTTTGCCTAGACTTATGTCTAATAGGAGCGAGTGGGATGAGACACCTCTAATCTGACCTTATTTTGTTGCCATTATTAACCTCAAAGTTACCGATTATAACATCACACATTTAGTAATGGTCAAAGTCATTAATTAATTAATTACTTAATAAAACTAACTATTTTTCTCTAGTAAAATTGCATGATGTAGATCAAACTTTTTCCCTCTTGATCAGAAGTCAGAATTGAGACCAAGCTAAAACACATGACATGCATTTTGGATACCCTTTCTATTTCATTAGGGGGTGATATTATAGTTAAAATGAAATAATTCCAAGTCATACAATTGCATTAAATGATCAAACATTCCAAACGGTGCACTCGCAGTCATGCATGCAGGTTGATCGCAGGATTCACGTGGGGCATTGCAGACATTAAACAGAATTTCCATTTTGCTTATCTTAATATTAATTGCAACTTAATGACATTTAAAAGAGATTTTCCAAAATGATCTCAAATCAGAAGACTAACGATTAGGCTACCTAACAGGGTAGTCTAAGCAGAATATGCCTCTAGTCTTCTAGATCACTTGTACAACACTATCAATTAGCCTAATAGAATAGACACCCACACAAAGAACTTAAATTGGAGTATCAACTTAATATAACTTGATCCTATAATATTTCAAAAGTAGTACAATTTCAATTGGATCACTAGTCTCCAATCCATTGGTCACTTATGTCATCATTGCCAGTTTGACGTAATTGTGAAGGAATCTAGTAAGCCTAATATACCCAAACTTTAATATGTATTTTCAAACATTAAACTACTCTATCCAATCCATAATCAAAATTCTTTGATAGAATCATTGCCTCAATCAACTGAGGAAAAGTCAAGAATTCACATATTAAACTAGTGCAAAGTATTTCACAAATTCATCCGTCTCTCAGTAGTCGGTAAACAATAAAAGCAACAATGTCTGAATGAGTTTACCAAAAAAAAACAATGTCTGAATGAAACACACTCTCTCAGTCTCTCTCTCTCTCTCTCTCTCTCTCTCTCTCTCTCTCCCACATATATCCCCACCAACCCCTCTGACTCAAAAGTATCTAGCTGTTTAAGTTTACTGTACTGCTTTTTGCTTGATCAGTTTTACTGAACTTTAACCACCCATGTCAAGTAAAAGTGTCCCGTTAGCATTCTCAAAGCTCTGCAAACTTCAGAGCTTATTGGTCTCAACAAAAGAACATTTGGGTTCTTCTTACCTAATCAGTTCTTGTACTTTCACAGTTTCACTACACTGCCTTCTCATTACTTTAGCTATACTATATGTGGGTCTGTTCCTGTAGTTTTAACATGAGTATAGTTGTTTGTACCTTAAAGTTACACTCATGTTTTGCCTGAGGGTGTTATTTCAGTTTTCACTTCTTTCTCTTCCTACTCTTCTTCTTACATGGATGGTTGGGTGAAAGCTATTAGATCCTGAGGATTGAGCTCCAATTTCCTTGAAAGTGAAATGGGGATGCAGCTGATACTCATTCTGATAAAAATATGTTTAACTCTCACTGCTACTAAAGTTCATGGATCTGCAGGTAATGGGATTGGATTTTAGTGTGCTAAGTTAGTTTTCATACTGAATTGTACTTGATTTATCTATTTGTTTGATAGTGTACATGTGGATTCTTCAAATTTGAAGTGAACTATGGTTTCTGGGTTTCTTAGGATTTTTTTTTTTTTTTTGGTGATGAACAGGTGGTGGAAGTTGGGTTATGTTAATTATGTTGTAGAATCTCTTTAAATTTATATGTGAAACTGACACATTTAGAATTGGATGGTAAAGAAATTGCTTGAAAATTAGAATTTCATAATACTTGCTATGGGGTTTTTGGAATGTCTATGACTAAATTACACTAGGTTTTATTTTTTAAGTTGATGAGTTTTGTCCTGATTCCTAAAAAATTTCAACTGGTCTGTATTTGGTGAATTTGTTATGGAAGTCAAATAACAATGTATAAGGTTGGCCTATATGCCCTATACACAATAGTCCAGAGGTGGCCAAGGCTGAGGCTACCAGATGGTAGATGATTTGGGCTAAACATAAACTCTTTTGCAAAGTAATTTTAGAGGAAGACTCGAAACCCATCTTGGATGCTTTGTCAGCACCAGAACTGAATGCAAATTGGCAGATCCACCACATCATGGCAGAGCCTAGAGAGCTGGATTGAAATTTTGTGCACTGCGCCTTTAACTAGGTTTACATGGGAGCTAACAATGCTGTCCATGTGCTTGCAAAGTGAGCACAGTTATCTTTCCATGAGGGTGATGTATCTTTTGGATCCTGCTCCTGCTCCTGTGATGTATCTTTGGACTCTGCTCCTCCAAGCCTAGTCAAGGCACCATTGGAGGATGGATGTGTATGATTCCTTTGTGCTTTTGTTAATAAAAGATTTAATGTTGACAAGAAAATATAATAGGTTGTCCGTAAATAGTACAGTATCATTTTATATCAGATGTAGCACTATTGCATAATACAATTTATAAATTCCATAAATACAATCTGATTATGTTAAATTTAGGGTAAAAATAAACTGGTCCCTAAACTTTAACCCATTAGCAATTTTTGTTCTTGAAGTTTAGAATGATTGCTTTTAGTTTGGTAAAAATTAAAGTAATTGCTATTATTTCTTGAAACTGAAAGTGATTGCTTTTAGTCTCTTAAGTATCTAATATAGCGATGTTGTGTTAGTTTTTAGTTTGACCACATCATCGTTCCATGAGAAAGATTTAATGGATGTTGATAGAAGATCAATAGCAATCGCTCTAACTTCATGGACTAAATTGCTCATAGACCAGAGTTTAGGGACTAATAGTGTAATTTGGTCCATATTTAAATTCTTGATCAAATACCCTTCTGCTTTGCATTCTCTTGCGAGCTATAGTGTATCACACTATCACACATGCAGAAATTTCTTTGCTTCTTTATTTAGAAGAAGAAACACTAGTCTACCTTGTCCCTTATGGTAGCACCCTCATATCTAGGTGACTAGGTCTCAATCATTATGCTGGTATCTTCATGAACATTTGAGATAACTGTCATTTACTATTGCTAATGAGTGGAAAATGATCCTGAGCAGGTTTGCATGTGTCATCATTCTGAATGTTGTCTACCCTGTCATTATATAAATCCTCTCTGGCTCTTTTATCTTTATACAAGTAAACTCTAGCTCAAGGATGCATCCAAATCCAAATTAATATATTAAAGCATTATAATGAAATTTCATAAAAAAAGAAAGAAAAGAAAGAAAGATGTTATAAGATAGTGTGAAGTATTAAAGTCTTTATTATTCTTAGAACGTTTCAGATGGACCAGATTACAATCAGAGTGTCATTTGTTATGAAGTTACTGTTTCACAGCCAAAGATTTGTTAGACATTTACCACTGTCCAACTCCTGAAAAATGTACTTACATATTAGGCAGAGGGAACATTTTGTGACACTAACTCTTGAGTATAAAAATTCAGTTAGAAGGATTACCACTTTTTCTTTGTGATGATGTCACTCTAATGCTGCAGCACCAGTTCCATCACCATCAAGCACATTGCCTCAAAAACCACCAACTACCTACTCTTTCAGGCCAAGCCAACAGCCATCACAGCTTCCAGGTGAACCTTATAAAATGAATTCCATAATTAGACATTGACTAGAATTTTACATATCTAGATTTTAGAAATGCTTAATAAAGTTTTAAATAATGTTTGCATATTCTCTTGATGATGCCTTGTTTCTATACATTTTCACATGATTTAAGGGAGTAGATACTGAGTTGAACATGTTTTGCCATCAATATATATTAGCACATCATTTCGTGATTTCATATAAAGAAGAAACCAACTTTTCCAATCAAATAAAAACTAGAAACATATCAAGTATGTAGCTGTGTTTTTATACTCTTAAAGTTGGTCAGTGAACATTTGTGAAATGTTGATGATTTAGTTGATTGTTGGGTGGTCTGCTTCAATATGATGCCACAGACCATTCTGTTGCTCCTGCATCACATCCTCTCAGCTCTGGCAGGAAACCACATGACAAGATAGTTGCTACACCTCCCCATAAAGCATTCCCCAAATTTTCTCCTGTGAACCACTCTCCAGCTAAAGGTAATTGGAGTATAATACAGAATTTGTAATTTTCTAAATTTAGGTAGGAAAAAAAAAGTTTCGTATATTAACCTTCTAAATGTCTTTTCTTGTTGTAGCCACCCTTCAAAATGATCCCATTAGGCCTTCAAGTATCGCACTTCCACCTTCTATGTCATCTTTTGGAGTTCCTGCAAAGAAATGGGTGCAGGGTCCTGCATCTTCCCCTTCAATCCCATATCATAAACATCATCATGCCAGGAACAAGTTCAGAAATTCTGCCCCAGAACCATCTTACTTGATTCATGCCCCCACCTACAGCCAGGAAGGTTTGATTCTCTGGATAGAAAGATCCTAATAAGTTCTTACATGGTCCTTAGATATTGAATATTAAGATCATTAAATTTAATTTTTAACTTCTTAAACATATTTTTTGAAATTTATATTCTATAGGCCCTTCTGTCCCTCCATTCCAATCTCCCTATCCTTTATCAATAAGCAAGGGTTTGCCTGCACCTTCACCATCGCCGACAATCATCTCAAGCCACTTCAATAGTATGGAAAAGAATCCCTACAGTCTTTGCTTTTACTTTGAATTCTTTGGTTCATTTACAAAACTAATGATTGATACCTTACTATGATCATGTTCTGTATCTGCAAGTGCCCATCCATTCGCCTAGAATTTCACCAATGGGTTCCTACCAGAAGAAGACAAAGGCTGCACCACCATCAACAGTTTTGACACTGCCACCTCCACCTCCTAATGAAGGTACATTAGCATTTAGCTGATTAGCTTTCATTACTTAAAATCTAAATGTCATTTCTATTAGACTTGCAAACAATCACATTCTTATCATCAAAAATTATTCATCATTTTTTGTCCTGCTTGCAGATTGTACAGCGGTGGCATGCTCAGATCCTCTAACAAATACACCTCCTGGGTCACCCTGCGGTTGTGTGTGGCCAATTCAAGTTAAAATCAGCCTTAGTGTGTCTATATACACATTCTTTCAATTGGTTTCAGAGCTTGCTGAAGAAATTGCGGCAGGTGTTTCATTAAACCATAGCCAAGTTCGCATTACGGGAGCAGATGCAGCTAGTCAGCAGCAAGAGAAAACCAGTGTCCTCATCAACCTGGTTCCTAAAGGAGTAAAATTCAACGATACTACTGCACTTTTTATCTATAAAAGATTCTGGCACAGACAGGTTTCCATAAAGGCTTCAGTTTTTGGTGCCTACGAAGTATTCTATGTTCACTACCCAGGTAATATCTTGTTCCTTAGCTTTGTACTTTTTTGGACAAATTCAAGAAAAAATTGCTTTTGACAATAGTTTGGATAATTGAGCCCTGTATAAATTTTAAGGGCATTTGAAGTTTATAAGTGATTTCTCAAAGAAGCATGCACCACCTGCTTCTTAGAGCAGTTTATACGGAGATTTAGCATTTTTCTTTTTGTTACAATCATGAAGTTACTAAGCCTGGCGAGAAAAATAGCAGTCCACCGTTTCTATCTTGAGGTTACTTTGCAAAACATTTTGTTTTTCATTTTACTTCCTGTGTCTGGATTTCTACTTCCGAATCTCTTATATCTGTACAGGTCTTCCCCCGTCTCCCCCATCAGCACCTTCAAGCATTTCTGCAATGGATGATGGGCCATATGCTGGCCATGGAAACAATGGAAGGATAATAAAACCTCTAGGGGTTGATGTGCCAAGGAGAAAAAAAGATGGTCTTAGTGGAAGCATGATTTCTTTAATCGTACTATCATCTTTCACTGTTTTGATTATATTTGTGGGACTTGCATGGATTTTTGTGTTGAAATGTGGCACTCGTGTTCATCATCCTGAAAAAAATTCACATTCTTTAATGTCCTCTCCTACAAAACCATCAGGTACTTCATTTTGACTTTATTCTTCTGATTTTTTGACCAGTTTACAAGTCACGTGCATCTTGAACCTGGCAATTAATTCTTGAAGTTTTTTGTGTCTTTGGGAAATTTATGCAACATCTAAAAAATATCTCTACTTGAATTTTGTATTTTTATTTGAATTTTTATTAAGATCATTGCAAAATAGACTGAAATTTAATATCAACAGGGGCAGCCAGATCTATGCTGTTAGGAAGCATGCGTGGTTCTACATCAATGTCTTTTAGTTCTGGCACACTAACATATATAGGAACTGCTAAGAACTTCACTTTGAATGACATAGAGAGAGCCACTAATAACTTTGATCCTTCAAGAATACTTGGAGAAGGTGGATTTGGGCTTGTTTACAGTGGCATTTTAGATGATGGGAAGGAGGTAGCTGTGAAGATTCTCAAGAGAGCTGATCAGCATGGTGGCCGTGAGTTCTTGGCAGAAGTTGAAATGCTAAGCCGTCTGCACCACCGAAATCTAGTTAAATTGATTGGCATATGCACAGAGGACCATACTCGCTGCCTAGTATATGAACTAGTTCCAAATGGGAGTGTCGAATCTCATTTACATGGTAAGTCTAAGTTCAACAATTTTTTCTCATTAGCATGCATTTTTTTGGTTGAAGTGTTAGATGTTTGTGACTTCATGTCGTAAGCTTCAAGGTGTTATTTTCTGAATGCATTCATTTTGTGTGCTTCCAGGTGTTGACAAGGAAACTGATCCACTTGATTGGGATTCCCGAATGAAGATTGCCCTTGGTGCAGCCCGGGGCTTAGCCTATCTACATGAAGACTCAAACCCACGTGTTATACATCGAGACTTCAAGTCTAGCAACATCTTATTGGAATATGATTTTACACCCAAGGTCTCAGATTTCGGATTGGCTAGAACTGCATTGGATGAGGGAAACAAACACATCTCAACGCATGTTATGGGAACTTTTGGGTATGGACTTCATTGCTCTCATACATCAGAATATCTTTAAGTCCTATCATGTTGATATTTTCGGAAAAAAATTACATAGAAAATAACTTTCTTGCGATCATTGAATATTCCACAATTTATCCTAATCCATGTTTTGCAGTTAGGCTAATCTATTAGCTCTGTTTCTCTATCTGCGTCCGAGAATTGTAGTTTCTTCATATGCGTGCTGTATTGTTTGTGTAACTTTTCCAAATATGATATCCTCTCTTATCCTAGTAACATCTTGTTTGCAGTTACTTAGCTCCTGAATATGCGATGACTGGACATCTTCTTGTGAAAAGTGATGTTTACAGCTATGGTGTTGTCCTCCTTGAGCTTCTAACAGGAAGAAAGCCTGTAGATTTGTCACAGCCACCAGGTGAAGAAAATCTAGTTTCTTGGTCCCGTCCACTTCTCACCTGCAAGGAGGGCTTAGAAACAATCATTGATCCAGCTATAAAATCAAATGTTTCATTCAATAGTGTGGCTAAAGTAGCAGCAATTGCATCAATGTGTGTGCAACCAGAAGTAACTCATCGCCCTTTCATGGGTGAAGTTGTTCAGGCCTTGAAGCTAGTATGTAATGAGTTTGATGAAACACAGGATATAGGGTCAAAAACTTGCAGCCAAGATGATGTTTTGATTGATTTAGATAGTAAGGCTAGGACACAGTCCGGCGAGATCATGGAAGTCTCACAATCTCATCAACCACTTCCTGGCTATGATTCTAGCTATGACACCAAGATAGCACTATCAGCATCAGATTTGCTAAGTACATCAATGAGACCTGAGGGGCAAGAATTTGAGTCTTTCAGAAGACACTCTATTTCAGGGCCTTTAAGGATGGGGAGGAAGAGGCAGTTTTGGCAGAGATTAAAAAGTTTGTCTAGAGGCAGCATGAGTGAGCATGGTTTTTCATTGAAATTGTGGCCAGAATCCCATTAGATTTTGCTTAAGCCCGTTTAAAATAGAAATCTCTACCAAATAAATATGGAATTGCTTTCATGGACAAGATTTGAGTCATTTTATCACATGTACATGTACATAAAATGCTGTCACATGATTCTTCTGGTTTTGAACAAATCATTTATCTGCTCCTTTTTGATTCAGTTCTTGGAGTTCCTGTATTGTTGACAGGATTGTTTGAATAAATAATGAAACGACATTCTTCGTTTAAGCGTAATTACCATTCTCTATGGAGTAAATATATTAGGCTCGTTTTGTCAAAGGAACTGAACAGTTTATAAAGGGTGTAACATATAAATTGTCTTTAAAAAATATATATATATATATATATATATATATATATATAAGTTACGTCTTATTTCTACAAATGGTAATTTAGTATGGGTTACTTGTATTGTTGATATACCTGTGCATTTTTTTGATCAGTAGATTATGAGTTCATATGAAAATATTTTGTAAAATAAAATCCCTATATATGGTTCATGTATGATACTCACTTTCTCAAAAAAAAAAAAAAAAAATGTATGATACTCAGGAAGTATTATATTTTAGAATTAATTATATTACATATAATTAAAAATGAAGGAAATGTGAATTGTTATGATTGATATAATTTGTTCCTCAAAAAAAAAAAAAAAATGATTGATATAATTTAGTATACAAATATATTATTTGAATGACCACAAAAAAATGATTGATATAATTATATAGTATTTTCTATATTTTCGATTGCATGTATTATTAATTTTTCTTTTGTGTTTTGCTTCTCATTGAATGCACGACAAAACTTTAAGCTATTGCAACTTGGAATAAAATATGTGGAACAATTTTTTTTTTTTGGAGAACCTGGAACAAAATTATTAGTTGGTAACTTAGGAGAACATATATTTGGACATCTTTTATTTCAAAATTTTATCAAATATCAACTAACATGTTAAAATACATACTTGGCAATTTTTTATACAACTAACATGTTAGCTTTGCACATTATCAAATATCAACTAACATGCAAAATATATATTTTATATACACACACATTATGTGGTTGCCCAATTTTTTATTATTAAAATTTAATTACTAAGAAAATAAATTTATTTATTTGAAATATAAATAAATAATAAAAATTAAATAACTTATTTACAACCTTTGTTTGGTGGAAGGCTAAATGAATCAAGTTCTTAAAATCTTTGCTTAGGTGAAAGGTTGAATGAATAGTAATTTTTTTTTTCAAAGGAAGAGTGACACATGACATTAATCAAAAGATGGAAGGTTAAATAAAAATTTCTCTAACAATGTGTCGCATAGCAAAATCTTATACCTATACTTTCCTCCATAGAGTGTATATATATATACACACACTAGTCGCACATGCACATGGTGCATAAGATATATTATTAATTTGTGTAATTCAAATTTTGTTCTCTGAATTTTGTGCAAGTTAAATATTTGGATTAATTGTCTTTAAAAATATTACTTATATCAAAAGAATATTCAGTTTTAGGTGGATTTAACAAAACAAATTGAGTGTATTTAAGTCTTCTTGTGTGTATTACAACATTTATTTTCCACAATGCCCTAGCAATTGTTATATATACACACAGAAGGGGACTTTTTATTTTAATTTTTTATTTTATTTTATTTTATAGGAGACAATTGCTAGGGCATTGTGGAAAATAAATGATTATAGCATTGTTGATGCAAAATCAAATATATAATTGATTATCTTGGCTCCAACAAAAAAGAAATATAAATACCCACCAAACAAACCAAATGAAATATATATATATGTGTGTGTGTGTGTGTGTGTGTGTGTGTGTATAATCTTTCAATATTAATCGTCATAAAACACTTGTTAAAACTTATTTTTGGGAAAGAGAGGTTGTAGGAAAATCTAAGTGTGAATACGCATACACACATCTGCGTATGCATACTTAGAGTACATGAACACATGCTCTGAGTATGCGCACACATCCAGGATTCCAAAAACTATAAAAGGAAAGCTTTTTGGATATAAATTGGTGTAGAGTGAATCTCACATCATCTAGGAGCCACCACACACCTTTATATGACCACTGTAAAAAGCCATAGAAGGCACTTTTACAAAGGAGGACGAAAAAGATACAAGATTCACTAGGGAATAGTGAATCAAAGAGGGAGTTTTTACACTAGGGAGTTTTTACACTAAAACATCATCAAGTCAAGTTTTACTTGGTTGTATCTACTTTGGTCTTGGCCTTTGAGTTATAAAGTTTACTAACCTATTTACTTTTGTCATTGATTAGTCTAATTCAAGGGAATGGTCAAATCAAAGCTTTAGAGAGTTCTTATGTTGAGGTAAAGGTTCAAACTTTGGCTTTTCACTTTCTTTATTTTGTTGTTTATTTTTATGTTTTATTGCTTTGATGTGTTTGTGTTAACTTAGGTTTATTTCGTGTTCATATTAGAAGCATGATAGGTTGCTAGATTTCTTGTTTTATTTTATTTTTTGTTCGGTGTTGTTGGGTTTGAGTTTCTGGGCGCGTATGCGTGGGCATGCTTCATGCATGCGTGCACATACTCGTAGTGTACGAACGCATACAATTGGGATGCATACGCATACCCTATGTATGCGCACACACACTCATGTCCAGAAACTTAGATTTTGTTTTTCTTCTTTTTTACTTGTTTTCTTTCACATGTTTAGCCTCTATTTAGCCTGTTTTTCATATGTTTGATTTTTGGAGTTAGTGGTTTAACATGTTCTGTTTGGTTTTTGTTGATTGAATGTCATGAATATGCATATGAATCTGAACATGCATTGATGCATAGATACTGTGATGCAGTGAGGTAAGTTATGTATAAATCACTTGAACATGTATTTGAGTGCTTGAGCATGAGTTGTTTAATATGCTTGGTTGAATGACATGGGTTTGGATTGATGTTTGTGTTTTACCTTATCTTGTTGATATTACGGCCTTGTGATATGCTGCCCTTGGTGATATATGTGTGTGTGTGTGTGTGTGTGTGATAGATGAATGCCAGGTTTTTGGAATGATATGCCATGTTGATTGCTTTAGATGCATGTTAGAGTGTGTGTAAGTTTAGAATAGCATGTTAGAACACCCTTTGATGAGATTAGGATTTGGAATACAATAAGTGAAGGCAAAACAACAGGTTAGGTAGGGTTGATTGCCTAACACCTTTCCATCCCTATATCTAAACTCCGGACACGTGTTTTGATAAAGATTAGTCCTTCCACAATTGCGCTATATATATGGTTCCTAGACCTAATCTAGGCGGTTACTCCATTTACACCCTCCGCCATGGTCCACCTTAGGCCAATGTGTACTTCCTATGAGGAGAAACTAAAAAATCGTCATGGGTGCTTGCGCCCACAATGTGGTGCAAAATTGGACTTTAATTGAAATCCAATTTAGAATCTAATTGGAACGCTTCAATTTTTGTGTTCAATAATTTACTTGGTACAAAAAAATTAAAAATTAGATGGAACACGCGGCACAAAATTAAGAATCCAATTGAAGTCTAATTTGATTTGCTCTAAGCTTTGACTTTTAATGTATACTAGTGTATAGCTTCATGCATATGCATGGATACAATTAAAAACAACCACAATTATACCATTCAAATTATACATTTGTTTGAAAAGAGGTTCAAATTATACATGGTATTAGCTTACACTTTTTTTAAATCATACATTTCTAAAATGTAATGGTTTCTCATTAAACCTGATGACTTTTATGCTAAAAAGAAATCTGTTTATAAAAAACATGATAAACAAAAATTTGATAAAGGAAAATGCTTCAATTGTAGAAAATATGATCACTTTAGTAAAGAATGTAAACACAAACCTGGTAAATTGAAAAATATACTTAATATGTTAAATATTAATAATAGTGATAAAGAAGATTTGATTCAGATGCTTGAGTCATAATCTTCTGATTCATCTGATACTAAAATTTTAACTTTAAGTGGATCTAATTGTCGATATGCTAGTGAATCTTCTAATTCCCCTGATATTAAAACTGGTTGTTGAGATTCTTGTTGCAATACAAAAAATGTTTTAACAAAAAGTCACAAAACAATAAATATTTTAATCAAAGGAGAAGAACAAGAAAACTTGCTAATAAACTTGATAGGCCAAATTGATAACCTTGAGCTAAAAGAAGAATATCTTAAAAAGCTCAAGAAAACTATGATTAGGGAAGAACATGATTATAGAGTAAAAACAAAGATAAACTTTGATGAAACTCTGGAAAGATTTAATAATAAAAAAGTTCAAAGAAATAAGTATTAATGATTTACAACATGAAATTACTAATATTGAGAAGGAAATCATTGAATTAAAAAATATAAAAAGTAATAACATTGATTTAAAACAAGAAATACTAATTTTAAAAATTGATAAACTTCTTGATAATGAACATTCTGATAGTGAGCATGATGATGAGCATGATGATGAGCATAATGATGAAGATAGTCCTAGTCAACAAGCTGTTCTTTTTGATACTATTCTTATTAATACTAATAGACTTAGTCTGATTAACATGCTTATCCTAGCAGGTTCATGCTTGACCAGCCGTTTATTGTGTTTGAAGCAGGTTGTTTATCTTTTGATCTCTTGCTTGCCATTATAGCACTGTAGAAATTCATAGGTGAGAAAATCAGGGATAGAGTTTTGAGAACTTTTAATATATTCAATATCAATATAAAATTCACTTAAAATAGTTTGCCATTTGGCAAAAATATGTTTTGAAGCAATGTTTTCAAAACCTTTTTCTATAAAATATTTAGTACTTTTACAATCAATACGTAATTAAAACTTTCGGTTTAGTAAATCACTTTGAAATTTAGAAATACATAGTACTAAAGATAAAATTTCCTTTTTTTATAGTACTATAGTTAATTTTTACAGAATTCCAGACTCTAGAATGGAAGCGAACTATTTGTTTGTGTTAGGACATATGTAGTTGTTCAAGCTTGTGAACATATGTCATTATTTTATGTAGTTGGCTTATCCTTAGACAAAACGCACTTTACTTGTAATTGGGTAGAACTAGGATGGCAAAGAAACAGTGGTTCAAGATTAAGTGTTGAAGCCGTCAAAGTCTGTCCAAGATACAAGCAAGGAAGTGCTGGTTTTTAAATCTCGACACCTACCTCGACAGATACATCTATCGAGATTTAAAGAAGCTGTTTTGCCCGAGCCTCGATAGCTGGCTCGACACCTTTCGACACCTCTATCTGTCGAGATTTAAAGAAAACAGAATTCCAAGTCTGTTTCAAGTCCAATCCGTGTGTGTGTCTTTGGAACTTCTTTTCTCCTAACCCTAGACATATAAAAGGATTATTTTAAGGGCCGTCAAAGTAAGCAACAAGCAGAAATCACAAGACACAAGTTGCTTCTTCTCTATTCATGCAAATTGTGATTTGTGAGACAAAGTTCGTGCCCTAGTTCATCTCTGATGATTTGAAGAACTTTGCAGCCAACATTCTTTCTTCCTCAAGTTGGTGAGTGAGTCACGTACTTGGATTCGTGCAAAAGGAGTAAGTCGCGTACTGGGATCCGCGCATCACATTGGTTAGTCACGTACTGGGAGCCGTGCATTGAAAAGGAGAAATTGTCACTACAGAACAAGTCCAATTGGGTATTGGGGTAAGAGTTCAACTGTAGGTTGGTGAGGTACTGGGATTCCTTACTTGTAACTGCTTGTTGTGATAATAGTGGAGTTTCGGGAGTGGTGACCTTAAATCACCCGGTGGGGTTTTTGCCTTAGGGTTTTCCCCATTCGTGAACAAATCACCGTGTTATTTATTTTCCGCTGCATATCTTAGTTTGGTGATTTGTTTGTGCTGCCGTAAATTTGCATGTTAATTTGATTAATTAATAACTGGGCTATTTAATTAATCTTGGGGTCAACGCGTTGTGGCCTTTTTGGATTTTTTTTTGGACACGACTCGCAAACTCGACATGATACAACATGAAATTAGTAGGTTCTGAGTTGAGGTTTAATGAGTTTGTGTTATATTTGGGTTGAAATGACTGACTTATTTAATAAATGGGTTGGGTCAGTATCCATCACATGGAACTCGTTTGATCTGTCTGACCTGTTTAATTAAATGACATTTACCAATATACCTTTCAAACCCAAGGTATATAAACTTATTACTTGTTGTGGTTTTTTTTTTTTGGGACATATTATGACTGATTATTTGTGATATTGAGATATGTTTTAATTTTGAATGATTATTTGTAATGCACTTACTCGTTAGTTCTGAATTTTATATTAAAAATATTTATTTGTATGGTTTTTCATAATTTATATCAATTTGGTTAATACCAAAATTATTATTATTTTTTTCTTGGTTTTGATAAATTCTAATAAACAGGTTGATATGATTGACCCGTTTAATAAATGGGTTGTGTTAAAGTTGAGGAATCCTGACCTGTTTAATAAACATGTCGGTTTAGGGTTGCCCTATATAGTCAAATACTAATGAGTCGCCATGACACGAACCCGAACATGAACACAAATTGCAACCCCTATGTTAGGTTCTAAGAATTTATGATCTAAATATTTTAGAACTTCAATGTGTATATGTTGGTAAATCATGATCAAAACGTTTAGTAAAGTATGTTTAATGTAAAGTTGGAATCGATTAATTGTAGAAAATTACTATTCACTTTCTACAAGGCTCAATCAATCGAAAATTAGACTTGATTGCTTAAAGCTGGTGCAGATTGTTTTTCTGCAAAATTTTTCAACTCAGCTTAAGCCCGTTTGATGTGTAGGGTTTTATGGTTTCCTTAAGTATAAAAGGAAAAACCCTAGCCACATTTTTATGTTGTTGTTTATGTTGTATGTGTGAATTTCTTGTGAGATCTAGAGGTGTTTTCTTTCATACATACTTAGAGTTATCAAGATCGAGATTAAGATCGAGAGCTTGGTGATCGTTTCAGTTGCTACATAAAGAGCTTAAAAAAAAAACAAGTGGTATACTTGTGGATGCTATGGATTTGAGAAAAAAGTAGTTTGTGGACTCGAAGCTGTCATGTGGTTATGGTAGTGAATTTTCTACTTGAGGTAGTAATAGGATGCTAGTGGTCTAAGTTACTATTGTAAAACTTCAATTATTTCATAGTGGATCTGTTTTACATTGAGGATAGTTAGGTTAAATCTTCCCCAGGTTTTTTACCGATTTGGTTTTCCTGGATTACTATATTGTGTGTTATTTATTTTTCCACACTGCTTTGCATGATATGATTTACTTGTGTTAACCTAGATTTGAATAATTTATCTAAGTTAATCACTTGGCTAAATAACTAGGTTAAACAACTTGTGTTTTAAAAGGTCTAAAAACGTACACCTGAAGTCTGGGGAAACAAGTTGTTTCCAAATACTTTCATAACCAATGTCATAGGCATCAGTTTCAACAATTTTAAAGGCGCTAATAGTAGGAATACCAAGACAAGGTAAAGTTTTAGCTTGAGACTTAATTTGTTCAACAAGAGAAGTATGAATATAGGACCAAAGATCCAAGGAACCTTTGCAATTGTGTTTTATTAGTAATGACATTGGGAAATTTGTCAGCAAATTGAATCGCTTTGTCGATGGGACGAATTTGTCCTTTAGAAATATCATAGCCAAGGAAATAAACCTTTGTTTGAAATAGTTTGATTTTCTTAGTAGAGAAAACAAGACCATTATGTATAATGATATCAATAAACAAACACAAGTGTTTCCAATGTTCATCAATGGAATTTGAGTAAACAAGGACATCATCAATGTAAACAATATGGCTAAATGAATTAAAGATGTCATTCATAATGTTTTGAAATTCACTAGGGTCATTCTTTAGGCCAAAAGGCATAACATTCCAATTGTTGATGCTAACTTAGATGTTGTTCTTGCTAGAAAATGGTTTGTGGTGGGACAAGTTCTCCCACACCCAAGATGAGTGAAATGGCTAAAGGAATTAAAGATGTCCTTCATAATGTTTTGGAAATCATTGGGGCCATTCTTTAGGCCAAAAGGCATAACATTGCACTCATAATGCCCAAAGGGAATGGTGAAAGCAGTTTTATACTAATTAGTTTCACAAATTTGGACTTGCCAAAACACAGATTTCATGTTGAATTTAGAAAATACGACATCATCATTCAGTCTATGTATCAAGCCATTCTTATTAGGGATAGGATACCTATCCATTCTAATACTTTGTTCAAGGATTTGTGATTAATAACTAGGTGAGGAGTCCCTCATTCAATTTTAGCATTTTTTTTTTTAACATAGAAAGCAGCTTATGACCAAGGAGACTTGCTTTTTTTTTTTAAAATTTTTTTTATCCTGATTAGTTTCTGAACAAGCAAATCATGAATTTCTTTTTAGCAAACCTTAATAGTTTCGCTATTCATTTGAATAGGACGAGCTTTAGTAGGAATATTCTTTTCATCAAAATCCTTAACATATGGTAGCTTGACAATACGTTTTCTTCTATGCCAAAAAGCATTAGGAAGATCAAAACAGACTTCACCAATCAACTTTTTATTAAAATTATCAATTTTATATTGTAACAATTTATCATAGAGTTGTTTGACAATTCTTTTATATTTAACTTCTTGTTTTAAATAATTTAAATGTTTAGTTTTAGCATGGATCAAGTTTAAACAGTCACCAATATCAATTTCAAATCTAGAAGCAAACTTAAATTTTACCTTCTACCCAAAGGGATCAGTGGTGATACCATCATGTTCAGAAAGGAAAGGATATAAGGAATTAATGAAAAGAATTCCAAGAATTACTTTATCAGTTATGTTTTTAACCAGAATAGAAGGAATCTTGAAATAGACATTATCATGGCAAATATGAGCATTATTCAATTCATATTTAATCTTTATTTGAGTTCCATTAGTAGAAAACAGTTTCTCAATAAATTTTTCATAGAGTTCTCCTACGTCCAAGATATCATTAACAATGTTACATGAGATTTCCCTATTGCTTCTCATAGCACTATTAAATTTGCTGCACAAGTCAAAGCTCAAGTTTCGACTTACCCCCCTGTTTAGGCATTCATGCCTCGTCCTACTACATTTTCTAAGCCATCTACTAAGTCAAAAAAGAAGAGATCTACCTTCGATGGGCTTAGTAAAACCGCCTTGATTGCCTGGATAGAACAATATTGGAAAGACCAAGGAGAAGCTGCCAATGCCCATGGTGCCAAGTTTCCTGCTACCCTATTTGTTAGAAAATACAAGGTCATGGATCTTGAAATGACAATGTGTCAAGGAAGATGATGTTCATTTTTTGTAAATCAACAAGCATTTTTTCAACTTTCTCAATTGGTTTAGCCTGAGTGATTTTTAGGCTTAGATTTTGCCTTCTATTAGGTAAATCAATTAGAGGTTTTTCAATCTTAATAAAAGAAGGAGGTCTTTCAAAAGTTTCTTCAATACGATCAAGTTGTTGACCAATAACATATAAGAGTTATCAACAAAATTATTTTTTTAGTAGATATTGGTGTGTTTGCATCAACATCAACGACTTTGAAAGGGGAGGCCTTAACCTCAGTCACTTTATAGGTAATAATAACCGTCTCAAGGGGTGGGTGGCTGGATCTAACAACAATTTTGTCTTCTTTAACAAAATTTAATTTTTTTTTACCATATTCTGACATCTTCTTTGAATAAGAAATTTGGGGTTCAATCCCCGCCTACACCAAAAATTGATTGGTGTCTTGGTCTGATGATGAAGAGCTATCATCAGGAGCGGACGCCATATGTTGAAACTCTCTCAAAAAAAAAAATTACTTAAAATAAAATAAAATAAAATAAAAACAGTAGGTATTTTAACAAGATTTCAATAAAATATTAAAATTAAAAATTTACAAGAAGTAACAATAGATACAAGATTTGAACAGGATTTGGAAAAAGTTACAAGATTAAGACCTTCTTTAGGTAGCTTAGAAACTAAAGGGAATTTAAAACTACAAAAAAATAAGTTTTGCCTCTAACCTGAAAGAAACATCTCTTTTATAAGCAAAGTAAAACATTATTTAAATAATGAATAGTAAATAGTAAAATTGACTTTTTTACTATTCATATAAGCTCTTCAGTAAGTGGATGTAAGCAATGCTGTCAGCAAATTTGATGGTATGTGCTATTTGCAGTGGGAATCAACCCACGGGGGGAACAACCAGAATCCTAGTAGCAAGAAACAGTCTTTAACATGTCTTTTGACATGATGAGTGGGAATCAATGCAGCTTTAATAGGATAAGTGGGAATCAGTGCAGCTTTAACAAATTATTCATTGGCAGTAGGTTTAGCAATTTTGGCAACTTGTGTTGACAGAGTTAATCTTCAGCCAAGTCTAGTGTGGATACTATGTCATGCCCAAATAGTTCCTAGTTATAGGGATAATAAGGATTATCATCATTAGCAATAGAGGCTTATAAGGATGCCTTAGATTCTTGTTTATATTATATAATTTAGAATTTAATTGATTTTAGACTCTTTAGTTTTTACACCCAATAATTTACTAGTCACACAAATTAAAAACATAGATAGACATGTGGTGGAAAATTGGACTCTAATTAAAACCCAATTTAGAATCTAATTGGATTTGGACTCTTCGACCTTTACACTCAATAATTCACTTGGCACAAAATTAAAATTTAAATGGGACATGTAGCACAAAATTGAAAATCCAATTAAAATATAATTGGATTGTTCTCTAAGTTTGACTATTAAAATCTAAATAGTATGTAAACATATAGGACATAGTTCTACTAGGACATTTGAAGGTACTAAAATAGTTTTTTCTTACAATTTTCATAATGTTGGTTACACCAAGTTTCTCATTACGTTACTATTACGTATATAATTTTAAAAATCATTATTGGATACTACATATATAATATCAATTCGCAATTATTTTTTTTGAAATTTTACTAAATTAATTCTCAAAAAAAAAAATGTACTAAATTTAACACAAAATAAAATAAGAAATAGTATCTTCTAAATTGAATGGGAATAGGGGCAAGGGATTGTTTAGCTCAATTATAGTTTGTTACTTCCAATATTTTCGCATACAAAATATATGAATAGAAACAATAAAAAAATATGCTCATTAGTTTAAAGAAAATATAATAGCAAAAATCTAAACTATTTAATTTGTGTGGAAAGCTAACAAAAGCAAAATTCAATTTTAGTTCTAATTGAATTTTCTCTAAACTTTAGTTCAAAAAAAGTAATATATATATATATATATATATTATCTAATTAGTAATGGACCGTACATAGCAATGGTATATTACATAAATGACTTATAAATTCGAATTGTTTTTAGTTATAAAAAAGGCTCATAAATATAAAATCATCAAATTCTCTCTCCCTCTAATTTTATATATAGAGGTAGAGATATAATTATGTTTCTTATGGTTTATTTATACTGGATTCATCATTTTTTACACTAAATTAACTCAATTTGCACAAAAAACTAAAAAACATGGATTAGATAAGACACGTGGAGCAAAATTAAACTCTAATTGAAATCCAATTTTTATACTGAATTAACTTACTTGGCACAAAAATTTAAAAACTTAGATTAGATGTAACACGTGGTGCAAAATTAGACTTTAATTAAATTTCAATTTGAAGTTGAATTGGATTTTCTCGATATAGATTAGTATAGAAAATGTGTAACTCGAACCTATCTCATATATATATATATATATATATATATAGAGAGAGAGAGAGAGAGAGAGAGAGAGAGAGAGAGAGAGAGAGAGAGAGAGAGAGAGAGAGAGTTGGGACTGAAATCAAGTTCAACAATACCTAAGAAGATTTGCAGTGAAGCATAAGCCTTAAAAAGATATTTGGCAAGTTATTATCATCTTGATAAAAAAATATCTTCCCTCTTTTTGTGGCATTTCATAGTGGAATAATGTCTTCTGAGTTTTAATAACTAGTAATGTTTATTTCTTAATTTTATAATTGTTGAAAGTAGACACAATCATGTTTTTTCTTCAAAATTAAATTTTATAAGGATGTGGTATAAAACTTAAGTTTTACCCCTTCAATGCCAACATGCCATATCATTATATTAAATATTAAGGAATAGACACAATCATACTCAATCAATTCTAATACTCATTTGAAAATCCAAATTTTTTTTTTGAGTAAGCGATAATACTTATTAGAACACATACGAAAATGGTAATACTAGTGTTTTAAACCGAGTTTACAATACATTACGTAGCCATAGTATAACTACAAAATGGCACAACCTTTGTAGTTATAGTTGTGAAATGTTATTATGTGTGGTAGGATATATTGAATTTCAAGTAAAAAGTTGATATGGCAATCTTGTTAAGGACATATTTTATGTAGTTGGCTAATCCTTTGACAAACGCACTTTACTTGTATTTGGATAGATCTAGGATGTGTTTAATACTTCAAAAAACATGATTGTTCAAGTCTAGTATTAAAGCCATGAAGATTGGACCAAGAAACAAGTGAAGAAAAAGTGTTTACTAAAGTTAGACAGATAGCTGGACACCTGTTGGACACCTGCGGATAGCTGCTCAACACCTCTATCTGTCGAGGTTTAAAAAAGCTCAACAGCTTCTCGATCAATCAAGTAGCTATCGAGGTTACAGAAATAAGAAATTTCAGATCTGATTTTTGGGCCAGGCTTTTGTATTTGTGTAGGGTTTCTTTTCTTACAACCCTAGACATATATAAGGCTTATTTTAAAGGCCGTCACACAAGAGAATACAAGGAGAATACATGAAAAAGGTGACCGAAGTCTTATTCTCTCTAAAAGAAACTACTACATTTTTGCACCTTAGGGTTTTGTAACTAAGTGCTTCTTGATCTTCATTGTTGATGAAGTGAAGAACTTTGCAGCCAACATTCTTCTTCCTCAAGTTGGTGAGTGAGTCACGTACTGGGATTCGTGCAAAGGAGTGAGTCAAGTACTGGGATCTGTGCATCAAAGGGTGGCGTTCATATATTGAAGAGTTCAGAGGCTCTGAAGCGGTAGAAAGTTTCTATTGTAAGTTCATCTACGGGGATTGTAGAGTCTAGGGACAAAGGTTTTGTACTAAATCTGAAACTTCTCTTTACTATAGTGAATTGCTTTTCAGGAAGGTTTTCCCCCAGGTTTTTTTACTGTGAAACTGGTTGGTTTCATTGATTTTCCTGGGTCATCATATCTTGTCTTATTTACTTTTCCGTTGCACTTATATTTGACATGATATTGATGTTTGTTTGTTTGTTTGTTTGTTTTAACAAGTTTTATGCATAATAAATCTAATTAACAATTTGAGTTTAAAACTTGTTAATTCTATTAACTGGAGTCTAAATTTCCCAACAAATCTTTTATTGGATAGTATAAAATATAAGTTTTACAACCCATCCTTATCGAATTCAGACTCTCTTTCTTTTATTCGTTAGATTCTTTTTAATTATTAGTAAATGCTGAAAATATTAAACATTGAGTTGCAATTATAAATTTTTGCTCATTCATGATATTTTTAAATATAGATTAAATTATATAAGGATGTGGTATAAAACCAAAGTTTTATACATTCTAATCCTAATATGTCACATTATCTTATCACATATTAAAGAATAAATACAATTACACCCAATCAGTTCTAATATTCATTTGAAAATCTAATCTAATTGCGAGTTTATTGAGATGTTATTACATGTTCTATGATGTATGAGTTTTAAGTAAAAAGATAATGTGACAGTCTCTTATTAGAACATTGACAATAGTGGTGCTAAAAAGCTATTTTTAGCCCCACTATATACAACAAGGGTGTTGCAATAGTGATGGTATAGGTAAATTGTTTACCTACATTGATACAGTGCACAACCATATATATGGTTGTGCACTGTAGCTGAAAGCTAATTTTTTTTTTTTTTTTTAATTTTACCTCCATTTATTATATTATTTGTTTGTTTGTTTTTTTTCCTATTTCTTTTATCTCACTTCTGTCTCAACTCTCTCAACTCCCAACTCTCAGCTCTCAGCTCTCTGTCTCACCACCACCGGCCCACCCAAAGCTCAACGTCACCAACCCAACCGAAGCTCAACGTCATCGGCCCACGCCCTTGACCCACTTAGTCGAACCAAGCCGCTGACCCACTCCTTCGACCCACGTTGCATACCCATCTTGCTCACTCTTGAAGTCTTTACTTCGACCTTGCCAATTTGCCATCATAGACCCACGACAAGAGCTCCTCCTCCTTGCAGCTAGTAAGTCTCTCAAACTCTCACTCTCTCTACCTCAACTCTCACTTGCCTTGATTCTAAATCGGAATTGTTGATGATTCAGAATCATCGTGGGTCTGTGATATAACTAAAAGAAACATTAGAAACAAACATTAGATAATAAAAACATTAGATAGTGATATATTGTTGTAGAATGTGATATATTGTTGAGAATGGGTCTGTGATTGCTTTTTTTTTTGTTGGCTGGTTGTGTCTGAGGTATATTGTTGCAGTGTCATATAATTTTCATATTTATTGTTCATGAAATTTGTTATTAAATGATATACACCAATATTTGTAGTGATTGTGGTTGTGTTTTGTATTTTGTTGGCCGCTTGGTTGCTTTTTTTGTTTTTGTTTTTTTCCCTTGTTGTGGACTGGTGGTGATGGTAGTAGTGGTGGTGGTGGGTGTGGTTGTGGTTGATGGTGGAGTTGGTTGTGGTTGGTTGATGAAGTTTGTGGCAGATGTTTTTATTATTATAATGAGTTATTTGTATTAGTTTAATCAAAATAGCAAAAAATATAGATTCATTGATGTTGGGTGTGAAGAGGTAGAATAGATAAAATGACTTTTGTAGGTGCCAAATAGCTAAATTTCTAGCTCCGTTATTGTGGATGCTCTTAGATGGTGGTTTCACATTGCATCCTTACCAAATTCAGACTCTTCTATATATATATATATATATATATATATATATATATAATAGGTGAAGTAAAGAGAAATTCCAATTGGAATTCTAAATTAGAATTCTAATCTATTGTTGTGCCACGTGTCAATGTAAATATGAAATTGGGGTCTAATTTGTAATTTCGATGTGCTTCTTTTTGTTCTTTTTTTTTTCCACACCCGTGTATTTTTAAGTTCACCTCCCTTTTCTACACCCACGTATTTTCAGGTTCACCTCCCTTTTCCACACCCATGTATTTTCAGGTTCACATCTCTTTTCCGGTTCACCTCCCTTTTCCACACCTACATATTTTCAGGTTCACCTCTCTTTTCCATATGGAATTTCAAAAGAATCTCTTGGTATCAATGATGCATATGTTTGGGTATTTTTGTATCTTATATAAGAAGAGGTTGTCCAAATATTTCGATTGTACTTGTCTTTACAATTTTCATGGTCTTGGTTTATGCGCTGCAAAATGAATTCCAACTATTCCTAAGGTTTGATTATTGCTTTCTTTCATCTACCTATACTGTCGTTCCTTTTTGTGTAAATTTTTTATTGTTTAATTATATAATTTTGTGGTTTTCCTATGATTGATGTTGTATGTTTATTGTCTTTCATCTGCCTATACTTTCTTTCCTTTTTGTCAATAATTTTTATTGTTTAATTATAAAATTGTTTTGTTTTCCTATCATTGATGTTGCATATTTCTTTTCTTTTTCATAACACGTTATCAGCACGAGTCTCTACCTAATTTCAAAAGGAAGTTGTAGTCCCATTATTCTTCAAATATCAAAGATTATTTATGTAATTTTCTCAACCCATGGTAAGCTTTCTTTTAAGGAATTAGTATTTATCCTATTTGTTTGTCTTTATGTTTTATGTTCATAATTTTAGTGATTTTTAATTGATAAATGTTTTTTATGAGATTCATATTATTCTATTGTTATATATTGTTATGAGATACACGTTATGAGATTCACATTTAATTGATTAAAATATTTTGTTAAAAAAATGGTCTGTTATAAAGCAACTTAATCATAGTTATATGTACCGTGAATGAATCAACCTTGAATATATATGTCCATGTAGCATTCTTTCATTAGAATTTTGTATAATAGAAATATTTGTTAAAAAATTACATAATACTAAGTTTTATTAAACATGAATAAACTAAGTCTTTTAAACATGACTAAACTCTTGATTAATAAATAAATAAATAAATAAAAACCAACAGTATCACTAAAATAATAAAATGCAATATATTTATTGGTTTATTAAATTATATTCATTCCCGTGCAGTAGCATGGGTTACATACTAGTTTAAATAATGGGACATGAATACATATTGAAAGGATGCACTGGTAAAGCAAAATTGAATGAGAGATATGCTATCTATTATGGTAATTTTTTATTGCCTCATCGTGCATGTATAGCACGTGTGCATAGCATGGTTTTAAAAACCGGTACGATGAAAGAACCGAAAAAGGAGCTAATTTCTGGTTTTATGGTTAAACCGATGGTCGAACCGGTGAAGTCATAAATAATTTAATTATCATTTATTTAAATTATATAAATAATTAATAATTTTTTAATATACTAAAACTAACAAACCAATAGTAATAAATATGTTTCCTTTAAAAAAAAAAAATACAAGTATATAAGTATATAACATCTTTTTAAAGAATTTAACATAATAACATTACAAAACCATCATCCTTAACATAATAAACTTTCAACAAAACCAAATAAATAAGTTCATTAGTCATTATATTTACATCCAAATGGCAAATAACAAATAAGTTCATTACATCCAAATAGCAAATAAGTTTTAAAGTTTCAAACAATTATCTGTTAATTTCTATATGTATAGGTTTATGTTCAAATTACACTAGTCAAAAATAATAATAAAATTACATTACATGTTCTCTTCTCTCTCTAGAAACTAGCCAAATTAAATATAAATTTTAGATACAAATTTTGTTAGTGTTCTATTTGACGGCTTACAAGAATAAATTCAGTCTGTTCATAAAAAAAAAAAAAAAAAAAGAATAAACTTTGTCTATAATATGATTTAGGGCATTAGGATTGGTGGTGTTAAAAAAACTGCTATCTTTAGCACCATCAAATGCAAAAGTGAGACTCTATTAGTGGAGTTATAGCCAAAATTTTTGGCTTCTTTGCTACAAAGCACAACTAAAAGTTGTTGTGCACTGTAGCTCAAAGGAATAATGAAATAGTGATATTTTATTTGCCTCTTTAGCTAAATAATGTTTCTTGGTTTTTTTTTTTTTTTTTTCCCCGTTTTGTACATTCTCTGGTTCTTCAACCTCTCCCCTTTTGTTTTTCCTCTCTTCCTCTAGCCAATCCAAATCTTCCATAATAGCTCACCCTCTCCTTCTTATTTTTTTCCCTATTTTCCTTCACTCGTCGTCGACTCATTAGATTTGTCTAGTGTATAACCATTAGATTTGCCTAGCCACCAACCTATTAAAGCTCTATGCTTGGTCAAAGTGGTAGCAAAACAGCACCATGATCGGTGACAGCAGGAATTATGGGTTCATGGGTTTTGGATTATTGGGTTTGTGGGTTTCTGATAGGTTTTTTTTTTTTTTTTTGCTGGTGTTTTTGGTTCTTATTCGCATGGGTCTTTTCTGGGCAGAGTGAGGCGGGATGATCATGAGACTAAGATGAGAGAGTGATCTTATTAGGCTTAGGGTTAGTTTTTAGGATTTTATTGAGAACCAAAACGACGTAGTTTTAGTGGAAAAGTAAAAAAACTCCCAACCGGTCATTAACCGGTTCGACCACACCAGTTTTCGGTTCTCAAGTTGAACTGGCCGGTTTTTAATATTTACCAGTTTTAAGCCCATTTTCGATTTTTTACCATAACCGGATCGGATTAAAGGCCAGTTCTTGGTTGAACCGGCCGGTCCGGTTTTTAAAACTATGGCGCATAGGTGTTATTTTTTTCTTGGATTAATGTCAAAACATTTAATTTATCCCAATTCGAGGTTTATGTGTTTGTTCAACGATATTTAGGCATATTCTAATAATTGATATAGCTAAGAGTATGATGATACCTAGCACTACATACCCACACAAACTAATGATTTCAATACTATTTCAATTAAAAATTTTTGTTTAGTTTAAAGGAGATATATAAATTGACATCGTAAGTAAAAATTTTAGAAATGTCTCCTCCCAGTCCCCTCCAATTCTTCCACAAAAAAAAAAAAAAATCCAAGTGGACCAAAATGGACTAAACGGGACAGCATTGAACCAAATGAACAGAATTGGACCAATTCATTATTTTTGCATTATTTTGGTTGATATTCTGCAATAGCATTTTAGTATCATAGTTTACAATAAATGATAGATAGTTGAAAAATTTATGGTCAAGTTTAATGGGGAAATAATATAGGTGTAAAATTAAAAGAGAGAGAGAGAGAGAGCAAGAGAGAGAGAGAGAGAGAGAGAGAGAGAGAGAGAGCAAGAGAGAGAGAGAGAGAGTTGTTGTAAAACTAGTTGAGGACAAGGCATATTATAACTAGATGAAGACAACAATGAGTTGGTGCAATGTATGTATATCCTATTCGAACTATGATACCAAGAAAGAGCTTTAAAAAGTAGGATAAATTACCATTTTGGTCCTTAATGTTTACTTTGTGTTAAATTGGTCTCTAACGATTCAAAATGTGGCAATTGAATCCCTAATTTTTGGTAATGAGTCAAAATAGTCTCTAAAGTTAAGTTTTGGATGAAAAACCTTTATATCGCTGATGGCGATAGTAAAAAGTTATTTTTATGCCACTTGGGTTTCCACATTAACTGCCAGGTGGCTTGAATAAAAAAATTCTCTTTCAAAATTTTCTCACCAACCTAACACTTACTTTCCCAAGAAAATCCCCAAGGAAACCTAGGCTTTCTTGTAACAATGGCATCAAAGCATGATTCTTAGTCCCTCTCAAAGATCACCTTCATTAGATTGTGCTCTTTTGCCAACATTATTGCACACATTCATCGCACCGTATCTTTACTATTCTATGTTTCATCTTTCTCCACTCTGGCTCATCTTTCCTTTTCTCTTGTGCCGATGGATCTCATTTACATTGCTACACACTGAGAATATTTGGTTGATTTTTAATTTCTTTCTCCAAATCAATATTTTCATCGAATAGTACTTGATTTCTCACTTTCCAAATCCACATATGATCTATGACCATGGTTGCGAAGATTGTTAATTTTTCTTTCTATTGGTGGTCACTTGATGAGGGATTTTTGTTGCTAATTAGCGCTTCCACCTAAGTTTCATTGAGGATTCTTTTTGTTTTGTTTTGTTTATTTGTTTTTTTTTTTTGTATTTTTTTTTTCGCGCCATGTGTCCTATCTAATTTTTTAATTTTTGTGGCAAGTGAATTATTGGGTGCAAAAATCGAAGAGTCTAGATCTAATTAGATTCTAAATCATATATATATATATATATATAATTATGATTGTTTTTAATGTACTCATGTATATGCACAGGGTTACACACTAGTTCGATAAATGTTTCTCACTACACAACGGCTCCTAAGCCTTAGGCAGTGCCATCTCAAAAGTTTTATTGCTCTCTGCGAAGCTAGTTTCCAACTCCTGCCAATTTCTCTATAGTGTCCGAATCATCAAATATGCCCCCATCTGGATGTGAGAGACCACGCCCCGGTCCGTTTTGAATTGATTGGATTGGGCTAAACCCACGTGAATGGGTGGAGTCGTGTTATTGTCTCTCAAATTGGAGGTTCGACTGATTATATTTTTCTCTTTAGACTAAGAGTTTTACAATGGAGGCTCTACTTATTTAATTATTGAAAAAAAAAAAAAAACCATAATTGGAAAAATCATCATTTTATTGATTTGAGAATGAATGTACATTGATCATAGGAAATTACGTGGCTTTGGTCCTAGATACAATCTAAGATAAAGTACATGACTTTGTTCCCTAGTTACAGTATAAAGATTCAAAATTACATGGATAAGTATTTGATCTGCTAACCTTTGATCTAAGCTTAGACGTTATGTTACAAGATGGGAAGGAGTTAGGCACTGTAGACACTCAATTTCACACCCATAATTTAACCTTGGAAGGTGATCCAAAGAATCATTCTAAGTACCCAAAATCATGATTGTGTTTCATTCGTTAAGTCATCCATCACATATCATAAAAATTACCTTGAAACTCTAACAATCACGACAATATGTTTGGTTTCTAAGTCTGATAGTCGAATTAAAAGATATCACAAGATCAAGTTTTAATGGTTTATATGCATTCATTTGGGTGGAACTAATCACACGTGATTAATTGAAATTAATTTTGATTTATTAACAATTAAAATTAATTAAATGAATTTCTATGATTGGCGGTTTATTTTGATTAAAATAAGATTGGTTGCATGGGAATAAAAGAAATGATCTGATAATGTTAAAATTGAACTGATAATTAAGTTTTTAGGGTAATTATCTTTGAGATAATTGTTTTAAAGAATTAATTATCAATTTAAAATGAATTTTATCAAGGATACATGTCCAAGACACGTCCAAATACAATTCCCAACTTAGAAAAATGCCGAGAAGAGTCCAAAATGTGCAAGGAAACAAATTCTGGATGAAGCTGACAAGAGTGCCAATCAGCACTTCAACAGTGCAGAGCGACACTTGTGAAGTACCAATCGACACTTGGGAAGTGCCAATCCGCACTTCAACAATGCCAATTGGCACAAATTGCTAAATTGGCCCAGATACGTTCTATTCAAGTCAAAACTCATCAAATTTGATTTTTTAGGGATAAAATCTGACCTAACTCATGTCTGTTGACTTCAAAAGCAACCCTAGCTTAGTTTTTAAGCAAATCTCCTTAGTTTATAGAGGAGGAAACCCAAAATTCATCACCACTATTCTCCTTAATGTAAAAGAAACTCTGGAAGTTTTACTTTAAGATTTTCTTTTTTGTTAAGTGGCAATTCTTTGGATCTTAGAGAGATCCATTCTCTATGACTTCTAAAGTAATTCCCCATTTTGTTTAATTATTCATGCAAGTAAGTAATTAGTTTATGAGTTCCTTTCTTTCTATATTATAATGATTCACATGTATGTTTTAATGCTTGTTCAAGTTTATTCTAGTCAGACTTAATTTGTGATAGTGCATCTCGACAATTAAAACTTGATTTGACGATAACTTTTAATTCGATGGTCCGACTAAGGCTTATAACCAATCAATTTGATCGTTATAACATCAAGACCACTTTGATGAAATGAAACTAAGAATCTATAGACTGCAATTAAAATGTTTATTTCCAAGGTGAAATTACTCTTTTACCCTCCAAGTGATGTTAAATGCGGGTTGCAAAATAGGGTGTCAACACCCAGCATTTTTTTATCGCTAGTTGTGTCAATATCGGCCTTCATTTTGAACTTCTACCCAAACTGTCCTTTTGGAACGTATAGATGGAAATGAGTTCTCCATTATTTGAGTGTTCATTGATTCATCTTCGCATGGCCCCCTAACTTTTATCATGATCAATGGGAACGTCTAATGTTAGTATTTCACACTTGTTCACATTCACTGCTTCACACACACATCCATAATTAATCACTATTTTCAGAACCAGACCAGATCGAGAGGTCGGACAGTGAAAACCGGGAACTGCGATGAAAACCGAATTTTTAAGCGTAAAGAACCGTATTTTTAGTTAATTCCGTGAACCTCTAAAACTGGGGTTGGACCGCTCGAACTGGTCAAGAACCGTGCGCTCCAACCCCTTAGATTTTTTTTTTTTTTAATAAAAACAACTTAACACAATTTTATTCTACTTAATTAAATTATCCATCTCTTACAAGGAATTAAAAAAAAAATTATAATTAAAATCCTTCAAAGATATTCAACTTTACTGCAAAAATTTATCCTAAATTTTAATGTTTTCATGGTTATTATTTTATTTTATTAACTGTCTTATTTAATTATTAAATATATGCTTGAAAATCATTAAATTTCCCACACATATATAGATATATTAGTCAATTTTGCTAGTTTTATAAATTTAATATCTATATTTAGGCTTTAATTAATTAATAAATTAATTATGACATCATCACGGTTCGACTCCGATTCAACCTAGGTTCGACCTCAAAAACCTTGAACCTCTCCCTTTTACGATTTAATGAACGGTCCGAGTTTCAAAACCTAATTAGTAAGAAAGTCTATATTTTAAAACATAAAAAAGTGTGAGAATCAAAGTAAACTCTCCCACCATCCATCAATGTTTTTGACTTGCCATGTCCCTCACTCATCAAAAGCTCCCTCTCCATTAAAAGGCTTTGTACCATTAGCATTTATTATTGCATATTATTGCCGACTAATTTGGAATCGTCACCATATGTACAACTGTTGAACTTACACCCTCTTCATTTGAAAATTTCCCTTTCTTTTACATCCTTATGATTAACATCCACAACTAGTTGTTGCCCATTACTAGCATTAAATTTATGTTTCTTTCAGGCGTTACATTGCTGGAATGGGTAAGGGTGCAATTACACCCTTTTCCTCACAAAATTTTTTATGATTTCCACTTATTTACTTTTAATTTTTCTTACTTTTTTATTTTATTTTATTTAATGGTTGAGATTGAAAAAATAGTCATATCAAACTGATACAGAAAATGGGATTGATGTATTTGGAAAGATGAAACTAACCAAACACACACAAGGTTGATAAATATCGCACCACCTAGGTACAGTACTAATGTGATACAAATTATCACCATCAAAAGGAATTTTACTAGAATACAGGGTTTAAATAAGTTAATCACTCAGTGGAATCCACCAAATAGGTTTAGAACAAGACTCACCACCCAAAGGAAATTCACCTAAGAAACAAGACTTGAAAGTAGAAAAATTCACTAAGTTTATGCAAAACACACATTGATTTATTAATTGGAGCCAAATTATTTATATAGTAACTTAGAACAGCTCTCTAAGCATAGAAGAACCAAAATACCATTTAAAAGAAACTAGTAAAATGGTAAAGTACTTCTCTACCTTGATAGCTAAAGCATAATGACCATTAGCCACGTTAGCATTTTGACACAATAACAAAATATTAGGGACTAAACTAACACATTTGAAACATTAGGGACCAATTTGGCACATAGTGTAAATGTTAGTGTCGACGCTTGGCCTCGATTTGAATGGTAGAAGAAAAACCGCTGCTGTTGTCACAGGCCCTCGTTCGACCACCTGCCGTGGCGATAGCTCCCACGTGCGTAGGGCCCGGTTGAAGGGTCCCTCTTAAAATGTGTTAGGACATATGTAGTTCAAGTCTGTGAACATATGTCACTATTTTATGTAATTGACTTATCCTTAGACAAAACGCACTTTACTTGTAATTGGGTAGATTTAGGATGAGTTTAACACTTTAGTTCAAGGTTAAGTGTTGAAGCCGTCAAAGTCTGTCCAAGAAACAAGCTGGGAAGTGCAAGATTTTAAAGCTCGACACATACCTCGACAGATACATCTATCGAGCTTTAAAGAAGCTGTTTTGCCCGAGCCTCGACAGCTATCTCGACACCTCTCGACACCTCTATCTGTCGAGAATTAAAGAAAACAGATTTCCAGGTCTGTTTCAAGTCTAATCCGTGAGTGTGTCTTTGAGACTTCTTTTCTCCTAACCCTAGACATATAAAAGGATTATTTTAAGGGCCGTCAAAAGAGAGATCACAGAAAACAAGTTGCACATTCTTTGAGAACTCGTTGTTCATGCAATTTGTGATCTGACAGACAAAGTTCGTGCCCTAGTTCATCCTTGATGATTTGAAGAACTTTGCAGCCAACTCTCTCTCTCTCCATAGTTGGTAATTGAAGTCGCGTACTGGGATCCGCGCATCTAGTTAGTCACGTACTTGGGAGCCGTGCATTAAAAGGAGAAACTGTCACTACAGAACAAGTCCAATTGGGTATTGGGGTAAGAGTTCAACTGTAGGTTGGTGAGGTACTTGGGATTCCTTACTTGTAACTGCTTGTTGTGATAATAGTGGAGTTTCGGGAGTGGTGACCTTAAATCACCCAGTGGGGTTTTTGCCGTAAGGTTTTCCCCATTCGTGAACAAATCACCGTGTTATTTACTTTCCGCTGCTTAACTTAGTTTCGGTGATTTGTTTGTGCTGCCACGTGATATTGCATGATTAATTTGATTAATTAAAAACTAGGCTAATTAATTAATCTAAATTATCACAAGGGGTCAACGCGTTTGTGGCCTGTCAAAATGGTTGTGGTGTATGCGCACGTGCGTGATTCACATGGAGCTTCGAGTGCTTTCTCTCTTTCTTGATGGAGGAAGGTAGGTCTACCTTTGGTGTTATGGCAGGAATCTGTGCCAAATTTTATGTGATTACCAAAGATGAGTGGAGTCGCCACCAATCATTGAATTTTTCTAAGGTGTGATTAGTCACCTGTTTCTATTTGATTTTATTACCAATCCTAGGTTAAGAAAAATGTCATTTTTCCTAATCTAATGTGGATGGCAAAAAATCTTGATTCTTAGGTTCGAAAGTTTGGTTACATGTGGGGAAGGTGTTAGACACCCTACAATGCCTGTCCAAGGACAGTCCTTTATTTTGACAAAACCTTAATTTTTGGCAATTGGCAGTAAAAGCATGATTTTGGCAAAGGCTTTCGGGGCTTTGCATGCATGGGGGCTTTGAGGTTTTTCTTTTGAGTAGGTGTGGTCCCAATCTATGCTTTCCTAAGGCGTTTGACCAAAGTACCAGATTTCCACAGCAAAAATCCGGCGACATGTCACCTTACTTTCACGGCGAAAATTAGGCATCACTTGCCTTAGGTGACATAGACTGTGACAATCACATCGAAATGGGGCAAGCAGGTATATACATACATACATCATGCACAATGCAAGCACACGGAGTAGGAAAGTAAATACCTACATCCCTAGAGCATGACCCAAAATATAAGTGCAGAAAAATAAATAGGGGTCACCATACTCTAGAGATGAGGACGAATGGTACAAAGCATGATATACCTAATACAAACCATCTAGGGGAGAAAGGGAGGAGGAAGGAAAGAGGTTTAAAAGAGTACAAAACCAAAAGGAAAGGCTAAACCCAAAACCAAAGGGAAAAGCTAAAACCTAAACCTACTGAACACAGCTGCCTAGCTTATATCCACACACTTGCATCCTTGCCCTTTTTGCTTCTGCCTGGGAGGCTATGCCCTAGCTCCAAGTGCCCTCGCTCCATGTGTGTACATGCAAAGGCAAAGACCAGAAACCAATAGACAAGTAATAGAAGGAAAAGATGCAGAAAGTATATGAGAGAGGCAGAAAGTATATGAGAGAGGCAGAAAGTATATGAGAGAGGCAGAAAACAGATAAGCATGATAGACATGGCAAGCATAGCACGAGAAAGCAAGCAAGCAAGCAAGAAGGCAACCAAGCAAGAGAGCAAACAAAAGGTGGTGTCTACGAAGGACAAATGTAGGCTTGGATCAAATGTTCATAACTTCATTGTGTTAAAGTATGGACGACACACTAGTAAGCAAGCATTATGCATGGACATGTAAGCAAGCGTTCAAAGATGCATAGAAAGCCAAGGGGTGGCATAAACAAGCATGGTAGGCATATCATCGCATGGAGTGGAAAAGGGAAGGGCACGTAAGGACCAACCCAACATCCGAAGATGCCTCCCAAATGGTTACATCCCAAACAAGAACAAGCCTGCGGAGGGCATCAAATATGGCGAAGCCTAGAACAAGAGAAGCTAACACATGTATAAAGCATAGAAGAAAGCAAGCATAGAAATGGAAATAGGGTGATCCAAATCCTTTGATGTGGGCCTCGGTATGGATGATGACAAAGACCATTGGGTCTAGATTAGGTCCTAGTCATTAGGCCAAAAATACAAGAAAGAAAGATAAAGCGACAAAAGGACTACAATAGCACATGGCATGACAGACATAGCCTAGGTCTAGGTACACAAATGTGGCATAGAGTGCACAAGCGCATGGAAGATGGCATAAAGTATGTGAAGGACACAGATCCCAGTACACAAGCATGTGTAAACATAGATCTAGGCATAGGCATGGCAACATGTGTGTAAATGTGTGGAAGTTTAGCACAAAGACATGGTAGAACATGGATCCAAGTATATGGACATGTATGGATGCGGGTCTAAGCATAAAACATGGCAAAAAGAACATAAACACATAGATCTGAGCAAAGTATGACAAGCATGTAAGCACATAACCCTAGCATCAACATAGAGCAAAAAGAGGAACGAGGATGTAGATCTAAGCATAAAGCATGGCACAAGACATAACAACCAAGAGATTTAAGCTAGAAACATAAATAAAACGAAAAAACATGCTAAAGAAAGCAATAAAACATATTATTCAAGCGAAAATAACAAGATAAATGCTAGAAAAAGATTTAGAAGGTTAAGGGTGTGAATGATTGCTAGACATCCACACCTCTAAAATCCAAATCCAAAGTTTAGAACCAAGGAAAGGAAGATTGGGTATAAGAACAATACTTGTGCTTTAGGTGAAGAAGGAAGAACTAAGAAGCTTTGATGTGTTTTTTGTTAGGTGTTTTTTGGTGTTTGGAAGAGAGAAAAAATGTGTAGAGAAGCTGGGCAGAGAGCAAAAAATCAAAAAATGTCTTCTTTTCTGGTCTGAGGGATTGATCTTGACTCTCTTGGATAGATTTTCACTTCCTGTTTTTGAAAAGGTATGGATCTTAAAAATCCAACGGTCGGATCAAAAGTTATGGCTCTCAGAAGTTTGCAGTGCATCAATCGGTGCGTCATCTCGGTTTTCGTGATATCTTGGCCATTCTAACTCCAATTTCGATCCATCAGTAGTCATTGGAACGTGAATTTGAAAATCTCTGCAATTAGGGTTTTAACCCGTTCTAAGAGCCGGATCAAAAATAGGGTTTTTAGGTCCACCTAAGATTAGGAATGGCAATGTTTGCCCGACCTGCGGGTACCCGGCTCAGCCCGATAAAGAATAGGGTCGGGTTTAGGTTCTTAAAAAAAAAAACCCTAAATGGGTCTGGGTCGGGTTCGGATTTTAATAAAAACCCGGCCCCGACCCGACCTGGTTATATACTTAAGCACTAAAATACCCTCATATATATTTAGTTATAAACCCTACGGTCCCTACCATTTCATATCCTTTCACATTTTTTAGCCTCCCCACTTTCCTTTCCCTCTCTCTCTCACTCTCCTCTCCCACTCTTACTCACTCACTCTCCTCTCCTTTGACCACTACAGCCACAACCAAGCTCACTCACTCTCCTCTCTTCTCACCACGACAACCCCAACCAAGCCCAGAAAACTCGAACAAAGGCGATGCAGGTGTAGCATCATCCAATGGACATTTCGTACTCAACATGTCCTTCACCTCTAATCGAAACCCCCACAATTTCTCAGCGAATTCAAAGCCACCAAACCCTCAAACAACTTATCATTGAAGAATATCTATTGTAATTATTTTTATTTAAACATATATTCAATGATTTATGTGTTTGTGATTTTGGGATTTCTGTGTTTGTGATTTTGGGTTTGTGAATTGTGATTTTTTGGCTCTGTTTAGTTATCGAGAAAGTGTGAGAAAAAAGAGGAATCGTTAGAGTTTTAATTATTCATTTCTTTGATTCAATTCTCGTATTTTTTTGGTTTTTATTTTGATTTTGAGGTTTTTGAATAATTTTAGCTACTAAACTGTGATTAGATTTTCGTTATGGCTCTATTTAGGCTTCAATTTTTTTTTTTTTGCTTGGGTTATGGATTGGCTTAAACGGGGCCCGGCGGGGGGGGGGGGGTCTAGGCCCCGGGAAAAAAATCCGTTTAAGAAACGGGCTGGGTTCGTGTATGAAAAAACCTAGCTCGAACCCAACCCGTTGCCATTCCTACCTAGGATCTACTTTAGGTCAAACTTGGTCAAAGTTGTCAAAATTCTCTGAGAAGCTCAAGTTTGATGTAAAAATATGAAAAATATTATTTTGTGAGGGTTTTGACCTTGTTCAAGCTTCGGTTAAACCTAGGGCTGACTAGGGGTATTTTGGTCATTTTAGCTGAAAAAGGTACTTCGAGTGCTCCGGTGCCCGAACGGGTTGTGCCACGTTGTTTTGGATGTTTTCGCAGCCCCATAGAAAGAGAATGATATTTTTGGATTGGGTTTGGTACGTAAATCGAGGGCAAATAAAATACAGTATCATCAGTTAGAAAATAAAATGGTATTTTACCCTAAAACGAATTGTTGCATATTTCATTTGATGAATTTCACACATCATAAATTTCATGGACTAAATCTATTATAGAATACAATTTAATATTATTTTATAAACAATATTTTTTATATATTGAAATTACATTGGGCATATTGATAGATAAACTTTTTACAAGGGTCACAACAACTGTTACATTGAGAGTGGGTTTTAGTTTTCTCAATGAAAGTATTGAGTTTGGGTGATAACCAAATGTGTATGCACCTCTAAAGAGGTTGTCGTTGTATGTATTAATTGAAATTTGGATGAGCAACATAAGTACATTCTGAATAGTAGTAGAACCAATGCTTTAGTTCTCATTCTTCTTCACATATATCACAAGAATATTCACCAGAGTCATCTTTAGTAGAATAGCAAAGAGTTAATGGCAAAGAGTTAATGGATATTAATGTTTATTGTACGTTGCAAAAAGTGGTAGTGTTGCACATATAAAGTCCAATGCAAATTCACAAGTGGTACATTGGAATGCATAGTATCCTTTAGCACCACAAGCAGTGCAGCTTTGTAAATTACTTGTGTTGGAGAGGAGAAGTTGGTGCTCATGACTTTCATGAGTAATGATTTTTGATGTCAAACAATATTGAATATCAAGTTTAAATATGCATGTCTCACAAGTATAGATAAAACCATTGCAACGCCAACCACATGAATAACACGCAAATGTCTTAGCCCTATTAGGTGATTTTGCGAGAAGGGTGAGTGGGTGTCGATGAAGCGGGTGTCATTTCTTTTTTTGGGTAATTTTGCACAAGATTCATGAAGAAAGAAGTTACACTTTACACAACTATAGAAAGGAGGGAGAATGTCTTGTGCACATTCATTGCATTTTTGGTTATTTTGAGCCTCATTAGCAAACTTTAAGCCAGGCTCATGACTAAAGTGTACGATTTCTGTGGCTATTTGAGTTCCATCCTCTCTTTTGATGATTTTTTTGACTTTGTAAGTTATTAAGTCAACTAATTCATCGAGCTTTGAATCTTTATCTTTATATTTATGTTCCAAAAAATTTATGTCCTCCACATTTTTTGTGGCCAAAGAGCAATTGAGATGGGAAACAAAATTGCATTTGTAGCAATACTAAAGCCCATAATGTGTGTCTACTTTTTGAACACAAAGTTGACAAAATCGTGAGTTAAATTGATGGAATTCAAGAAAAGAATGGGTTCGGTGGAGCGGATGCTTGTGACATATAACTTTGACTCTTCGTAGGTAAAAAGCATAACTTCTATGGATCCAAAAACTACATGAAGCACATAGATTAGGGACATCCTTTCCTTTTTTTCCCACAAATGTCACAAGTGAACTTGATTAACTTGCCAAGGGAGTCAATGTGTGGCCATAGAATTCGACTTCAAGTTGTAAAATAGAAAATCAGATGTGAAGGTTAAAGTTGCAATAGTAACATTAATAAGTGTATTCATCATGAGTTTCTTTACAGATTTCACATTTTCCATATTCTTCATATTTGCCATATTCTTCGTACCGATATATACTTTCGTTAAAAAGAATAAGATGATATATTGGATGTAGAGGGTGGTGCACTCCAAGGGGTAGTTCTACACATAATTTATGATGAAGGAACGTATACCTATCACATTGTATACAACTATAACTAGGACCAAGGGATGTTCTGGATGGCAAAAATGCTGACAATATAACATCCAATTTTTTTAGAAAAAGAAAAGAACATCACAAAGGAAAACAAATAGAGAAAGAGGTGTGAGAATTGGTCTTGAGTCTAGTAGATTTTTTTTTTATTGCTCAATTTCTATGTGGAAGACCAATTTTTAAGTTTTCTTTTGCTTGCAAGCTTGAGGTAGGGCTTGGTGGCTCTAGGATTTTAAGAAAGTTGAAGTCTTTTGTGTGTGTGTGTGTGTGTGTGTTGTTTATGCTGTGTAGGAGTATGCAAAGAATTTGGGCATGGTTGGTGTTTTATTGGCGTGATTAAGCAGCACATAAGGTGTTTAATATTAGGTGTAATACCTAGGAAAAAAAGACTTAAAAAGTGGGGTATTTATGTAAACCTTTTTTTGTGGGGTCAATTTTTAT
Source organism: Castanopsis chinensis (assembly GCA_032878915.1). Lineage (NCBI taxonomy): Eukaryota > Viridiplantae > Streptophyta > Magnoliopsida > Fagales > Fagaceae > Castanopsis > Castanopsis chinensis. The sequence continues at coordinate 8,384,744 of JAVQMG010000083.1, read as the reverse complement.
AATTAATATTACTAAGGAAGTTTTTAAAAAAGAAGGTTGAAATCCTAGCTATTTATAAGCTAATTATGTCAGTGTATATCTACAGATGTTTTGAGAGAGAAGACTTCTCATGATATTCAAGTAGAGAAAAACAAATATCACACTTGAGGTAAGAGCTTAAGAAATCTCATCATTTGTAAAAATCTTAGTCTTATATGAAATTAGACAATTTATATGGGTATTTTAGCCAATAGTAAGACTATCTAAATATCCTATGAGTTTTATGATGTAAATGAAGAAGGGTTTAGGCTTAAATCTTTGGGAATCAGGTGTTAAATCTTCTCGGTAAGAGCACTAGCATTGGTGGTGTAAAACCCCCTAAATTGATATTTAACCTCTTAACACCAAAAACTAGTCATTATCCGGGTTCTTAAACCTAAATATTTTTACACCTTGCTATAGTAAATTCCTACTTTCACACATTAATGTAGCAAGTTTCTAAAACTAAAAAAATTATATTTTATTAAACCCACTCTCCTCACATTATCTCTTTATCATGTTTGCCTCCCTTTCTATTCTCTCTCTCTCTCTCTCTCTCTCTCTCATCTCAGCCTTTCTTTCACTTTCCTTAGCCTCCCTATCATCTCAGCCTCCCTCTCTCCTTTGCTTCCCTCTTATTCATCTTCGCCTCCATCTCTATCTGCCTCCCTCTCTCTCCGTCTCCCTTTTTATCCCTGGTGGATTTGTGGGTTCTTGTGGGTATTTTCGGTGATTATGGTGGTTGCTGGCACCTACTAGTGGTGTGAGGGTAGCAGTTGTGGATTTGGCAATGATGGTTGATATGTTTTTTGTGGTTGGTGGTAGTAGGTTGCATTTCCTATTTGGTTTTGGTTTTTGTTGTTTGTTTTTTTATTTTATTTTACTTTATTTGGGTTTATGGGTATGGATTTGGCAGTGGTGGCTGTTGATGCTGGTGGTGGAGGTGGTGGTGGTGTTGCTGGATTCTAGGTGGGTTTGGTGGCTGCTGTGGTTAAGTTTAGTTTTTTTGTTTTTGGTTATTGGTTTGATTTTGGGATGGGTTTTGATTGGGGTGGTGGTGGTTGGTTCTAATTGTGGTGGCAACTGATTATATTTGTGGCTAAAGAAAGAAGGAGACAGAGAGGATGAGAGAGACATGGGAAGAGAGATAAAAGGAGTGAAATGAGTTAAAAATTGAATAGTATTGAGTTTGATGTAAAAAAATAAGAAATGAGATGCTGGATGAATTTTAAAATGATATTGTAAAGTAGATAAAGTAACCTTTTAGATGGAAAAATGACAAATTTTTAGACTTAGATGCTAATGCTCTAATATGGTTCGATGTACTGTGTTGCATTTTTTTTTTTTTTTTTTATACAAGATAAAATTCCTACTTTAACCTAATTTTAGTGTATATGTGTGTGAAGCTCCCTCTTGGAGACTTGAACCCCGGCCCTTGCCCCCCACACCCCACACCCTACGAGTACTTATACTTGTGGAGTGACCATCGCACCAAGGGTGTGTGGTAGTTGTACTGTGTTGCATTTAATTGTGGATAGAAACTACAATTTCTATGTTTGATTTGGTGACTATTGATCCAATAGACTACACACACACACACACAAAGGTTCTGAAATACATAAGATGGGTCCTGTGTTCCCTTTTCACAGGTGATACTACTTTGTATTTCTAGCATAAGTCATATATCCTATATTGGCAAGGATTTCTAGCTTTGATCTAAGTACTGCTGAAAATGAGCCGAGCTTTGCCGATTAGTGCTTGTTTGAGTTTAGCTTGTCATCAAAAGCCTAAAGCTTGAGATTGGCTCAAGATCGTGACAAGCCTAGAATAATGTTTGAGCTTGAGCTCGTGGGAAAATAAAAAAGTTTAATTTTGGCTTGGCTTGGCTTGATTAATTAGTCAAGTCAAGCTTGAGCATTAATCAAGCCAAGCTTGAGCTTGATATCAAGTCCAAACTCAAGCTTAAGTCAAGCTTTTGAGTTTGAGATCTAACAAAATTACATTAGGGAATACTTAAATCTTCCAAATCAAGTTTTTAAAAAATAGCATAATCATTTTAACATGCTTCTAGTCCCCTTTATGATTAGCTATTGTTCAAATTACAATTATACATAATTAAATTCATTCTTCATTGTCTATAGTTTTAGCATTTATTCAAAGCACAAATTTTGCATCCACATTAGATCAAAACTTGTTTGTAACTATTATGAATGATATAGGGAAGGACCATATGTGGCCCACTTGAAATTTTTTTTTCATTTAAAAAAAATCTAACTAAAGTCTAAACTCTAAAGTGGTTCATGGTCAGTTTAGAGGTAAGAAAAAAAAAGGTAATAGGTAGTAGTCCCATGTTGGTCATGTCATTATTAAGATATGTGTAATAGGTTTATTAAACAAACACATATGAAGCTTATAAATGAGTCTATGCTCAACTTGTTTTGTATCCAGCCTCATACCTCACGATCTTGTTTATTAAAAAATTGTTTTGCTTGGGCTTGGCTTGCTTATTAAACAAGCCAAAAACTAAGACTCAAACTTGGGTTATTTATAAACAAACAAATATGAACAAGCTTTTTTTTAAGTCGAGTCCGAGTTGTCTAGGAATTAATGGTGGCACGAAAGTAAAAAAAAAATGTGAATATCTAGACTCTAGGTTGTGAGATATTAGTAGCGGAAAATTTTTGGATACTTTAGAAGTTTCTCTTTTGGTCAGTACCATTGCAAGTTTTTTTTTTTTTTTTTTTAATTATGGTTATTGAGTAAATAGTACACGAAAATATGTTTTAGGTGATATTTAAGTATTTTAGAGGAAATGTCAGGGAGGAGTGCATATCATGGTGTGGTAGTTGAGGTAAGTAACCTTCTCCTAATTCGTTTTATTTTTGCTTATACTATTGTATTATTAGGTACCGAATATTGTTTTACAATTGTTACAGTGTTTATTTTAATCGTGTTAGCAATATATGTTTAATATAAGAATAAGAAATCATCATAAATATATTTAATTTCGCTATATATAATTTTACACAAGTAGTTAAATGAGATATATTTTTGTTTGAATTATGTTTTTGGATGTTCTAACTATGCCCTGAATCTCTGATACCCAACCAATGAGAGTTATTCATTGGTATCCAAACTAGTTTCATCTATAGCATGACAAGCTTATCGTGTTTTTGGACCTAGCTAATGAGGAATATATATTAGCACGTAACTAGTTTCATCTAAATCTGATGCCTAGTCACGAGGATATAATGTAACCATAGTCATATATATAAGATTGTTAAGAATGTGAATATCTTTGAATATATGAACTATTTTAAGTCCATGAAACTTCTTATGTTTTCAGAATCTACATTATATATATAGTATAACCTTAATACATGTGAAATATTTGAACTTATGCACAATGTATTATTTTGTCAATCTATATGCTTGTTTCAACTAGTTAGGATTTGATTACTTATTGAGTTGTCAACTCACCCCTCTTTGCCATTTCAGATTCTGATCCTAAAGAGTAGCATATTTATGGGTTTCTGCTAGGATGTGCGCATGAGTGAAGTTTAGAATTTGCTGGAATAAGATTTAGACTTTTATGTTTAAAAATTACCTTTTGTTTAGACTCTTATCTTATGAGATTTAGTCTCTTGTTAATAGTGATGGAGATTATTATTATTTTGGACTTTTGTGCTTAATTTGATTTGATTTGATTTAATATGGCAATTGTCGAGGTTTATTATTGCTCTCTAAAGACATTGCATGCTTATAACGTGAAAAAACTAGTAAGTGTGTGGCTATTGTTATGTGCTTAGCCCTCCTGGTTAGGTTTAGGGCTTGACAATATTTATGGTATAAGAGTCAGCCCGGTAACATTATGTGGGCTTAGAGATATTACCCCACAAAATGGGCCCTAATGAGAATGTCGGGGATTTAAGTGGGGGAGATACAATGAGTTGGTGCAATGTATGTATATCTTATTTGAACTATGATACCAAGAAAGTGCTTTAAAAAGTAAGGTAAATTACCATTTTGGTTCCTAATGTTTACACTATGTTAAATTGGTCTCTAACGATTCAAATGTGTCAATTTAATCCTTAATTTTTTGGTATTGTGTCAAAATAGTCTCTATAGTTAAGTTTTGGATGAAAAATCCTTACATGGCTTACAATGATATTTAAAAGTTATTTTTATGCCACTTGGGTTCCACATTGACTACCACATGGCTTGACTAAAAAAATTCTCTCTCAAAATTTTCTCACCAACCTAACACTTACTTTCCCGAGGAAATCCCCAAGGAAGCCTAGGCTTTCTTGCAACAACGGCATCCAAGCATGATTCTAAGTCCCCCTCAAAGATCACCTACATTAGATTGTACTCTTTTGCCACCACTATTGCTCACATTCATCGCATCGTAGTTTATCTTTACTATTCTATGTTCCATCTTTCTCCACTTTGGCTCTTCTTTCCTTTTCTCTTTGTGCCGATGGATCTCATTTACATTGCCATGCACTTAGAATCTTTGGTTGATTTTTAATTTCTTTCTCCAAATCAATATTTTCATCGAATAGTACTTGATTTCTCACTTTCCACATATGATCTATGACAACGGTTACGAAGATTGTGAATTTTTCTTTCTATTGGTGGTCACTTGATGAGGGGTTGTCGTTGCTAATTAGCACTTCCACCCAAGTTTCATTGAGGATTCTTTTTTTTGGGGGGGGGGGGGGGGGGGAGAATGGGTGTTAGGTTGGTGAGAAATTGTTTTTTTGTGAGAGAGATTTTTTTGTGAGAGAAATTTTTTGAGTTTTTTTATTCAAGCAATATGGCAATTGTAGGCATCCCATTTCATTATGACCTATATCCAAAATGACCAGAAATGAAATCTCTACTGAAATGGTTAGCACCATCTATGGAGCCTAGTGGCTTAATAGAGCCCAAAATGTGATCCAAGAAACCAAGTATGAAGCCCAAAGTCCTTTTTTTAAGCCCTAAACCCCTTTTTGAAGCCCAATTTCCAAAAGGCTTACAAAAAGTGCATACGTGTGCATATGGACATGTACACACTTAATTTAATACGTACGCACCCTTTTGGTTAGAAGACTAAAACTGATTTTTTTTTCCTTTTTGGTGGGATTTTTGGTCAATTGATTTGGCCCATTGATTGATTAAAATACCAATCAAAAAAAAAAAAAAAAAAAAAAACCCCTAGCCTCTACAAAACCCTAGCCTCACTAAGCCTATATATGACCCCACTTTCCACCACCAAAAAGATTCCCACTTTTCACCCATAGTGGAAGCTCTGCTACAATGACTCCATAATACTTATTGAGTTTTTAAGAGTGTGAGAAGAGTTTTTATGAGGATTTGATTAAGTTTTTAAACCCTTGGTTATTGTAAAACTAATTATTTTCTCATGATTTCTCAATCATACTAACCATTTTTGTAATCCCATAGCATCTTTTCCTCAATCTTAGGTTTCTTAACCACATGTCCAAAACCAACATTTATCCAAGTTGTTAATCCGGTAGTTGATTTCAGCCGAGGGACCAGTCAATTCTTGTTTATTTGGTGTTTTTATATTGTTTTAATTATTGAATACAATATTTATGTATCATGTCATATTCTATTGTTTTGTTGCAAATATGTTAAAACCCTAGAATCTACCTCAAGGTGCGTACACATCATCTTGTTCTTGTTGCTTTTTCTAGGAATCTGGCTTGAAGCCTAGAAACGTATTCCAGTAGAAGGATGTGTACACATATTTCTTGTGGCGTATGCCAATCAAGGCAAAACCCAGATTTTTTTTTCTTTATTTGCTTTAATGCCATGTTTTATTATCTTTCCTTATTTGTTTTATGTGCTTTAAATGGATATTTGCTGACTTGTTTTGTTTCCTTTTGAATCACATGCAATACATTCAAAATACCAAAAATACCTAAAAATCTTGTATATAGTTTTCTTTCCTTTTTAACTTCTGGGGTTAATCAGAATGGTCATAAAATATGAAGGATAATTACAGAAGGTAATTGAGCATTAATTGGAAGATTTTCCCCAAAAGATTAAAGTCAAATTCTAGATTAAAATATTTCCAATTTGAGGTAATCAAGCTTTGATGATAGAAAATGACTAATTTGAATTCAAACCTAAAAGTCAATTAAGGAAAAGACAAGTGAATAATGAGGTATTAGTTGCTAATCTTTCCTAAAGGGTTTAATGGTTTAATTCCAAAATGGTTAACAATCAAGAGATCATATTACCGAATATATTGAAGATAGTTGAATTTGAATGTAAATTAGGAAAGGACAAAGCATTTACTAGCTTCTCTAATATGATGATATTCCTAAGAGTCTCGGATATTTAAATTCAAACTAATTTGTTATCTAAGGGAATAAAAGTCAATTGATTAAAGAACACTTCAAAAGACAAAAGCACATTTAAAGACCAAGAGTACTTTTAATAAATGATGTTGAGTTTAATAAAGAAAAGACATTCAAGATTTCATGAAGACTTCACTCCAATTAAGTGTCACTCTTTCATAAGACTTAACCATTAATTATCATTAAGTATTCAACCCTTTGTTTGATATCCACATGTGCACACACTTGGATAATAATATGTTTAGAGGCTTAAGTGATCATGCAATTGGACGTTCGATTATGCGCTTTAATTATCATGCTTAAATGATGAGGTGATTAAGCAGTAAAAGGTATGTGCTTAGATGCTCACATGCTTATATATCCTCACATGCTTGTATGCTCACATGTTCACATGCACGTATGCTCTCATGCTCACATGTCTACATGCTTTGATGATCGCACATTCACTTTGATGATCACGTGTTTGGATGCTCCCATGCTCATACACTTTGATGATCATATTGTCACATGTATTCATATTCACATGCACACATGCTTGGATGTCCATATCTTCACATTCAACCATGTCCACATGTCTTCATGCTTAAACATGCTTGTATGCTCACATCTTCCCTTGTTTAGATGCTCACATGTTCATATGTTTAGATATTCACATGCTTGAATGTTCATATCTTCACACACTTGTATGTTCACATGTTTGGATATTCACATTCTTTCATGTTCACAAGATTAGTTGTTCATATGCTTACACCTTCCCTGGAACTTCACATGATAGTTTGTCTTTCACATGTCTACTATGCTTTCCATATTTGTTTCACATGTCCTGTAGACGACCTTTAGCTATGACTGGGCAGACTTGGGGTGCCTAACCTCTTCCTATTGTTTACCCTAACTCCGAACCTTGTCTGGTGGGAAGACCTTCATAGAGTCATGTTTTAGTTCCTAGACCTAGAACTAGGCGGTGACTCCTTTTACCTCTTTTTAAGAGGCATCTCGTACTCCCAGACTCACGTCAATTTGAGTCTAAAATTTCTTTTAGGGAGGTTAAGTACCACGTATCCCGCCTTCACAAGAAAGAATTGACATGCCAAAATGTCATCAAAAGGGGTTACATATTGTGAAACTTGTAGCTGTGTGGAAATCCAGGTGGCATAAAAATAATTGGTCCCTACCCTTGCACAAAGTACTTAGGGGTCTAGAGAAGAAAGGGTTCGAGTTGAGAATTTATTAGTAACATATTATAACTATCTTAAAAAAACAAAAAAAAAAAAAAAAAATTCATTATCACCATTAGCCTCGTACCCATTTTTCTCCCAAAATTTAACGACAATGACTATTTTGACACAATAACAAAAGGTTGGGGACAAAACAAACAAATTTGAAACATTATGAACCAACTTGGCTCATAGTGTAACTGTTAGGAAGTAAAATGGTAATTTATCCTAAAAAAAATTGCTGTATATTTCATTTGATGAATTTCACACATCAAAAATTTCGAGGACTAAGTCTATTATAGAATAAAAATAATATTGTTTTTTATAAAAAATATTTGTTTATATTGAAATTACATTGGGCACATTGACAGATAAACTCTTTACAAGGATTACAACAACTGTGACATTGAGGGTGGTTTATAATTTCCTCATTGAAAGTATTGAGTGTGGGTGATAATCAAATATGTAAACAACTCTAAAGAGGTTGCCATTATATGTATTACTTGAAATTTGGGGATTTTCTAAAAATACACCTGGGATGAGCAGGATAGTTACATTCTTCACAGTAATAGAACCAATGCTTTTCGTCTCGCTCTTCTTCACATATGTCACAATAATATTCACTGGAGTCATCTTCAGCAGAATAGCAAAGAGTGAATGGATGCTCATGTTCTTTGTACATTGTAGAAAGTGGTAGTGTTGAGCATTTGAAGTCCAATGCAAATTCACAAGTGGTACACCGGAATACATGGTTTCCTCTATCACCACAAGCAGTGCAACGTTGTAAATAAGTTGTGCTGGAGAGGATAAGTTGGTGCTCGTGACCTTCATGGGTAAGGATGTCTGGTGTCAAACTACATTGAACATCAAGTTCAAATATGCATGTCTCGCAAGTGTAGATGAAACCATTGCAACGCCAACGACATGAATAACACGCAAATGTCCTAGTCCTACTAGGTGACTTTGCGAGGAGGGTGAGTGGGTGTCGATGAAGGGGGTGTCGTTTTTTTTTAGGTAATTTTGCACAAGATTCATGAAGGAAGAAGTTACACTTTACACAACTATAAAAAGGAAGGCAAATGTCTCGTGCACACCCATTGCATTTTTGGTTATTTTGAACCTCATTAACAAACTTTAAGTCATGATCATGACTAAAGTGTGCGATTTCTATGGCTATTTGAGTTCCATCCTCTTTTTCAATGAATTTTTTGACTTTGTAAGTTGTTAAGTCAACTGATTCATCAAGCTCTAAATCTTCATCTTCATCTTTATGTTCCAAAACAATTATGCTTTCCAGGTTTCTCGTGTCCAAAGAACAATCAAGATGGGCAACAAAATTGCATTTGGAGCAATAATAAAGCCCATAGCGTGTGTCCACTTTTTGAACACAAAGTTGACAAAATCGAGACTTAGTTTGATGGAATTCAAGGGAAGAATGGGTGAGGTGGAGCGGGTGCCTGTGACGTATAACTTTGACTCTTTATGGGTAAAAAGCACAACTTCTATGGATCCAAAGACTGCATGGACCACACAGATTAGGGACACCCTCTCTTTCTTTGCCACAAATGTCACAAGTGAACATGATTGACTTGCCAATGGGAGTCAATGGGTGGTCATGGAATTTGGCTTTAAGTTGTAAAATAGCACATCTGACGTGAAGGTTAAAGTTGCAATAGTAACATCGGTAAGTGTATTCATCATGATTTTCGTTACAAAGTTCACATTTGCCATATTCATCATGTTTGCCATATTCATCATATTCATCATACCGATATGTCCTTTCATTATAGAGAATAAGAGGATGTATTGGATGCAAAGGGTGGTACAATCCAAGGGGTAGTTCTGCACATGATTTATGATGAGGGTACGTAAATAGATCACATTGTATACACCTATAACTAGGACCGAATATTAGTTCCCAACACCCATAACAGTGCTGTTCTTGTCTCTCATCTTCATTGAAGACCAAGGGATGTTCTGGATGGCAAAAATGTTGAAGTAGCTCCATCTTTTATCACATGCACAAACAATATAACATCCAATTTATTTAGAAAAAGAAAAGAACATCACAAAGGAAAAAAAAAAAAAAACAAAATAGAGAAAGTGGTGTGAGAATTGCTTTTGTGTCTAGTAGCATTTTTTTATTGCTTAATTTCTCTATGGAAAACCAATTTTGAAGTTTTCTTTTGCTTGCAAAAATTGGGCTTTGAATGAATGAATGAATTTAATTATGTAAAATTGTAATTTTAACAATAGCTAATCATAAATAGGACTAGAAACATGATAAAATGAGTACACTATTGGTAAAGTTTGGCTCATATACGGCCCTACTTATATCAAATCTAGAAATCCTTGGCAGTATAGGATATTTGACTCATTCTAGAAATACAAAATAGCTTCACCTATGAGAAGGTAATAGAGGACCAATCTTATGTATTTCAAAACGATCATATATATATACTTTCTTTTTTTGGGGGGGGGGGGGGGGGGGGGGGGGGGGGGGGGGGGGGGGGGATCTCGTAGTCTATTGGATCATTAGTCACCAAATCTTACAAACAGTCTACTGTTCCTCAAAGAAAAGCCTGCACCTAAAAGAATCTTGAGACAACAAGTATAAAAATTGTAGTTTCTATCCAGAATTAAATGCAACGGTCTTGTGAAATACATGTGAAATATTTGACATAATGCACAATGTATTATTTTGTCAATCTATATGCTTGTTTTAGTTAGTTAGAATTTGGTTACTTATTAAATTGTCAACTCAGCCCCCTTTCCCCTTTCAAATTTTGATCCTGAAGAGTAGCATGTAGAGGGACAGAGCCAAAACTTTGAATTAGGAAGGCGGTTTTATTGTTGGCTGTGTGCGACAATTTCAACCTTTGATTTTGCTATTAAATGCTGAGTTTTTTTTTTTTTTTTGGTGTGTGGATAAAAACAAAATTATTTTTGTTTAGAATTTTTTAAAGGGCAGGATTATTTATTTTGGAAAAAATTAATTAATTGAGCTTGATTTTGTTTTTAGTTTTATTGGTAATTTTTGTTGTTAAGCTATTTCTATTTTGGGGCTCGTATATATTTTTTTTTTAGATTTTAGATCCATATATAAATTTTTTTTATGGTCGCTAAAATGAGAAAAATGCTAGAGTTACAAGTTTTTTTTATAAATTACCAATGTGATAAGTGGTTACTAGTAAATAAAAAAATGATGTGAGTGGTGTGCCCATATGCAAATCAATAAGAATTTGCTACCAACACAATTTATAAAATTATTATAAAAAAGTTTGTGAGTATAGCATTACTCTTAAAAGAATCAATAATATTGTTAAAGAGAAAGAAAATGTAATTTTATAGAACAAAATTGTTAAAATTAGTATACATATATATAATAAATTTTTTTTTTTTTTTAAATTTATAAATCTATTGCCCCCCTAGTCCAAGGGTGGTTTCGTCCCTGACCATGTTTATGGGCTTCCATTGGGATGTGAGCATGAGTGAAGTTTAGGATTTGGTGGAATGAGATTTGAACTTTTATGTCTAAAAATTATCTTTTGTTTAAACTCTTAGTGTTTGTTTGGCTAGTTTATTTTTTGCAACTTATATTACTATTCAGTTTATTTTTACTACTATTTATGGGTCCCACTGCCCTTTTTAATATTATTTATGGGTCCTACTGTACTATTCCAACTAACATTTACCTTTATTTACAATATTTTCAGTAAAAAATTTTCAATTTCAGCAAAATAAACGGATCCCAAATAGACCAGTCTTATTAGATTTAGTTTCTTTTTAGTGATGTTGGAGATTATTACTATTTTGGACTTTTGTGCCTAATTGGATTTGATTTAATATGACAATTTTTGAGGTCTATTATAACTCTTTGAAGGCACCGCATGCTTATAAGGTGAAAAAACTTGTAAGTGTGGGGCTATTGTTGTGTACTTAGCCCTTTTGGTTGGGTTTGGGGCATGACAATATTTATTGTATCAGAGCAAGCCCGATAACCTTGTGTGAGCTCAGACACACTACTCCACAAAGTGGGCCCTAATGAGTATGTTAGGGTTTTAAGTCGAGGAGATTATGATACCTTGATTTGATTGATTGTGTGTATGTGGGTGTGTGATATTGAGTCCCTCATTGGGCATATATTGGGTTAAACTAGCCTTTATTAACAACTATAAAAACCCTCAATTGTGAATAGTTCTTTTGAGGAATAGCGCAGATGGGGGTGAGTATTCTGTTGAGTGATTTGATTGTAAAAAATACCTTTAACTTATTGTTTTAGAATGTAGGACAATGTTATATAAAGTTCAAATTATTGAGATAGATGGGAGTCATTCTAATTGATTTTTTTTTTAAGTAGTGATTTTTTTAATTAATGGGAATTCTCCTAAAAGGTTAGGAGTAAATAGGAAAAAAAAAAGATTTGGTAATGTTTGGAGCAAATGTAAACTATCTTACTATTAGTATGGGGCAAAATGAAAAAATTGAGGAATTAGGATCAAGTTAGGCTTTAGGTAACCTTTACAGAAGTTATATTGCTCAATGCTTTTTTTTGTTCCATAATAATTTTTTGATAAACACACTCTTAGAATAAATTTCTTTCCTACAACTATCACTCTTACCAAAAATTAAAGTGATATGTCAAGGTGCTTAGGCATTAAAAGTAAACCACCAATTTTATAGATTTAACAGTAAATGACAACTAATTATTCAGAAGTTTTGCATGTATTAAACAATAATAGATATTAAATAAAAGCTTGGATTCAAGAAGAAAGTGATGTATAAAAAAAACATGATATAGCTTTTATCAAAGTTACATTAATTGTGACATAAACCAAACATTTAAGAGTAATATATCTCTCACAAACACAATTACAATGTTATTTCAAGTGCAATAAAATTTTACTACATTTAACATCTGTATGACAAATTTTAAGTAAGTAAAACAACCCACTATTTATGAATAGCGTTAGAATAACACACACACACACACACACACACACATATATATATTAAATAACTTTGCAAATTAAAAGTATTTATCAATACTTACAGAAACACAAATCCAAATTTTGCCTCGAAACACACCTAGGAAAGCTTCAAGTCAACCTCAATTTCAGTTTTGTTAAAGTAAATCTCATGTAGAACTCACCTATAAGTTCTACTATATATAGGATTATTATGCATATGTAGTAGGCAAGACAAGACATTGCTTACTTGCAAACTTAGACTTATGATTCGTGGAAGAATAGAAGTAAGCATGCATCTCTGCTTGTTTGTGAACTTAGACTTATAACTTGGAACAATAAAAGCAAGCAAACATTTATGCTTTGCTTGCGAATTTGGACTTATAACTCATGTGGAACAAGAGAAGTAAGCAAACATTTATGCTTGCTTGCGAATATGGAATTACGTTAAGGGTGAGTTTGGTTCAGCTTTTTGAAACTGGACTTTTTGAAAAAGTGGAGTTTTTAAAACGTGCAGTATAAAAAAGTTCTTTTTCAAAAAGCTTAGTATTTGGTAAAAGCCGTTAAAAAGTGTTTTTTTGAAAAAGCTGAGTGTTTGGCTAGCACTTATAAAAGTAGCAGTTTGAGAGATAAATTACTAAAAAGGACAATGTTTATATAAAGAGAATTGTTATAAAATATTCTGTCAATAGTACTTTTTTTTTCCCTAAAGAAAAATAGTACTAAATTAAAAAGTTTAGATATATAATAAAATGCCACAATATTTTCACAATACTAATTTAAAAATAATATTTGTAAAATAAAATTTTATTGACACTTATCTTTTAAATGAGTTGTTCTAGTACCCACAATTTTTTCTTCACCATATACTCTATAACATCACAGTTATGAAAAAGAAGTGGTCAAATAATCTGTGTTACAAGTTGTTTACCCAAACCCAAAAACTCTCTTTATTTTATTTTTTCTTTCACTTTTTTCTCATCCACACGTTCACTTTGTCCTCATCTTCTTATCTTACTTTTCTTTTACTTTCCTCCACACAAAGCCACACACACACACACACACACACACACACACACACACACACACACACGTCTGAGCTCTCTCTCGAGCTCCCTTTCTCTACTCCATGTCTTCAAAGGTTCCATTTATCAAAAAAAAAAAAAAAAATAGAGAAGAGAAGAGGAAGAAGCAGCACAAAAAAAGAAGAAGAAGAAATGGGTCAAATCATTTGCTCTACCTTCACCGTTGCTTGATCTAATTTGCTCTGCCTTCACCGCTGCCTATCTTCCTTCCCACCGTTGCTTGATCTCTTCCCCACTGCCAACGACATGTGGTAGAAATGGGTTAGATCATTTTTTTTTTTGGGTTCTGATTTCATTATTGGGTTCTTGTAAAATTGTGTAGAAATGGGTCAGATCATTTATTTATTTATTTTTTGGTTCTGATTACATTATTGGGTTTTTGTAAAATTGTGTAGAAATGGGTCAGATAATTTTTTATTTTTTGGGTTCTGATTTCATTATTGGGTTATTGTAAAATTATGTAGAAATGGGTCAGATCAATTTTTTTTTGGGTTCTAATTTAATTATTGGGTTCTTGTAAAATTGTGTTATAAAGAAAGGGATAAAATTGGGTTTTTAAGAAAAAATAGTGGGCAAAGCAGAGAGATGAGGGTAGAGCAGAGAGATGAGAGATGAGAGGCTCTTTTGTGAGGAATGCATGAGAAAAAGAGAGAAAAAGAAGGGTAAAGTGAAAGGGTAAAGCAAGGCAATTTCGTAAAATCACTTGTGCTCCAACGGATACTTGATAACGCGTAGTCCGCTTTTCCAAAATGGTCTGAAGCCACTCATAAATTTTATGCACGTTTAGTTTAGTGCAGAGAAACACGATTTTTCATTAAAGCCAACTTTTTCAAGTTGCCAAACATGTAAACAATTTACACTTTTTACAAAAGCGCATAAAGGGGCTTAAAAAGCGGAAACAAACACACATTAAGGCTAAAGTCCTAAAGTTGCACCCTGGAACTTAAGTGGACCCCAAAGAGTCCAATAGTTTTTTTTTCTTTTTTTTTTGGGGTACAACTCCAAATGTTTTTTTGTTTTTTAATGCTATTGTAAAGGAGCAGACCCAGCTATCTATCTTATAAGAATTCATTGGGTTTGATGGAGAAAGAAAATAAGGTAAAACCTACAAAACGGTGGTGTGGTTGTGATCGTATAAGCTTCTAAGAGCATGAAGGGAGAGCCTTAGCCTCCATTGGGTGTGTGGTCGTGCAAAAATGGGGTTGCTGATGTCGACACAATACCAAAATGGAGTCCTTTTGTTCAATCATCAATGAAACACAAACCTGCAAAAAACCAAAGCTAAAGTTCAAAAGCATTAAAAAGTGTTTGATGATTGATGAAAGTATTAAAAGCCAGAGAGAGAGAGAGAGAGTGGAGGTTATTGGCCATTGGCCATTGGGATTGTGAGTGAACTTGAGAGAAGAGCGTGGAAAGATGGAGAAGGAGAGTGGGTTGCTGTTGGTTGGGTGGGTTGACTTTATTGGTGGCACCATCGGTTTATTTATATTCATGAACTCACCTATTACCCACCTTATTTGGATAAGTCTAAACCCAACCCATTTGAATATTTGGGTTAAATGGGTAAAGACCATTTGGTTATTTAATTAGATAGGTTTAAATTGATAAATCTATTAATACCTACTAAACTCGTCTAAAATTTAAATAAACAACATAAAATCTAAATTTTTAAAAAATTACCAAAATGCCCCTAAAACCTAAAAAAAACCAAAATACTCCTAAAACCCCAAAAACTGATCAAAATACCCCCCAAAACCCACAAAATGACCAAAATGCCTCCAAAATCAGAGCAAAATACACCCCAAAACCTCTAAAATGTCCAAATATCCCCAAAACCCAAAAAATGACCAAAATACTCCCAAAACCTTAAAATGACTAAAATACCCCAAAGCTCAAAAAATGATCAAAATACCCCCAAAACCCACAAAATTAGCAAAATACCTCTAAAACCTATAAAATGAGCAAAATACCCCCCCCCCCCCCAAACCTCTAAAATGTCCAAAATACCCTCAAAACCCAAAAAATTACCAAAATGCTTCCTAAACCTAAAAAATGACCAAAATACCCCCATAAACCTTAAAAATGACTGAAATATCTCTGAAACCTTACAATTACCAAAAATACCTCCGAAACCTAAAAAATGACCATTTTGTGGGTTTTGGGGGTATTTTAATTATTTTTTGAGTTTCAGGGTATTTTGGTCATTTTACAGTTTTGGGGGTATTTTGGTCATTTTTTGGGTTTTGGGGATATTTTGATCATTTTTTGGGTTTCGGGGTATTTTAGTCATTTTTGGGGTTTTGGGGGTATTTTGGTAATTTTTAGGTGTTGGGAGTATTTTGGCCTTTTTTAGGTTTTAGGGGTATTTTGGTAATTTTTTAGAAATTTAGATTTTATGTTATTTATTTAAATTTTAGATGGGTTTAGTGGATATTAGTGGAGTTTTCCATTTAAACCCATCTAATTAAATAACCAAATGGGTCTTTATCTATTTAACCCAAATATTTAAATGGGTTGGGTTAAGACTTATCCAAATAAAGTAAATAATGGGTAGGTTCATGGATATGGATAAAAATTGCCACCCCTAGCTGGGTGTGTCTCCGTTGCCATTGCCTAGCACCCTTAATCTCCTCTTCGTAATTTCTTTATGATGTCTATCAATCACAAATGTGGAGTTTGTGATTTTTTTTGGTTCTTTTTTAAGTTTATGTTGATGTGATAGTAAACAACTATGTGGTATGAAAATAAAATTTTATTTTGGTTATTAGTCCATCAGTATTTTGATCAATCACTTAATGACAGTCTATTACGTGACAGGTATAATATTAATTAGTGTAATATTAATTATGTTCTATTGATTATTTTGGATCAAGAATTATGAGCAAGAATTATGTTCTTTTGATTATTTTGTGAGCAAGAATTATGTTCTATTGATCATTTTGGATCAAGTTTTCTTACAATATCTTATCATGTAAATTGATGAATTCCATATCATCTAGTGACATCAATCGCAATATTAATTAGTGTATTCCTTTTTTTATATATATAAGAAATTTACATTTCAATTTAACTTAAAAGAACAATTGTGTGCGTGTGACCTGAAGTTGCACACTAATTGACAAATGACAATAGGCTATTAGGTGTGATAGTCTTACAAGAAATGGGAGGACGCACATAATCACGCAGTAATAATTGTGCACATAATCCATGCTTCTCAAAGTTTCAATTCTCCTCCTCGATTTGGGCAAGTGAAAAATGAGGGGCCATGTGAGGGACTAAAGTCCCAACAAGCCCATGATTTTAATTAAGTCCATCAGCCCAAAACCTGGCCTTGAAGGGCTTATAAGTCGAGCGTCGTGTTTAAGACTTGGAGTTGAGTTTAGTGGGGTGCAGTGCCTAGTAATATCCTAGACTAAACAATAATACAATATCCAGAAGTGCCTCCTTGATGCTCAGCCTCCATCGCCATTTTACCCACCACCCTTGTCATTGCCTTTCGATGGGATTGAATGCCTTGAAGAGCTCAAATATATGCCTAAAGGAATCTCCCCTTTGAACGATCTATGTTGCTCTCTTTAAGGGAATTGCTTCATAACTGTTACCGAGTGTTGACTTCCCTTCACATCTGTTAAAGATATATTAGCCTATTAGTATAAGCTCAAGCTTAATTCTATTTTCTGTGCAAGCTAAGTCTCCTACTTGTACTAAAAGTCTATTAGTCTAGGGTTTAATCTACTATATATACGCATGTTATAGTTCATCGTAATACAGGATTTGTATTACAATCTAATATATTATTGATGTAGCCCTTTAGGTTTTCCTCCGTGGATGTAGGCCGTTAGGTTGAACCCCTCATGTGTTATTGTGTTTTATATTTTATTCCTTCGCTTCTACATCTATACTAGCATATTCAACATGTTGTATCAATGCTAATATTTAACATGGTATCAGAGCCATCTTTCTATGACCATGGTTTTCTGTCCTTACGGTGTATTAAGAGCAATCTTTGTCTTCCTCGGTGTTTCTTCACTGTGTTCATCTTCTTTGGCTTCCTACTGCTATCGTCAAAATTCTCCGGTATAGTCATGCCATCGTTAAAAGTCGCATCAATACTGCAAGACCATTACCTTCATCAAACCACCGTCACAGAGCCAAACTTCATTCAAGGGATCTTCTCAACCTTATCAAATCTCAAGATTTCATCAAACTTCCATATTGAATTTGAGAGGGAGTGTTAGATATATTAGCCCATTAGTATAAGTCCAAGCCTAATTCTACTTTGTGTGCAAGCCAAGTCTCCTACTTGTACTAGAAGTCTATTAGTCTAGGGTTTAGTTTACTATATATACACATATTATAGTTCATTGTAATACAAGATTTGTATTACACTCTAATATATTATTGATGTAGCCATTTAGGGTTTCCTCTGTAGATGTAGACCGTTAGGCTGAACCCCTCGTATGTTATTGTGTTCTATACTTTATGCTTTCGCTTCTGCATCCATACTAGCATATTCAACATGGTATATCAATGCTGATATTTAACATCAGTAGTTATTACATCTCACTAATTTTCAATCGCACTTAAACCATTTAAACATGTCCATATTTGCAACATGTTTTGTCGTAGGGTACACTCCACCAGCAAACTGAATGAAACAATCTTTGTCAATTGTTACACGCAAAAGCTAGCTAGTTTGCATTATTATCTTCAAAACAATAGTTTCATGAGCTTTGCCAATTGTTGATTTCCCTTCACATTAAAAATGACTGTCTCTTCCTATTAAAAAAAAAAAAAAAATGACTGTGTCATCAAATTTCAATTATGCGATTGATCATGTCCCTATTTGAAAACTAAGCTTGTTACCTAGGGTACATCTCATCAGCCAACCAAATGAAACAACCTCTATCGCATTAAAAAGCCTAGATTTGGGTGTGGTTCCCACCAAAGCCAACCCCATTCCTTAAAAAAAAGACAATTATATCAATAACTTAGATCCACATATTATTGTAGTGTTGATGTAACGATCGAAGTGTTTTTGGCTAACCCTAACATTGGGTCAATCTAAGTTTCACTTAGGGTCTATAGGGTTGGGGGATGGGAAATGGGGAGATAGAAATATTGAAGGGGATAAAAGAAATTTTAATTTCTCTCATTTTGTGTTTGGTTTGGGGTGAAAAAGTAGAGTGATAAAAAATAGAGTATGTATAAATTTACTCTTATACCCTTATTTCATAACTTATATATATATATATATATATATATATATATATTTTATTTATATAAAGGAAAAAAAAAGTATTGGTGGGAAAAAAAAAAAAACCTAACATTCAACAATGAAGGAGAAAAAAGAAAAGAAAGGAAATAACGTTATTTAGTTTAGGGGTAGGGGGAGGGATAGATGAGTAATTTCAATCCAACCCCTTATTCTCCCCATTTTCTCTCCCCTAAAATTACTCAAACCAAACACTCCTCCCACCCAAAATTTCTCTTACTTACTCTCCCCGATTTTCTATAATTTATATTTTCAATCCAACCAAATGTTAGTCCTAAGGTTTTTCTTTTCCTTACAAATAGGGGTGATGTTTTTGTGGAAGTTTATCATATTTATTTTGCCCTTCTCTTCCCATTTTCTCTCCAATTTTGAGAGGTTGAAAAATAGTGGGTCCGGGAAGAAACAACTGATCTCGCCATTTTCTTTCCCCAAAAATTACTCAAACCAAACACCTCTCCCACCCAAAAATCTCCTAGATTCTCTCTCCTATTTTCTCTCCTTCTTATTTTCATTCTAACCAAAAGTAGCAATAAGGTTTTTCTTCTCCTTACAAATAGGGATGATGTTCACGTGGAAACTTATTATATTCAGTTTACCATGGAAATACTCTTTCAATTCCATCATCTCGTTTTACATTACCCACCCACAATCTTCAAGTCTAAAAATGCTTCCATATAATCTTATAAATTATAGCTAATCATTAATGTTAGTACAAATGTAAGGAATAACGTAGTGTAAGATTACATACTACTTAACCATAAGATGTTCTTCCTATGCAAGATTGTGTTTGTGAACACACATGGCTTGCAAGAAACAATGTAATCCATTTCGCTATTCATCTTGCAAGTGAGATAAAACAAAGTCTATCAGCTCCCCAAATCTTCTTGGCCAAACCGCTCGGACTCATGCTCCCTTGTCACGATTCTATTTGCGTCAGAATCAAGTCTGATGCAGTAGTTTGTCCCACCACAAAGTTGTATTATATGCTGTAATCAGAGGGTGAAATCCTATTTGCTTGGATTGACTATCCTTCAAGTGGGACTCTCTGTGGGCTAAGCCGGGCCCTTTTTCATTGTTGAAAAATCGAGGAAAGTGGGTACCAAAGATTTGGTATTGGGAGAAGATGCTCTTAAATGTGTTAGAGCCCCATCCAATGTGTCTTGTTTTCCGGACTGGTCTATCCATTGTTAGCCTTTAATTCTTGGGTCATTCTCATGTTTTGATGTCTCCCTATTGTAAGGCCCATTACATTGCATGTTATGTGTTTCCTCTTCATTTCTTTTTGGGATTTATTCTCATCTTTAATCTTCCAACCCTGGTCCACACTCCAAACTAAACATTTATAATTTTATGTCTGTGGCTGGGATTGAAATTCTATAGCTTCTTATTAAAATTTTAATTTATATACCGAATGATTCCGTACGGTTTTTAAAAAGCGGTGAAACTGCTATTTGGTTTTTTTTTTTTTTCAAGATAAAAAATTGAAATTTTATTAAATAAAGTATAATAAACAGTACATAAGAACCCTATAACATAAAAACAGGGGATAACCAGACTTATGCTGCAGAAAACAAATACTACAGAAAAAAAAAAAAAAATACACTGCAAAAAAATACCACTGTGCAGAAAAACAAACTCTGCAGGAAAACAAAACTGTGCAAAATACATCACTGTGCAGAAAAACACCACCATGCAGAAAAACAACAGATATGCAGAAAAATTAGACCCCTAGACGTACAATACCAAACAGCAACAGAAACACCCAAAACAAATCACTGAGCGGCTACCAGCCTCTGATACTCCTGCAGAAAACTAATTACTCCATCAAGAATAACCTTTGGATGGGTTTGGATATGCTCAAAATAAAATTTATTTCGAGCATTCCAAATTGCCCAAGCAGTTCATCCCCTGAAGACAATCTTGACAAAGGCATCTGCAGAATCTCCATCCTTGTCCAATGAGCAAAGAGATCAAAAACTTTTTCTCTATCCCATTGGCCCGTGCCATTATCAATCAACTTATTTACAAACAGATATGGCCAAGCCTCTCCCAAAAAGATTGGTTTATGTGTCAGCGATTTATGGTTTGAAACTTCAATGTACCTTCCATCACCCACCTTCTATTTAGAACCTTCCTTGATGACATCTCTAGTTGCTAATAGAATCCTCCAAACATATGAAGGGTTGCTGCCAATCTCCCCATCCATAAAAGAGTACCTTGGAAAATATCTTGATTTGTATACTTGATAGAACAAAGAGTGAGTATTATGAATCAATGGCCAAGCTTGTTTTGCTAGCATAGCTAAATTAAAAGCTTGAATATCTCTAAAACCCATATCACCTCTTTCCTCTCTATTACAAAGTTTTTTCTAATTGATGCAATGGATTTTCATTTCATTATTTGACTGTCCCCACCAGTATTTTGCCAATATGGAGTTAATAGCATCACATAAAGCCTTTGAGATTTTGAAAATATTCATAGAGTAAGTGAGAATGGCTTGAACAACTGTTTTAATTAGAATCTCTCTCCTTGCTTTAAAAATACATTTTTCCTTCCATCCCAATACTCTATTAGTAATGGATTAAAAAAAAAAAAAAAAATACTCTATTAGTAATATTTTCCTGTAGGTCTTTAAAAGTCATAACCTTGGGTTTTCTCTCAACCATTGGCAAATAAAAAAAAAACTTCTCATATATAGTCCTCCATAATTCTTGCGCTGAACAAAGTTTGTATATCATGCTTAACTTCTGCCCTTGTAATTTTGCTAAAAAAATATTGAAGTTTTCTTACACCATGTCTTATTTAAAAAAAAAAAAAAAATCGTTCTTACTTTATTGAAGATTGGATTATGTCAGTTAAAAAAGAAGAAGATTGGATTATGTCAGTATAGTCATTTTAATTTTTGAAAATAGTTCAATGGCATCAAAATTAAAGAACAATAAAAACAATTGCACATGTTCTATTTAGCACCGGCCGTAAAGTCTCTAATATAAATGATTATAAAAAAAAAGGTCTCAAATATAAATATACTTCTTTCAACCTACAATACTCAATAGCAAATAATAATAATAATAATAATAATACTCCATCCCTATTCACTTTAAATTTATTGTTTGTATTAATGCTTTTTAGTATTATTTAATTACATTGAAAAAGAAACTGTAATATTCTCTCTCTCTCTCTCTCTCTCTCCCATAGTTACATACATTTATATAAATATATAATCTGTTCGTTTCTTTTTTACATTTTCCTTCTTAACTTCTAACCTTTTTTTTTTTTTTTGACAGGAACTTTTTTTTTTTTTATTTCACTATATGATTAATCTCTTCAACACAGAGTTTTACTTGTAAAAATATAAATTTTAATTTTGACATAAAAGAAAATTGAAATTCAGGGTTTACGGTTTATCAAATATTAAATATTAATAACTATAAGAATAAAAACCAACAACAATACGATCCAGTTTGAGAAAGACTACGATAATAACATTTTCACAATAAATTATAAAAGACAAATTACCATTGATTTTACTTTTTGCCCACCAATTATAACTTATCACTTGAAATTTATTTTTAAAATATTACCGACATAATATTGCTTTGAATCTAGAAATCAAGTTGTTACAAAAAAGTTAGAAGAACAAATTTCAATAATAAGAAAAAGGGTTAAAAAACTCCCGCCAAATTGTAAACCTTTTGTCCTTCCACACTAATCACCGGCTACAGCCGGTAACCCCAACAATCCCCCTCCCAAATAAAACCCAATATTTTTAGAATTTTGATTCTCTTCTTCTTCCTCCTCCATTCCTCGGTCACCGGTTCACCGTCCAATCTTTGTTTCAAAAGCTTCCACTTTTCAATGAGAAAAACCGATCCCTATCCACAACCCGAACCCGAACCAGAACTGTCAAATCCAAATCCAAATCCAAATCCGTTTTATTCATATTTCGGGTCGAGACTATGAGCGCCGTGAACATCACAAACGTCGCCGTTTTGGACAACCCAGCCACGTTTCTCATCCCCTTTCAGTTCGAGATCTCCTACGAGTGCTTGACCCCTCTCAAAGACGGTAACTACTTCACAAAAACGCCACCGTTTTGTTTTTTATTTTGTTTTTTTGTTTTTAGATTCATCTAGGGTTTGTTGTTTGTTAATTAGGGTAACAATTAAACTACTACTTGAATTTAATTAGGCTTCTGTTGCATTAATGTTTTGTTAAATTTATTGTAAAAGTTCGTAAAGTTTAAGTCTTTTTGAGTTTGAAAGCTGTCTTCGTTGTTATGACTTATGATGATGTTTCTCAATTCTTTCTTGTACTCTAGCAAGTCTTATGTTGTTGTTCTTACAACTAATTAGGATAAATGTTATGTTATGTTTTTTTTTTTTGGGCATGAATTCTTTGCTTTTTGTATTTGTTGAATGACTATGAAGTTGGAAATCACAATTTCGACGTTCTTGTTGTCTTCCCGAAGAGTTCGAGTCCAGGATTCAGCGTCTCTAAAAAAATAGAAAATGAAAATTGGGGGTGCAATTGTCTACCAGTCGCCTATGCCAGACTGTACAAAAGTGGGAGTTTTGTGCATTGGTTATGGCCTTTTTGTTTGTTGTGTTCACAACGGGGTAAAGTCTTGTTGGGTGGCTATGGGTGGTTTAAATGGGTGTTTAAGGTCAAAAGATTTTTTTCTTTGGGGGGGGGGGGGGGGGGGGGCGGAGGTTTCTAGGACTATTTTTATACTAAAATCTTAGGGCTTGTTTGGATTAACGGAGGAGGGAGGCGGAGTGGAGGGGAATAGAGTACAGTTGGCTAAAAATAGGCTAATTTTAAGTCAATTCTACTCTGCTCTATTTTACTCCTTCTCCCTCCCTCTCAATCCAAACAAACTATTAAAATTGTTGTTGTTGTTAGTTGAACCAAATATGCCTTGGATCTAACGCAAATAAATGGGAAATGCTCAATTGCATTTTTGTCCGACCATTGATTTTGTATTGTGAAACTTTATACCCTTTAGCTGGTTTTAGGAGGATATGGGGAAAGAGAAGAAAACATGGTATCAAACCTTATGCAAAAGGTAGAGAGAAGAAAAACAAATGGAATTGGAACCAGGAAAGTTGATTTCTCATTATACCCTCTCTTATTTTTGAAGGGCTAAATTGGTTACTATGAAAGAATTTATAGACCTTGTTACATTTCTTTTGAGATCCAGATGCTTGTGTTGAAGTCGGCATCTAAGGGACAATAGTTCGGCTGTTGCCACTATCTCTATTTCAGTCCAGAGCACTGAGACTAAAGATGGGTTGTATATTTCACCCATTTCATCTCCCCTTCCCCCCCTCAAGCTTGACCAATCCAAATGGGGGAATTGGTATGATTAATGCAGTTTGTTTGGTGTTAAGAGTGCAGTTATCTGACAGCTTCATTTATTCAGAATGAGCAAGCAGTATCTGACTTAAAGGAAGATTAACCTGGGAAAAAAATTGTAACATTTGAGCATTTGTAATCTGATTAATTCTTCCCATAAATTTGGATGCTTTATAATTACTTTTTAAGAAAACTAAGAATCCAATGGTGTCTGATCCAGTCCTGATTTGATTTGAAGTCCATCTATTGAGAATTATACAACTAGTCACTGATTCATTGATAAATTTTGGATATGATAAGCTTAGGTAAAGTGTTCAATAGGAAGAGAAGCTCAAAAGTAGTTTGATTTAGTTAGTCCTGTGTTAGAATCTGTGTGTTTGTTTAAGATATGGCTTACACAGGATGAGACAACAAAGAAGCCCCTGATGGTTTGAAAAAGGCACTGGATCTAAGTGAGGCTTTTGGCCTGTTCCTTTTAATTTTTTCTTTCTTGCCCTGAATGAATAAACTAATCTTCGACTTTAAGCATGTAGATGTTTATATCTTTGATAGAACTCATAGAAGAAGCATTTCTATATTTCCTATAGAAGTTCTTTTTTGAACTCCAGCTACCAAGTATTTGAATTTGAGATACTAAAATGCTTTGAGGATGTAGCATGTTTTTTCAAGATATTTTGTACATTTGTTTAGGGTAAAAGTGGCAGGTGCAGCAAAGCTGTATTTCAGTATTTGATGCTCTCTTTAACCACTCGATGCCTTCTCTCTTCTCCCCCGCTCTCCTTGTTAGGCGGAGTCACTTAATTATACTAATGGGAATCATTCATTTATCTCTTTGAACTTTTTAAATTTTTTTCTTTAATATAAACTTTTTGTGCATTTCCCTTGTTTGTTATCACAATCTATGTAGTTAAATTTGTTTCTTTGACTTCTGCCTTGCTAGCCTTGCCATATTTTAACTCATAAAATATTGCAGATTTGGAATGGAAACTCATTTATGTGGGATCTGCTGAGGATGAGACATATGACCAACTTCTTGAAAGTGTGCTTGTTGGGCCTGTCAACATTGGCAACTACCGATTTGTTCTTCAGGTAGTTTTTGATGGATGCTTGTGCTAAGGCCTAAACTTGGTTTTCAATGCTAATTTGCTTATGAAAATAACTCTAAATATTTTTTTGTTATTGGGGCCCCTGGCAGGCAGATCCTCCAGACCCATCAAAAATCCGTGATGAAGATATCATTGGCGTCACAGTACTGCTATTGACATGTTCTTATCTTGGACAAGAGTTTATTCGAGTTGGATACTATGTGAACAATGATTATGATGACGAACAGCTAAGAGAGGAGCCTCCACCAAAGGTTTCGGTTGATAGGGTTCAAAGAAATATTCTGGCCGACAAGCCCAGGGTCACAAAGTTTCCAATCAATTTTCATCCTGAGAACAATGAGCACAGTGAAGAACCCCCTTCTTTAGCTGAGAATGCCATCGAGACCAATGCTAATGGAGAAGAACCACTCCCTTCACCTGAAGGACCAGCCATTGAGCAGTAGGCTGTAAATCGAAGCAACTGCATGACATATTGTGACATTTCGACTTCAAATTTTGACATATTGATGATTTTGGGTGAAACTGGTTTTCCAAATCTCAAACATCTCCATCCATGATATGCTTTTGTGACCGTGATCTACTGTGAATTGCGCCAGTTGGAATGTGTTGTACCATCACTTTGCTTGGGTTGTTGAAATGTGATACATAATGGGTAAAGATTTTGTATGCCATGAAAATTAAAGTTTAGGTTTTGTTTTTTGAAAGTCTTTCATCACTTGGTCTTGTAAAATTTTCCAATTTTATTGGGAAAACAGTTAAATGTTTGACTGTGTTCTTTGGAGACAGTAAATCATATGAAGTGAATTGGAACTGAAAGGTAACCTATGCTTAAGAGTTACTGATATGAATATTTAGACTATCTGTAAAAATTCTTGACCCCGTCATTGGGCGGAGATCATGAAAATTTCTGATATTAGGCACAATTACTAATTGAGACAGCTTTCTGAGTTTGCATAAGGGAACATCAATAGAAGGACCAAATTAAAACCAGTTAAAACATTTAGGCATCTGATCTGATGACAACTTTTTAAACTTTGGGGATCAATTGGAACTTCAAGCAAATTTTTGGGACCAAAATTGGTGTTTGCCCGTTACTCCTAGTAATCTATAATTGCATGCATTTTGTGTACATGAAGGAAAGTAGGATAAAATTGATTTTGCCGGCTTCAGTCAGGATAGTTTGCAAGATCTGACTTCAAAAATTTGCAGGACTAGAGATGATAATATATTGAAGGATATTTGTTTTCAAAGTCTAAGCTAACTTGAAACTTCTTTAAATCTCAACAAGAGCTATAGTTTTTTTCTTTTTAATTTTTACAAGTAAAGAACTTCATTTTCTTTCTAAAAAAAGAGAATTATTTATCAACAATTTATTTTCTTGATGTGCGATGAAAAGTGAAAATCAAATCTATAGTTCCTCTTCCTCCTCAACAATTATGCTGCCACCTCTTTGAGCACCACGCACAGCTTTATTTGCCTGAAAAAGGAAGGAAATACAATTATTTGGCAAAATTAGAATAATGTTATGCCTTTGAACAAACCCGAACACATTAAATTGCAAGTATAAATTTGGGCCCAGAATAAATTATGAGAAAATTTCTTTTACACTTAATTTTAAGTTTGAAAGCACTTTTCTAGTCTGGTGCGTTTGGAAGTAACTTTGTATCGAAGGTTGCTTTGTAAAAAGTTTGTTAAACATAATTGTATCTAGAAAAAGTGAGACATTAAAAAAATTAAACATAAGCAAATAAATTGAAAAAACAGTTGCCAAACAGATTAGCACATTTCCAATAGTCATGATCATTTTAGTGGCATGGTCCCAATTTATTGGATCATTAGTTAATTAGTGCCTGTTTATAAAGAGCAAGTTTCTTACTTTTTTGTGTGTGCTGAATATGCTAGTTTCTTACTTGACTCCTTTAGGTTAAGTCCAAGTCATGGGTTAAAAGTTAAACAAATGACATTTTCTTACCTCTTTATTCCAATCAGCTCGTAAGTTTACTATAACAAGTGCCATAACTTGAACAGAAAGTCCACATATGATACCCATCCAAAGCCCGTAATTACAAACTTCACAACTCAAATATTAGTATAGCAAAATACCAAAATTGCTACCTGTTGATACCATTTTTTGGCAAACGGCCCAACAACAGAAAAAGCCCAACAATAAAGAATGTGAGGAAGGGAAAACAATAAAGGTATAAGGAAACAAGCTCAGTAGGCTAAAATGGCAGGATTGATGGCCAGCAAACCCATAAGAATATATATATATATATCAAAAAAAAAAAAAAAAAGGTAAAGAAGAAGTAAATAGGTTGAGGATACCTAAAGAATAAAGTAATAAGCCCATGCGAATAATAAAAGATAAAGAAGAAGTAAACGGGTCAAGAAAGCCCAGGAAATGAATTGGTAAACTCAATGGGTTGGCTTAAGGGCCAATAAGCCCAAAAAGCAATAAGAGGTAAAGATATAGTAATTGGGCTAAGGAAGCCCAAAGAATCTAACAAAAAGCCCATGAGAAGAAAAGATGTAAAAAAGAAGTAAATGAGCCAAGGAAACCTGAGGAATGAAGTAGTGAAATGGGTTGGCACAACGAGAATGTTGGCCAACAAAGTCCAAAAGAGGTAAAGATATGAAAACTGGGCCTAGGGAGTCTTGAGAAAAAGATTGATAAAGAGATGGATTGGCACGGCAGGAGCATCAGCTCACAAGCTCACGGGGTAACAAGCAATGAAAGGAGAGGTAAAGCTATAGCATGCATGATTAAGTGATATAGCAGGATCAATAACCAAAAGGCCCATGGACATAGGAGAGGAAAACATGGGCTCGGCAGGAAAATGAGGGCTTTTACCCAAGCAATGCCTAGTCCAAGAAGGGTAAAAGGCAGAGAATATAAGCCCAAAAGCTTACACATCATTCACGCCACAAAAAATAAATACCAACCAGCACGTACAACAGAATCAAACAAACATGGAGGCAGCAAAAATGGTATGAAGACCAGAAGGAAACAAAATTCAGACAAAGTGGAGCATACATAAAGGGCCAAGACACTACCTACTTGTATCTAGCCAACACATGGGCCACAGATCAAGGCTTTTAGAGGGAATGATTTGGTAGTGGGAATAAAAGGGGGTTTATTTTGGAGTTTCCGCTCAAACTTCTTTGGGGAGAGATGTCTTGTTGGGATGGCATTTCACTCAAAAGAGGTAAGAATAGGCTAGGATCACTTGATGCATGCCATAAAGGTAGGTAATGAAGACGCTTGATCCTTATCTGGATAAGGGAGGTGAAAAACAAAGAGAGGTAAGAAACAAAACAAACAATTTTGTCTAGGAATGAAAAGTGATGCAACCAACACATTCAGAGAAATGATCGTGGTTGAGTAGCTGGCAGGCTAGTGAGCAGTCTTGGAAGGACGCCCATAAGGAGCTAAAAACAATTGAAGGGTAAAAATGACAAATCCTACCACAACAGAT
Organism: Castanopsis chinensis; assembly: GCA_032878915.1. Lineage (NCBI taxonomy): Eukaryota > Viridiplantae > Streptophyta > Magnoliopsida > Fagales > Fagaceae > Castanopsis > Castanopsis chinensis. The sequence goes on along the minus strand of JAVQMG010000083.1, from coordinate 8,355,871 downwards.
AGTATAAAAGGGGGTAACTGTGAATAATGAAAAGGGGGAAGGAACAAAAAAGGAATGAGAAGTAGAAAAGAAAGAAAAAGAAAGAATAGAGAAGGAAAAGAAAGAACATACAAAAAACCAGAAAGATATAAGTGGTAGGAATAGAGGTATGCATCAATAGACTACATTTTTTTCTCCCTCTTGATAGACCCACTCTCTGAGAGATTGAGGATTGAAGCTTAAACCATTTAGGAATTTTTCCAAAGAGCGTAACTTCTATGGTAGAAGCCTTCCTTGAGATTACTTACGTTGGGGATTGATTCCCTTCTTAGACTCACTTTTATTGAAAAGCTAAGCTTACTTTTCTAGCAGGCAAGTTTTCTTTTTTTGTTATTTATGCTTATTGAGTGATTAGTTTACTGTTCAGTTATTAGGTTGTCTGTTGTAACATTTTTTCCATTTGTTATATTACTTTACTGTAACTTTTGTTAGCTATTTTCCTTATTGGTGTTAGTATTATGCATTTCGTTTAGTATTCTAGTTATTCTGCTGTATAGTATTCCTGCTATAGCACCTGTAATAGTTATTCCTTCTGTAGCACCTGTAACAGTTATTCCTGCCGTACCATGCCATACATTCAACCCGCGATGTTTCTGCCAGAATGCATCTATATTGGAACGGCTTAACTTGCACACAAGTTGGCCTAAAGCGTAGCCTTATTTAGGCCAGTTCCAACTCTCTTACCTCAGACCCCCGGCCGTAATGCAGCAGGAGGGATCAAAGCCCAACAACACAAAAAGGCCCACTACACTATCAGTTTTAGCATTTATTTAAAGTACAATTTTTGCATCTACATTAGAACAAAACTTGTTTGTAACTATTATGAATGAGATAGGGAAGGACCATACGTGGCCCACTTAAATTTTTATTTTTATTTTTAAAAAAATGTAACTAAATTTTAAACTCAAAAGTGTTGGTTAGTTTAGAGGGAAGAAAAAAAAATTAAAGTAATAGGTAGTAGTCACATGTCAGCCATGTGATCATTAAGATATGTGTAATAGGATTATTTAACAAACACATATGAAGCTTATAAATGTTATAAATGAGTCTATGCTTAACTTGTTTTGTATCGAACCTTATAGCTCACGAGCTTGATCAAGAACAATTTTTTTTGCTCAGGCTTGGCTTGTATATTAAACAAGCCTAAAACTAAGAATCAAGCTTGGGTTATTTATAAATAAACAAATATGAACAAAATTTTTACTGAGCCAAGCTTGAGTTGTTTATGAATAGTTTGATTCATTTACAGCTCTAAGTCTAGGAGATAATGGTGGCACGAAAGTAAAGAAAAAAAAAATGAATATACAGACTTTTGGCTGTGAGATATTAGTAGTGGAAAACTTTTGGATACTTTAGAAATTTCTCTTCTGCTTGGTACTGTTGCAAAGTGAATATTGGACTTTTATGTTTAAAAATTATCTTTTGTTTAGACTCTTAGTCTTATGAGATTTAGTCTTTTTTTAGTAGTGATGGAGATTATTATTATTATTTTGGACTTTTGTGCTTAATTTGATTTAATTTAATATGGCAATTTTTGAGGTTTACTATTGCTCCTTGAAGGCATTGCATACTTATAAGGTGAAAAAACTGTAGCTATTGTTGTGTGCTTAGCCCTCTTAGTTAGGTTTAGGGCGTGACAATACTTATGGTATAAGAGCCAGCCCGATAACCTTATATAGGCTTAAAGATACTACCTTACAAAGTGGACCCTAAAGTGGACGTCAAGGATTTAAGTGGGGGAGGACTATGCATTAACAACTCCTGTTTGGTTCTAAAAAGTGGCATATTCACTTTTCATTTTCCCTTTTCTATTTTCAAATTCTAAAATTGAATACAGAAAAAATGACCAATTTTTAAATTTGAAATTGATTTGTAAGTTATTTTGAATACATAATTTAGATATAAAATTTATCATACACGATTTAGTACTGTTTTTTTTTTTTTTTTTTTTTTTTTTTTTTTTTTTTTTAAGTTACTCTTTTCACTTGCACACACTCAAATCAATTAGGTGGAGCCCTTTGTGTTTTTACTATATTTATGGAATTGTCACTATATTCCTTTTCTATGAAAATGAAAAACATTGAAAAAATATTTTCATTTTTTGTATTCAAATCCAACTTTTAGGATACTGAAAATGATAACCGAGTACAAATCTTAAACCAAACGAGTTTTTTGTGGTGGGTTCCAATGAAAACAAAAAACACCACTTTTAATTTTTAGCTAACCAAACAACCTCTTATTGTGAATTTAAGTTACACTCCATTTGGTTAAGGAGAAATTTAGGAAAAAAATATTGACTCTTAGAACTTACACAACAACCCTTAGTCCCAAGTTTTTGCGGCTGGCACTCTTAAAACATATAACACCAGAAAAACATCCACTCAACCAGACCTAATATAACTAGTTACTAGTTTAGTTTAGTTGAGATGAGGATTTCTTTTAGTTTTCAAACCACAATAACACGTGACATTCAAAATTCTAATTTTCTTTCCACACTTCTTTTAACAACCAGATGGAGGGTTATCAAAAAAAAGAAAAAAGAAAAAAAAAGGACTTCTATTAACAACCAGATGGAGGGTTATCCAAAAAAAAAAGGAGAGTTATCAGAAGTGTTCAAGAATACACACTAAAATTATAAATAGCTTAGGGTGGAATAAGGATTTCCAGTGGCTAGCCATTTTCTACATATTACTGCTTGCTAAGAATTAATATGATAAAATTACATTACTAATCAACACTTTCTCATCCTCCTAACTGGGCTTCCACCCTCCCTCATATGCCAGCTGCTCTTCCCAATCTCTCCCTCAAAATCTTCACTGCCATGTACCTAAATATCATTCCCAAAAACATGTTAAAAAGAGAGGAAACATATTTCAACATTACCATAATATTTTTTTGTTCGTTTTCTTTCTATCTTTTCTCTTCTACTTCTTTATTTTATTTTTTAAGAAGGGAAAATTTTGATGCAAAAAATGTTAATTAGTAGTACCTGCCCATCATCATTACAGTGGCTTGAGGATTTGTGCCTGGGGATTCACTAAATGTTGAGCCATCAACAATACGGAGCCTGTGAACACCAAGAACCTTGTACTTAGGGTTGACAACCTTGCCCACATGGCACCCACCATGGTAGTGCCAAATTGTGATCACAGTGTCTTTGCAAAATTGCTCCATGGACTTAGTGTCATTAGTATGCCTAGGTATAAGGTTCACACTAGCCGCGACACTCATGTTAAGTATCTTATCCACAGTTTCCTTGTTACACCTTGTGAAGTTTGTTACATGTTCTGACTGGGCAATCTTCGTGGCCATGCGAATTCCTTCAACGCAGCGTTTAAGATCATATGGATGTTTGAAGTAGTTGAAGGTGACAGAGGGGTTATCCTCAACATTGGTGTTGATCAGGTTGAGCTCACCTGTTGATATGGGATTGGCAATCTTTTCTAGAATGAAGCCTCCCTTGAATGCTTCATGAGGTAAGTTCCGCTTGTTTTTGATGTATTCTTGAACGGCCTCTGGTGTTCTTTGCTTTGGTGGGATTGTGGAGAGCTGCCCAATCTGGTCATACCACAAAATGCAGTTCAAAATGAGTATTTTCATAATCTAAGAAATTTCAAGGAAGAATGTTAGTTTGACTTTCTAGACAATGTTTTCAATTAATACTTGACAGCTCCAATGTTGTTAAAAATCGTGCTTTAGTTTCTAGACCTTGGTGCTTACCTCGGCTGACATGATACCATGGTGGCACTGAATGCTATCTTTGGATTGTCCAAATCCGCTGCTAGCTTCAATGTACACACCCTTCTTTGTAATCCCTACAGTTTGTATCAGTGACTGCTCAACTGGCCTACTAGAGGGAACGAATATTGTGTTCATGGGGTTATCGGCCATGCCTTTCCCAACAAATTTGTTATTAAGCACTACTGGAATGTTGAACTTTTTAAGATCAGCTTTTGGTCCAATTCCACTTAGCAGTAGCATTTGAGGCGTCCCAATTGCTCCACAAGACAATATGATTTCACTCTGTGCCTTATTTACGAGATCTGCTTGATGTTGGTCACCATTTTCATCTTTGAAAATGACCCCCACAGCCTTTGGTTGCTTTCCTGTATTAGACATTATCATCTCATTAGTAGTGCCATGTCTATGATCAACTTCTAACAAACTTAAAGTTCGCCTTACTTCTTTTCATTAGATAGTCATAGAAAAAGTTGTGACCAAATGCCTAGACAGTGTACATAACATCTAGATGTAAGTCCAAGTGAAGATGCGAACATACCTGTTGTGTCGAATACAATCTTTTGGACAGAGGCATGAATCAATACAGTAAGCTTCCGAGGGTTCCCAGAAGAAAGTAGTTCAGCAGCTGTGTGCCGACGGCCAAACCTGTCAAAAATGGTCCCACCAATCTTGGTTCCATAGATGTGATCATATGTGAATCCATTAAAAGGTGACACCCCAATATCCAGAAGGCTGTCCCTTACAGCTTTCTGCCAAGGTGCAAGTTTAGGCCGGCGAACAATTTGTTTCTCAACCCAAGGGTAGGACTCATTTACTAGCTTGGCATCCCAACCCATTCTCTTGATAAACCTGCATGCCATTGCTTAATCAGTAGCAAAAGTTTCACTACAAGGTTTAACTCTCTAAGAATGGCTATAGGTTAGCCTTGGCTATATGTTTCGTACCAGAAATGTTCAACTATATGTGCAGTCATTTTGTATGACCATATTTGCTCCTACAAAATCTATATGAGTTCTATACTTGACCAATTACCATGTAAACTACACGATTTTTGTTCCTGTTTTATGTACGATTAACTTTTTATCAAAAGTCTTAATCATTAGGCCAATCTTTCTCCCCACCCTTGAAACTTAGAGGGTGTCAATTGTCAAAGCCTCAATCCTTTGTCAGGTAAAAAAAGAAAAGGAGAATATGACACTCAAAAGTCAAAACCCACATCCAATCAGATGGAGCAAATTTGTTCTGGGCTTTTCACCAAACATTTTCTGGGCTAAGGTTATCCTGAGAACTTTCAATCCAGCCCAGGCAGGCCCAGCTTATCACTATTAATTTATTTATTTTTGATAGATACGAATAGAAATTAAACCTTCAATCCTTTTGTTTCATTACAGTGGACACAAGTCACAAGTTGTGGCTTGTGTAAAAATGTAGCACTCGACATTGACATTTTAAAAATGTACAAGGTTTCAAAATATTTAGAATAAAAATGTACTTTGTTTTAAATACCAGATTTTTTTTTTTTGGGAAATAAACTAACAATAACTAACAACTAACAATAAACTCACCATTTAAAAAAAAAAAAAAAAAAAAAAAAAACCAACGTTCCACCACTTTAATGGCCCCATACATAGGTTACAAGTTTGCATTATTAGACACAGATAAATTTGGGTAGACAAGTTAGAAATATTGGTGAGATATAATGTCATTGACATTTTATGGTTATGGACCACATGTTTATTTTTAGTGGTCACAATATGACCAACTTAAACGTTTGGATTCCTTTTTGTTAGGGGGGCCAAGATTTGACTTTCTATAACTACTCTAAAAATAGGTCTACGTGGTGTGATGTTGAATGTCACAAAAGATTTGAGTGTATCTTCCTCATCACCAATTGGTCTTGAGATGGAATAGCATAGCTCACGGTCCGACAAATGATATTAGAGCCAAGGTCAAGGGTTCAAGTCATGGGCGTATCATTGTGAGGAGAAATTATTGTGTACTCCCGGAGTACTATAAATGCATACTTCTTCCTCTCACATGAATGGTAGGTCCTAGTAATTAAATTCATAGTGCGACCCACCATTCATGTGAGAGGAGGGAGTACGCATTTATGGTACTCCGGAAGTACCTAATAGTTTTCCCATTGTGAGGGAGGGATTGTGAGGAAGATGAAATCATAAATGCTCTGGTTTATAGTACAAGGACACAATCATGAAAGCCATACGCATACCATCAATTTTGTATCAATTACACTATTAAATTGTTCCCAACTAAACAATCTTTAACTGTTGATTTCACTAACTGTTAATCAATAAGTTCTAATCGGGCCACACAATTTTTGTTTCCAAGGACCATGTAGCATTTAATTGACTAATATCAACATCTTATTAGTCAGAAAGTGACTTCTATTTAGCAATAGCATCTAGTAATCTTAAAAGATGCTATCTTGTCGTTGTTATGATTTAAATGGGAGATTAATGCATCAATGGATTGAGCATAATCTTAATTTTTTGGATAATGACTCTTAATCATTACTAAATAAGTACATTAGTGTGTATCTATCCTCAAACCTTTCCTAAAACTTCAAGAGTTTATCCATCTATTTAACTATTTTCATTTTTTATGAACCTTAACTTCAACATGCTAGTTGTGTGAGGAGTTATAGCTGGTGGGTTTGGTAGTTGAATTGATTAGTTTTGCTTGTGTTCACTCCCTCTCAAAGTAGTGGAAACATGTACGTTTGGAATAACTTTTTGTTGATTTAAATTTTTTTTTGATAAAAGAAAAATTATATTTTGAAAAGTTGAGGCTTAAAAAATATGTGAATAAACAAACTAACTAAACAGAAAAACGCTAATTCAAACGCATACTTTTTTTTATAATCTTAATAGACTTGTGAAAGAGCACGTGGTATGCCAAACTCACTCATTCTACCCCCCAAAAAACCATATAATTCACAACAACTTAGAAATTTTTTTAAAATTAGGTAGCATAATTTCCCAAATGAACATTGATAGACTTTAGGCTTTGCCATGTAATGAGGCCATTTATAATAAGCATAATGGTAAATATAAATTCAGCAAGCATTGTACAGGAGAAATTCAAAAATTGGGTTGTCATTGCCGTTTAAGGATTGAGGGTTGGCATTCAATAGGTAGAAAATACCAGTGAAAATAAAACAGCGCAACAATATTTATGAGACACTAAAGTGTTCATATCACGGGTACCTAAAATAGTAGGTTATTGACTAAAACGAAGAGTGTTTTTTTTTTTTTTTTTTTTTTTTTGGGGGGGGGGGGGGCGCGGTGGGGTGGGTTCAGTTCTGTTCTGTGGCCGTGATATCAAAATGTTGAAATGAACTTTACAAACATCCATTGGGGTTATTCTTTTATTAGTACTTTCTACTTTATTTCTTACCTTGCTCTTAGCAAAAAAATAAATGTAAAAAGCCTGCCTTCTAATCTATTTTTCTTCAACCTATTTATAATAAGAAAAAACCCCACTTTTTTATTCTTTTCCTTCTGCAGTGTTTTCTTCTAAACAAGTCCATGGATGTAGAGTTTAATAGTTTACTCATTATTGTCTTTTAACTGAAACAAACACTTAGAAAAAATAAATAAATAAATAAAGTAACCAAAAAACTTGTGCAACAAGCATTTTAAACAATCTAAACCCTTAAGAACAATATTCTAAAAAATAATCCCAAAAAGAAAAAATTAATCCCAAAAAGGAAAAAAAGAAGGCTCCAGAATGTACCAATTGCTAATTGAAAGAACTGGAATTTTTTTTTTTTTTTGGGTATAGGTCACAGGTTTTAAATAAGAAAAATATTGTGAATTGATTCTAGGATAATGCTCAACTCATTAAACAGGATACACTTTGTGCGTGCATAACATACCTTGCGTTTGCTCTAGTGTAGAAGCCAGCATTGATGCAAGTGCCACCACCCAAAACTCTAGCTCTAGCATTAAGGACTCCATCTGTGGAAACGAAGAATTGGGAGGCAGAAGTTGGAGAAGTGTCTGCTAAGGCAATGTGGAAGTTCTGTAAAAATGAGACATTTGAATTGGAGAAAGGGACACCCCCTCTTTCAAGCAATAGAACACTGAAGTTTTGAGAGAGGGTGGCAGCCAAAGGACACCCAGCTGTGCCTCCTCCCACAATTATGTAATCATAAACATTGTCACCACCAGAGGATGATGAGAATGATGATGATGTTGAGAATGAGCTCGCACGTCTGATAAATGGGTACCGGTATTCGTAGAAATTCTCCTTACCTGCATTGCAAAATTTTTAAGGACCTTCCATTCGACTTAGAAAACTCCTCTAACTTTACTGAATTTTCAGGATTGCTAGATCTTGGATAATGTAGCAGAATACTACTTTTCATTACAATTCATTTAACTTAGCACAATGCTATATCTAACAGTACATAATTATTAGATCAAACTAGTTAACATAGACTTGAATACTAATTAATGTAAAAGGAAAAACAAAATCTGCAATTTGTAAAGACATTCAATTAGTCAATTAAAGTTGGGGGCCTAAAAAAGTGGTCAAAACCAATTACTGCTGTTGAAGTAAAAAAAGCAATTTCCAGAGAGAATTCACAACAGCATACATCAACACTCTTGAAAGACAATCACATACTACATTTCCTAATTTTCTTCCTACTCGTGCATATGGCTGCCCATCAAAACCAGTTGTACATCCATTGCTGGTCAACTATTAGAGAAAAAAAGAGGAAAATTAAGAAATTTGAGCCAATTATAGCCAAAGAAGACAAAAAAACAAACAAACAAACCATCTAAGTCAAGAAAACCCATCACAAAGTTCACTGTTTGGAGTTTTATTTTGTACCCATTGATCTTGAAGAAAAATGTTTTGAGTAAAGTGAAAGGTAATGATACATAACACATACAGACAAACAAACTACAAAGAATTGTGAATACAAGAAAGCACAGAACTAGCTAGAGATGTTAAAAAAATATGGGAGCAAGCAAAAAAAAACCTTGACAAGAAGAGAGAATGTTTGAGAGCCATAGAACGAAACAGAAAAAGAGCTTCACCGCCCCAACTGAAGCCATTGACACGCAAACTTAAGAACTCAGAACACTCAACAGATGATTATGCTTCTCAATGGCCTCTATGTGGCTGACTCTGGTTGGCCGTGTTTTATGTGTGTTGACACATATATATATATAAACCCAAAATACAGGAAAAATTATACATGAACTTAAATGATAACACAAGTCATCATTAGCAGATAAGCTTAAAAAACAGAAAGCAAAATCAACTACGATTGCAGGTTCAACTGCATTTAATAAGAGAGAGAGTAAAACTGCAAGGTTATTTAATGGTGAAATGAATGTCACGGTTGGAGTTAGTAATTCAAGGCCGTTGGATTTAACTCTTTTGTAATCAGATCAAAGTCCTTGAGATCAATGACAGCTCACACTCACTTGCCAGCCTCCTCTATAAGAAAGGAGTCAATTAATTTAGGCCTATATATTATTGTTACAACCACTGCTTTATGTAGTCTATAATGCCCAACTCATAATTTCAACTGCATGTGCATGTAAAATTTAGGCCGGGTATTATTGTACAACTTTTGGAGGCAATGCATGAAGTGGAATCATGGTTGTTATTGTGGTTCAAGTGTGTATGTCTGTCTCATTGCTAAGATAAAATTAGTCGGTCAAATTGACGGGTGGAAGTACGTGATTTACCATTTTTATCAACTTAAGCTTTTTGTAATAAGTGATGATTGATCATAGTATAGGAGCGGGTGATTTGAGTTCGAATCATGTCCCGACATTAATAAGTTGTAATTTATTAGGGACAATCAAATGGTAGTTTATCAAGAACAATTAGTGAGGGCCCACTTTTTCTGTCCTTTCCTTTTCTTGTAATTTATCATAAAAAAATGAGTACTTTTAGGTATTTTTAAAGCACGAAAATGATACTTTCTTTCCTCATATATATGGTGGACTCTACTATAAATTTATAGTAGAGTCCACCATAAATATAATGAATGAATCATACCATAAACCTGAGAAGAAAAAATATTATCCTGCATATCGAAGAATATATCAGAATCACTCCAGGACGAAGTGAATTAAATATAAGGAAGCAAAGCCAGCCAACTCTTCAATGTGGTTCACTGGATTAGTGTAAGCAACTAACAATCAAGATTAACTAGTCACTTCATTAGGTGGAATTTGTCTTTTACAGCTTCATAAATCTAGTACCATCTACAGTCTTTTTTTTTTTTTAAATGGTTAGAAATACTGTTGACAGTTATGCTACCCACAGCTTGAGCCTCTACCGCTCTCGACTCCCTAAGAGGAGTTGGGGTTACATTGTTCCTATGAACATAAATTAATAAATAAAATGTATTTCATAATTTAAAAAATAATTATTTATAGTTATTTCACAAAAACTCTAGTTCACCTTCCATCAAAAAATAAAAAAACTCTAGTTGACCATAAAATATAAAGATATTACCTCGTTAGTGCTCCAACATATCCTGTAACAAGAGAAATAAATTGTTATTGTCAATTCCATGAGTTTAGAGGTAGTAGAGTTGAGGTGAAGACTAGTTCTCTCTCTTGAGACAATATGTGCTATCTATGAAATTTTTTTGTGTAGTAGACCAATAGTTTTGCACGCCGTCACGATACAACAGGCTCAGCCACCAAACTGTATATCCTTAGAAGTCTATATTACTAGTAGGATGAAAAGTTCTCAAATAATTTTTTTTTTTACCAAAAAATATAGTATATTAAAAACAATAGCATCATATTTTTTTTTACTTAAATTGATATGTATATAAAAATGGAAGAAATTTAATGAATCCCCTAAATGTATTGATTTAAAAAAAAAAAATTAGAAGATTTTTATGGAAAAAGAAAAAATAATAATTTTTGACAGCTTTTTATATTTCACTTAAAAGTAATTTAAAACTTTTTTAAAATTGTCTATTAATAAATACCTAAAGGGCACTTGTTAACTGGACTTTATATAAATATATGATCAGATGGTTGAGAAGAGTTGGTAAGAATTTACCGACAAAATGGGAGGGCTACAATTTTTTTTTTTTTCACCACTTTGCTGACCACATATATTTATATAGGTCAGGAGAAGCCTACTCATATTTGATATTTCAATTGAATTCGAGCTTTGTCTGCAGTTGGTTCATAGCTTTACATGTAAGTTGTAACGTTTATGAATTTTTTTTTTTGAGAAGCATAACGTTTATGAATTTAAAGAACTCAAAACGTTTGACATTAAAGCAGTAACGCATAGTAATCAATTTTATGACATATATTCCTTTTAAATTTGTGGTCAAAAACTATTTAAGCTATGCGTTATATGAGTGAGAGGAGACTAATAAAATTAATAGTAACATAGGACTGAAGGCTTTAAAATTAATAGAAAGAAAACTGAAGCATATTAAAAAGGATAATTCCTTATATTAATTTGGATTACACTGAAGAATGAAACCGAAATCCATCAGTGAAAATGAAACTGAAATTTTCTTTTCCAACTTAATAGATCATTTCATAAATTTTATAAAAAAAATACTCCAACACCATGCGTCTGTTGGAGTTAAAAGGGGTCAATAATGAAAGAACAAACAGAAAATTTGAAGACTTGAGGAATAATGAAATATTTACACTTAAACTATGAACTTTAATAATGCATAATTATCACCCTAAACTATAATTTGTGTTTCACTTTACACCCTACCATCAGTGGAGAAGTTAACTTGGACAGAAAAACATGTCATCTGCGACTAACGCAACCTCTACATACATGACAACATATTAAAAAAACTGAATTGCCACTCTTCAATCCATTAAAACAAAATCGTTTGAAAAATGTAACCCTTGTGGTGCCACATAACCTTTGTTTTAAGAAATTGAAGAGGGGTAATTGGGTTTTTTCATGTGGTGCCTTAATGCAAAGGTCATATAAATAGCATGTGACATGCTTTTCCGCAAGGGAGTCAATCTTGTACTGAAAGCTATACTAGTTTGACTAGTAGAACGATATATTTCGGTATCGGTCAATACTAGTGTACCGTTTAGAATTTACCATTATTTTTATATTTATAAATATATATATATATATATATATATATATGTATGTGTGTGTGTGTGTGTGTGTGTACTATAATAATAATAAAAGTTTACCATAAAACGTTACTTGAATTCAAAACAAATTATTCATGATTTTAGACTTTAGCATCAATTATTTAAAAAAAAAACATTATAAAAAATAGAAAGCTTAATTGTTCATTATATACTAAGAAAACAAATAATACTAATAAGTTAATGCAAATAAGTTACCATCTGCTCTTACAAAAATTCAAAAATTACAAAACTAAAAAAAAAAAAAAAAAATTCTATACCGACCGGTATTGCCCGAAATTGACTGGTATGGTTGGTACGACCAGTATTTAAACTGGTATAAAACGTTGGTGTTTTGATACTGGTATACGTACCGGTACGGTACATACCAGCACAGTACATACCGGCCAGTATGGCCGGTAGTGGTACATTATCGACTACACTGCTTTTCCATCCAAGTTAATAGTATAATTAACGATAAGGTATAAAATAAAACACAAGGTATAATTTAGGGTTTTGCTTGTACATTCTAAAAGTTTAGGGTGGTAAATGTCAAAAGTAGTATATTTTAGAAAGACAAAGTGTAATTGTGCTGATAATGTTTGCCCCTCACATAAGTATTGCTAATGTGTTAGAATAATTTTTTCCTCATAATACAACCAAATTTATTAATTTGATTCTACAAATAGCAACATTAAACAATTCATACAGAATTTCTCGTGTGTTTATATAAATATATTATGGGTAATTATCTATAAAGTGCCATATCTGTAAATAAAAAATAAATAAAAAAATTTAAAAAGTTAGAAACAATTTCGCAACATTAACAAATGTTGAAATATCAAGTAGTCCAACTTTTGGCCAAAAATTTGCAGAGAATTGCAACTTCTGCATAATTTCGCTTCACACTTTTCTCCTCCGAAGTGTCGAACAAATTATAAAATTTAAAAGAATTATTTTCTATTTTTCTTCAACATAATTAGAACAAGCATGCAGAATTGTCTCCGGCATGCCTAACACAAAACACATTCTACACACAGACCCGGCGTAGTTTTGAAGTGTCTGTTCTTCTTACAACACGATCCACACACGCATGCATGCCAGCATTTCTTTTTCTTCCTTTTTTTTTTTTTTTTTGACGTCCATATTTCCCCGAGCTATGATTTAAATGCATGTTAGCAGGAAAATTTTGAACCCCGTGACCTCTTAATTAAACATGACTTTATATAGCACCAAGATAGAGATTGAGCATAGCTAGATAGGTGTCATGTTGCAAAGCATTTCTTGTGTCATTGCATCATTGTTGTGTGTATTATCTATTGGTTGATGAAGTGCTCTTTGGATCATGTGGGAAAGTCACTTTGATTGAGTAAATCTTTAATTGAGGCGTAAATGCAGCTCGATCAGCTGGTCAATTACGTTCCTTTAGATCTATGTTGTGGGGGTAGTAAACCTGAGTAACAAAAATTATAGAGAAACACTTGCTCTAAGAAAATAATTTGCACAAGACAGTTTCTTTTTGGTTTTGCTTATTTTACGAAATTTGTCAGATTTCACTATTATCAGGGAAGCATACCCCTTTGCAGCTAAAATTGTGTTCTTCTCACCTAACTACACACTGGATTATAAAACCCTAATTAGAAGAGCATAGTTGTTGAAAAAACTCAAATAAAAAATTATGAAAAATGGTTGCCTTATCAGGATTCTAAGTGCATCATTTTGCAATCCAGGCCTCATCATATCAGTATGTTTCTGGGTTCAAGTCTTCCTGACCCTTGTAAATTGTAAATACTAGGTGTGTAATTGGGGGAGCCAAAAAATTTCTTTAGGAGGCAAAGCTAAATGTATCAATAATTTTCTTTAATCTGCAAAATAACAAACACACATACATATGAAATAAAAATTTATATAATTCAAAACATATATTTTATTTTATCAAGCCGTGTATAATTATCTTTTAATTAATAAAATTTATACAAAATCATTTAATTTATTTTAGATACATTAAATAATACATTTTACGTTTTTTAATGTCGTAAATGTCACTTCTATATTGCTTAACATACACAATCTAAAACAAGAGAAATATAGTAATAACAAAAATCTTTTTTTTTTTTTTTTGGTTGATGGATGATAAACTAAATTATTCTAATTAAAAAAAAAAAAAAAACCCATATATCCCTATATCCCTAACTCTCTAAACACAAAATGAAGAAGAGTTTGTTTTTGAAAAAGAAAAGGCACTTTTACAGTTTACTTAATTTATTTGCTTATATATTTATATGAATATATATGGCTTAAATGCTCATAAAGTAACTGAGTTATATATGAGAAAAAATTGAATATTATAAGATGAAAATAGAGAAATTATTTCTTTCAAATAGTGTTTGTATAATGTTTTTTCTAAATTCAAAAATAATTTAAATGTTTTTAATAAAATTAGGGGAGGAGGAGAATTTGAAAAACCTGGGATAGGAGGACCACACAAAGTTGAGGAAAAAACTGGCCTTTATAACCCACAATTTGGCATGCATGTTTCAATTTTTTTCATTTAATTTGAGGTGACTTCATGTGATTTAAGGCTATAACTTGTCAACTATTGTTATGTCTGCTTCAACTTGGACCCTATACATGTCTATCCCATTCCTCCAAAGAAGTTTCTGTTATTCCGAAAGGTCGGTGGCACAAAGCCATATCAGTAAACTTTGCTACTATTTATTTCCTATATTATGAGTATTGGACTCCATGTCTCTTGCCTATTTCACACCAAGAATTGAAAACAAAGGAACAATTTGGCTTGCTGGCATTGACCTTTCTTTTTACCTAATTAGTAAATTAAGCAGTTTGGCTTACAAGTTTGGCTTTTTTATATTTACTAGGTGTTAGATTTAAAACATTTAGCCTACAATCATTTTCAAGAAATTATTTCTTGTAATAGAGCATTCAAATAGACAGATATTTGAAAAGCTTTAACTTCTATGATTTTTCAAAAAAAAAAAAATTAATGTAGATAAAGATAGTGTTAAATTATCCAACGATCACACTCTTTTGTGGGGACAACGCACAGAGAATGTTATATATATATATATATATATATATATATATATATATATATTTATATATCTAAGCATACTCCGCACATTGATATGATACTTGCTTATAAAAAAAAACGTTGATATGACACTTCTTTTGATGGGAAAAATGGTTAAATACATGAAACTTCGATGCATATAAAGAAAATTTGGATTTTAGTGATTTTACATATGTATTTGTTTTGGTAGAAATTAAAAAGAGGAAATAATTTACTGTTTTAATCGGCTCTCCCCTGTAGAAGCTTTTTCTCTCGTTTGAGTTTTCTCTCCCATTCGCTTTGCCCTCTAGGTTTTTCTTAGGGTTTCGGCTCTTTTCTCTCCCATCACTACCATGGATCAAACGGTGGAGGAGGGTTTACTCATTTGCGTCTCACTAAAGAGGAAGAAGAGGAAATCTCAATAAAATCAAGATGTAAGTCAGATTTACTTGAGGAATGATCTCTTAGTCTCTTCGGTCGGCTATTGACGGATAGGAGCCAAAATCAGAGGGCATTGAAGAACATGATGAGGTCGATGTGGAAGATGGGCTTGGATTTGCAAATTGTGTATGTGGGAAATAATGTCCTATTGCTTAAATTTGGATCTGAGTATCAATTGAAATGGGTTGAACAAAATAGGCCATGGAATTTTGACAACAATTTGTTGTTGTTGTGCAGATAGAGAAGAGGGATTTCAGCTACAAATATCAAGTTCACCCATTCCCCTTTTTGGGTTCAAATATGGGGACTCCCCTTTGAGCTCATGTTAGAGGAGGTGGGCAGAGAGCTCGGCAATAGCATCGGGAAATTTATCGAAATGTATTGGCGAGCAAGGCAGTTTGAACAAGACAAATTTATGAGAATCAGAGTTGATCTTTAGTTGGACAAACCCTTAAGAAGAGGGGGCAGAGTGGCTAGTGTTGAAGGGGAAAAATGTTGGGTAAGTTTCAGGAATGAAAGGCTTCCTGTATTTTGTTTTCAATGTGGAAAATTAGGACATGATGAGAGGCATTGTCTGGAACTTCCAGACCAACAAAATCCCAAACAATATGGTGATTGGCTTCAGGCTCAAGGGAATACAAAGCTGGGAATGGAGAGGTCTAATCAACCAGTAGTGGAGAACGAGATGGTGGTAGCAAGGGTAGGATTGATGAAAATATAAATACTGCAACTAAATTCTCTGCTAGTTCAGTCTCCAAAGATGGTGAGAATCACTCCAGTAGACATGGCAAAACGGGCCGGTTGGGTCGGGTCGGGTCAATCGTGTTGCGGGTCAAACAAGTCACGGGTCAAAAACGGGTCATCTTAAGCTGGTTAAAAAGGGAGTTCGAGTCAATCGAGTTGCGGGTCGAGTTGGGTTGACCCGTATTTTTCACATGAATTTTTTTCAATTTTTAATTTTTAATTTTTATAAAGAAAACAACATGCATTTGCCATTTGTAAAGTTATGTAACAAATTACTTGATGTAAAATGCATTATTTTGAATTTGCCATTTATATCAAGAATGAACTCAGTTAAATTTATTAATACTTATTCAATAATTTTAAAATTATACAAATCCTAATATTGCTATCTAAAACAAAATAATATAAAAATAAGTAAAACAAATACACATGTTTTATTTCTACACAATATTAATATTCCAAAATATAAAACAAAATTACAAATGACTTATTGGATAACTCATTTGATAAAGAATAAAAACATATAAGAAATTTAAAATCTTGAAAATTAATTTTATAATATATTATCAATTGTAGTTGGCACTCTATTTCAATTTGAGATATACATTAAAGTTTGATTGCATACTTATTTATACATGATCTCTTTTATGAATATCATATCATTATTAAGCAACACACACTCTAGGAAATATCATAATTTATTTTGAAAAGCCGTTTATTTTGGACATAAGTTGTTAAAAAAAAAAGGTCTAAGCATTCATAATTTATGCTAATTTGATACTTTGGTTTCACTATTTTCATACTTGTGAATGTTTCTCACATATGTCTACAATTTAAAATCTATGTTTTTAACTCTACTGTAACCATATTATCTTAGCATGTACTTTGTTATTTGATATCTAAAAATTTTTACCCATTACAGAATGCTCAACTATTTATCTTTCAATTAATTTGCATGTAGTTATGTAAATACATCAATTTTTTCCTTAAAACTCACAATAAACAATTAAACTACTATTGTCATAATTTTACTTTTTTTTTACCAAAAAAAAAAAAGTTTTAAAAAAATGATTCAGGTTCAGGTCGGGTCGGGTTGACTTGCAAAAAACTAGAGTCGGGTCACTAGTCAACCTGTTTTTGCTTCGGGTAAAAAAAAATTGGGTTCGAGTGGGGTATTTTTTGGTTCAGATTAGAAAATTATGACTCGTTTTGCTATGTCTACACTCTGGTGATACAGGCTACTAGAAAAATTCAAATGAAGAGAGTACGGGACAGTATGACGTCAGAGTGGGTGACAGTCCTCGGGGTGCAACACGTGATTTTACTGTTCAGATGGGACAGAATGCTTCAGAGAACTTAGAGTCACGTGAAATGGGTTTCTTCCCTCTAGTTGGCACTTCACGTGACTTGGGAGAAATTAAGGGCTTTGAAGATGCGCTCTCTCTAGTGGGCCGGCAAGCCCATTCAGGAAAAGAGCAATTGGAAGTATCTAGCCCAATGAAATGCAATGTTGGGCTTAATGAAAAAGAAAGAAGCACACCTGACCCCATGGGCAAAGAGATAGCCGGGAAAACAAAGGCAAATGCAAAGGCAAATTGGAAAAGAATTGCTAGGGAAAAAGGGAAGAATAAAAGCCTAAAGTCAGATGCCCAGTTTTAAAGTATTGGTTCAAAGAGGGTGAGGAAATTAGTTTTTGAAGAAGAAGGGATAGAAGTTCCGCAGAAGAAGCAATGTACAGTGACAACTACAACTCAGAACCAATATGATGAAGTATTGGCAGTGGCTACAAGGTAGCACTGCCGGGAACCATGAATCCCATAAATTGGAACTGCCAGGGACTTGGGAACCCCCGGTCAGTTCGAGCGTTGCACGACATGGTGCGACGATGGAATCCCAAAGTAGTTTTTCTAATAGAGACAGAGGCTAAAATTCGACGAATGGAAAGAATAAAATGCGGACTTGGTCTAGCTAATGGTCTCATTGTTCCCTGTGTAGGTCGGAAAGGTGGTATGGCTTTGCTTTGGGCTAGGGAGGTAGACTTAGAGATAAAGAGCTACTCTCAGAATCATATAGATGCAGTAATCAATGATATGGAAAAGAATTTCGAGTGGAGACTAATAGGTTTCTATGGTCATCCAGAGACACACTGAAGGTATGAGTCTTGGCACCTCTTCGCTTTTCTAAATAATCAATTGCAGCTCTCATGGTTATGCCTAGGAGACTTTAATGAGATTTTATCTAACATGGAAAAATCGAGGGGAGCTATTCAGTCCCAACAATAAATAGATGGTTTTAGGAAAATGGTTGATTACTGTGCTTTTAAGGAATTGGGCTACTGTGGTTTTGACTTTACGTGGAGTAATATGCAAGGGAGGATAACAAAATATATTTAAGGGTAGATAGGGCCGTTTCCAACTTAGAGTGGTATAAAAAGTTTGTGGATATGAAAGTATATCGCTTACCTGATTCAACTCCTAATCATAGTGCCCTACTTGTTTCTGCTTCTGTAATTCAACGACAAACCCGAGAAAAGAGTTTTCACTTCAAGGCAATGTGGGTAAAAGATGCAGAGTGCAAACCTATAATTGAAAACTCTTGGGGTATGGATTCTGATCTTAGCATCCCAAAGGGGGTGATGGCTAATCTCAATAGATGTGCCACGGAATTGTTAAAGTGGAGCTTGAATGTGTTTGGGCAGATTCTAAAGAAGATCCAAGCAAAAAGAAATGACCTAAACTCCCTAACTCTTCAAGATAAGGATGGAGCTTTGAGTACTGAGATTAACAGTTTAAAAAGAGAAATTAATGACCTTCTTGATGATGAGGAGATTTATTGGAGTCAAAGGGCCAAGGCATACTGGCTTAAGGAGGGCGATAAGAACACAAAGTATTTTCACACCCAAGCCTCAAAGCGCCGTTAGCAAAACACTATAATGGGGATTGGAGATAGTCACGGTAGATGGTGTAACGAAAGAGATAGTATAGCTCAAGTTGCCATTGAGTATTTTGAGAATATATATAAGACGGCCTCCCCAACACAGATACATGATATAACCGCTACTATTCCCACAAAGGTGTCTGAAGAGATGAATGAAAGCCTCAACAAGAATTTCACAAGAGAGGAGGTAATCACTGCCCTCAAGCAGATTCATTCCACAAAAGCACTGGTCTTGATGGTGTGTCTGCCATTTTTTATCATAAGTACTGGAATATTGTAGGATGTAGCATTGCTAATATGGTTCTAAATGTCCTAAATGGAAATATGTCTATGGCTAGTCTTAATAGAACCAACATTGCTCTCATCCCAAAGATTAATAATCCCAAAAAGATGGCTGATTTTTGGCCTATAAGCCTCTGTAATGTAGTGTATAAGCTTATATAAAAAACTATTGTAAATAAATTTAAGGCTCTTCTTTCTCATATTATCTTAAAAAACCAAAGTGCTTTCACTTCTGACAGGCTAATAACTGACAATGTTCTTGTGGCGTTTAAGTTAATGCATTTTCTAAATCACAAAAATGCAGGAAGGGAGAGATATATGGCGGCTAAACTTGATATGAGTAAGGCGTTTAACAGAGTTGAGTGGTGCTTTATTAGGGCAGTTATGGAGAAACTGGGTTTCAGTTCTAAGTGGGTAAATCTGGTTATGAGATGCATCACCTCTGTGTCATATTCTGTTTTAATAAATGGTGCTGCTTATGGGAATATTACCCCCACCCGGGGCCTTCGGCAAGGGGATCCTCTCTCCCCAACGCTCTTTCTCATTTGTATAGAGGGGCTTTCTACTCTCATTAATGAGGCAGCTCGTAACCAGCATTGGACAGGCATTTCTATAAGTAGGGGCTGTCCAAGAGTCACCCACCTTTTATTTGTGGATGATAGCATTCTCTTCTACAAAGCTAGTGCTGAGGAATGTGGGGTACTGAAGCACATCCTTCAAAAATATGAGGAAGCCATGGGTCAGAAAATTAACATAGAGAAATCCTTAGTATTCTTCAGTCCCAACACATCTCAAGAAGTTAAGGATGAGATTTTTGCTACCCTAGGCCCTATGCAAGACTCTAGACACACGAGATACTTGGATCTCTTATCCTTCATCGAAAGATCGAAGAAGCAAGTGCTTTTTATTCTTAAGGAGAGGATTGGGCAAAAACTTGCTGGCTGGAAGTATAAACTTCTCTCTATAGGGGTGGGGGGGGGGGGGAAGGAAATCCTTATAAAAGTGGTAGCACAAGCAATTCCCACGTACACTATGGGGTGTTTTCTTCTTCCTCAAAGTCTTTGTGAAGAAATTAAAAGCATGATGAGAAATTTCTGGTGAGGACAGAAGTAACAAGAAACTAAAATGAGCTGGGTCAGTTGGAAAACAATGTGTAAGTAGAAAGTAAACGGAGGAATGGGATTCAGGAATCTTCAAGCTTTTAACAAGGCAATGCTAGCTAAGCAGTCTTGGAGAATTCTGCAAAATCCAAACTCTCTTATGGCAAGGGTTCTCAAATCTAGATATTTTTCTACTGCGAACACCCTAACTGCTAAGCTTGGTAATGCCCCATCATACTCCTGGAGAAGCATTTATAGCAGCCTGGATATCATTAGAGTGGGTACTCGTTGGAGAGTGGGCAACGGGAAACTAATCCACATTTGGGATGACAAATGGTTACCAACCCCTTCCACATTCAAGGTAATTTCCCCTCCAAATGACATTCCCCAATTCCCAATGGTCTCATCTCTCATTGATCCAATAACAAGGTGGTGGAATGTGGATTTGATAAGAGCATCCTTCCTCCCATTTGAAGCTGACACAATCTTGAGGATTCCTCTAAGTCACACCCTTCCATAGGACATAATAATCAGGGTTTGAAATAAACGCGGAGAATTCTCTATCAAAAGTGCCTACCATATAGCCCACAATATGATTGAGTCAAATGATCAAGGAGAAAGTTCAACTGGGGACTAGTGCAAACCTTTGTGGAAAAGGGTTTGGCACCTTAACCTGCTAGCAAAAATCATGGTTTTTTCTTGGAGAACATGTGTCAATGGTCTCCCTACTATAGATGCCTTCTTTAACAGAGGGATTTATCAAAATAAGGTTTGTCTTGTTTGTGGTAATGAAGCTGAAAATATAGATCATGCTCTTATTAGCTGTGATTTTTCTTCTTTGGTCTAGAACCTTTGGCCTAAAAATCCTCTTCGAATGCAAAGCTTTGGAAAGTCTTTCCTGGACTCTGCATTATTTATCCTCTCTCAATCAACACTTCAAGACATGGAGCTCTTCTTTGCCACAACTTGGGCCTTATGGTCAAATAGAAACAGAATTGTGCACAAGGATGATAGCCTTTCCCCACTTCAGTTACGGCATATGGCAAAAAATGCTGTGGATGACTAGAACTACTATGTCAGTTGGGATTTTGACCCAACAAGACCAGCCCCCTCTAATTGGGTTTCACCTCCCCCTGGAATCCACAAAGTGAATGTTGATGGTGCATCTTCAAATCAGGATAATTATTCTAGTGTGGGAGTTGCCATTAGAGACAGCAAGGGTCAAGTTGTGGCTGCTCTTAGTTTGCCACTTCAATCTTATTATTCTGCTGAGCTTACAGAAGTCTTTGCATTAGAGCAAGGTGTCCTCCTTGCTCAAGAACTTCAGTTGCCCCGGGTTATCTTTGAATCAGACTCTTTGGCTGCCATTCAAGCAATCAATGATAAGGCTATAGGAAGCACCTTTGGGCACCTTATTTAAGGAATTCTTTAGGTTTGTGAATCTTTCGAGTCTTGCCATTTCAAGCACTTAAGTAGAAACTACAACACAGTGGCTCATGAGCTTGCTCAATATGCACGAAGAACTGGAAGCCATCAAATTTGGAAAGAAGTTGCTCCCTCCTTTGTCTTGCCGTTTCTGCATACTGATCTAGTGTAAATTTCTTGTTCTCTTTCCTGCTTAGCAAGTTTTTTTGTATGGCTTTTATTGGTTTAATGAAATTTTATTCCATTTCAAAAAAAAAAATAAATAAATAAAAAGAAGAAATTCTTAAACCATGAAAACTTGTGGGATGCACTGATATGTTAAATAGTGATGGCTTTTATGTGTTTTCACTTGAATGTCATGGACACACTTGAAGGAATTAATTAGTTGAGTTACAAGACTCAACCTATGTATGGTACTTAGTACTATTAATTATGCAATAGACTCCGTTAGCAAAAGAAAAGGAAAATGTAATATACTTGATCTTTCATCCCAATATTTTTTAAAATTTGTTTTCTTTTAAGGTTTTGACGCATACCATCAATCTCCTCTTTTTTCTTTCTAGTTTTCCTCCAACAACACTCTCCTCCTATCCTTCCGCAACCTTACATGCACAATCCCTTTTGGATCTCTACCTTTTAAGCCTCTTTTCGAGTCGATGATATGATCATCACTGGAGATGATCTCATTGTAATCCAAGAACTCAAGGACTTTCTTAGCTAGCTATGTTAAGATGAAAGACCTTTGTACTCTCAACTATTTTCTTGGCATTGATGTATCTTCCTCCTCTGATGGACAACACTTGACAATTCAATGGCAGAGCTAGAATTTCATTTCAGAGGGGGCAAGATTTAAAGACAAATTTGATAATCCAGATTTTTTTCTACTTAAAGAGGGATTCACAAGAAGATTGGAAAAATCTACCTAAATACTAGTTTGTTTAGAATTCAATACAAACTCAGTATTACATTCAAGACTTTCCATATTTACAATTAACTACAAGTATACATTTCATCTTATATATATATATATATATATATATATATATATATTAATAGCCAAAACTCAAAAAAAAAATTCAATTAGATTTTAATTGAATTCTCAATTTTGCGCCACATGTCCCATTTAATTTTTTATTTTTAAATTTGTGCTAAATGAATTAGTGAGTGTAAAAATCAAAGAGTTCAAAACAATTAGATTCTAAATTGGATTTCAATTAGAGTTCAATTTTCTACCATATGTCTATTTATATATATTTTTTTAAATTTTTGTGGCAAGTGAATTATTTGGTGAAAAAACCGAATGGTCTAAATAAGAAACTATTACATATTTTAAAAATGTATGGTTTAAAAAAATGTAAGATAATACTATGCATAATTTAAATATCTTCTAAAAAAATTATATAATTGTGATTGACTTTAATTGTATCCGTGCATATGCAAGAGGTTACACACTAGAAATTAAGAAACAAAAATAATCAATTTATAGTTACTAACAATAAAAACAAGAGAATAATCTAAATATATAAAGTTTGTACATCAAATATGATTCCTTAAATTAAATTGGGGAAATAAGTAAATGTAAAAGTGTTAAAACTACAGCAATAAACTTGTATAGTTGTATATACACTACCTCAATTGCTTTCAAAACATATGTAGAATTTAATGTTTTTTTTTATTATTTAAATTATTTAAATATGGGTTCATAGCAAAAAGTTAAAGTTTAAAGCATTTGTCATCTCGACCTACCATTGATATTTCATTTTATCTACCAATAACAGTTTATCACCTAGCTTTGTAATGAATTTGTTTTGAAAATGTTGAGATTGTAGCTTTATTGTTGTGTATGCAACGTAAGACCCATAAACAATTGAAATTCCATGAAAAAAAATGAATAAAATTGAGACAAACTTTCAAAATACCATGAATAGTAACATGTTGAAATCCAAATACAAGACAAAAGTTTTTTTTTTTTTTTTAAGTGACATTAGTTTTTGCTTAGAAAGTGCTTGTAGAGTCCATAGTTTTAGGTTGGCAAACCATGATCAAATGTAATCCATTTATAGTCTTTTGGTGAGTTTTGAGTGTGTTAAAGGTGTATTTTTATAGTCCAAGACCAAGACCCAAGTTCAAATAAAGAAAGAATCAAGTTCAAAGCAAGAAAACAAAAGTTTTGTCACTTGGACACCAGCTTGACCAATCGAGAGTCGTGGATTAGTAAAAATCTGAAACGCGAAAAAGCGCGTAACTTGCTCGTTTCAAGCTCGATTCTTGATGTTGTGCTATTTAAAGAACATCTTAAGCTATCTCTAGTGAGGCTTTTTAGAGAGAAAAATTATTGTATGTGTGGCTACGGTATATAACCAAGTTTCTCTCAATCTCATTATACTGGAGACATTCAAAGTAGATTTGAGCCTCCATCTATTCAACCCATAAGAGTTAAAGAGCACATAGAGAAAGATCAACACAGTGTTGCTACTACCACAGTGCAAATCTATATGAAGCCATAGAGAATTCAGTTATCCACAGTTATTAATTTAAAACCTTTGAGTGGAGATCTCAAAGTCACAAACTAGAGAATTTGTGTGCAGCAGTCCAGAATAAAAGAGTCTGTGGATTCTAAGCAATGTGTGGTCACGCCAGTAAGTATTACATTAGATAACATTAGATTTATGATTAAGTCTATTGTATAAATTTCAATTCTATTTGATAGATATGTTGCCTTAAGGATTGTTTAAGTTAAATTTTCTCTAGGTTTTTTACTTTGAAATCGCAGTTTCAAAAGTTTTCCTGGATCATCATTCTTGGTGTTCTTTTGTGTTTTGTGATTGTGTGATGTTTGTTTTAAATTAGATCTAATTGAATGTTAATCACTTTAATTAATTGATTAGAAATATGATTGAATCTGACACAATTGGGATCTAAAACCCTAATAGTGCTGAACCCCTCAATTGTATGACTTTTTTCCCTTCCTTTAATGTCAGATTGTCTTCTTGTATTAAGTAAGGGCTGCCTTTTGTTTTCTTTTGGGACATACAAAGGGGGCAAAGCATTTAAGAGATCTATATATGTACAAGCTAGACTTATACTAGTTTTTATAAACTTTTTTAGGAGTCGTCAAGGGGGCAATTGCCCCCTCTCAAACCCCCTGGCTCCACCCCTACCTAACATAGACTAAGTACACATACTCCTCTATTGGGCTAGACTCACAAAAAACAAGATCATTGATACAATGTTAGAACCTAATGTTGAATTACTCCAAATGATGGCAAGCTTCTATGTGAACCATTCTATATCTCAAGTTTGTTGGTAGTCTCATCTAACTTTCATTCACTTTGATATCTCTCATAAAACTTATGACATTTGGTTTATGATAATTACTATTTATCATCAAGCTAAGAGATCAATCAGACGATAAAAGACCTTATTAGTTGAGCTAATTGAAATCCACACTTCTCTAATCGAATTGATTTGTTCTAATTTTGAATACATTTTAGTTTTTATTGTATTTTAGTATGTTTCACTAAAAAAAAAAAATACATTAAGAATTTGACAACCATGCCTGATCTGTCTTTTGACACTCACATTTGAACTGATCATTGTGGTAATTAACAGGTAATCAGAAAATTATACAATGGCACAAGTTGAAACATTACCCATTAAATATTTGTCATTGCTCTGTCTATTAATTATTATGAAACACTTAAATTAATTGAAATAATAAATCCTAATGGAGGTTTAATCAAAGGGAAATTACATGATGTCCTTTAAATTTCTTGCAGAAACTTTTTGTACACCGCAGCTTTTATCACCTACCCGGCATAAGACCGTACCATAACATTAGATTCATACTTACCCTGTTTCGACAATTTATGAGTTGGAATATGACCTGTGAGTAAGGAAATTTATGTTCATCGAACCATTCTGTCACGAGAGACAGCATAGAGCATTGGAACGTGAATGTAAAGGGAACTCATAAGCAACCTTGCTATATCGTACATGGTGGTGTGAGTAAAATCAAATTAGGTGTGAAATAGCATTATAGCACCACCCTAACTTAGCCTCTATTGAGTAAAATCAAATTAGATGAGTACTCGTAAGTTCGCAAACAATGCTATCCTTTTTAAAACAAAGAGCAATATCTATTCAGTAGGACTAGGTTCTAGTCACTAAAAATCATCTAAATATTGATAAAATTTTCGACGGTGCAAAATCCTTCTAAGGCTCCTCGAGCAAGTAATACGATCTATTTAAATGGCTCATTTAAAAAAAAAAAAAAAATCTATTTAGATAGCTAAATCCAAAGAAAAGAAAGAGCAATGGTTAGCTCAGTATTAGCTAGGCTTCATCATATGTGGTCTATACTCTACCATTTTGAGGGTCCAGTCATGCTGCCTACGAGACTAAAATTGGCGTGTTCTTTACCTCTACTTAATTCCATGTTTAAAGTGATTCTCAAAAAAAAAAAAAAAAAAAGGTCCATGTTTAAAACATATAAGTAAAATCTAATTAACTGAACCAGTAAAATTTTTAATAGTTAAATAAGAGATTTGGAATTCAATTTTTACTTACACAAAAAACAATCATATACATATAAGTAAGCTAGTTATTATGAGATTAGAAGATGAGGATTGCACACAACACAAATCAAATAGAAAGTTGAACTTGAAACTAATGTGGTCATTTTGAAAATTAAATAATATATATTCTTTTCAAAAAGACAAAAAAACTTCTGAAAAAAAAAAAATTAACAAATGATCTAAGTGCATTAATTTAGAAAATAATTTTAAAATGATTTTTTTTTTACAATTTTTTATATTTCTCATGAAAGTTATATCAAAACTTTTTCAAAATAAACAATCAACAAATACTTTAAAGACACCTATTATAACGAGTTAATTATTCATTGTCATACGTAAATGCACAAATTAGTTGTGATTGAATGTTTCATTCTTTGAATATATGTATACAGTTAGACTTTATTTTTAGAAAATAAAGCAATACATGCATTTTAACCACAGTCTAGCACATTGGTTTACAAAATCCTGATTATCCAAAAAAGAGGTTAACAAAATCCAAAATTAAAATACCACCGTACAAAAAAGTCAATAATACCTTACGGTTAGGGTAACAAAAAGTGCTTCCCACTCAAATAATAGGGTAATAATTGCTAGGAAGCGTTCTACGACATTCTTTAATATTCTAGTTTGGTAGGGGCAACCACCCCCCTCAAATGTTAAATGCAAAACATATTTACTTCACCCTTTATTAGATTAATCAAAACCAGGTTCCTTTTGTCTACATAATGTTATATTTTAATTTAATTAAGCGCACACACTCTCTCTCTCTCTCTCTCTCTCTCTCTCTTTATGGAAAAACACTCTCTTTTTTTTTTCTTTTTCTTTTTTATAGAAGAAAAACACTCCTCATTTAATTCCTTCGTCAAATCACCAGTAAATGCTCCATTCGTACCATTCACCTTTTTTAAGGGAACGTACTGTTCATATTTAATTTACCGGGTTCAAAATTCAGACTCAATTTTTTAGGAAAACTGGAAAGTCATTGTCGTCCTGTTATTTTGGTCATAATGTACAGCAGAGGTGAGATGCTTATCTGTTTAGACAGTGTGAAATGCCTAGAAACTAGAAATATATGGCCCAGTTGTCCAACACCACCTCATAGAATTGAAGAGAATGGGCACTGATCTGAACAGAACAATTCGTGCTTAGTGCAGTGAACTCATATGCTGTTTGTTTTGTTTTGTATTTTTTTTTTAAAGTTTATTCAGTTTCTTTTTATGTATAATTTTACGTAAAAAATTACAAATCTAATTTTATCTAAATTATATATATTTTTATTTTAACAGTTCTCTTCATTCTTTTACCTTTTTTAAGTAAGATTACATACAACTATTACAACCTACATTTGCAGCGTAGGGCTAGCTAGAGATGGTAACACCTCCTTTATGCCAACCATATGGACAAATTGTTCTGATATTCCATGGATGAACATAGATATTAAGGCCTTTATAATTTCCTCATCATCTAATTAACCCTATGTCAGGTTCAAGGACTGAAGAAGATACCTATTTCTATCATGGCCAGTGCTTCAACTTTCAAAGCTAAACTTGAGTTAATCTTGGATGGATGTGAAACTCCACTGCACTGGAATATATTACTAATAACTTTATTCTGGACCCACAGTTTTTTCTCTCCAATCACATTCATGAATCTCAAAGGCCTAGGTCCTAATCCAAAAGGATAAATGGATTGGGCCACACTCACCTAATCTTACTGGCTAGTTTAGGGATCCAATAATTTGAGTGGGATCTCAAACGTAATGAGGAACTTGCTTAGATAGGTCATAGTTTTATACTACATGTTTCAATTTCTTTCGCTTCATTTGAGATAACTCCCTCTAATTGAAGGCCATACTAGTCTAATATTCTATAATGCTTTAACCTAGAACCTATTTGTTAATAGCTTGTAACTCAATTGACACATGTGGATATTTTTAACAAAAAAAATCGAGATTTATAGTCTTCTAAGTCTTCTCGGTTTCATTACCTGTTTGAGAGCACGAGAATGCAAATGTCCATCTAAGTCATATGTCCAACGGCAATGTATATGTCAACAATGTCCTTGATGTGTGAACACAATAATCTAATAAATTATAATATAATAAATAGAAAATTAGAGGTGGTATGAGCTTATTATAAATTTGTAGAATTTCTCTTTCAATAGGGTATAATCCAAATCTATATATATAATAATAAGTAAAACAAAGAGAAAATCCAATTAAATTTCAAATTGGAATTCAATTAGAGTCTAATTTTGCGTCATATGTCTCATCTAATCTAAATTTTAGAATTTTGTACCAAGCGAGTTAGTTTAGTGTCAAAATTAAATTTCAATTAGAGTTTAACTTGAGCCACGTGTCTCATCTAATCTAAATTTTTGTGCCAAATTAGTTAATTAGTGTAGAAAACGAGAAGTCCAATATAATAAATAGTAAAAAACATAATTATATAACTAAAAAAAATTCAAATTTATAAGTCATCTATATATATATATATATTAATAGGTTAAGCTTGGAGAAAATTGAATTAGAATTTGAAATTATAATCCAATTTGGTGCCATGTGTCAAAATATATGTTAGAACTATACCATAATTATCCACTTAAACTTGTGCTACGTGTCTACTTAAGTTTTTTAATCTTTGTGTCAAGTAAGTTAATGAGTGCAAAATACTAAAAATCTATAATAATGAACTATAATTTTTTTTTTAAAAAAAAAAATCACATATACTCAATAAAAATCACCATATGTTTCTCAAAAAATAAATAAAACAAAAATCACTACACATTCTATTTTATTAAAAATTAGGAAGAAAATGATAATAAGTAGTATTAAATTTAAGTAAGAATTTTAATATCTAACTAATTATGTTTACTTTAAAAAAATAATTTGACTAATTATCTATATTTTATGATAAAAATTGTGTTTAATTTGAAATGTATCTATATGTATGCATGAATGCATGTGTTACATTCTTTAAAAAAAATTAATTTGACTAATTATTTATATTTTTATAATATATATATATATTTTTTTAATTTTAATTGCATCAATATATTTGCATGAAGTTACATGCTAGTTGAAGTTAAAATTTGACGCCTGGGTGTATACATTCTACTCTTTCTTAGTTTAATTGTACCACATTAGGCGCACCTCCCAAAAAAGAATAATAATTTTATGAAGGGTGAAAGTAATTGCGCTCATGGTCCTTATATCCCTAATACAATTTATACTAAAATTATTTTTAAAGTTGATATTTTAATTAGAAAGTCAATAGTTGCTTATTTCATTTAAACAGAGTCACAATCCAATTAGTAATTAATTATATATATATATATATATATATATAAGTTTCTCAAAAAAAAAAATTTATATATATATATATGCCAATTATTTAAACAATTTTGAAAATGCATTGGACTCCTAAATAATTTGAAAATTATTGTATTTTTACAATTAATTTTTTTTTTTTCAATTTTCTGGCAAAACATTAAGAGGTAATAAGCTACTAATAACTATAGAAATAGGATTGCAAAGACGTGGAAGTGTTTGCAAAAAAAAAAAAAAAAAGTTAATTTTTTTTGAGTAAAATAGAAAATTGTAGTTTATTTATTTATTTATTTATTTATGTTGTCTGTTTTAACATAAAAATAAAAAATTCCGAAGAAAATATTTTACTGTATAATATTTTAAAGCACAATATTTTCTTTCTAATGTTTGGTTACATCCATAAAAATGACTTTAAAAATATTTTTCTTTATTTGGTGTAGAAGGATTAAAGAGCATGCACGAAGTTGGAGTTAAATCTCAATGGATGAATGTATTGGAGTACGTTGGTTATCCTTGATAGTGATGCATAGAGGTTGGAAGTTTTTATTTCGATGATACATTTTGCAATATTTTTATCTTTTTAATTACTCTAGAACAAAATAAATGATAGAAACGTTTTTATTTATTTATGAAAAATGCTAACGAATGCCATCAAATTTTGGACAAGTTAAATGAAAGAATCTCATGCAGAATTAAAGTTTAAAAACTGTTTTTTAAATCCAAAATCATCTCACCACCTCTCCTCACCCATATAAAAATACCCATCACTCACTCTTGAAAACCATCCCAAAAACCTCAATCTAATCAAACAGGAAATTAAGGAACCTCTAGCTAGCTGGTACTAGCTTTGCACCATGGCAAAGTTCAACATCTTCATCATGGTGGCTTTGATCTTAGCAAGTGGAGTCATGGCCTCACTTGCTCAAAAAAAGATAAGCCCACCAAAGCATGTACCGGGGTATCCCTTGCACTTGTTGCATTGCGCTAGGAGGGTAGAAGATGAGTGTGGGAAAGAAATATTCCTTGGAATGTTTGAGAAATTACCTGTGTCTAGGAAATGCTGCGTACAGCTTATTAAGAAAATGGGAAAAACTTGTCACGATGATTTGGATAAGGCAATTGTTCACTTACCAGATTACTCATCAAGGGCATCCAGGGCGATTCCCAAGGGCAATCGAATATGGCATAAGTGTGCTTTGGTAGCTCGGCATATTTGACTTGCCCCTTCTCCACCTAGTTAAATAGTAAATTTTCTATTTAGCAATTTTGTACCACATGAATGTTAACATTGAATAAATCTTCATCTTTTTCCTTTAGAAGGTACTCAATTCTGCACCAATGATCTATACCCCTATGTTGCTATTGAATTAAGCAAGTATACTCAATCTTTTATAGAAATAATTTGTCTCACAAATCTAAAATTGTATTTCTTACATGAATGGTAAGGCTTCCGTACATCTAATATTCTTGTGCATTGGATAGGGTATAAGGTTGACACATGACTATTTTTGAACACATGTAGTACACGTGTCATTTCCAGTGTACAAGAACATTAATTGGAGGTAAGAAAAATCTCTTTTTTTTTTCTTTTTTTTCTTTTTTTTTTTTTTTAAATTCTGAAGAACAGTATATCACACACAATAGGATTCAAGTCACTTCTTGTTTCCTGTTCGCGTTTTCCCTCTAGTATCAACGTTGCATCTCCTCTAATAGTAAATTGTTGGGAACTAACTCTTTGTTGGACTGACTGGTACTTAGTGGTCTTCAAAGGAAACAAAATTTACATGAAATTGTATAGCGATTTATTCACCCTTGATTTTGTGCAGCTGATAATGGATAGCATTACATGTTTGAAAGGATTACATACATACATACATACATATATATATATATATATATATATATATATTATATATATTCTTTTAATAAGAGGATTTTCCTATTTCCTCTTCAGTTTTTGGCGTACCAAACTATCCTCATACAAATTATGAAATAACATACCCTTTAGTTTAATTTTTTTATTACAAAAAGCAAAAAAAAGGTTAAGTAATATAATTATCTCACATACAAAAGAAAAAATATCATCATTCTCACCACCCATTTGTATTCAAATGTCTGAATCCTATCTGTGTTTATTATCTATTTGAATTCAAATACTCCAATAATCTTCATAAAAAAAAAAATTACTTCTTCCAAAAAAAATGTTAAAAGAGTAATACTATCTCACGCAAAAAGAAAAAAAATTGTTATTCTCACCACTCATTTGTATTCAAATGTATGATTCCTATTTATATTTGTTATCTATTTGTATTTAAATACTTCAATTATCTTTATAAAATATATATACAAAATTACTTCAAAAAAAAAAAAAAACTCGATCACTACCTCACGTAAAAACTACTCATTCTTATCACAAAATTTCTGTAGTTTTTTTTTTTAAATTCTTTAAAATATTCCAAATATTTTTATCCAAATTCTATAAAATTATAACAAATCATCATCTATCCACACTAACGTATATTATCTTTCTTTTGTTTAAATCTCAAATTTTTTTACTTGTATGTACATAAATATACACACACACGCATACTATTAATAACGGGATTTCTTATTTGGATTTCAATATTTTGCGTACCAAAATATCCTCACTCAAATACTTAAACTCTCTAAAATACCCCTATCTTTTATTTAAATAATTTTAAAATTAAAAAACACAAATTGGTTAAAAGAATAATTTACTGTTCCTAAATTTTACACTTTTTCCTTTATTTTCTCCATTCAGCTTAAAACTTAAGACACTATTTTTATCTCATTTTTAAATATTATTCCACGTTATCTTACATCTTTCTTAAAAAAAAAATGGTAATTTATATATCACTTTTAAACATTATTACACTAAACCAAAAAAAAAATAATAATAAATAAGAAAAAATATTTTTGCAAAAACGCATGTAATGAGTCTAGTGTGTGTGTGTGTGTGTGTGTGTGTGAGTGCACACACACACACACACACACACACACACACACACACACACACACACACACAGAGAGAGAGAGAGAGAGAGAGAGAGAGAGAGAGAGAGAGAGAGAGAGAGAGAGAGAGAGAGAGAGAGAGAGAGAGGTTCAAGTTACACCGGGGTGTAATTTGACAAGAGATACACATTTTTTAGAATTACCCATTTTTTAGACAATATATTTCCAATAAATCTAACGATTAAAAAAACGTCATTAATTGCTAATTGCTTTGTACCTCTTTCACCTAATTAATAACATTTTATTTCTCTCTCCTTTTATATATATATATATATATATATATATAAGAATTATATATTACTTATTTAAAACCTCATTAAAGTTAAATAGCAACCTGCCATGTTTTTTTAAAGACAAAAGAACCTACAAAAAGAAGGGATTAATTAAAATAGCAAAAGTTAACGAATGCCTTACGAAAATTAATTTGGAAAATACTATTAAAGAAACGGGTTTTTTTCTTTTTTTTCAATTTTTTATACTTCTCATGAAAGCTATATCAAAACTTTTCAAAATGGCTCATTAGCAAATACGTTATGGCCTCCCGTTAACGAGTTAATTATTCAATATCTTACATGCATGCACAAATTCATTGTGGTTGTGTGTGTGTCATTCTTTGGATTTAGGTATATCGCTTAACATTATTTTTAAAAAATAAAGCAATAAGTGTATTTTAACCACAGCATAGCACATTGGTTATTCAAAGAGCAAGACTTTCATTTCTCTTGTTAGAATGGATGGAAGATGTCCCATCTGATGTTTCTGCTTTTGTTTCCAAAGATTAGTTAGACATTCAATAATAATTACGGGCTTGGTCCAGTTTCCCCAAAAAAAAAAAGAAAAAAAGAAAAGAAAACTCCAAAATTAAAATACCACCATGCAAAAGAGTCAATAATACCTTACGGTTGGGGTAACAGTGAGTGCTTCTTACTCAAATAATAAGGAAACAGTAATTGCTAGGAAGCTATTCTACTATGTTCTTTAATATTCTAGTTTTTTTTTTTTTTTCATTGCTGAATCTTTAATATTCTAGTTTGGTAGGGGCAACTACCCCTCTCAAATGTTAAATGCAAAACATATTTACTTCACCCTAATTAGGTTTATCAAATGAGGTTCTTTTTATCTACTTAATGTTATATTTTAATTTGTGTGTTAAAAATATTTAGTATCTAAAAAAAACAGTGAATTAATTTTATATTGAAAAATAAATGTAAGTTAAAGAGATTTAAAATTTATGTTGTGTACTTAAGAATTAGACTTTTTTAAATATACATAAATTTTTTTAAAAATATATTTTCTCTTTTATCTTACGTATGTTTTAAAAATACTTAACATTCTTTTAAAAAAAAAAAAAAAGTGGGTTATATTTTAATTCAATTAATCTCTCTCTCTCTCTCTCTCTCTCTTTATGCGAAAGTACTTTCTCACTTTATTTTATTTGAGAAGAAAATCACTTTCCCATTTAATTCCTCATCAAATCACCACTGAATGCTCCATTCGTACCATTCACCTTTTTTTAGTGAACGTACTGTTCATATTTAATTTACTGGGTGCAGAATTCAGACTCAATTTTTTAGGAAAACTGGAAAATCATTGTCGTCCTTTTATTTTGGTCATAATGTAGAGGTGAGATGCTTATGGGTTTGGACAATGTGAAATGACTAGAAACAACCGGTGCCTGTTTTCCAACTCTAATTCATAGAATTGAAGAGAGTGGACCACTTATCTGAACAAAACAACCGGTGCTTAGTGCAGTGAACTCATATGCTGTTTATATTGTTTTGTTTTTTGTTTTTTTTTTTAAGTAGAGGTAAATATATGGCCCAGTTGTCCAACTCTAACTCATAGAATTGAAGAGAGTGGGCCAGTGATCTGAACAAAACAACCGGTGCTTAGTGCAGTGAACTCATATGCTGTTTGTTTGTGCCTTTTTTTTTTTTAAAGTTTATTCAGTTTGTTTTTATGCATAATTTTACATAAGAAATTACAAATCTTTTTTTTATTATTTAAATTATATATATTTTTATTTTAACAGTTCTCTTCATTTTTTACCTTTTTAAAGTAAGATTACATACAACTATTACAACCTACATCTGCAGTGTGGGGCTAGATGGTAACACCTCATTTATGCCAACCATATTGACAAATTGTTCTGATATTCCATGGATGAACATAGATAGTAAGGCCTTTATAATTTTCTCATCATCTAACTATATTTCAGGTTTAGGGACTGAAAAAGATACCTATTTCTCTTATGGCCTGTGCCTCAACCTTCAAGTTTCAAAGCTAAACTTGAGTTAATCTTGGATAGATGTGAAACACTGCATTGGAATATATCACTAATAACTCTATTTTGAACCCAGAGTTTTTTCTCTCCAATTCCATTCATGAATCTCAACGGCAGTCCTAACCCAAAAGGATAAATGGACTAGGCCACACTCACCTAATCTAGCTAGCTAGTTTAGAGACCCATTAATTTGGGTGGGCTCACAAACGTAATGATGAACTTGCTTTGATAGGCCACAGTTTTATATTACATGTTTCAATTTCTTTCACTTCATGTGAGATGACTCTCTCTAATTGAAGGCCATAATAGTCTAATATTCTACAATGCTTTAACCTAGAATAGGCCACAGTTTTATACTACATGTTTCAATTTCTTTCACTTCATCTAATCATATTTCAGGTTCAGGGATTGAAGAAGATACATATTTCTCTTATGGCCTGTGCCTCAACCTTCAAGTTTCAAAGCTAAACTTGAGTTAATCTTGGATGGATGTGAAACACTGCATTGAAATATATCACTAATAACTCTATTTTGGACCTAGAGTTTTTAACTCTCCAATTCCATTATGAATCTCAACGGCAGTCCTAACCCAAAAGGATAAATGGACTAGGCCACACTCACCTAATCTAGCTATTTGTTAACAGTTTGTAGCTGAATTGACACATATTGGTATTTTAACAGAAATACCGAGACTTATAGTCTTTTGGATCCTCTCAGCTTCATTACCTTCTGAGAGCAGGAGAATGTAAATGTCCGTATGAGGCAAATGTCCAGCGGCAATGTATATGTCAACAATGTCCTTGATGTGTTAACACAATAATCCAATTAATACTAATATAATTAATAAATAGAAAAATTAGAGGTGGGATGGGCTTATTATAAATTCATATAATTTCTCTTTCAATAGGATATAATCCAAATTGAAGTTAAAATTTGACGCCTGGGTATACATTCTACTCTTAGTTTAATTGTACAACATTAGGACCCACCTCCCAAACAAGATTAATAATTTTATGAAGGGTGAAAATAATTGGGCTCATGGTCCTTATATCCCTAATACAATTTATACTAAAATTATTTTTTAAGTTGATAATTTTTATAGGTCAATAGTTGCTTATTTCATTTAAACAGAATCACAATCCAATTAGTAATGAATTATATATATGCCAATTATTTAAAAAATTTTGAAAATGCAGTGGACTTCTGTAAGTATTTAGACCTCTTAAACACAACCAGATTAACCTAATTATTTAGTCAAGAGACTGATTTAGGTAAATTATGCAGATCTAGGTTAACACATAAAAATAATATCATTGTAAAGTGCGGAAAATAAAGAACACAATAATATGATGACCAAAGAAAACCAAATTGATAAAAAACTTAGGGAGGATTTAACCTATTTATCCTCAAGGTAAAACTGAATCCACTATGAAAGAATTGAAGTTTACAGATTAGCGACTTAGACCACTAATATCCTATTGCTACCTCGAGTAGGAAACTTACTACCACGACCACGTGACAGCTCCGAGTCCACGAACTACTTCTTTCTTGGATTTCCAGCAAGCACAAGCACTCCCACTTGTATATCTTTAAGCTCTTGAATCTGCAACTGAATTGATCACCAAGCTCTTGACATCAATCTAGATCTTAATAACCCTAAGTGTATATGAAGGTAAACACCTTTAGATCTCACAAAAGATTCACACACATAGCATAAAGAGAATTACTAAAACGTGGCTTGGGTTTTTCCTTTTATACCTAGGGCAAAACATAAAGTCTTACACTTAAAATGGGCTTGGGCTGAGTTGGAAAATTCTGCAGAAAAATAATCTGCATGAGTTTTGATCGGTCGAGTCTAATTCTCAATCGATCGAGCCAGGCAGAATTGCATAGTAAATCCTGCAGCAACTCGATTCCACACACGTACTTTGAGCACGTCTAAACAAGACTAAAAAGTTTTGATCATGGTTTGCCAACACTACAAATTAGAGTTCTAATACATTTAAACCTAAAGGTCTTAGAACCCAACAAACTCCCCTTTGGCAATCCGTGACAAAACACAAACATAATAAAGTGCTCAAAGTTTACATAAAAACAACCCATTACAAAAACATAGCCCAACATAACAAATTCAACCTAACTACTATCTATTAGTTACAAGTGTAGACAGCAGCATGACTGAATCAATCTGTATATTCATGTAACACTTGATAAAAACATAAACGCATGTGTAGAAAATATAAGTAACACAAAAATATAACTTCTTGATTTCACATAACACAAAATAAAGACATATATCATGAATAACTTTATAAATATAAATCAATAAACAATGTGAAACAAGAAACATATAAAAAAAGTAACTCCCCCTATCATGGACAACCCAAACACAATACATCATGAGCCAAAAAAGTAAATACAGAGTGAAGCACCTAGATACAATCTAAAAACTTCATAGCTCCAAACAACACAAAATCTCCCCCTAACAACAATATCTCCTCTCTACATCAAAGGGCACTCACTTATCATCAAAAAGAGATGGCGGTCGAATACTCTCTAAAGCCGCTCGCAAAGCATGAAGAATGTACACCAAAAGCTGACCATGAGCCGCTTGAACTGTCATGACAGTCTCCAACATATGACGAATGTCTAAATCGTCCGAAGTAGAAGGCGGAGGAACATCAACAGTAGCAGTAGGATCGACAAACACCTCAGCAGAAGTATCACCTGTAGAGGAGGGAGGAGGAGGAGGTACGACATCAGAAAACTCAACCCTAAGACGTTTAGAGCTTGTTCTCATCTGCGCAGCCCTCTGCCTAAGAAAGGTGGCACCTATAAGAGCGATAATATGAACAAGCTCAGACGTGGAAAACTCCTCTAAACCAAGATGTAAAAGAATTCGGTGAATAAAAAGGGGAAAGAAAAGTGCATGAGCTGTAGAAATACTCTCATAAACCTCATTCAAAGAACGAATAAACAGATGATGAAAACTAATAGGAGCATCAGTAACAAGAGCATACGGAAACACACATCACTCAATAAGGATAGTGTGCAGATGAGAGATAGGCCACAAAGAATGACAAGCAATCCGAAAGAAAAAATAGTGAATCTCAGTCAGCTCAACAGTAGTGATTAAAGGATCAGAACCCTTCTGGATAGAAGACCTAGTGATGTAAGACATGATGTCTTCTAGGAGAGGAGACTCATCATAAAGGTAAACAAGATGCTGAACCACAGGTATCCTAAGAGCATTAGCCACTACCAAAGGAGTAATGGTGTACTCTTCACCCTATATCCAACTCTCAACTAAAGTGTTGGAATCATAGATGTGGATAGAGAGATTCGAGTAGAACTCTCTAATTAAGGTAGTCGGAGGTGGATGAGAAATATCCAACAATGGCAACCAGCCCCTACGCTCAAAGTTACGTCTAATCTCACCATGTAGCTCGTTTAACAAAACTTTTCTCTCTATCCATATGTTCGTCTTAAGGTTAAGCGTCTCACAAGTCTCTTGATGTTTCTCACTCAAGAATCTATCACTCTTAAAGGACGAAGCAGGCTCTAGTCTTCTTAGGCATGGTACTAAGGAAAGAACAAAACAAACAGAAAAGAACCAAAAGGAAACAAGAAAGAAAAGAAAAGAAAAAAACCAAGGGCAGACTGCAAGTTAGCACAAAACAATATAGAAAATAACAATCTAAATGATGCATAAACAGTATAATCAAATGATGTATGCTCTAATGCAGTGAGAATAAGTTTAATTAAACTTTAAAATCACAAAATTGGCTTGAGCATAGAGTTTATATCAAAAACCTCAAAATTTTGAAAAACTACTTATACAATTTTTAAGAAATTGACCAATTGATCATTAAACAAGATAAATAACACAATATAATGATCATATGAATCAATCCAACAAGCCAATTTCATCAAAGTAAACCCAATTGAACAAAATTCCCAATTTGGGTAGTTTCAAGCGCTAGAATTTCTAAATTTTCACAAAACCCCAAATGTTCATAGGTTCAAAATTATCCCCAAAGTGCATGAAACTTGAAAATAAATGAAAAATGTAGGGTATAAAGGTCTTACCACCTTAAAGGACAAAAACCTTGCAAAAGAATTGGAGGAAAATGACAAAAATCTTGATTGGAAGCTTTAATAGATCGGATAAAGAGAGAAAAAGTTTTAAAAAGCTTGAAAAGTGTTTGAACACGTGAGAAACAAAAGTTTTTTAAAAAACTCTCTATACGACTTTTGATTGATCGAAAATTAGTTTCGATCGATTGAAAATACTTCGATTGATCCAGCACTAATAGAGCACCGATCGAAACAGACAGAAGCTGACCAAAATTTTAAATGCAATTTTGATCGGTCGAGAAATATATTTGATCGATCATAATTTTGGAAAAAACAAATTTTTGAAAAACAAAACAATTTTATGCAGAACCTTTTTAAAGCATTGAATTTTATAAATAAAATGCATGAATATGAGACGAAATACTTTTCAAAAACACTTGTTTTGATCCCAGTTTTCCAAAATTTAGAGTTTCCATCAATGATCCTTAAAAAACCAAACAACAAACATGTTTTGCATAAAACTCAAGGAATTTTCAAACTTGGTTGGCCAAACCAAGATCACACATAATAGCATGTATAAAGTTTAGCAAAGAGTAACTTGTGTAGTATGTGCAACTAGCAAAAACTTGAGATACATGTGAAGTGATATGTGAATAGTAAATAATCATAATTTCTACAAAATTCATCACATATATTTAAAAGAGACTATCACCTAAAGAGTTACATCATATAACTCTCACATCTCCTAAAATGAAAGCTTGCAATCATGTAAGTTTCTTGAATTTGCCTCATAATGTACACACTATTTTTATTTGATTAGAAACTTATTTGATTAAAAACTTATGAAGAATTAGTCGGGATAATGTACACACTAATTTTAATTTATTGAAATTATTAAACTCAAATAATGTACACACCAATTGTAGCATTTAAACTGAGGCTACACCTTATGTACTTTTTGTGCATGTGCTACACTTTCTCGAGTACAAAATCTTACGATATGTACTAAGGTATTCATGATTGGCTAGAAAACAGTGGTGAGATGGTTATTTATGCCTTTCTCAATAAGATCAAGTCCAACAATTAAAGGCATGTGATTTCAAGATCAAGATCATGTGATCACAAACTATAAACATCTTCCCATACAACGTGCACTACAAAGCTCAAACTAGTAAAATGCAATAAAATGAGTTTATCCAAGCTAAACAAGGTACATAAATATGTTATGTAAAGATAATATGATCAACCTTGATTTCAAATTCAAGACAAAAATGCAAAACACATTTTGCTTCCCTTTTCACTTTTTTATTTTTTATAATTTTTTTTTAAAAAAAACAACATAGAATGAAATACATGAATGTTATGCAATGCAAATCCTAGAAAGCAAAGAAACCAAAAAAAAAAAAATGGTCACAAAGAGTAGAGCAATGAAGCACAATGACCGTGAATCCAAGGATGACTAGGGACATAGAATCACACCAATTACTTGATGAAGTGTCTCAAACATACTTCTATCAAGTGAAAGCATGTTCTCAGTCTTCACATTATTCAACAATTCATTAGCATCAAACAGTTTCACAAGCAAATTCTTTTTATCAAGCTCAAGAGATGCAATTTTCTTTAAGCCTAAATCAACATTCATAGCATCCTTTACAACAACTTTACAAAGTTTATTGTAGACTTCTTATAGATCTGCATCCTCAAAGAGTTCCCCATCAGAAGAGTTCTCCTCAACAGTAACACTTTCATCGACTATCGCAATAGCAGTGAAAGCAATAAAGTTTCCATCCTCATCACTACCAGACTTATTGTCAGAAACTTTATCATCACTAAGAGTTACAGTCATAACCTTACCCTTAGACCTCAAGTATGTAGGACATTCAGATTTTATATGACCAGACTCTTGACACCCAAAACATTGTTGTCCCATAGAATTATTAGAATGTTAACCTACTTTTTCTTTAGGTTTTTCAGTGTTAGTAACCTTAATGGGATCATTCTTCCTAAAATTTCCAGGTTCAGCAGTGTTGTTACCTCTTGCCCTTCTGTTATTATTCCTAAGAAAGTTTCTAAAGTTCTTGGCAAGATATGCAATCTCTGTAGCAGAGAACTCATCATTAAATCCACTCATATCAACATCATCAACAGACTTAAGAGCCATTGATTTGGATTTACTAGTCTTAGGTACGTCCAATTCATAGGACTGAAGAGATCCTACAAGTTCATCAACAGGGATGGAGTCCACATCCTTACTTTCAATGATGGCAATCACTTTAAGTCTAAAGTCTTTAGTCAAAGATTTAAAAATCTTCCTAAAAATTTTAGGTTGATCATAGATTTCACTTAGATTATATGCAGAATTAACAATATCATTAAGTTTAGTATAGAATTCTTCAAAATATTGATCATTAGACATTCTAATGCTTTCAAATCTAGTAGTTAATTGCTGCAACTTATTAATTTTAACTTCCTTTGTGCCTTCATGCACAGTTTGGAGGATATTCCAAACAGTATGAGCAACTTTAATATTAGAGATTTTCTTAAATTCCTCCATAGAAACAGTATTAAAGATAGCATTCATGGCTTTGCTATTGAAAGTTGCTGTTTTTTTCTGAGAAATTTGCCACTCACTCATAGGAGTAATGGGCTTCTCCTATCCATATTCAACAGAGTTCCAGACTCTCTCATCAACGGATTTCAGGAATGCTTTCATCTTGACTTTCCTATAAGCATAATTATTCCCATCAAAGTGAGGAGGAATAACAAGAGAGTGTCCATGTTCCATGACAACCAGGGTCAAGGATCAACTTAGAGATCAAAAGATCTACAACAAAAGAGCTACCTGCTCTGATACCACTTGTAGGTTTTTAAACCCTTAAACATAACCGGATTAACCTAGTTATTTAGCCAAGTGATTAACTTAGGTAAATTATGCAAATCTAGGTTAACACATATAAATCATATCATTGTAAAGTGCGGAAACTAAAGAACACAAAAATATGATGATCCAAAAAAACCAAACTGGTGAAAAACCTGTGGAGGATTTAACCTAATTATCCTCAAGGTAAAACTAAATCCGCTATGAAAGAATTGAAGTTTACACAATAGTGACTTAGACCACTAACATCCTATTGCTACCTCGAGTAGAAAACTTACTACCACGACCACGTGATAGCTCTAAGTCTACTTCTTTCTTGGATTCCCAGTAAGCACAAGCATTTCCGCTTGTATATCTTTAAGCTCTTGAATCTGTAATTGAATTGATCACCAAGCTCTTGACATCAATCTAGATCTTGATAATCCTAAGTGTATGTGAAGTCAAACATCTCTAGACCTCACAAAAAGATTCACACACACAGCATAAAGAGCATTACTAAAACATGGTTAGGGTTTTCCCTTTTATACCTAGAGCAAAACATAAAACCCTACACTTAAAATGAGCTTGGGCTGCACGAGTTTCAATCGGTCAAGTCTAATTCTCGATTGATCGAGCCAGGCAGAATTGCACAGTAAATCTTGCAACAACTCGATTCCAACTTTATATAAAAGACACATACTTTGAGCACCTCTAAATAAGACTAAAACGTTTTGATCATGGTTTGCCAACATTACAAATTAGAATTCTAATACATTTAAATCTAAAGGTCTTAGAACCCAACAACTTCTATTTGAAAATTATTGTATTTTAATAATTTATTTTTTATTTTTTCAATTTTCTGGTAAAACATTAATAGGTAATAAGCTACCAATAACTACAGAAATAGGATTGTATAGGTGTAGAAGTATATGCAAAAAAAAAAAAAAAAAAGATTTTGAGTAAAATAGAAAATTGTAATTTTTATTTATTTATTTATGTTGTGTCTGTTTTAACATAAAAAAAAAAATATTGAAAAAAATACTTTTACTCTAAAATATTTTAAAGCATAATATTTTCTTTCTAAGTTTGGTCACATCCATAAAAATGACTTTAAAAATATTTTCCTTTATTTGGTATAGTAGGATTGAAAAGCATGCACGAAGTTGGAGTTGAATCTACAATGGATGAATGTGTTGGAGTAGGTTATCCTTGATAGTGATGCATAGAGGTTTGAAATTTTTATTTCGATGATACATACATTTTACATTGAAATAAATAGAGAATTAATTTCATGTTTAATCAAACAAATAAAAAATTCCCGTAAAAAAACAAATAAAAAAAATTAAAATGAGATTATAACATGAAAAAGTCTTACTAGTCCTTGTTGGTTTACTTTGCCAAGTTAAGAGTTAAGACTACTAGTCCTACAAGGATTCTGCAATATTCTCAAGGTACAAACCCAACCGACTCATGATAATATATATACATGTTGTGCGGCTTCGTAAACATGTGATCAAAGACAGCCGCAACTTTTGTTTTTAGAATACGGTTCTAGAGATTTTCAGGTTTTTGGACTTTGGGTTTTGTGAGAGTGTTTTTACTCTCTTTCTGAGTGATTAGTCATGGATGCTGTGCGATGCTCTCTGTGGTGGCCATGCTTTCGCTCTCTTTTTCAACCTCCATCAATAGATGATCTTCCTGACTGTGTGTTGAGTGAAATCTTGATCCTGCTGCCTCAGAAATCAACAATTCAATGCAAGTGTGTCTCACAGCGACGATGCTCTCTAATCTTTTCTCCTTCTTTCGCTTACTTTGTTAACAGCAGATTCCATGCATCTACAATTTTGCAACGACCCTCTACCTTGCTCTTCAGCTACAACAATCATGGTAAAAAGAATAAGATGGTCCTTGTGACATCGGAGGAACCCAAATTCAAATCTCTAGCCTCTTTAATACATCAATATTGTTAAGAATATAAAGTGAGAGGGAAAGACTGAATACTCTGTATATAGATGTGTATATACAATGTACAATAAACAGCTTTATATAAGCTAGGTATGTGTGTAGTACAAGTAATATGAGTGAACTAAAAGTACAGTATACTGGGCTAAGCTATATACTAACATCCCCCGTCAAACTCGAGGTGGCAAGGAGGAAGCCAACTGGATTTTGGATATAAGATCTCGAAGACGACCCAACTGGTGAGTCTTGGTGAAGATATCAGTAGGCTGGTCAGCAAAGAAGATGGAGAACAACTTGAGATTTCTTTTTTTGAGATGCTGGCAAGTGATGTGGTAGTCGATCTCAATGTGCTTGGTGCGTTCATGGAAGACATCATTATGAGCAATGTAGATAGCACTACAATTGTCATAATAAAGAGGAGTGGTAGTGGGCTGTGGAGCATTCATGTCAGCCAAGAGCCAGCGAAGCCATACAAGCTCGCAGGTGGTGTCGGCAAGGGCACGGTACTCAGCCTCAGTACTGGAACGGGAAACCACATCCTGCTTCTTGCTACACCAAAAGACAAGAGAAGTACCCAACAAGAAACAGAAACCTGTAATAGAGCATTGATCAGTCGG
The DNA here is from genome assembly GCA_032878915.1 of Castanopsis chinensis. Classification (NCBI taxonomy): domain Eukaryota; kingdom Viridiplantae; phylum Streptophyta; class Magnoliopsida; order Fagales; family Fagaceae; genus Castanopsis; species Castanopsis chinensis. Next base: position 8,311,222 of record JAVQMG010000083.1, on the reverse strand, counting down.
ATCACCTGCTCAGTTTGCATCTGAATAAGCATGAAGCTCAAGAGAAGATCGAGAGGAGTAATGGAGACCATGATAAAGTGTGCCCTTGACATATAGGAGAATCTGAAGAACGGTAGCATAGTGGACAGAACAAGGGGCATCCATGAACTTACTAACCATACTCATGGCATGTGAAATATCAGGACGAGTAACAGTGAGATAGATCAGACTACCAACCAACTGACGATAGCGAGTAGCATCTGATATAGGTTCACCATCCAAGAGTGTGAGCTTTGCATTGTATTCCAAGGGAGTGAAAACAGTCTTGTTGTCGGTGATACCATCTTTGGAGAGAAGATCAGAAGCATATTTAGCTTGGGAAAGATAGTATCCATCAGAGGAGGAGGTAACCTCAAGCCCAAGAAAATAGCTGAGAGTGCCTAGGTCTTTCATTTCAAAATGTTGACTAAGGAAGTGCTGACTAAGGAAGTGTTGAAGAGAGCGGATACCTGCAGAATCATTTCTAGTAATAATCATATCATCAACATAAAGAAGAATAAGAGTGATACCAGCAGAGGATCTTCAGAAAAAGAGAGCAGTGTCATGAGGACTCGAAGTGAAATTCTGCTGAGCAACAACTGAGCTAAACTTTTCAAATCAAGCTTGAGGAACCTGCTTGAGGCCATAAAGAGCACGACGAAGGCGGCAAACTTGACGGCCTGAGTGGGGATAGCCAGGGGGTGGCTGCATGTATATTTCTTCTTGGAGGTCTCCAGTGATGAAAGTATTCTTCACATCTATTTGATAAAGAGGCCAGCGATGAACAACAGCCACAACAATGAGACATCGGACAGATGTAAGGCGAGCAACATGAGCAAATGTTTCCTCATAGCCAATGTCATACTCCTGTGTAAAACTCTTGGCAATGAGGTGAGCCTTGTACCATTCAACAGATCCATCAGCCTTGGTCTTGATCTTGTAAACCTACCTACAACACACTATAGACTGACTAGGAGGCAAATCAACCATATCCCAAGTGTGATTCTTATGAAGGGCATCTAGTTCTTTGTTCATAGCTTGTTGCCAAAGAGGATCAGTATGGGCCTCACGATAGGTGTAAGGTTCATAGAGGGTGGTAAGAGCAAAAGAGCAGTGATAATTAGTGAGATAAGGGGGAGGAATGCTTACCCGAGTGGAACGACGAAGTTCAGGACCAACAGGAGACTCAGGAGAAGGTGGTGCCACAAGATCCAAGACAGGTGGGTCATATGCCGGGGATAGAACTGGAGATGAGTCGTCTAGAAAGGTAGCCGATGTTGAAGAATCCTCCACAGGTTCAAGATAGAGAGGAAGGAAAAGATCAGTAAAAATAGGAGACTCGAAGGAAGAGGACGCAGGAAACTAATGAAGACTCGTGAAAGGGCGATGTTCCCAAAACTCAACATGATGGGAGACACGAAGGCAATGAGAAATAGGATCATAGTAGCGAAACCCCTTTTGAGGTATACCATAACCAAGGAAACAATAGAGACAAGCATGAGGCTAGAGCTTTGTTCATTTATGAGAAGGAAGAAAGACAAAGCAAGCATAATCAAAAACCCGAAGAGAGGAGTAGTCAGGAGTTTGACCATAGAGAAGCTCGAATGGTGATTTACTGTGTGTAGTTGGTGAAGGAATACGGTTAATGGTGTACAAAGCAGTGAGTGCAGCCTCACTCTAAAAACGCTCAGGAAGAGAGGCAGAAATGAGAAAGGTGCGGGCAAGATCGCTGAGGAAGGGTACCATGACTTTCTAAAAAGGATAGGAAAGATTTATCATTATATTCTTAAGCATTATCTGATTGAAAGACTTTGACGGTGCGATTGAATTGTGTTTTAATCATTTTATGAAATGTTTGGTAAATAGACACAAGTTCAGACCTATGGTGAAGCAAATAAATCCAAGTATATTGAGAAAAATCATCCACAAATATGACAAAATATTTGATTCCCCCTCAGTGGGAATAGGCGCAGGGTCCCAAATATTAGAATGTATGAGATCAAAAGGTGCAGAAGAAAAGGAATCACTATTATTAAAGGGCAATTTTGTTTGTTTGCCAAAATGACAAGAAGTACAATTAAATTTTTGAAACTGAACTGAACTTAAATGACCTTGAGAAGCTAACAACTAAAGACGAGATAAGGATGGATGACCAAGACGAGCATGCCATAGATCAGGCGAGGGGGTGGCAGTGGTAGTAGTTGTAGAAACAACTTGTGAAGGAATTTTCAAGTCATGAACCTCAAACATGCAACTAACCTTACGGCCTGTCCCAAGCACTTGACCGGTCCGGAGACCCTACACATCCACACCATGATTAGTAAATAGAAGATCTACGCCTAATTCACAAAGTTGACCAACAGAAAGTAAATTGAGGGATAACTTTGGTATATGAAAAGTGTCACTAAGGGAAAAACAAGGAGAATAGATTGTTCCTTTATGACTAATAGGCATAGGAGTTCCATCAGCAGTGTAAATGATGATTGGATGTGCTAAGGGTGCCTTATCAGAAAATTGGGATTCATCAGAAGTCATATGGTTACAACATGCAGTATAAAAAAACTACGGTTGTTTACCTGAGGTGACAGAAAGAGCAGTGGACGTGCGGGATAAAACCTGTTGAACAACTGCCTCGATATCAGCCGCAGTAAGTGAGAAAGTTAAAGATGGACCTGTAGAAACTGATGGATCTAAAGGACATATAGCAGCTGCTTGAGGAAGATGAGCTTTATTCTGCTCTCGCACAAATTTCTACAGTTTGCGACAAACTGAGATGTCATGGCCTTTGGCATGACAAAACTCACAGCGAGTACCTTTGGAAGACTGAGAGGTGGGACGCCCAGAGTTTATTCATGGAGGAGCAGTGAATGCAGCAATGGGAGGCTGTGGAGATGGTGTAGCCAATACATGATCAGATGATGACATGTGATGAGTAGGCCGACAGTTCTCCTCAGAAATGAGCTCCTTGACTGCAGCATCAAGAGAAGGAGTAGGAGACTGACTAAGCAGAGAAGCCCTAGTAGGCTCAAAATCCTTACGCAAACCCATCATGAAGTGCATAAATTTACGGCGATCCCGATATTTGACAAAGAGCTCAATGTCCTTGGAACACACCAGTGGAGGATCTACAGCAAAAAGTTGTTCCCACATAGTAGAAGTCTGAGAATAATAATCAGAAATAGACTGACCTGTCTCTTGGCGCATTTGATAAAGCTTTGATTCAATGTGAAACTCCAAACTTGAATCATTAGTACAATTATAGTGATCGACTAGAAATTTCCAAGGAGCCTCAGCAATCTCAAGACAAGGAAGAAGATTATGAATGGAGGGAATAGAGGTATTGATAAACTAAGACAAGATCGTACTCTAAATACTCTCCCATTCCTCTAGGCGTTCTTCATAATCATCTGTTGTAACAGTAGTCTTGGAAGCATCTTCAGCAGCTGTGGCTTTGGACTTAGGGTTTGGTACTGGCTAGGAATTGAACCAGTCACATATCTCCACAGTTTACGACCTTTGAGAAAGACAGTTATATTCTAAGACTATGCATGATAGCTAGTGGGACCATCCAACATAATGGTGATAGGACGTATGATATCTCGATCATTTTGTTGGGCCATAATGAGAAAAATGACCAAAAAAATGGGATTCGAGACCTCAAATGCAAAAACGGAGCCAAAATCAGAATCTACGCGAAAAACTGAGCAAGACAGGTCCTATTGAAAATTTTTGACTTTGGTCAAAGTCAATGGTCAACGGTCAACGGTCTGGTCAACAGTTAAGGGCTCGTGTTGACGTGGCAATATGATGTCACCCTAGGGCTGATGTGGCAGTTCATGAAATGGAGCAGGCTCATGGAGCGCGTGGAGGAGCGTGAAGGCACTGTACTAGCGTGTGTGGCGCGTGTGAGTGATCAACGGTGCGTGGAAAGCGTGCTCGTGAGGTAGAAACTTCAACTGGCGCGTGTGGGCTCACGGGAGGTGGTTTTTGGCGATGCTTTGTTGGGTTTTGCTTGGAATCGGAAGATCTGTCAATCTATGCCTTGACTTTGGCAGTTTGATCAACAAAACCGACGAAATTCGAGTGTTCTTGGGGCTGGTGGGTGTGATGGTGGTGACTCACTTCTGACAGTGACTATTGGATGAAGGCGAGGGGAGCGGAAGAACGCCGGAGATATCCACAAGAACCAGAAAGTCAGAGGAATGGCTCTGATACCATGTTAAGAATATAAAGTGAGAGAGAAAGACTGAATACTCTGTATATAGATGTGTATATAATAATGTACAATAGAGAGCCTTATATAGGCTAGGTATGTGTGCAGTAAAGTAATATGAGTGAACTACAAGTAATATGAGTGAACTACAAGTACAGTATACTGGGCTAAGCCCAATGGGCTAAACTAGTCTAAGCTATACACTAACAAATATTATAATACTAACAGCTTCATTTCGGATGACATTGCACAAGCCTCGTGTCATGACTTGCTTTTATGCTATGAAAATGTGTTTGTGGCCGATGATGATGTGGGGTCTCGTTCTATGACTGTGTACTACGAGCTAAATCCAATTACAAGGCAATCGGTGGCGCTTCCTCCCCTATGTCGTAGTAGAAGTGCTCGGATTGGATTCATCTTCAGCCGTAGGAAAGAGTAGCAATCGAGTCATAGGGTGATGGGCATTCCTAAATTTGAGGGTGAATCAACAGAATTCAAGGTAGATATATTCTCCTCCGACACAGACAAATAGAGTGAATCGATAGTGTCGTGTCCGCGGGGATTTCAGTTGGCTAACTACGCCTACGCTGGTGTTCCCTATCATGGTTTGCTTTTCTGGTGGAGTTCGAATGGACACCTTGTTGGGTTTGATCCGTACACCAGCAAATGCTATCGAGTCATTGACAAACCCGTGGAATTGGCACTAAAGCATGGAATTCAGCGCCTTGGTTTGTGTAATGGTGCCTTGAGAATATGCCAAATTGTAGAAGAAGATGATAGTAAGTTACTTGTTTGGGAGCTCAAGGACTATGATACAGAAGGCAAATGGTCTTTAAAGCACAAGGTTAATTTCAACAAAATAGTTTCTGATTATCCTCGGCTCAATAAACACTTGAAACATATAGTGTCGGTGCTAGCCTATCATTTGTATGACAGGGATATTGTGTATGTGATGCTTCCACCTAGAGTTTTATCACTCAACATGAGGAGAAAAACAGTGGAAATTGTCTCTAATTTTCCGGGGAATTGCACGTTTTACAGTGGCTTCAACGTCTTCAACTTTGCTTTTCCTTATTGGTCAACTTACATTCCTTCTTATCCAGAATCCCTTACAGAAAGAGAAGGCTGCCTAATTACTCTGCTGCTTGCTACCTTAGATATTAGGCAATGATTTGCTTACTTTTTTTTTTAGTTACTGTTTTGTATTTGCTATATCAACAGTCAATTATTTCGTAATTTTTAGTCTTTTGGAGATTTTGTAAACTTGGTTATCACTTGTTCTAGCTTTACATTCAACAATTAACACAGGCAAGACCATAGCTTTCTTAGTTTTTCTTTAGAAGAAGAGAAACAAAAGCACAAACATTATCCATAAATATACTTCATGGTCTGGAGTAAGCATGATATATATATATATATATATATATATGTGAGGGGTAAAAGCATCAAGACACCATATGGGCCTAGGGCCTGGTTCGAGAACGTGGACTCTGCCAAAGGGGCCGGGAGACGGGAATAGGGCCTCCTAGAACTGGGGCCCAGAGGCCCACCGACCAGACCGCCAACCCATTGGACGAGGATCCGAGGAGAAAGTCTCCTCGGACATAAGGGCCAGGTACAAGAGAGGCTAGCACGACGTCCATGTAAAGGCTCCTAAAGCTCGGCGAGCCATCCCAGGCCTTAATGAGACACCGAGGAGGGAGACAAGGGTGACGTGCACTGCATAAAGCTGCTGCCACCGCATTAAAGGCCTTACACCTACTCGCCCGGCCGCATTAATGGAGAAATGACTTCTGATGGGACGGTGGGCAGCCTTATAGGCATTGGGGAGCGTTTTCAGGGAAAAGACAGATGGGAACCAAGAATGGGGAGTATAAATAGAGAAGGGCGGTCCAAGAATGGGGATCCGGATTTTCTCCCAGGAAAGAGGAAGGCACACTCTCTCTCTCTCTCCTCCCAAAGAACAGAAAGTCAGCCAGCACAGAAGCCCCTTGGCTCACGTCCGACGAGGGAAATAGACCATTCCATCGGCCAGCTGCATGCAGGAAGCAGACTTAGACCTTACCCCATAGCCTTCTAAAGCCCCAAGAAGTCTAGGCTTCAAGCCCATTCTCTACAAATTCTATTGTAAAGGCCACTTGGGTCGGCCCGGTCACGCATTTGGGCCTAAGGCCAACTTTGTGTCCTTACAATATATATATATATATATATATATATATATATATATATATGAACTCTCTTACAAAAGAAAGTAGAAAGACTTCACTACTCAATAGAGGAACTCCTTGCAAGTATCTATTCTATATAACTATTAAGAGACTTCTCCGATTTGGAATTCTCAATTTTGTGGTTCAAAAATGCCCTTACACTCTTAAGTTTAAATAAGACATTTTAGTAAAAATATATCTTTAATTCCCTACAAAATAGGATCACTCTTTTAGTTGGTTTTTCAAACCTTTGTTTTTTTTTGGAGAAACAAATACACACACAAGGGAGAGAGAAATGAGTTTTAACACAAAAGCACACATCAACTCTCACAACTCCCGTATTCCACTCACCCCACGTTTTTACTTTTCTTCTTTTATGTTTTCTTTTTCTTTTTCTTTTTTCCCTTTATCCTTAATCTAATTTCATGTTTTTTTTTTTCACAAATCTCCTATTTCGTATTTAAAAAAAAAAAAAAAAAAAAAAAAAAAAAAAAAAACTCCTCCTATAAAAAACCACTATTATTTCGTAACGTCAACTCTCCTATCTCTCCCATATTCCACTCACCCCACGTTTTTACTTTTGGACAAGGACTAGCTATAAAATTGATTGTAACATAAGGCTACAAACTTATTCAATATATTTTTTATTGGGGGTGAATTTTGACTAATCTATCACTATATTACATCTTCTTCTTATATTCTCCATGTATGTACAAATTTTAGAAAATTAAAAATCAATAACTATGTCATCAATAAATCGTTTAAATTGCAAGTTTTTATAGTTTAAAATTATGTATAAAATATAAGCTTATAGATCATATAGTAGATAATAAATGATTGACACAAAATTTAACATGTGTATTGAGAGCGTAAAGAATATACAATTCAACGGTTAGATTTTCAAAATAGATAGTAATATTTATTTTATTGAGTAAAATTATAGTCTTAGGTTACAACCAATTTTGTAGTTAAAATTTGTCCTTTACTTTTTCTTTTCTTTTTTCCTTTATCAAGACTTATCTGTTTCTTTTGTCCCTTTTTATTTTCAATAAAATTTCCAGTTTCCTTACTCTAATCTCACGGTTACTTTTCTTTTTCCCAAATCCCTTATTTATTATGATTTTTTTTTTAAAGCTCCTGCTATAAAATCACTATTATAACTTCTTATCCATATCCTTAAATTTAGACACCACCATAATTATTATTATTATTATTTTTTGAATGGCAAGCCAGTTGCCAAACAAAATAAAACATAAATAATTGTTCTCTCCCTCTCCCTCTCTTTTTCACGAAGACATAAGCAGAGGTACATAGTTTTCTTAGTACTCTTTTTTTTTTCTTCTTCTTTTATGTTTTCTTGCTCGCATGTTTGTATGTGTATCTTTATTTTATAAAATTGTTTAATTTTGAAAAGATGTTACTAACTCTCTTTATACAATTATATCTTTATTAAATACAAAATGGACTCTCCCTCAAACTACTCACTTAGAGGTTATGTTTTGGGTTTTTCTCTTCCCTTTCTTTTATGAAGATGTGGAATTTGACAAGATGTATGCATTTGTGAATGAAATAATTTTTTGGTATGAATATCATCACACCTTTAGATATTTTTGTAATTGAAAAATGTAGCAGCTCCGAGTTATGATGAACAAAAACTATTAACTTTTACACAAAAAATAGAAGAACTTCTGAGCACAGGTGGGAGTGCGTGCTTAGAGGCCTGTGTGTGTGTGTGTGTGTGTGTGTGTGTAAACTAACTTGTTTTGTTTACTTAATACAAAGTTATTGAACATCTCAATTTGAGAATCTTAGGAATTTGGGTTCAATAAATGTAAAGTAATCCTACATTTACAATATTTTCACAGTAAGTTATAAGTTCACAGAAGTATCCAATACATACAACCTTGAGTTGGTTTCACCATTTTTGTTTTATCTGCCTCTCCCATGTGATTTTGGTAAGTTATAAGTTTGAAAGTAAAATGCAGATTACATCATCTAAGTATGCTTGAAATTCATTTCAATCCTTTTTTTTTTTTTTTTTTTTTGAGCTGAAACGATAGTAGACTTTATTAATTGAGAAACAAGATATACAATGGAGAAGAGAGAGAGGGACATTCTATCAACTAAATAGTGACCCCCTCATACTCTTTTGCAACACTAGCATATGCTAGAGTAGCACCATTACATCGTAAAGAAAAGAAAAAAAGAACAAAGAAAAAAAATTTTCAAAATCTAAACTACTATAAGAAAAGCGAATCTTCACTTCAAACTCTCCAGATGCCCTGAAAACTAGAAAAAGAGCCAAATGACACCTTCTTGATTTACAAGGACATCAAAAGGATGAGTTATTTATTTATTTTTTTTTTTTTTCACCTTTGGAGCGTCATTATGCCCGGCAGGGTTGCCTTGCAACCTCTGCCCATCCCAAAGTTGATACAACACCTTGCCAGAGTTCGATGTTTCATTTCTCTCTTGACATCTGTTGGCTGTTGCCTCCTTATTATCGTTTTCTAAGAATCTGAGGTCTTATGGTAAGCCTCTTCCAACTCATCATTGCTTTTGAGTTTTCAATTGTAGACTTCTCCATGCACTCAACTACTTTTGATCTATTTCTCACACCCTTATCTTTATTAGCACTTTTGGGCAGGCCCTTATTGTGACCTTTGCTACCTTGCCCTTTACCACAGCCCACCTCAAAATGTTTCACTGTTCCCTCAAAACCCACGTTGAATCCCACTTCAGATGCTACCCCACTAGAATTAACTTTATCCATATCCACTTTTGTTTTCAAATTCCATTTTTCATTCATGGGATTATCTTCCGTGACTACCATTTCGATCAGATCACATCTGGTATTATCTTGAAGCGCTGTAGGATCCAGTTGCTTCACTTTTAAATTTGAACCCACCAAATACGCATTGATAGTTGTATCAATATCCCAGATTAACTCCTCAAAAACCGGCGTATGCTTCCACGACACCTGATTCCCAGTTGTCGTTCTCGTTGTGCCAAACCTTCCGTCGGCATTGCTACATTCATAGTTAACTCCTCTCAGTTTACATAATCCACTTCCCTGTTTGTGACAGACTTGGTAATCCTACTCGACTTCACATTTCTTGAGATTTCCATGGATGATTTTGGACGATCGGAATCAAAACCTTTAACCTCAAGTATTGTTTTCCTCGCCGGATTGAACTGAGGAGCTCTAATCCACGGACCAAATTTTTGTTTGTCTACCGTCAGTGTTCCTCTGCTACTAAGCCATAATATACAATCTTTGTCATCATGTGATACAAGCCCGCACCAGTAACAAATATTCGGTAAACGCTCGTACTGAAATGCAACCTATCCTTCGCTATTTTTGTCCCACTAGATTTTTCGGCCCCTGCATAGTGGTTTAGAGATATCCACTTCTACCCGTACCCTCATGAAACTGCCTCCTTTCATCTCAGCAACGTAGTTTGTTGACAGTACCTATAGTTTCTCCGATACTAAGTGCGATATCTATTGTCAACACCGAGAAAGGAAGATTATGGAGTTGAATCCAAAAGGCCGTCTTGTCAAAACAGAGATCTTGGATCGGAACAACACCATTGTATCTTTGAAAAACCACTAAATGTCTATCAAAAACCCACGGTGCTCCCTGCATGACCTTCTCTGCATCCACGTCCATTTCAAAAGCTAATAACAATATATTATCTCCTCCATCAGACACCTCAAAGTTACCCCGAGTACGCCATAGTGGTCGAAAAGTCTTTACTACCGCCTCAACATTTAATGATCTACGAGTAAAGAACATAGCAGCTAACACGAAATATTGTGGTGATCAGTTGTGGATTTGAGGGAAGCTATGGTCTCATTGAGAGCTGTTGAAGAACGGGTTTCAGTCATGATGGAACTTGTAATCACAGGACAAGCCTGCTCTGATACCAATTGATAAGATCCTCAAGGATCGAATGTGAATTTAGCTAAATTCAAGGACAGCCAACCTCCAAGAAGAAGAATAAAGAAGATAGAAATAACGGAGCAATGAAAGGAACAATGGAACAGTGGGTATTTTTTTCATATCCCTATTCAATACAACCCAACCCTTTATATACAGAATCCAATGTAACTAACTAAATCCCTAATCATGAATTACAACATACTAATCAATGCTTAACAGTAGATGAGTAACTAACTAACTACCCTCAACTCCCTGTTCTAACCGCCTAATACTGACTACCCTTGAAGGCACCTCATCAGCAGGCCCTGCACCTAATAGCAGCAATCCACGCACCCTAATGCACACCTCAGTGCACCAGCTGTAGCACATATACACCCTTAGTCCCCAACTACCTCAGCCCGTGCCACCAACTGCTTAACCCATGCCACAATTCTCAGGCTTGTATCAGTGTAACTCTTTAGAGTTACATTAAAAAGTTATACTAGGTGTAACTTGAACCCATATATATATATATATATATATATATAAATTAACTTGTTTTGGTTAACCTATACAAAGTTGTTGAACACCTTAATTTGAGAATCTCAAGAATATGTGTTCAATTCATGTAAAGTTATCCTACATTTATAATATTTTTATAATAAATTATAAGCTTACAAAAGTATCCAAGACATACCACCTTGAGTTGGTTTCACCATTTTTGTTTTATCCGCCTCTCCCATGTGATTTTGGTAAGTTATAATTAAGTTCGAAAGTAAAATGTAAATTATGTCATCTAAGTTTGATTGAAATTTATTTCAATCATTTAACTTTATGTTTATTCAGGTATGGGGTTTACCTTTCGACTTGATGTCTAAAGAGGCAGCCAAGGACATAGGTAGGGGCCTTGGACAAGTGGTGGAGATTGATCGTAAGGCTTTTACGTCGGAACAAGCCTAGTTCATCAGGATCAAAGTTGAGATTGCCATTGACAAGCCGTTGCGTCGAGGCGGTTTCGTTGTTAATCCTAAAGGTGATAAGGTACGTATTGGCTTTAGATATGAAAGGCTTCTTGGGCTGTGTTTCCAGTGTGGCTGCTTAGGTCATGAGGCGAGAGATTGTTCAACTCCTAGATGTTCAACTCAGAGTGAACTTCCATACGGTGATTGACTGAAAGCAGGCTTAAGGAAGTCAGGAGACGGATCGGATGGAAGAAAGAAGAGTCCTCCTCGACGTGAACCACCACGAGGTGAGGCGAATGGGTTTAAGCTTCAAACACACTCATCCAATACGGTGGTGACCACTGTAACTGATGATCAGGATGGTGCCCGAAGTCCAAGCAGAGTGGAAGGATTAAACCCAGATATTCAGGGAGTACAAAATTTGAATAAGGATAGCCACGAAACAACAGGTCCTCAAAATTTGAATTTGAAACTCAGCCACTTCTCAACAACTCTATCCCATGTTGATAGCATTCCTGTTGAAGATGAGGTTGACACAGCTAAGAACTCTGAGGCAATGATAATTGTTGGCCCTGAGGAAGCCGAAAATTGGGTGAGTGTCCCAGTGGATTATGCTAGTGAAAAATTCACGCACTTAAGGAGTATCAATTCGGGGCAAGATGACCAAATATCTCCACCGAGATTTAAGGGATCAGAGACATGTTTTAAGGTGGGTTATGGTAACGTGCAAGGAAAAAAGAATATTAGTAACAGCCGACTCAAAAGAAGTGGTAATAAAGATAAAGGTGTGAGTCAATCCTTGCATAGCCCAAAAGAAGTTGAGCTGAAGTCTACAATTAGAAGCCCCGAAAGCAATGAGAAATTGGAAGAGGCTTACCACAAAACCTCATACTCTTATTAATTCTTCAATTGTTGACGTGGAACCTCGGCAAAAAGGGAAGCAAGCAGAAAACATGAATAAGGAAACTACGGGTGTTAAGGGAGAAAAGAAACATAGAATTGTGGAGAATAAGCAATGTGTTGTGTCAACTATGGGATCGATGGAGGTTGCATGGCAACCATGCTGGGTATGAAGACACTCCTAAGATTAAAAAATTAAAAAATTAAAAAAAAAAAAAACCAAAAAACCAAAAAAAAAAAAAAAAAAAACCAAAAAAAAAACTCATCACTTTGATGTCCATGTAAATCAAGAAGGTGTCGTTTGGCATTTTCTTAGGTTTTCTTGGCTTTCAAGTGAAGATTCGCTTTTCTTACGATAGTTTGGATTTTGAAGTTTTTTTTTTTTTTTTTTCCCTTTGTTTCTTAGTTTCTTTTCTTCTTCTTTTTACGATGTAATCGTGCTACTCTAGTGTATGCTAGTGTTGCAAAAGAGAAAAAGAGGTCATATGTCCCTTTTTTTCTTTCCCATTGTATTTCATATTTCTCAATTAATAAAGTCTACTATCGTTTCCTCTCAATTTTTTTTTTTTTAAGTTTTAAATTTGTTCAATTTAGGCACTCCATCCAATTTAGTTGAAAATTTTACATTAAAAAAATATTTTTCTTAAATGAAAAAAAAAAAACTATCAAATTAATAATAAAAAATTATAAAATTTATGTGAGATTAAAAAAAAAATCTTTTTTAATCAATTAACTGAACACTTAACAGTAACATTTTTGATAGACTTTGACTTAAAACCAATATTAAATAATTTTCAAACTTTAAAGGCTCAATCGAACAAAAATAAAGTTGGAAGTCTAAAATGAATTTCAATTAAACTTAAAGGATGTCATTAGTATTAATATTTAGCTTTTTATATTTGAATAGTATCAACATATATATATATATATATATATATATAATTTTTTATATTGTCTCGTGCTTTACATGGGTTAGTAACCAGAAAATTGGGGTAGGGAATTGAATATGTTTAGGAAATTCCATCTGTTTGTTATTTAGTTTCATTGGTTTCATGCTTTGACTAAAATAAAAAAATGGGTTTGATTTTACTTACTGAAATTAGTGTTCCATCTACATATATAATTGTAAATGGGCTGTGGATTTTTCGTGTAAGTGCAAGATAAGATAGAGTTCTTCCAAGGGAAGAGATTTTGGTGCTTTATTTTGGGGAGGAAATTGAATTCCATACTGCTTTGGTATTTAGAAATATTGATTCAGAGTCAAGTAAAACTGTATGGGTGTCTGATTAAGTTCAGCTTAATTTGGAAGTGGCATGGAATTTATCAGTTGAAGAAAAATCTTACTTTAACAAAAGTGTTAGATCATTATTTATTTGGCACGCAGATTCATTCATCTGATTTAAGCTAAATTTTACCCCAGGAAATTCGAGTCTAACCCTTAAAAAATTCACCTTCACGCCGATTGCATTTGTAGTAAGCCATTCTTATCTCTTTTAGTTGGTTACTGCCGGCATAGTGGAAATGATATAAGGTCTATTTTATGATTCTAGTGTTTTACATGGATTAACTTAAACTCAAATCCAATTAGATTTTATATTGGATTTCAATTGGAATCTAATTTTCTACTATATGTCCATCTAAATTTTTAATTTTTATTGCACTAACTTATTAGATGCAAAAACTGAAAAGTCTAAAACCAATTAAATTATAAATCATATATATATATATATATATATATATATATATAACTAGTCGCTAACCTGTGCGATGCACGAAATAGTTAATTGAAAATTAAAAGTACTTATTTTACTTAAAAGTTTATAACTTAACTTTAAAAAATGTAGAACTTGAAAATAAATGAAAATAAGTAATCTTTGTTCAATATAATGATTTAGAAAGATTCATTTTCTTTCATATCATTAGTTCCACATAACACATATGGTGATGATTTCCACCACCAATCTAATTTATGTTATCTTGATAGTAGATCTACAAATTACATTTTCATATCCTTAGAGCTTGTCATATCATTATTATTATCTATCTATAATATAAAACCAAAATTTTTAACTTTTTGAGAGACTTATGTTAGAATTCGAATTAAAAAATAATTATAATTTTTTTTAACTAGACCTCACATTAGAATTTTTTTTTTTTTAAAAATGACTCACTTTAGGTTTCAAAAAAGAAAAAAAGAAAGATTCACTTAAAAAAACGTTTAGGATTAAGGAAAAAATAGAGAGAGACTTCTGTTAGGACTCTCTCACTATTCAATTTTTAAAAAGACCACACAATAAAAAATAAAAAAAAATTAGATTAAGGAAAAAAGAGAGAGACTCTTGTTAGGACTCTCTCACTATTTAGTTTGAAAAATTAAATTTTTTTTTGTAAATTAAAATAATGATGTGAAATTGTAGGAGTTTCAAAGACTTCGGTTATATATATATACACACACTAGCATTATGCCCATGCGATGCACGGCTTAATAAAAATTTATATGTAAATAATTTTTTTTAATTTACTTAAAATAAATAATAAAAATAAATGAATATTACTTTTAAGTTATGTAATGAATGCATGTTGTGTGAAACTAAGGTATCATAAAATGTGTATATATATATATATATAATTGAATAGAAAATGGTAGAGGTACCTAAAATATATATATATATATATAATGATTTTCAATTATACATTGAACTTTAAGGCTCAATTAATCACATAAATTTAAATGGAAAACTCTTGAATTTAATAATTAAAAAATATCCAAAACAATAATTGAAATCATATTTAAGTGAAACCTCAATTCAATAAATAAGAACAATCTAAATTATTAAACATTTAAAAATTTGAAGTAGAGAGAGACTCACATGACAATTTAATTTTTGTCCTTGAAAGCAGGGAAGAAGGCACTAAAACTTGAGTGAGTTTCACCCTACTAAGTTTAAGTCTTGTGTGTTGCATGCTACATGTGTGTGTATATATATGAAAAATTATCTGAATTTAATATTTATTGTAGAAAAGAGGTAGTGTAGTCTTACCCCTGCCTAGCTAATTCTTATTATAATTCCTTCGCGTAGACTGTAGCGTGTGTATATGCATGAAAAATTATCTGAATATAACATTTATTATAGAAAAGAGGTGGTGTAGTCTTACCCCTGTCTAGCTAATTCTTGTTATAATCTCTTTGTTTTGCAAAGAGGGAGAAAACCCTTCTTTTATAAGTTTAAAAAAAAAGTCAATGTTAATTTATAGTAGCTAAGATATTAATCTTTGGAAGTGGTATCTCATACGGATTAGTATTTCAATTGTGAGTTTTGGTAGTTAGAAGTTAGCCCATAGTAGTTAATAATTATAAAATTACTTTGATATTTTTTTTAAATCAATCTTGTAAAATATTTAGACCCCTTAACACAACCAGATTAACCTAGTTATTTAGCCAAATTATTAACTTAAGTAAATTATGCAAATTAAGGTTAACACAAATATATCATATCATTCAAAGCAGTGAAAATATAAAGAACACACTAATATGATGACCCAGAAAAACCAAACCGGTAAAAACTGAATCCACTTTGAAGAAATTGAAGTTTACACAATAGCAACTTAGACCACTAACGTCCTATTGCTACCTTAAGTAGGAAACTTACTACCACGACCACGTGACAGCTCCGAGTCCACAGACTACTTCCTTCTTGAATTGCCAGAAAGCACAAGCACTCCCACTTGTATATCGTTAAGCTCTTAATTCAGCAACTGAATGATCACCAAGTTCTTGACATAGTCTTGATCCTTGATAACCCTAAGTATGTGTGAAGGCAAACACCTCTAGATCTCGCAGAAGATTCACACACACAGCAACAACAACCCCTAAAAACGTCGCTAGGGTTTTCCCTTTTATACCTAGGGCAAAACATAAAACCCTACACGCAAAACAGGCTTGGGCTGTGTTGAAATTTTCTGTAGAAAAAACAATCTGCACGACTTTCAATCGGCCGAGTCTAATTCTCAATCGATCTAGCCAGGCAGGATTGCACAGTAACTTCTGCAGCAACTCGATTCCAACTTTATATTAAAAACACATACTTTAAGCAGTCTAAACAAGACTTAAACGTTTTGATCATGGTTTGTCAACATTACAAATTAGAGTTCTAATACATTTAAACTTAAAGGTCTTAGAACCTAACAAATCCCTTAAGAAAAATTTAGTAGAGTTTAAATTACATTAATAAATTATCTCTCTATTCAAATTTTTTTAAAAAAATCATGTTAATAAAAACTATTATTAGTAAACATTTCTTAGGCTTATCTACTTAGCTCTGTTGCCAAATTTATATAAACTCTTTTATTTAATTTTATTTCCTTTTTTTTTTTTCAAAGAATATAACACTGTTAGGTTCTAAAAGTTTAGAACAATTGGCAAGTTGTGAACACACAAGAACATACAAGCTGCAAAAAAGAGATTTTAGAATCTGCCTAGTTTGATTGATCAAGAAACAGGCTCAATCAATCAAAAGTCGTATCTGCAAAATTTTAATTAAGCCTAAACAGCAATTCAAGCCCATTAAGGATTAGAGTTTCAGATCTACTGCTCTCACTATATAAAGAAAACCCCAAGCACGTTTTTATAAGGCTTTTTAGAGAGAGAAGAGTGTGCCTCTTTTATATTTAGGGTTTTGTTCCTAAAAAGCTCTCTCATATCTTCTACCGATGTTATAGAAATTGCTGCCTTTTTTAGTCATCAAATGTGCTGATGATCTAAACCTTCAAGGGTGGTCTTGGAGTTACAAACAGGAGATTTTTTGTTGCTAAACCTTTGAGTGAGATCTCAAAATCACAAACGTGGGTGTTTGTGTTTTGCAAAGGCTAAGGAAAGAAGTAGTCCATGGACTCGGAGCTATCATAGGGTCGTGGAAGTAAGTTTTCTACTTGAGGTAGCAATAGGATGTTAGTAGTTTAAGTCGCTATTGTACAAACTTCAATTCTTTCATAGTAGATTTGCTGTTTTACCTTGAGGATAGCTAGGTTAAATCCTCCCCAAGATTTTTACCGGTTTGGTTTTCCTAAGTTATCATATCATTGTGTTATTTATATTTCTGTTATTTTACATGATATGATTGTTATTGTTTTAACCTAGATCTGAATAAAAAACCTAAGTTATTCACTTGGTTAATTAATTAGGTTAAACAATCTAGTTTACAGAGGTCTAAAATCGTACAAGTGGTATCAAATCAAGTAGCTCTATTGTTTTAGATCTTTTGATCTAAGAGCTGATCCTTGATCCCTATTATCATGGATAATTTTAGGTGTCTTACTATTTTTTATTGTGATGATTTGAATAAAAAGGACAATATTGTTTCTGTTGATTTTATTAATGCCTATGAAACTCTTCGTAAGGAATTATTGAAATCTATGAAAATTGCTAAAAAATTCAAGGAAGAGTTAAAAGTGACTAATCTTGAAAAAGAGGAATTGATTGTGAGATTAGATGAATCTAATAAAAAGGATGAATTTTTGAGAAATCAAATTTCCTCTCAAGATGAGAAGATGACAAGCTTGGAATAAAAGTTAGTTGAATCTAAAGCTAAAATTGAAAATTTGACTAGTACCAAGCCTACTGTTGATAACAGAAATGTTTCTGTTTCTCTTAAGTCTAAAGCTGAAAAAGTTTATATCCTTCCTTTCAAAAGGTATAATAAAGAAAATGCTTATTTTGCTAAGTTAGGCAAAGGTAAAAGTTCTGATGTACACGCTGAAGTTTCTAAACCTATGTCTAAACCTATTGTTTGAGAGCATAAGAAATATGTTTTTGTGCCTACTTGTCACCTTTGTGGTGTTGTTGGTCATATTAGACCAAATTGTTCTTTGTTGAGGCAAAAACCAAAATCTGAGACTAGATTTGCTGTTAGGAATACTGATGTTCCTAAATTTGTTCCTGTTGGTCACTTTTGTGGTGTCTCCGGTCACATTCGTCTTAATTGTCATAAATTAAAATTTAAATATTCTGTTTTTTAATCTAGGATACGTGAGGATATTTCTCCTGCCATAAGTCTAAATAAATTGTTTCACATGCTTTTGAAAAATTTGAGCTTGTTGGCTTGTGAAAGGAAATTGCAAGATTTCAGTCTTTCTCAGAAGATTGGTGTAATCCCTCAAATACACTCTGCTTCTCATGGATTTTCACCTACAAAGCCAAAGACTCGTGCTATATGGTTGAAAAAAGATTCTCTAAGGTAAGTGTTGTTTACTTGACCTTGATTTAATTATTTCAATTAATTATGGACATGTTTTCTTTTAGCTTTTGGTTGTTTTTTTTTTTTTTTTAAGTCATTTTGTTTTAAAACAAAAAAATCCAAAAACATTGAAAAATTTCAAAAAGACAAAAATATTTTTTTTTGTGTCATGTTTTATTTGTTTTGAGGATTACATGAATTATGATATCTCTTTTGATTTAGAACATGCTTGACATTGTGGAGAAACTTGAATAGTATGTGTTATATATGTGCTAGGCTATTTCGGATTTTGTGTGAGTATGTACTAGTTTGTTCATGTACTCATGAGTTAATTAAGAAATTGATATTTCTTGTTTGTGTACCCTCTATAGCTTAGTTTAGCACTGTCATGCTTTGCATTTGCACTTTTAATCATTTAGCATAATGTGTACTTTTAGTTTTGGTCATAAAATTTTTTTCTTGAAACTGAAAAGATTTTTATTTCTTTTGTATTATACATCATGGATATGTAATCAAGGTTGGCTATATTATCTTTACATAACATGTTTATGTACTTTGTTTAACTTGGATGAGCTTATGTTATTGCACTGTACTAGTTTGAGCTTTGTAGTGCATGTTGTGTGGGAAGATGTTTACAGTTTTTGATCACATGATCTTGATCTTGAAATCACATGCCTTTGATTGTTGGACTAGATATTAATGAGAAAAGCATAAATAACCATCTCACCACTGTTTACTAGCTAATCATGAACACCTTAGTGCATATCGTAAGATTTTGTACTTGAAAAAGTGTAGCACATGCATAAAAAGAACATAAGGTGTAGCCTCGGTTTAAATGCTAAAATTGCTATGTACATTATTGGACCATAATAATTTTTATTAATTAAAATTGACGTGTACATTATCCCGGCTTATTCTTAATAAGTTTATTTTAGGAGATGTGAGAGTTATATGATGAAACTCTTTAGGTGATAGTTTCTTTCTAATTTATGTGATGGATCTTGTAGAAATTGTTATTAATTACTATCTACTTATCACCTCACATGTATCTCAAACTTTTGCTAGCTGCACACACTTCACAAGTTACTCTTTGTTAAACTTTGTACATATTATTATGTGTGATCATGTTGTCACAAAGATACAGCTACCCATGATAAGCTCATCTTTCCTTCTGCTACCACGAGGATTCTACGCCATTTCTCCATCCCCTTTCCTTCGTCCGACCCCTTCTATGTCATGGCTGCCATAGACGCCACTATCGTAAAACGTAGTGAGGTACAGTTTAGGTCCAGATAGACGGATTCAACAGCTCCTTCCTCCTGTCCAGCTCCATCTCGAGCTGCTCGAGTCACATCTGCTCCTTCCTCTTCCTCGAGCGATGTGTCACTAGGAGACATCATGGTGCAGCTTCAGCGCATGGATGCTCGCCTTGATACACTCTCTACAGAGTTGTATCAGGTGAACATTCGTGTTGGTCGCATTGCTCGGCGATAGGTGACCATGGGCGGTTTTGCTTCTGAGGCTTCTCCTCCACCACCTCCTGTGGCTTCTGAGTCTGAGGATGATGATGGTGATGAGGATGATGCTTCGAATGATGATGATGGAGATGCTAGCTCTACCAATGAGATGATGGAGATGCTAGCTCTTTGTCACCAATGAGATGTCTTAGGGGGAGAGCTTGTATAGGACTTTTTTATAGACGCTCTTTTCTTTTCTTTTCTTTTCTTCTTTTTGGACCAATGAGATGTCTACTTGACGCTCTACGTGTGTTGTTTCTTTTCTATCTTTATACACATATTTCTTATATCTATATGCAATATTTTATTTTTGCTTCACATAAAGATGCCTTGATGTGTTTTGTTTAAAAGTGTTTCAGAAATATAGGTTGTCAAAGTCTACTTGCCATAAACTCTCTTCTTGCAAAGTTTTTCAAAAGTTTATGTTATAATAGATTTTATTGTAATTAACAAGTGAATATGAATTGAGTGATTTATGACTTCTCTCATAAGTTCATTTGTTTGTTGTGGTTTTGTCACGAATTGGCAAAGGGGGAGATTGTTAGGACATGTGTGTTTCTAGGTGTTTTGAACATATGTCATCATTTTATGTAATTGGCTTATCCTTTGACAAAACGCACTTTACTTGTAATTGGGTAGATCTAGAATGTGTTTAACTCTTTAAGAAACTGTGTTTCAAAATCAAGTGTTGAAATCATCAAGTCTGTCCAAGAAACAAGCTGGAAAGTGCAATTTCATTAAATCTCGAGACTTGGCTCGACACATGCATCTATTGAGCTTTAAGAAGCTATTCAGCCCCAAGGCTCGACAGCTGCTCGACACCTCTAGCTGTCGAGATTTAAGAAAAACAGATTCTAAGTTCTGTTTTGATTCCAGTCCGTACATGCGTCTTTGCGACTTCTTTTCTTCTAACCCTAGACATATAAAAGGATTATTTTAAGGGCCGTCAAGATATACAAGTTGCACAAGCATTAGAAATCCTTGTTCATGCAATTTGTAACTTAAGATAAAGTTCATGCCCTAGTTCATCTCTTGTGAAGAAGTTGCTGCGTAATATGCACCATAGGATTTTGTAACCAAACATCTTCTTGATCTTCATCGTGTGGATGAATTGAAGAACTTTACAGTCAACAACTCTCTCTCTAGTTGGTGGTTGAAGTCACGTACTGGGATCCGCACAAATGGGTTAGTCACGTACTGAGAGCCATGCATTAAAAGGAGAAATTGTCATTATAGAACAAGTCTGATTGGGTATTGGGGTAAGGGTTCAACTGTAGGTTGGTAAGGTACTTGGATTCCTTTACTTGTAACTGTTTGTTGTGATAATAGTGGCGTTTCAAGAGTAGTGACCTTAAATCACCTGATGGGGTTTTTGCGGTGTAGGTTTTCCCCATTCGTAAACAAATCATCGTGTCATTTAATTTCTACTGCATGCTTTAGTTTATTGGTGATTTGTTTGTGCTACTACGCGATTTGCATGTTAACTTGATTAATTAAAAACTTGACTAATTAATCAACTTAATTTATCACAAGGGGTTAACGCGTTTATGACCTATCAAATATAAAGAATATAATTAAAATTATTCACAATTTAAAATTAAGAAATTAACACAAATTATAAATTAAGATATAAATTTAGAAAAATAACAAAGAATAAATCTGTTGTTTTCTCTATAACTTTGAGAGCGTGTTTTTTTTTTTTTTTGGCATGTAGTAATATAATTGAAATAAAAAAATGATTAGATGAAGAGTTTGAATTGCAATCAAATTAAATTTTTTTATCAACTTATAAATTATAATAATAAAAGGATTAGATGAAGAGTTTGGGGTATAATAAAATTGAAATTTTTATCAATTTAGAAATTATAGGAGAAGAAGATAAGTACAAAAAAAATTATATTAATTTTTTTAAAATTCTAAAAAACAAATTCTGCAATTTAGTGCAGCCACTTGGCGGCGTAACAACGACTTTTAAACCCAACTTTTATTATATAGCATATGATATGATATAGATGAGAGACCATTACATGTTTTAGAAATATATGGTTTAAAAAAAGTGTAAGCTAATATCATATGTATATATATATATATATATATAATTTGAACATCTTCTAAATATATATATATATATATAATTGAATTGTATAATTGTAATTATTTTTAATTATACCCATATATATTCATAGGGCTACACACTAGTGATAGTTAATATAAAATAAAACCATAAACTCACCCACGTAGCTTCTCCACTTCATGGGCCATAGAAACCAAAGCGTTCTTAATTGTTTCTTTTTTCCAATTGCTCAATGTTTGCCTTCTTTTTATAGTCAGGCACAACTCTACAAAGGAAAGTATTCTATATATATACACACACACTAGTGATAGTTAATATAAAATAAAACCATAATCTCACACACGTAGCTTCTCCACTTCATGGGCCATAGAAACCAAAGCGTTCTTTATTGCCTCTTTTTTCCATTTGCTTAATGTTTGCCTTCTTTTTATAGTCAGGCACAACTCTACAAAAGAAAGTATTCAATATATATATATATATATATATATATATATTAAGGAGAGAGTTTACATACAATCTCAAATATAAATAAAATTTATAGGATTAAGTGGGTGAGAATTTACTAGGGATCTGAAGGTGAAAAAGGAGACTACAATTATTTTTTAAAGGAAAAAAGTTCTACTCTAAGAGAGAGAGACAGAAAAAGAATAAAACTGATTACAATGCTATATTTGAGTGGGGAAAAAAAAAAGTATTCACTGATTAGTAAATTTTGGGAAAAATAAAAGGTAAAAAAGCGACTGGAGATCGTCAAATGAACTAGAAAACCGGAGAGTTTGCAATGATTTGGTTAGCCATCAAAGAATCTCCAATTGTGAAAAATTAGCAATTTAGCATGAACATGTGCGACTCAATCACAGGCTATATATAGACGAATTTGTTTGTTTTTGGTTAGCTAGAAAATTTAAGAAAAAAAGCATTTTGTTGCTTTTCTCTTTCTTTATCAATTTCTTGGGATGGATATTCTGGGATGCACGGACGCGGCGCCGGAGGCGCCGCACCCGCGTCCGACGCGGGGCGACGCGGCGACGCGGGTGCGACGCCGCTGCTCGCACTTCGGTGCCGCGTCGGGCCGCGTCGGCCACGTGTCATCGTCGGTTTTCAAGCCGACTTGCGCAGACGCGCGCCGACGCGGCTCCGACGCGGCGCGATTCGGGCTGAACCGGCCTGAATTGCGCCGATTCGGGCCGTATCGGCCGATTCCGGCCGAAAAAAAAACTGGCGCAGTTTTACTACCAGTGAAAGTGAAGTTAGAAGTGCACCTATTGATCTTGATGATGATGATGTTGGTATTTGATTGTCTTGTTAGTTGTCTT
The DNA here is from genome assembly GCA_032878915.1 of Castanopsis chinensis. Classification (NCBI taxonomy): domain Eukaryota; kingdom Viridiplantae; phylum Streptophyta; class Magnoliopsida; order Fagales; family Fagaceae; genus Castanopsis; species Castanopsis chinensis. Next base: position 8,287,857 of record JAVQMG010000083.1, on the reverse strand, counting down.
TTCTTTAGTTTTAGTTTTAGTTTCAAACTTATGAGTTGTATTCTAATTTCAGAACATCATGGAATGTTTTAGTTTCAATCTTGTGGATTGTATTTAATTTATGAACATCATGTTTTAGTTTTTATCTATTATTGCTCCTAAATTTGGTATATGTTTATATAATGTGAGAAAGTATGCTTAGCAATATATTAAAAATATAAATAAAAATATTTTTAATAATTTTTTAATTGCCGAGTCCCGCCGCACCCGCACCCACTTTTTTCAAAAATTGCCGAGTCCCGCACCCGCACCCGCACCCGCACCCGAGTCCCGAAACGCACCCGTGCTTCATAGTGGATATTTCGTAGAACTGTTTAGTTTTTTTTTTAAGAATCCATTAGAATGTTGTGGTTAAGGTTGTATTAGTCATTTGAACGTGAGTTATCGAGAGGCCTACATGGAGGAAAGTATTTGAAACTGTTAGGTTCGAATTTGAATTCGGGTAGTAGGAAAGAAGTTTATCTATAACTAAAGATTTTAAATTTTATCATTTTGTTTTAAATTAGATTATTTTTGTTTGAGATTAAAGTTTATCACTTTATTTTAATTTATTTTTTGAGATTTAAAAAAAAAAAAAAAAAGTGCTTCATGTTGATGGAATAGTTTTTCTTCTTTTTTCCGTGGTTTTTTTTTTTTTTTTTTCAGATTTAAAAAGAATAAAAAATGTATAATAAAAAAAAAAGATCGTGCTCGATGTTGATAGAATAATTTTTTTTCTTTTTTCCCGATTTTTTTTCCTTTTCTTTAAAGAAACTGAAAATAATTTAGATTTTTTTAATAAGTAATTGAGAGTATTTGAATTCAAATAGAAAACAAATTAACTTTTTAAAATAAAATTAAAAAATTGTTATTTCAAAATTTGTGTAAAAATACTTGAAAATACAATATTATTAGTTTTCTTATAACTCTAGAACAAAATAAATGAAGGAAACGTTTTTATTTATTTATTGCAAGTTGAATGAAAGAATCTCACGCGAAATTAAAGTTTAAAAACCGTTTTTTAAATCCAAGATCATCTCACCACCTCTTCTCAACCATATAAAAATACCCATCACTCACTCTTGAAAACCATCCCAAAAATCTCAATCTAATCAACCTAGAAATTAAGGAATCTCTAGCTAGCTAGTACTAACTTTGCACCATGGCAAAGTTCAACAACATCTTCATCATGGTAGCTTTGATCTTAGCAAGCGGAGTCGTGGCCTCACTTGCTCAAAAAAAGATAAGCCCATCAAAGCACGTACTAGGGTACCCCTTGCACTTGCTGCATTGCGCTAGGAGAGTAGAAGATGAGTGTGGGAAAGAAATATTTCTGGGAATGTTTGAGAAATTACCAGTATCTAAGAAATGCTGCCTGCAGCTTATTAAGAAAATGGGAAAAACTTGTCACGATGATTTAGATAAGGCAATTGTTCACTTACCAAATTACTCATCAAAGGCATCCAAGGCGATTCCCAAGGGTAATCGAATATGGCGTAAGTGCGCTTTGGTTGCTCGGCATATTTGACATGCTCCTTCTCCATCCAGTTAAATAGTAAATTGAATTCTATTTAGCAATTTTGTACCACATGAATGCTAACATTGAATAAATCTTCATCTTTTATCTTTAGAAAGTATTTAATTCCGCACCAATGATCTATACCCCCATGTTGCTATTGAGGGTGTATTTGGATACTGTTTATTTTGCTGAAAACTGAAAACACTGTAGAAAAATAATTTTTAATGTGCGAATAGTGCCGTGAGACCCACTTTTATTAAAAATTGTGCTGAAAAAAAATGTTTGTGGGTCCTGTGAACAATGTATAGGATCCACTGGAAAAGCATAAATTTTGCTAAAATGCGATTCTCAAAAAAAAAAAAAAAAAAAAAAAAAAAAAAAAAAAAAAAAAAAAAAAACGCAGAAGTAGACATAGTGCTTTTCAACACTATCCAAACGGGTACTGAATTAGGAAAGTATACTCAATCAATATATAGAAATAATTTATCTCACAAATCTAAAATTGAGTTTCTTATTTGGTGGGTTATTTAGGCTTCCATCCAATATTCTTGTGCATTGGATAGGATATAAGATCAACACATGACCTTTTTTAAACACATGTCTTGCACGTGTCATTTCCAATACTCAAGAACAATGGAGGTAAGGCAATTTTTTTTTTTTTTTTTTTTAATTCTGTAGATTATCACTTACAATAGGATTCAAGTCATTCCTTGTTTCCTATTCGCCTTTTCCCTCTAGTATCCACGTTGCATCTCCTCTAATGGTAAATTGTTGGGAACTAACTCTTTGCTCGACTGAATGGTACTTGGTGGTCTTCAAAGGAAACTAAATTTACATAAGATTATATTGCCATTTATTGACCATTGATTTTGTGCCGTTGATAATGGATAGCATTACATTCTGATAGGATTGGATTATATATATATATATATATATATATATATATTTATGGTTGCAACTCAACTAGCTAGTTGTGTTATTTAAAGTGATGGAGTGAGCTAGGCTGCGGGTTCCATTCCATCTCATTTTACTCTCTATTACCCTTTTTTTTTTAAATCTCTTCACCTATTATTATATTTGCATCTCTTTCTCTCTTAATTATACCTACCTAGACTTGATTTGATTTTTTTTTTTTTTTTTTTTGAATGTGAGATAGAAATACCTAGATGTGAATTAATATGTTTAGTTATCTCAAAAAAATTATATGAAAAATGTTTCCATATTTTTGTTACATTTTTTTATATATAAAAAATAGCCGTATTATAGTCGTACTATACACATATTGCTCTTTTTCCATTTCCATATATTTTTGACAAATTTTTGAAATGTACTTTTTATGAAAATTGCTAAGTTATACTATTCATATAATTACCATATCTTATACATACTGTGGGTCCGTTTGGATAGGACTTATTGCTGAAAACTGAAAATACTGTAGCAAAATAATTTTTAAATGTGTGAATAGTATCATGACACCCATTTTTAATTAAAAAATTGCTGACAAGTGAAGTTTGTGGGTCTCGTGAACAATACAAGGGACCCACAGATGTGATAAAAAAAAATGCTAAAACGTCAACAAATATGATTACTATTCATGAACAGTAGAATTTGTCCCCCCAAGGCATGCAGCAGAAAAAAAAAAAAAAAAAAAAAAAAAAATAACGCTAAACGTAGCCAACTTAATCCGTATCCAAACGGATACTATATGTATATTACTAATTATGCTAATACATACGTAACAATTAAAATAACTCGTGTTTAATATTAACCTTTTATTTCCAAAGATATAGTAATAAACACATTATTTTCAATCTAAAAGTTAAAATTCTATAATAATCACAATTTGAAAGTTAAAATTCCGTAATAATTCAACCCGTAATCATCACAAACCGTAACATTCGAATGCCCAAATATGGATATAAGGTAACAAAAATATAAAACTAATCTAAAGTCGAGCCAAAGGTCTTGTAGCTAAATTAAAACTTCCCCATACAAAAAATGCTTGGGAGTCTAGAAGGGAAAGGGTTCGAGTTACAGGATTAGCAGCATGTTGTAATTATCTCTAAAAAAAAATCTAAAGTCGAGCCTTATCACATATATTTGAACATATCTCATATCTGTAAAACATTGTTATAAAAAAACTAAATAAAAAGTAAAACACTAACTAAAAAGTATTGCTTTCAAACACAAACTGAAAAGTTTATGGCGCATTCTAAAATAAAAAAATTATAGTGAAACACTGAAGCGTATAGCTAAAGAATCTTTATTTATTAATTAATTAATTAAAATTTTAAACATTCTAATAAAAAATTAAAATCTTAAACCCAAAATTAAAAACTAATGCTACCAAACAAAAATCCCAAATTTGCAATGTTGTTGTATGCTTCAAAAAACGAAACTTGCTGTAAGTATGTGCCTTATGGTTCCTAATGCCGTAATTATCATTGTTAGTCACTTAAAAAAATGCTAAAACTATCACTAATTTACTACTAAAAATTTACAAGTTGATGTTCCAATGAATGAGATTTGTGCGACTGTATCACGATACTAAATGACCATTTGAATTTTTTTTTTTTTTTTTTTTTATGATTATTGATACATCAATACCTATGTAGTGAAATTTGTAATAACTTTAGAATTAGTCTAAAAGAATTAATTTTATTAGGATGTTCTAAGGATTAAAGGTCATAATACAAAGAAGATTATAGTATTAATAAGAAAAAGCATTTTTACACACGCATAGCGCGTGTAATGAACCTAGTGTGTGTGTGCATATATATATATATATATATATATATATATAGAGAGAGAGAGAGAGAGAGAGAGAGAGAGAGAGAGAGAGAGAGAGAGAGAGAGAGAGAGTTACAATAGGTGTAACTTAATAAGAGTTATACATTTTTTAGACAATATATTTCTAATAATTCTAATGGTTAAAAATAACGACATTAAATGCTAATTGCTTTACACATCTTTCACCTAATTAATAACATTTTTATTTGAGAGATGCTAAGTCCACAATATTTTTACAATAAATCATAGGTAGTTAGTTGTTATTGGTACAAATTTGAACCTAATACTAAAACTACTTTTTTGTCCCAACAATAACAACCTGCAACTTAAGATTTGTTATAAAAATGTTGTGGATATATCATTTTTCTTTTTATTTCTCTCTTCATATACCTTTTTTAAGCAGTAAATTTCTAAAAGATCAAACGGTTAAAAGGAAACACTATTATTCATCATTATATCATTAAATACTTACCGAATTAATAGCATCTGCATTATCTCTTTCTTTATTAATTGCTATTTGTGTTTTTTTTTTCTCTCTCTTTATTCTTTTTAAGTCCTTTCACTGTAATCTTCTTTTTTTTTTTTTTTTTTTTTTTTTTTTTTTTGCTTCTCCTGCAATTTATCAAACGTTTCTACCCTCATCTTTCTACCCTAACTCCTAGAGTTACAAAAATTACAATAAAACATAGAAAAATTAAATCATAAAAATAAAAGCCTATATTAATTCGATATCCAACCACAGACTCCAAAAATTTCTTCCCGCAAAATCAAACTGTGATTCATGTCTTGTGATCTTGTGCAACAACGAATGGAGTTTAGTCCTCTTTGGAGTAAAGTTTCAAAAATGTGTGAGAGAATCAGATGGTTTTATCGAACTCATTGATACTCTACTACCAAATTAGTTGGATGCACTGGAGTTTCATGGATCTGTAGTAACAATATGGTTGATTTGCCATCAACGTAATTAAGTGGTACATTGTTGCACTTGAGTGATAGGAAATTAAGATTAGGAAGCTTCTTGTGGATTAGTATTACCCACTGAACCCTCACTCTAACGTGGCTGTGCCAATTTTAGAGGTACATTAGTTTGGATTGGAAATCTATCCTTAGTGATAAAATATATCCGGCAACCACACCATATTCAAGTCCTAAGTTGATAGAAGTCTATCTTTGGTGATAAAATCATCCGATTGTATCTTAGGTGACGAGGTTGTTTGCAAACCAACAAACATTTAAAAAAAGATTTTAAAAAATCAATTAAATAAAATTGGAACATAGGATACAAGGAACCTAAACTAAAAATAATTAGAAGTTATTTTCAAGAATTTGTGGTCTTAAACATTTTATTAAAAAGATGAGGAAAATGATAGAGGTTTTATTTAAGGGAGTAAAAAATCGACTGAAGTAAGGAAAGGTTAGAAAGATGAGGGTAGAAACGTTTGATGAATTGCAGGAGAAGAAAAAAAAAAAGATTACAGTGAAAGGACTTACTAAAGACTAAAGAGAGGAAAAAAAAAAACACAATTAGCAATTAATAAGGAAAGAGATAATGAGAATGCTATTAATTTGGTAAGTATTTAATGATATAATGATGAATAATAGTGTTTTTTTTTTAACTACTTGATCGTTTAGAAATCTGCGGCTTAAAAAATGTGCAACTCCATAGAAGTTTGACCAAGTGTAACTTGAACTCATCTCATATATAGATAGATAAATAAATATATATATATATATATATATAAGAATTATATATTACTAATTTAAAACCTCATTAAAGTTAAATAGCATCCTGCCATTTTTTTAAAGACAAAAGAACCTACAAAAAGAAGGGATAAATTAAAATAGGAAAAGTTAACGGATGCCTTACGGGTATTAATTTAGAAAATATTGTTAAAACAACTGATTTTTTTTTTTTTGGCAATTTTTTATATTTTTCATGAAAGCTATATCAAAACTTTTTCAAAATAGCCCATCAGCAAATACGTTATGGCCTCCCGTTAAAGAGTTAATTATTCATTGTCTTACATGCATGCACAAATTCAATGTGGTTATGTGTGTGTCATTCATTAGATTTAGGTATATAGTTTGACTTTATTTTTAAAAAATAAAGCAATAAGTGTATTTTAACCACGGCATAGCACATTGATTAACAAAATCCAAAATTAAAAAACCACCGTACAAAAAAGTCAATAATACCTTATGGGCAAAAATGGCCAAATATCAATGTTGGCCAAAAATTTTAGCAATTTACTACTGTTTTGGAAATATTTAAGGAAATACCACTTTTTTGGAATTTGAGTTTGTCAAATTTTAAAAATTGAGTTTTTTTGTATATTTTTATTTGTACTCGAGTTTACAAAGCTCAAGTATTGTGCATGACTAAAAGTAAAATGTAAAAAGAAGAAGGTTGATTATATTACAAGCTGAAACATCAAATAAAATGCTAACACAAGACTAGAGAAAATGCAGCTGACTTTAAAACTATATTACTAATATTAAACAAAATTGAAAGTTTCATTATCAAATTTCAAACATACCCATATAAGGATTTGTCGAAACATGAATCAAATTGAAGTGGAGTCACTCTTTCTTTGCATCTTCAACCTTTCTTTGTTTTTTTTTTTTTTTTTTTTTAAGAGAGAATTTCAACCTATGGCGTCTGCTTTTGATGATACCAATTATTTTTTTGTGTAGGCGGAGATTGAACCCCAAATCTCTTATTTAACCATCAGAGACTTTACGAGTTGAACTAACTAGAACCCATATTTTAAGTTGACAAAAATCACACTTTTTTTTTTTACCAAAACTTTGCAAGCATCTCCTTCTTTGCTTGAAACATCAAAAGCCAAAGGCCATGTAAATGCACGACTTTTGCGAAAATCAATTATATATATATATATATATATATTGATAAAGCAAATAGAATAAATTACATTGCCAAATAGAAAAGAGAGTACAACAAAGCAAAAGAAAACAGCTCAACACAATACAGATGAAATACAATCTTCCTGAGCAACATGATCCACCATAGGAGGACTCTTCATTTTGCCTTGCATACTGTGCAAGCTCATGAGCTACCCTGTTGTAATCTCTTTTCACATTCTTGATTTTCCAGCTACTAAACGAAGAAAGCAAACTAAGAATTCCTTGATACACATGACCAAGACAGCCATTTTTTTCTGCTACTATGACACAATTCACAGCAGTTAATGCATCAGATTCCAAGATGATTTGAGATAGCTTCTGCTCTTTGGCAAGAATTAGGCCGCACTCCATAGCCAACGCTTCAACTTCTTCCACTGAGTATTGTCCTTGAAAGTATTTACAACAAGCAACATGGATAGCACCTGTAGCATCTCTTATAACAACTCCCACACTTGAGTTCCTCCCATTTTCAGATGTAGCACTATCAGCATTGATTTTAAAAACACATGGAAAAGGTATTGTCCATTTCTCCTCTGCTCAAGCCAAACGTTGAAAGCAAGCTATAGAGGCACTCTTAAATTCAAAAATATATTTTCGAGCAAAATTCCAAATATGATTAGGAAACTGACACAAGGACTCGTGCACAATTTTATTCCTATTATACCATATTGCCCATGCTACTCTAAAGAAAAGCTCCAAATCATGAGACGTACCAGATTCAAAAATTTTCATTGCAATATCTATAATATTCATTTACATTCAGCAAATCAACAGGACCATTCACCCAATATCTTCACACTCTCTTTGCCACTTCACACTTAAAAAGGACATGGAGAATTGATTCAGGCTCCTTCCCACAAGCCAGTCACATTTCACATAAATTAACTCATCTTCTTTTCAAGTTCACAAAGGAAGGAAGAGCATTCATACACATTTTCCAAGCAAAGATACGAACCTTAGGAGGAATGTTTAACTGCCATAGCTTCTTCCAAAAAGGACTCCAAGGATCACCCAAAGAACTTTCACATTCCTTCATTGTCTCTAATACCCCAACAACAATATAATAACCACTTTTTACACTAAAATCTCCCTTTTTGTTACCTACCCATATAATTTGGTCTTCAGGAAGATTATGACAGAGGGGAATATTCATAATAGTTCTAGCTTCAAAAGGCAAAAATAAAGCTCTAACTACATCACCTTTCCACCTCCTCGTGTCTCTATCAATCAACGCCAAGACCCTCGGATAATCATCAAAGGGCTTTGGTGGGGGAGATTACATTGTACGTTGTTGGAGTAGGCAGCCATTTATCTTCCCAAATATGAATTCTATTGCCATTGCCAACTCCCCACCGGGTACCTCTCTTCACAACTTTCAACCCATTGAAGATGCTTTTCCAAGAATAGGAAGGGCTAGATCTAAGTTTTGCTCTAAAGATTTCACCATGCGGATAATATCTCGCTTTGTAGATTTAGGCCATCAGAGAGTTAGGATTTGAGATCAACCTCCAACCTTGCTTAGCTAGCATAGCAAGGTTGAAAGCCTGTAAATTTCTGAACCCCATTCCTCCATTCAGCTTTGACTTTACACATTTTCTTCCAGCTAACCCAAGCAATTTTTGATTCTTGACCCCTCTGACCCCACCAAAACTTCCTCATCATACCTTCAATCTCATCACAAAGACCCTTTGGGATCTGAAAACAGCTCATAGTGTATGTTGAAATTGCTTGAGCTATAGCTCTAATAAGGATCTCTTGGCCACCCACTAACAATATTCTCTTCTTCCACCCCGATAATTTTTTCTCCACCCTCTCTTTAATTTCAGCAAATATTTCAACTTTCAACTTGCCAATGATTAAGGGTAGGCCAAGGAATTTTTTATGTCGGGAATACCTCGACCGATTTCTTCATCAAAAATAGGCATGCCTTCATTATCCTTTTTAACAGAATGTTTAGTAGACTCTCTAAAATCTTCTGTGAGATGTTTATCCCACCATCCTCGAAGAGTACCAGAAAAACCAGTACCAAGCAAGTTAACAACATCAAGATGATCAAGATCATTGTCATTATTCATGTATGCAATGGCAACCATAGACATGTGAGCAAGTTTGTTAATAATTTCTTGTTCAGATAAACCATCAATATTCCATTCATAAAGCTTATCAGCAGAAATAGAGAATTGAGTTTGAAAGGGTCTTTCTTCAAATTGCATATTAGGGGGAGTAGGTTTTGAATACCAGTTTTTTGTAAAAGACATGGGATTGGGTTTTCCAACAAATCTTTTAACTACTGGTGTACCATCATCAAAAACAGTTTTGTAAGAAACAGAAGATAATGAGTCAGAATCTGTGTTTTCTTCAGAAACAATTTCTTTCTCATTTATTGAAATAGCACAAGCAATACTTCTAGAGGTAGAAGTTTGCTCAGTTTTAACTTTTAAATCAACAAGCATTTTTTCAACTTTATCAAGAGTTGTACTATAAGAAGCAACCTTTTCAAGAGTTTTACTTTGAGAGGTTTTGAAATTAATTTTTTCTCTTTGATTGGAGAAATCAATCAAAGGTTTCTCAGGTTTTGAAACAGCATTTTTCTCAACAACTTTTTCTTCAATACGATCAAGCTGTTGACCAATAATGTGTAAAGATTCATTAGCAAAATTGTTTTGCTCGATAATAGCAGAAACAGGGTTTTTATCATCAACAATTTTGAAAGGGGAGACTTTCACCTCAGTTTTCTAGTGAGTTATCAAAACAGTTTCAAGGGGAGGATGACTAAACCAAACAACAGTTTTGTCTTCCTTAACAAAATTAGACTTTTTTATTACATTCAAATATTTAGTATGAACATCATTTTTTGAAACATAATAATTTTCAAGATAGTCAAAAAACAAAATATGTTTTCACATCAAAACCATTTTTTCTTTCCATTTCCTTTTGACTCTTTCTTTTTCGGACTGAGCAAAAGTATTTTGGTAATATTTCCGTTTACTTCTATATTTGGGCAACATGAACTCATTATACAAAGCAACTATATCATATTCAAAAGGTTCAAGTCTGGTTAGAACTCTTAATTGGCTTTGAAAAATAGGGGTTTCAATAGTTGGAAAATCAGATCTAGATGGAGCATCAGATTTTGCATCATCTTCTTCTTCATTAGCATTTCTACTAATATCAAAGGGAGATTCAGCTTTAGTTGAATAATAAGCATTGCTAATTTGAGAGTTGTTGCTCGCAACTCCTTTTAGCTTTAAATTAGGATTTTCAAAATTCTTTTTCCAAAATTCATCAATTTCATGATCTCTTTTAGCAAGACTTTTAGATCCAGCAAAGGAATTTCTTTCTTCATTGATTCTTAAAGGTTTGTTTTCAAATAAACATTTGTTATCACTAAAACTTATTTTTATTGTACCATCAGCAAATTGTTGAATATGAGTAAGATCAAATTCATCAAAAACAAGTTTAGCAGGTGGAGTTTCTCGCTCCAAAGTCCATTATTTAAGAAGAGTAATATCTTCCCATTGAATCAATTTGGGGACATGAATCTTAGCATCAGGGGTTGAATGCTGAATTAACATGGTATTACCATCAAGATCTCTGCCTTTAGAACAAGGACTTAACTGAGAACCAAGCAAACGGAAATAAATGTGGTAAATAAGAGAAAAAGGCTTACTGCCATCATCCATATCCTAACCAGATGTCAATATGTTCAATGTCAAAGGTTTAACAATATTAGGATCATCCAAAGCAAGAGTAAGATCAGGATAACAATCAAAGTAACCAGACCATTATATAAAAAAGCAGTAATCATACCAAGAATGCTATCATTAAATTGTTTAAATCTAGCATCTTGTAAGCACATGAGAACGGAAGCATTAATACATTTTCTTGTTAGAGGTTTAATAGCAACTTGAACAAGGCCAATGTGTAAATATTTGAGTTTCTTAGTCATGAAATCATTAATATTTTTTTAGGAAAATAAACAACATTTTTCATGAGATTTAGAGAGAGAAAAGGTTTGTTGAACAGTTCTAACTCTATATTTAGAGAAAACAGTATTTTCAGACCAATCAAGTTCAAAAACAGATTTAGTGGAAACCTTAGGGATGTTCCATTTACGGAAATCAGGGTACTCACTTTTTTCTACATTATGGTCTTCTTCATTTACAATATTAGGAGGACAACTAGTCCTGGAACTAATAAAGGAGTTGGATCTCCACATCCTATCCATAACTATCCTAGTTATAACACTCAATTATCATGTTTTTCTCACAACCGTTGCATTTCGTAACACATACCGTAACCAACCCTATTCCTCTCATGCCCTCATGCTCTCCTGGCTTCACGGGCCTTACTGTTCGGATCTGGGACTTCATTTTGCAACTACGGTAGCACCAACGATGGTAAGAAGGAACACAACAATGAAGTATCACAAGGTCAGACAGACACAGAAAGAGTATGAAGAACACAACAACACTATTAGCGACCAAGGAAAGAATGGCTCTGATACCATAAAGGAGGAAGGACGACAGCGCAGATGGTGGAAGCACAACTGATATAGTAATTCAAAGTAAATGTAATTGAAAGTAAGGCGGTAGAATTAGCCAAGCAGTTGTATCAAAATATTACAATTGAAAGTAAGGCGGTAGAATTAGCCAAGCAGTTGTATCAAAATATTACAATTGAAAGTAAGGCGGTAGAACCAGCCAAGCAGTTATATCAAAAATAGATCAAAGATATTAAAACAGTTGTATTATTGAAAATACTTCAAAATACTTACAGCAGTAGCAGTAGTTACAAGATTACAATAATCAACAAGGATAGTAGTACAAGGCTTGAAGGCTAGTCCTAGTTCCTAGTTACAAGCTTTGCAAAAGTAGTGAGAAATTCTGAATATTAGGAAGTTCTAAAGAAAGTCCTAAGAGAATTTTCTAAGTTTTACAATAAGGGACAACCCCCTTATATAGGTAAATAAAGCAGTAAATAGTGACATTTTTTCACTATTCATATCAGGACCCGTGAGGGGCATCAAAAGCATCAGGAGCCGAAAGTAGTTTGGCATATTGCGTCAAAAGTAGTCAACAAGGAATATATCTCTAGTAGCATCAGTGGAGATAGCCCCAATAAAGACATTCAAGTGAATATTTTAACTTTAGGTGAACATTTTAGAGTTTTGGCATGGTGTGCCCAAAATTAGTCAACGGAAAAGACTTGGTATATCACATATTGGCCTTTGTGCTTAGCCGGACAAGAAGGAATATTAGTAGGCATTGAAGTGTCAGAGGAGCCGAATAAGTCAACAAAAGAAGCATGTTAATATAGTAGTCAATCAAACCATCATTCAAGGGTAAAGTAATAATGAAATCATTAATAATGGCCTTTGTGTAGGCTAGGCAAATAATGGACTCATCAATTTGCTCCTAGATCAGGAGTGTTTTCTTCATCATATTCTTCATCATGTTCGAACCAATCTTTAGGATATGGTTGGGGATAGAGGTAGCAGGGACTTTCCGCAACAGAGCCCTCTTCTTCTGAGCTTCTATTGGCTGCAGCTTCTTCTTCCTTAATTTTCTTCTCTAGGAGGATATATAAAGCCTCCTTACTTAAGTCATCAAAAGGAGAAGTCTTTTTTGTAATTTTGGTGGAAGAGGTAGAGGGCGAATTAATATTATCGACCAGATGCGCAGGAGAATGCTTTCTGGGCAAAGGTCTAGGAATCAATTCTCTGGTAACATTATCAATAATCTGGTGGACATATCCAAACTTATCCCACCAATTAACATACCAGCATCTGGTAAGAAAATCATCATTTCTTTCATATTGCCATTTTAGAATCCAAGGGATCCTAAACCGTTTAACAAATTGGAGGAGGATAGGGAACTTAGCATTATGAGTATCTGTCTTGAAGGTGCTCTCAAATTCTTCTAAGCAGTCATTAAGGGCTCAAGGAAAACATCAGTAACAGGGCCAAACTGGGTCCACCATCGGCAGAACTAGAGGGGCAATTTAGCATTTTCATCAAACTCTTTGTCAAAGTTAACAAACCAAGAATGCGTCATTGTGTCATTCTAGTAGAGCATGAATCTGGACTAAGCAGTAATATAATCATAGTAGGAGTATGGAACAGGGGAGTTTGGTAATTTTTTTGAAAAAGGAGGGTAGGAGCCCCATTTTTCTTCAGAAATAACATTCTTTAAATAAACATTCTGGTAAATCATTTTGGATTTATCAATTTGATAAAAAATGGTTTTAATAACAATGGAATCCTCCTGACGTAGGATGTCAGAATAATACTCCAATTTTTTATCACTATGTTCTGGGATCCAATGGAATCCTAGAGGGAAGTAGGTTTTTGCAATCTGAAGAGGGTTCTTGATTGCAAATCTGTTTGGTTCAATAAAAAACAGGTTCTGGAAATATTGTTTTTTGACATATTGAGAAGCATTAAATTTCTTGGGGCAAATAGTTTTGACAAGTTGGTTAACGGGGGTTAAAGCATAAGGATCATAGGCAAAGGCCAAAACAAAAGAGTAATTAGGCTTAGGAATTGTCCCTAAAGGGGTGAAACGGTTAATAATTTCAGTAGGGGAGACTAGCTCTTTTTTGACAATATGCTTGGGTGGTTCAACAGTGTTTTTGTCTTTAGATCTGCTACTTGTCATTGTGGTATTGCAAGAATTCACAAGTAAGGAAATCAGGAATAATATTTTGAGAACCTTTAATATATTTAATAGTAAAATAAAAAAACACTTAAAATAGCTTGCCATCTAGCAAAAATATGTTTTGAAGCAATATTTTCAACATCTTTTTCAATAACATATTTGGCACTTTTGCAATCTTTTCTTATTAAAAACTTTTGGTTTAATAGATCACTTTGAAACTTTGAAATACAGAATACTATAGCTAAAATCTCTTTCTTTATAGTACTATAATTTAATTGTGCAGCATTACAGACTCTAGAATAGAAACGAACAATTTGTTCTGATGAGTCTGGTGAAACTCTTTGTTTTAGAATACCTCCATAACCAAAGTCAGAGGCATCAGTTTCAACAATCTTAAAAGCATTAACAGTAGGAATACCAAGGCAAGGTAGAGTTTTGACATGAGATTTGATTTGTTTAACAAGAGAAGTATGGACCTCAGTCCAAGGAGGAGGATTACTTTGCAACCGATCAAAAAGTGGTTTGCATTGCCTCCTCAAATCTTTGTAAAAATCAGCAACATAGTTTAGAAAACCAAGAAATCTTTGAAGTTAAGTTTTGTCAATAATTTCATCAGGAAATTTGTCAGCAAATTGAATAGCTCTATCAATAGGATGGATCTGTCCCTCAGAAATATCATAACCAAGAAATATCACTTTGGTTTGAAACAGTTTGATTTTCTTAGCAGAGACAACAAGACCATTTCTTTTGATAGTATCTAGAAATGAGAACAAATGTTTCCAGTGTTCATCAATAGAATTGGAGAAAATCAAAAACATCATCAATGTAAATAATAGTAAAGTGACTGAAAGTATTGAAGATATCATTTATAATGTTCTAGAACTCACTGGGGGCATTTTTAAGACCAAAAGGTATAACATTCCACTCATAATGTCCAAAAGGACTGGTGAAAGCAGTTTTGTATCTATCTTTTTCACTAATTTGGACTTGCCAAAATCCAAACTTCATATTGAATTTGGAAAAGACAATAGCATCACTTAATTTGTGAATTAAATCATTTTTATTAGGGATAGGATATCTAATCCACTCTAAGACTTTGTTCAGAAGTTTGTAATTAATCACAAGACGAGGAGTTCCTCTCTCAAGCTCAGCATTTTTCTGGACATAGAAAGCAGCACAAGACCAGGGAGACTTGTTGTTCCTAATTAGTTTTTTCTTGAGCAAATCATTTATTTCATTTTACAGAATGCAACAGTTTCAGCATTCATTTGAATAGGGCGAGCTTTAGAAGGAATATTCTTTTCACTAAAATCTTTAATATAAGGCAGGTCAACAATATGTTTCTTCCTATACCAAAAAGCATTAGGAATATCAGATTCATCAAAAAAATTTGAAAATTATCAATTTTGGATTTTAATAATTTGTCAAAAAGTTGCTCAACAATTTTCTTGTATCTCACTTCTTGTTTAAGGAAGTTAAGATGTTTGACTTTAACATGAATAAGATTGAAAGCATCACTACTAGCAGATTTTGAATAGAATTTGAACTTTACTTTTTGTCCAAAAGGATCGGAAGTAATTCCATCATTCTCAACAAAGAAGGGATATAAAAAAGCAATAAAAGGCAGTCCAAGTATCACTTTATTAGTCATGTTTTTAACAAGCATAGAAGGTACCTTGAAGTAGACATCATTATGGCAAATATGAGCATTGTTCAATTCATATTTGATTTTCATTTGTGTGCCGTTAGCAGATACCAATCTTTCAATGGATTTTTCAAAATATTTAAAAAGGATCAAACCTTCTTGAATGCAATTAACATTAGCACCAGAATCAATCATGACAATAGTATTAAAAGCATAATTATGGGAAACAACAATTTTGACTTTAGTAAACCATTTTTGAGGCATCATATGTTTAACAAGAGAAAGTTGATTATCAATAAGATTAATCAGATTTTCAAAAACATTACCAGAAGGAGGAGCTTGTTGAATGGATTCATCTCCATCTTCTTGCTCATCAAGATCATTATCAGACTAGTTTTTATCCAGATTTTTATCAATTTTAAGAATTAACAATTCTTGTTTAAGATTAGCATTATCACTTTTAACCATTTTGACATCATTTTTTAATTGGATTATTTCTTGTTTAATAGTAGCAATTTCACATTGGAGATCGTTAACAGTTATTTCTTTAGTTTTATTTTTTATTAAATCTTTCCAAAGTTTCTTCAAAGCTTATTGTTGCTTTGGGTTTTTTAACAGTTTTATCTCTTGTTAAGTTCTGTTTAAACTTATCAAGAAATTCTTTTTGCAAATTAGGATCTTCAATTTTACTTATTATGGTTAATAATAAATTATTTTGTTCATCTTCTTTAGTTAACACATTAACAGATTTTATAACATTGCAACATGAATCTCTACATCCAAGTTTAACATTAGGAGAATTAGAGGTATCACTACAAGAGTGATAAGCAGAATCAGAAGAGGAGGAAAAATCCTCTTCAAAAGAATCAGTTGAAGCAGCAGATTCAAGAATCTGAAACAGCTCATTTTGATCATTATCATTAATATTTAACATGGTCAATTTATTCTTTAATATTCCAGGCTTTTGGTTACAATCTTTACTAAAATGGCCAAATTTGCCACAGTTAAAGCATTTACCTTTACCTGATCTTTGTTTATCATGTTTTCTAAAAGTAGGTTTCTTTTTAACATAGTAATCATTAGGTTTAACAAAATTAGTTATGTATCTTTTATGTTTTTTATGGGAATAATTTTTGTAAACTTTATCATGTTTACTTTTTCCTTTTTGCCTTGAAGGGGCAATAGGAGATAAACCATATTGTTCACAGAAATTACCCATTTCATATTTAGCTTTTTTCTTATTCTTTAATTGTTGTTTGAACAATTTTTTATCAATGCACATGTTGATTCCAAGTTTTTTAATAGTATTGAAAATATCACCATAAGTTAAATTATCGTAGTCAATAAAATCATTTTTACCAATTAATTATTGTTTTACCTTATGAGCGAAGATAGGAGGCAAACCATTAATAAACCTCTCTTTCTAATAAGGCTTCGTGGAATCTTTCTGGAGCATTACTTTGGAAATAAACACATCTTGGTACCATCTATAATCAAACATAGTAGGACATCTCAAGTTATTCAAATAATCAAAAATTTGAAATGAAATATTAGATGGGGTACCAATAAAATGTTTAAGAATAGAATAGTTATATATATATATATAGTGCAAGTGGAATTAATTGTGCTGTGTCTTATCAATGCCAAGGATACAGTTATTGAAATTCAATACCTGTTATGTGTGGTACTGTTGATTGCATTGCTTGGACTATTTAATGTTACTGTCAATTGCCTAAGCCATTTATTGCACTGGTTGGACTTTCTTGCACCTTTTGGCCATAGAAAAACCATTTAATATTAATTATCTTGATGGCCCACGGTTGAATTGATATTTTTGCACCGTTTGGCTTGGAATGGGAAGCCTTGATGGCCAACATGCATGCACTACTTGGACTTTTTCTTGCACCACTTGGACTTGGCCAACATGCATGCACTACTTGCATTTATTGCATGACTTGGACTTTAATGCATGGATTGCATGGCTTGAACTTAATTGCGTGGCTTGGCCATCTTGCATGTATTACACCAAGGATTCTAAAAATATGAAGGTTATATATATGTGTGTGTGTGTGTGTGTGTGTGTGTGTGTGTGTGTGTGTGTGTGTGTGTATAATGTAATAATTATATATTACATATAATAATCCGTATATTATATATATAATATAGTATAGTTTTATAATGTAATATGAGTTTATATTAAGTTATATATATTTATAAATATTAATGTTAGGATTATGAAATTTATTCCTAATGAGATTAGGATTATGTTTTTAAAGTGTCTAGCATTATTATGGTTCTTGATCTTAAAAACTTTTAATTTAAAATATCTAGTGGGAGAGAGATACAAAGGTTGCATTTCACGGCCTCCATTGTTGGTTCATAATAGTGTGAAATATATTCTTTGTCTTTGCCTCAAGCTTAGCATTCCATGCGGGGAGTATTTATTTCATGGTCTTACAAGATTGAATTTCCTGGTTTATAATGGTTTGATAAACACCTTGTCTTAGCTTCAAACTTTGCATTTCATGCGGAGGGTGTTTTTATCATGGTACTACATAATAAGCCTAAAGGGATGAAATGTGACTACAAATGATTCTAGACAATGGTATACACTAGACTAAGTATTATAGTATCCTTTATGCTGAGTTCTTGCTATTATTACTTAAAGGCTAAATGTAAAACGGCATATTATTAATATTTGATAAGAGTTATCATGATATCACTAATAATGATAATAGTTCTCAATCAATCATAGTATTTAAAGTTCACTCTATGCTGAGGGATATTGAATATGGGATTGGGTTGTCATTGCATATGTTATTTTATGGTTTTATTAAGGTTCCATATTATATGCTTATATGCTAAATTGATAATGTCTAATTTACTTATTATATTCATGTTTTTTTATTTTCAAATTTAAATCATGGCATCATTTAGCCCACTTGTTGCTATTCTTAACCAAAACAAACTGACTGGATCCACTGTGTTGACTGGAAAAGAAATTTGGACATTGTTCTTATAGCTGAAGAGCACAAATATGCGCTTACTTAACCGTGTCCTAACTTTCCATCATTAAATGCTCCTCTTAAGGAAAAAAAGCGATATGATCGTTGGCAGAAATCTAATGAAATGGCCAAGTGCTACATCCTAGCATCTATTTCAAATATTCTACAGCATCAAATGCAGGATGTAGAACTTGCTTCAGACATAATGCTTAGTCTGAAGGAGATGTTTGGTGAGCAAGGCCGTTCTGCAAGGCAAGAAATTATAAGGAAGATTTATAATACCAAAATGGCTGAAGGTTCTTCAATGAAGGAGCATTGTCTTAGGATGATCTCTAATCTAAATACATTGAAAGTTTTAGGTGTCAATATTGATGGAGAAACCTAAGTGGATATGATACTCCAGTTACTACCGGAATCATTCAAGGAATTCAGACTTAATTATATTACGAACAAAAAGATTTTTTCATTGTCTGAATTAATGAATGAGTTGGTAGCGGTGGAAGGCATCCTTGATACTTCTAGTATTACAGACAATGTTGGTGAAGCTTCTACTTCTCAACCTAGGTCAAAAGGCAAAGGTAAAAAGAAGAAGAAAAAGGACTTCATTAAGAAAGATGGTAAACAAATTGCTTTAAGAGTTGCCAACAAATGAAAGAAAACCAAAGGAAAGTATTTCCATTGTGGTGAGAAAAGACATTGGAAGAGGAATAGTCCAACATTCAAGGTTGTCAAGAATAAGGGTATGAAAAAATTCATTTCTTCTTGAAATATGTTTGGTACAGAATCCAACGGATTCCTGGTGTGTGGATTCAAGTTGTACTAATCAAATCTGCAATTCTTTTCAAGGGTTCTAGGAGATTAGAAAGTTGAACGAGGGAGAACTATTTCTTACTTTGGCTGATGGGAGCAGGATTCTAGTTGTAGCTGTTGGAATTTAATATTAGAAGACTGTTTGTATGTACCTAATGTTCGTAGAAATTTAATTTCTGCAACTTACTTAGATAAACATGGATATTGTGTTATTCTCAAAAACAATGTTGTAATAAAGAAGAATAAAATGTTTATCTGTTCTGGCAATATTGTAGATGGTCTTTATATTTTAATTCCTAACAAAAATGAATTATACAACTATGAATTAGATAATAATTCACATGTGAAATCATTAAAGAGAAAGTTTCCTTATGTTAGTGAAGCATATTTTCAGCACTTACGTTTGGGTTATATTAATTCAAACAGAATTCAAAGACTTATCAAAGATGGACTCTTAGAGCCCATGGACTTTGATGGTTTTCCAGTTTATGAATCTTGTTTGGAAGGTAAAATGATCAAACACGACATTTTAATGCAAAAGGTAGAAGAGCCCAAGATTTGCTAGAACTAGTACATTTAGATGTATATGGTCCTATGTCAATCCAAGTAAGAGGTGGCTATGAGTATTTCATTACTTTCACTGATGATTACTCTAAATTTGGTTATGTGTACCTAATAAAACGAAAATCTGAAACTTTTGAAAAGTTCAAAGAGATTAGAGCTGAAGTTGAGAATCAATTAGGTAAACGCATAAAGGTCATTTAATCTAATCGAGGTGGCGAATACCTTCTTGGGGATTTCAAGGATTACTTGACTAAAAATGAGATTATATCCCAATTTACTGCACCTGGAACTCCACAACAAAATGGTGTAGCAGAAAGAAGAAATAGGACTCTTTTAGATATGGTTAGATCCATGTTGAGTTATTCGACTCTACCAATTTCCTTTTGGGGATATGCCTTAAGTACTATAATGTATCTTCTGAATTTAGTACCTTCGAAGTCTGTTCCTAAAACACTTGTAGAGTTGTGGAATGGGCGTAAGCCTAGTATGAGACATCTCCATATTTGGGGTTGCCCAGCACATGTGTTAAAAGGAAAGTCTGACAAGTTACAATCTAAGACAAAAGTGGTTTCTCTGTAAGGTATCCAAAAGGAACTGTTGGAGGTTTATTCTATAGTCATAAGAATAATAAAGTGTTTGTTAGTACAAATGTCAAATTCTTGGAAAATGACTATATGAATACTTTTACTCTTAGAAGTAGAGTTGTCTTGGCTGAAATGAAAGAACCTGTAGTTGAACAACCAATGGATGAAACTAGGAATGATGTGGCTGTATTGGATACACCACAAGACATTACTCATGAGATGACTAGTACACAGGTGTCTCGTCGTAGTGGGAGAATTGTTCGGCCTCCTATAAGATTTATAAGTTTGGGAGAAACTTATGAAGCTATCTCAAAAGAGGCTGAATCGGATCCTTACACTTATGATGAAGCATTAAATGATATAGATGGACATCATTGGGTCCAAGCTATGAAATCTGAATTATATTCTATGTATTCTAATCATGTATGGGATCTTGTAAAGGCACCTAATGGCATTAAACATATTGGTTGCAAATGGGTTTACAAGAAGAAGAAAGGGATAGATGGAAAGGTTGAGACCTTTAAAGCAAGACTAGTGGTGAAATGGTATACACAAAAGGAAGGTATTGATTATGATGAAACTTTTTCGCCAGTAGCCATGCTTAAGTCTATCAGAATTCTCTTATCCATTGCTGCTCATTATGATTATGAGATTTAACAAATGGATGTCAAGACTGCATTTCTTAATGGCAATATTGAAAAAGAAATATGCATGTTGCAATGGGAAGGTTTCATAACAAAGAACCAAGAGCATATGGTATACAAGTTGAAAAAGTCCATTTATGGACTTAAGCAAGCATCTAGGTCATGGAACATCAGATTTGATCAAGCAATCAAATCATTTGGTTTGAACAAAATCTTGATGAACAATGTGTGTACAAAAGACATCGAGATAGAGTAATAATGTTCCTAGTGCTTTATGTTGATGATATTCTACTCATTAAAAATGATGTAGGGGTAATGTCATTGGTTAAAATTTGGTTGTTTAGCCAATTTGATATGAAGGACTTGGGTGAAGCTAACTTTATTCTAAGGATCAAGCTTTGGCGAGATCGCAAGAATAAGATGTTAGGTTTATCACAAACTAGATATATAGATAAGGTCCTAGAACGGTTTAGCATGCAAAACTCCAAGAAATGATTGCTTCTTTTTAGACATGGAGTTCCTCTGTCTGATGACCAAAGGCTTAAGACTCAAGAGGAAGAAAATATGATGAGACAAGTTTCTTATGCTTCTGTAGTGGGAAGTCTCATATATGCCATGCTTTGTACTAGACTAGATATTTGTTATTCAGTTGGCATGGTCAGCCGATATCAATCAAATCCAAGACCAAAACATCGGCAAACTATAAAGTATATTCTCAAGTATCTACGGAGAACGAGAAATTATATGCTTATTTACCATAGTGAGGATTTGATTCCCATTGGTTATACAGATTCAGATTTCAATCGGATCTGGATTTCAGAAAATCCATTTCAGGATGTGTTTTCACCTTGAGAGGTGGAGCCATAAGTTGGAGGTGTGTTAAACAATCTTTGGACTCCAACATGGAAGATGAGCATGTTGCTGCTTGTGAAGCAGCAAAGGAAGCTATTTGGTTCAAGAAATTCCTTTCTAATCTTAGTGTTGTAAGAATGGAGCAAGTTCCGATCACATTGTTTTGCGACAATAGTGGAGCGATTGCACAATCCAAAGATCCAAGAAATCACAAGAAAAGAAAGCACATTGAAAGGAAGTACCACATCATTCCTAGATAGCCTTGAACTTTCACTTTTATGTCCCTATTCCATAACATAAAAGTGGAATAGTTAGGATTCGATTCCCATCATTCCTCACTATGCTTGTTTACCATAGTGAGGATTTGATTCCCATTGGCTATACAGATTCAGATTTTCAATCGGATCTAGATTTCAGAAAATCAATTTCAGGATGTGTTTTCACCTTAGGAGGTGTGGCTATAAGTTGGAGGAGTGTTAAACAATCTTGTATTTTGGACTCCAACATGGAAGCTGAGTATGTTGCTGCTTGTGAAGCAGCAAAGGAAGCTGTTTGGCTCAAGAAATTCCTTTCTGATCTTGGTGTTGTAAGAATGGAGCAAGTTCCCATCATATTGTTTTGCGATAATAGTGGAGCGATTGCACAATCCAAAGATCCAAGAAATCACAAGAAAGGAAAGCACATTGAGAGGAAGTACCACATCATTCCTAGATAGCCTTGAACTTCCACTTTTATGTCCTTATTCCATAACATAGCTAAACCCCCACCCCTCCCCACACTAGGAAAAATTAGACCATTGAACAAACCAGTTTTAAATCTCACTTTTTCCATCTAATATTTTTTCATCTTTGTCTCCAACAGGAAAACAATTTTGGGCTTCCAACGTTGCACTAGTTGGCGCAACACTCGAACTGACCGGGGGTTCCCAAGCCCCTGACAGTTCTGCCCTAATGCAATCATTGGTCTAGGCGGTGCTCAGCAGACACCGTTGTTTTAGCAAAGAAATTTTCACCCATTTCATGTTTCTTCTCACATAAACGTTTATGAACTCTATCCTCAAAAATAAAAAAACATTTCGTCATTACCTTTTCTTTTTTTACTAACCCCTTGGGCTTGTTCAGACTTATCAGTACTTCGGGCTTTTCCTCGTCCCCTTGCTATTTTTTTAATTCTACCTCCAGCTACTAATTTAACCACCCGACTTGGGCCTTGTAGCTACTTATTCTTTTCTTCACTTGTGCTTTCTTTTTCTATTGGCCGTATAGGGCTTAATAAATCTACCTTACTTATATCTGGCCCACACTTCTTGTTAACTACTTCCTAACCAATCTCATTCCTAAGCAGTTCGCTCCTAACCAAACTAACTCCAACACCATTTTGCTCATCATGTGCTAACTGTCCCAGCCCCACTTTCAAGGTTTCTGATACTCTATTTTCCCCTCTGATCTACTTTCTATGCTCCCTAAGAGTAGATGTGATAGAACCCTTCACCAAGTCCAAAGGAGCTGCATCAATCATGTCAACCATACCACCTTCTTCACCCACTCTTCTGCCCACCACCATAGATGGCGAGCTCCCTTTTTCAACCTCCGACTGCACCTTCACCTTTTCCTTTTCACTTCCATTCTTCATAACTCCTCCAGCCTTCAGCCAGTCACCATATTGCCTCCCTGACAGTTGCTCCATTGGACTTGATTGACAATGCTTTTCATCATGCCCAAGTATTCCACATAGGTAGCAAAATGTAGGGAGTCTCTCATACCTAAAATCAACCCAAAATCTTCCACCTTCTTCATTCTTAACATACCCCCATCTACGAAGAGGTTCATCAATCGAAACTGTTGGGGACATATTTTGTAGTTGGCATATCCTTTGACAAAACGCACTTTACTTGTATTTGGGTAAATCTAAGTAGGTTCAAGATGATCATTACAAGTGGTTAAATTGAAGACATGAAGATTACTCAAGAACTGCTCAAGAAAAAGTGCAAACTGCAGGTCTCGATACCTCCTCGACAGAAGCTCGATCTGTCGAAATTCATTAAAGCTCGACAGATGTCCCGATCGATCGAGCTTACGGGTTTCAGATTATAGCCAGCAACGTTTTTATTCTAAAAGGCTAATTGTTTATGGGTTTGTATAATTCTTATTGGACTAGGAAAACCCAAGGTTTGTGTAAACCTATTTGGAATAGGAGAGCCCATTAAGCTCCTATTTAAAAGGAGATGGAAAAAGAAAAACCTAACCCTAGAGAGCTTCATAAGGTTTTCTTTTTGAAACCCTAGCCTCCTCTTACAGAAGAAATAGTTCTTGCTGCGTTTCTTGTACGCCTTAGGGTTTTGTAACCAAGCAAAGTCTCTTGCACTAATATTGAAGATCTTATTGGTGTTTCTATGTGAAGCTGCTGCAAATCAACTACAACAATCAAAGGGTTGCTGTGGAGTTAGTCACATATTGGGATTCGTGCAAAGGAGTAAGCCGCGTACTGGGATCCGCGCATCAAATTGGTTAGTCACGTACTTGGGAGCCGTGCATTGAAAGGAGAAACTGTCACTACAGAACAAGTCCAATTGGGTATTGGGGTAAGAGTTCAACTGTAGGTTGGTGAGGTACTTGGGATTCCTTACTTGTAACTGCTTGTTGTGATAATAGTGGAGTTTCGGGAGTGGTGACCTTAAATCACCCGGTGGGGTTTTTGCCGTAAGGGTTTTCCCCATTCGTGAACAAATCACCATGTTATTTATTTTCCGCTGCTTAACTTAGTTTGGTGATTTGTTTGTGCTGCCACGTGATTGCATGTTAATTTGATTAATTAATAACTGGGCTAATTTAATTAATCTAATTATCATAAGGGGTCAACGCATTTGTGGCCTGTCAAGTGGTATCAGAGCAGGCACACTCTGATTAGGGTTTAATCTTTGATGTGTGATCCATTGACTCCTGTTGTCATGGAAACTCTTGATTGTTTTGATTTGCATGATCTTGTGTTGAATGATGATGATGATATTCATGATGCCTATTGCAAGCTTTATAATTTTTGTATGAAATCTCTTGAGTGTTCTACAAAATTAAAAGCTAAATTTAAAAAGGTCAAGCTTGAAAAAGATGATTTGATTGCAAAATTGGATGAAGCCACTAATTTGAATGAGAATTTTAAAAATCAAATTTCATCTCAGGTGGACAAAATTAAGAGTTTGGAAGAGCAACTAGTTGAATTTAAAACTGAAGTTGAAAAATTAACTAGTGCCAAACTTGTTGTTGAGCCTAACTCAAAAGAAAAGGATTTTTATATTCCCCCATTCAAAAGGAATAATGAAGAGTTAAAGGCTAATATTGCTAGGATAGACAAAGGTAAACAATCTGATGTTAACGCTGAAATTTCTAAACTTATGTCTAAAACTCCTCCTAGGTTGAATAAAAATTCTGAATTTGTCCCCACTTGTCATCATTGTCACATTGTTGGTCATATTAGGCCTAATTGTCCTAAGCTGAGGACTCTATCAACCTCTAAGGTTAGACCTCCTTCTAGGAAGCCGAGTAGCTCTAAAACTGCTCATGTTTGTCACCATTGTGGTGTTTCTGGACACACTCGTCCTAATTGCTTTAGGTTGTATCCTCATAAGCAATTGTCCAAACGGTCACGGGTTTCCTCTCAAGGACCTAAACCTTTGTTTGGAGAGTTATTAAAAGTCTTGAGCTTTTTAACTCAATTTCAGGAGAATTTTAATTCTTCTATGTCCTTTAGTAGTCATACTAGGACACGTGCCTTTTCATCTTCACGGCCAAAGACTCGTGCTGTGTGGGTGAGAAAGGAGCCTAAGACTTAATCGTCTTTTCTGTTTGTCCTCTGCTTTAATTCTTTCTATCTAAAGTAGGACTCTCTTTGCTTGATTTCTTATCTTCTGTTGAAATCATGCCTTCATGCATATGCATCTTTCTTTCATGCATTCATGTTGTTTGTCTGTTTTTGTGTGGTTGTTTAGTTTTTATTTTGTTTTGTTTTCAAAATAAAAAATAAAAAATTGAAAAATTGAAAAATACAAAAACAGTGTGAGTTAGTGTGCATTAGTTCATGTGAACTTTTGAAATGGCCATTGAAACAGAGTTTTCTAAACTTTGTATCATCTGTAGCTTAGATGAGCACTCTTCTGCACAACTAAGCGAGTGAGCTCTGTAGCTCTTTGTTTGTGATGAGTAAGGTTAAGTGATCTCTTCTCTTAACACTCGTATCATTCTTTTTGACAGGTTGAACTAGAAAATCCTAAGAGAAAGGCATAAATAACCATCTCATCACTGTTACTCGCCAATCATAATATGACATCCGTATGCTTTGGCATAGCAAAAGTGCGATGTCAATGACACCTGTATGCTTCGGCATAGCAAAAGTGCAGTGTCAAAAGCTTAACATCATTGGGTATTTCTTTTCTTTCTTTTGTATGCCCATGCATGATTTGCTTGTTAAATGAAAATATGCAAAGAAATAAAAAGCAAAAAGATCAAAGATGCTTTAAATGTGGTTGCAAGCATGTTTTCTAGGAGATGTGGGAGTTATAGGATGTACCTCGAAGGTGATAGTCCCCATCAAACGGTTATGATTGTGTGTGAGTTAAAGTGATTTTCTCATATCTCAAATCATCATAACATTGAGACACTTATGCAATCTTGCGATGTTCTCACACACGACACGCAATACTCTTTGCTATTCTTGATACATGTGCAGGTACAATGTGATTTGGTCATCACAAGGTTTACATGTTTTAATGTATGCTCACTAAACTGTCTTAACTTGTTTTTGAAATATAAAATTGGTTAGACTTGTTTAGTGTGTGTGTGTGTTTTGGATCAAAATGCATGACATTTTTCTTGTTGAGAGATGTTTTTGAGAGCTTAATGTGTTGATTGGATCTTTGGTTGAGTTGCATGCATGATTGCATTCATGTCTGTGTTTTTCTTCTTTTGAAAAACTGTTTTTAAAGGCATCTCGACACCTCCTCGACACCTCCTCGATACCTCTCGACACATAGCTATCTATCGATATTCGTAGACTCTTTCTTATCGCAGTCTCGACAGATACCTCGACACCTGCTGGATCGATCGAGAAACTTTCTGTCTGCTCGATAGATCCTCGATACCTTCTCGATCCATCGAGGTATGCTCGATAGCTTCTCGACACCTCTCGATCCATAGAGATACCCTTGCATGCAATTCATCCTCTTTTTTTTTTGCATGTTTTTCCCTTTGTGTCCATAGCATCTTGTTGTTCTCTCTCTTGTAGGTCTATGGTTCCTTGTTCTCCTCTTTTCCTCTTTATCTGTTTTCTGTCTCTCTCCGGTCAAGTCTTTTGGCTTTTTATACCCTTTGACAATCGTGTCAAAAAGGGGGAGAAATTTGAGAATTGAATGTCATTCCTCAGGGGGAGTAATAGACTTAGGGGGAGAACTTCATGTTAAAGGGAAGAAAGTTTTTGTTGTAACTAACTTAGGGAGAGTTAGTTTGATACACATTGATATTGATTGATATATTTTTGTGATTGTGTATCTTTTGGTTTTGTAACCATTTTTTTTACATACATGATACTTATCAAGTGGTATATGTGATGGTGTATGTGTTTCACTCTTTATCTCACATGTGTTGTTTCTTTTCTCTATTTATACACATGCTTCTTGTTTATTCAACTTGTCATTGCTTTCCACATGGTACCTTGATGTGTTTTGTTTAGTGCCTTTCAGGAAAGACAAGTTAAAGCCAAGTCAAGATTCCGAACCTTCTTCTTGCAGCAACTTCTAAGGTTCAAATCTTTTAGACTAGGCTTATTTGTACTTGAGTAGAATGTATTCTAGGACATTCAATGTACTCTTGTGGTTTTGTCACGGATTGCCAAAGGGGGAGATTGTTGGGGACATATTTTGTAGTTGGCATATCCTTTGACAAAACGCACTTTACTTGTATTTGGGTAAATCTAAGTAGGTTCAAGATGATCATTACAAGTGGTTAAATTGAAGACATGAAGATTACTCAAGAACTGCTCAAGAAAAAGTGCAAACTGCAGGTCTCGATACCTCCTCGACAGAAGCTCGATCTGTCGAGATTCATTAAAGCTCGACAGATGTCCCGATCGATCGAGCTTACGGGTTTCAGATTATAGCCAGCAACGTTTTTATTCTAAAAGGCTAATTGTTTATGGGTTTGTATAATTCTTATTGGACTAGGAAAACCCAAGGTTTGTGTAAACCTATTTGGAATAGGAGAGCCCATTAAGCTCCTATTTAAAAGGAGATGGAAAAAGAAAAACCTAACCCTAGAGAGCTTCATAAGGTTTTCTTTTTGAAACCCTAGCCTCCTCCTACAGAAGAAAGAGTTCTTGCTGCGTTTCTTGTACGCCTTAGGGTTTTGTAACCAAGCAAAGTCTCTTGCACTAATATTGAAGATCTTATTGGTGTTTCTATGTGAAGCTGCTGCAAATCAACTACAACAATCAAAGGGTTGCTGTGGAGTTAGTCACGTATTGGGATTCGTGCAAAGGAGTAAGCCGCGTACTGGGATCCGCGCATCAAATTGGTTAGTCACGTACTTGGGAGCCGTGCATTGAAAGGAGAAACTGTCACTACAGAACAAGTCCAATTGGGTATTGGGATAAGAGTTCAACTGTAGGTTGGTGAGGTACTTGGGATTCCTTACTTGTAACTGCTTGTTGTGATAATAGTGGAGTTTCGGGAGTGGTGACCTTAAATCACCCGGTGGGGTTTTTGCCGTAAGGGTTTTCCCCATTCGTGAACAAATCACCGTGTTATTTATTTTCCGCTGCTTAACTTAGTTTGGTGATTTGTTTGTGCTGCCACGTGATTGCATGTTAATTTGATTAATTAATAACTGGGCTAATTTAATTAATTTAATTATCACAAGGGGTCAACGCATTTGTGGCCTGTCAGGAACCTTAACTCGGATTCTCAAAAACTGGGCTTGATCCGCTTGCATAGCCCGCTTGTTTACTTCTAACACCCTTCCAATCTTGCTACCAATATCCTTCCCAATTTCTTCAGTCATATTCTCAAATGGTAAACCCTAAATCTGCACCCAAAAAGAAGAATGGGAAAACCTGATATTCTTTGACGTTAAACCTTTCCTCCATCTACAAAATAGGAGAAGGTTGTTGTCAAAATTCCAAGGACCACTCTTTTCAACCCATTCCAACTGACATCTTAAGCTGAATTTAAATCGCAAAATATTATTCCCCACCTCCACAATCCTCAAATCGAACCCATCTTCCATGCTGCCTTTAAAGTGTTCTTCAAAGCTCTTTGATTTTGATGACGATCTGAAAGTAGACACCCAAATAAGCTTGAAGAGCATTCTTCAAAAATTTCAAAACTACTAACATTCTCAATAACAATCTCCTCCTCTTCTTCTTTTGTGAGCTTTAACTTTTCCAAACTATTTACTACTTCTTGATCCATTCAGACCCAAAAAGAAAAAATGGGCTACAGCCACTTTGAAGAATAGTGTTGACCAAGAAAGAACCCTTAGAGAGGTTCTCAAGGGAGGGAGTAGCTCTTACCTTGTTAAGAGAGAAAGAAGACTCTTACCGCAAGAGAGAGAAAAAGACTCCTACAGGGGAGAGAATTTTTTCACATGAATCAATTATATTTTACTGTACTAGCAAGTCGAGAAGATTTATAATGTTTATTTTAATTTAATATGTCAATGAACTGCGTTGACTATATATAAGAGTGAGTGTCATCCATGTTGTGAAATTATATCATAGTACTCGAGTTTTGCAAACTTGAGTATCAATAAAAATTAAAACTTAAGTTCCAAGTTTAAATTTGAGCATTTTTAAATAACTCGAGCTTAAAGAGGCTGAGCTTTGTTTACAAAGTACTCAATTTTACCCAACTCGAGTTCGAAGTGGCATTTTTTAATTAAAAAAAATCCATTTCAGCGGGTGCTACGGTTACTATTTTTATAGAACTCGAATTTGTGAAATTCGAATTTCATAGCAAACTTGAGTTTTAAAAGGATGGTACATTGCTACTTATTTCGTAAACAGTGATATATTACTAAAAATTTCGGCTACCGGTGGCATTTGGCCATTCTTGTCATACCTTACGATTGGGGCAACAGTAAGTGCTTCTTACTCAAATAATAAGGAAACAGTAATTGCTAAGAAGCTATTCTACCACATTCTTTAATATTCTAGTTTGGTAGGGGCAACTACCCCCCTCAAATGTTAAATACAAAACATTTGGTCATTTTCGCCATACCTTACTGTTGGGGTAACAGTAAGTGCTTCTTACTCAAATAATAAGGAAACAGTAACTGCTAGGAAGCTATTCTACCACATATTTTAATATTCTAGTTTGGTAGGGCAACTACCCCCCTCAAATGTTAAATACAAAACATATTTACTTCACCCTTATTAGGTTAATTTAATTCAGGTCTTTTTATAATTGTACTCTGATTATGTAATGTATTATAAATCCAGTTTAAAACATTATTATTATTATTATTATTATTATTATTATTATTATTATTATTGTGTGTATTCTGTATAAATTACTGTTTCAAAAAAAATCCAGATACTTTTTATCTACTTCACGTTATATTTTTATTTAATTAAGCACCTTCTCTCTTTCTTTTTCTTTTTCATTTTTTTATGGAAAAACATTTTTTTTTTTCAGAAGAAAAACACTTCATTTAATTCCCTCATCAAATCACCAATGAATGCTCCATTCGTACCATTCACATTTTTTAAGGGAACGTACTGCTCATATTTAATTTACCGGGTACAAAATTCAGACTCAATTTTTTAAAACTGGAAAATCATTCTTGTCCTGTTATTTTGGTCATAATGTAGAGGTTAGGGCTGTACACGGTGCGGTGCGGCCGGTTTTTGTGGCTGTTTTCGCACTGCACCGGAATCTTCGGTTTCCTTAAAACCCAAGCCGCCGCCGCGCCTGAGGAACGGTTCTCCGGCAACTTCGGTGGCGGTTCCGATCGGCGCGGTGGTCGGTGTCCACCCGTCTATCACACACACAAAGAGGAAGAGATATTTAAATTCTAAAACCAAAATTAAACCCAGAAAACTCAAGGATTCAAACCACAAACAAAACTTAGATCAAATCTAAATATCAAAAGATGCAAAACTCATCACAAACCCAAATATTAAAACCCATTACAAACCACTTGTTTGAGTCTAACTGAGTTGAGTGATGGAGTGAGTGGATAGGGTGTGCGGCTGAGAGAAAACAAGAAAAAAAAAAATCTAATGCAATGACTTAAAAGTGCAGAAGTCTAAAGAGTGAAAAAGATAAATGAGAGTGAAGAGGAGAAAGAACTGAAGAGGACTGATGAGGGTGAAGAGAAAAGACTCGTGTGGCTGAGATTAAAAGGGAAAAAAAAAAATTTGCACAGTAACTGACTCTGGCAGGTTTCGTTTTTTATTATTATTTTTTTTATTTTTCAAAAAATGCAAGTGGGAATAGCTATAACCATGCAGCATTTTTTTTTTTAATATTTTTCTTTTAAAAAAACTTGACTGTAACAGTGTAACCCATAACCCAAACGGCCATATACTTTTTTTTTTAATATTTTTTTTCAAAAAATGCATGTGAGAGACAGACTTAGACAAGACTACTCTCTGACGCACATTTTGGGCCTAGGAAGACTTATTAGCCAAACTTACACTTTCTTCTCTGAGACAGACTTACACTTTTTCTTTTTTTGTTGACTATTCCTCTCACATTCTCACACACGTTAACTTCCCCTTTAATTTAAAATTTCTTTTTGAGGCTCTATTCATGGATGAACTCATGAACGTTAGGTGGCCTAACGTTCTTCTTCAGTTCTGCTTCAGTTCTTTCTTTTTTTGCTAACCTTCTTCAGTTTTTTCTTATACATATTAACATATATATATATATAAAACATGCTCGGGTCGGTTCGGTCTTTGTCGGTGTGCACATCTTGGCGCCGATGGCCGCACCGGTCCGACGTCGGCACTGAAAATCTACCGCCGTCCACCGTGCCGGAAACCTTCGGCGGAGCTCTGAGCGGGGCGGGGCGGTGCGGTCAGACCGGTTTTGTCGGTGCCGGTAAATCCTTGAACAGGCCTAGTAGAGGTGAGATGCTTATGTGTTTGGACAGTGTGAAATAGAAACTAGGAATATATGGCCCAGTTGCCCAACTCCAACTCATAGAATTGAGGAGAATGGGCCACTAATCTGAGCAAAACAACTGGCGCTTAGTGCAGTGAACTCATATGCTGTTTGTTTGTTTGTTTTTTTTTTTTTATGTTTATTCAGTTTATTTTTATGTATAATTTACATAAAAAAATTACAAATCTATTTTTATCTAAATTATATATATTTTTATTTTAACAGTTCTCTTCATTCTGTTACCTTTTTAAAGTAAGACTACATACAACTATTACAACCAACATTTGCAGTGTGGGGCTAGCTAGCAAGAGGTGGTAACACCTCCTTTATGCCAACCATATTGACAAATTGTTCTGATATTCCATGGATGAACATAGATATTAAGGCCTCTATAATTTCCTCATCATCTAACCATATTTCAGGTTTAGGGATTGAAAAAGATACATATTTCTCTTATGGCCAGTGCCTCAACCTTCAAAGCTAAAGTTGAGTTAATCTTGGATGGATGTGAAACACTGCACTGGAATATATACTAATAACTCTATTCTGAACCCACAGTTTTTTTCTCTCCAATCTCATCCATGAATCTCAAAGGCCTAGGTCCTAACCCAAAAGGATAAATGGACTGGACCACACTCACCTAATCTAACTGGCTAGTTCAAGGACCCAATAATTTGAGTGGAATTACGAACGTAATGAGGAACTTGCTTAGATGGACCACAGTTTTACTCCATGCTTCAATTTCTTTCACTTCATTTGAGATAACTCCCCCTAATTGAAGGCCATAAAAGTCTAACATTCTATGATGCTTTAACCTAGAACCTATTTGTTAATAGCTTGTAGCTCAATTGACACATGTTGGTATTTTTAACGGAAATGTCAAGACTTATAATTTTCTGGGTCCTCTCAGTTTCATTACCTGTTTGAGAGCAGGAGAATACGAATGTCCATCTGAGGCAAATGTCCAGCGGCCATGAATATGTCAACAATGTCTTTGATGTGTCAACACAATACTCTAATTAATACTAATATAATAAATAGAAAATTAGAGGTGGGATGGGCTTATTATAAATTCTTAGAATTTCTCCTTCAATAGGGTATAATCCAAATTGAAGTTAAAATCTGACTCCTGGGAGTATACATTCTACTCTTAGTTAATTTAATTATACCACATTAGGAACCACATCCCAAAAAAGATTACTAATTTTATGAAGGGTGAAAATAATTGGGCTCATGGCCCTTATATCCCTAATAAAATTTACACTAAAATTATTTTTTAAATTGATAATTTTCATAAGAAAGTCAATAGTTGCTTTCATTTAAACAGAGTCACAATCTAATTAGTAACGAATTATATATATTGCTAATTAGGAAAATTATTAGGTACTCTCGGAGAACCATAAATGCGTACTCCTTTCTCTTACATGAATGGTGGGTCCCACCATGAATTTAATTAGTAGGACCTACTATTCATGTAAGTGGAGAAAGTACACGTTTATGATACTCTGAGAGTACACGATAATTTTCCTGCTAATTAGGACCCTGTAACATTCTCAAGGTACAAACCCAACCGACTTATGCAAATATACATGCATGTTGTGCGGCTTCGTAAACATGTGATCAAAGATAGCCGCAACTTTTGTTTTTAGAATAGGGTTCTA
This sequence comes from Castanopsis chinensis, assembly GCA_032878915.1. Classification (NCBI taxonomy): domain Eukaryota; kingdom Viridiplantae; phylum Streptophyta; class Magnoliopsida; order Fagales; family Fagaceae; genus Castanopsis; species Castanopsis chinensis. The sequence continues at coordinate 8,254,031 of JAVQMG010000083.1, read as the reverse complement.
GAGATTTTCAGGTTTTTGGAATTTGGGGTTTGTGAGGGTGTTTTTGGTACCCTTTGCAACATATAGTGAGTTGCGAACTCTTAGGCAGACACAGAAACGCAATTGCTCTACGGTTCTCTTTCTGAGTGATTAGTCATGGATGCTGTGCGATGCTCTCTGTGGCGGCCATGCTCTCGCTCTCTTTTTCAACCTCCGTCAATAGATGATCTTCCCGACTGTGTGTTGAGTGAAATCTTGATCCTGCTGCCTCAGAAATCAATAATTCAACGCAAGTGTGTCTCACAGTGATGGTGCTCTCTAATCTCTTCTCCTTCTTTCGCTTACTTTGTTAACAGCAGGTTCCACGCCTCTACAAGTTTGCAGCGACCCTCTACCTTGCTCTTCAGCTACAACAATAAATCAATAATGGCTACGACAATCGTGGTAAGAAGAAAAAGGTGGTCTTTGTGACATCAGAGGAACCCGAATTCAAATCTCTAGCCTCTTTAATACATCAATATCATAATACTAACAGCTTTGTTTCGGATGACATTGCTCAAGCCTCGTGTCATGACTTTGCTTTTATGCTACAAAAATGTGTTCGTAGCCGATGATGATGTGGGGTCTCGTTCTATGACTCTGTACTACGTGCTAAATCCAATTACAAGGCAATCGATGGCGCTTCCTCCCCTACGTCGTAGTAGAAGTGCTCGGATTGGATTCATCTTCAGCTGTAAGAAAGAGGAGCAATCCAGTTATAGGGTGATGCGCATTCCTAATGGCCTGTTTGGATGTTTAAAAATGGAGGGGGAGTAGAGTAGAGGGAGGGAGGGTAATTCAATACCCTTGTTTAGAAGTTTTTTATGGAAGGATGGAGAGGGATTTGGAGGGGTTTGGAGGGATTTCAACTCCCTCTAACCCCTCATTTTTAATTCCCCCAAATTGGAGAGATTTGGAGGGAGAGTAGGATACATAAATTATTTATAAAGTAAATTCCCTAATTTAGCCTTGTTATATTAACATAATTACAATATTTTGTCCCTCAGCTCCATCAGCCCTAATCCGGATCTACCCATCAGCACTCTCAGCTCTGTAACCCACAAATTTCTCTCAAGCTCTCTCAACTCTCTAGCTCTCTCAGCTCTGTAACCCACAAATTTCTCTCAAGCTCTCTCAACTCTCTAGCTCTCTCAGCTCTGTAACCCACAAATTTCTCTCAAGCTCTCTCAGCACACGCTGGCTATCTCTCTCTCTCACGACTTCTTCACTCTTGGACTGTCTTTCACTCTTCTCTCTCACGCCTAGCATTCTCTCACAAAGGTAAACTCTGTTTTAATTTATGATTCATGGGTTTCTTTTGAGTTGGATCAAATAACTATGTTCTTAAATTGATTTTATTGCATAATTTCTCTTAATTGTGATTTTATGGGGGTAATAACATGTTATTTGTGGGTGGGTTTCGGATCGGTTAAACCTAGGCTTTGTAAATTCTGTGTAAGTTTGATTTTATGGTCAGATTTTTTATTATTGGTTTGTGTTTGTGATTTTTATTGGGTAATTTCTTGTTTTTTGTGAATGGGTTTCTGATTTGGGTTTTTTTTTTTTTTTTAACTAGAATTTTTAAGTTTCAAAGAATTGCTCACAATGTGTTTGATACACCGTCCTCATGTTTGAATTCTGTCCAATGGGGGGTTTCAATTGTGGGCATGGCGTGACGGAGGTTCCAATAGGGGTTCCAATGGTGCGTGATGCTGGATTTTTTGTCCCTTTGTGTGATTTGGGCTTGGCCTTTGGTATGGGTTTGTGCCCGTGGTCTGGATTTTTGTGTATGGTTGATTTGTTGCTGTGTCTTTAGGTTGATCTGGTTTTTGACTCTTTGTTGTTGGTTGTTCTTAGGTAATGGGGTTCGAGTAGTCATTGGTTATGAATTTATGATTGTGGGTTTGTTTAGGAGAAACTAGTTCAAATTTAGTTACAAAGTTAAAAATGCATTAAGTAATGTGAAGAAATGGCTGGCATGGTTCAAGAAGCATTTATAGGTTCAGTGAAGTTGCTTTTCAAAGTTCAGTTTCATAATCTCACTCTTTCCATAGCTTTCACCTAATTTAATATCATGAACAATTATGATGCTTGGATAAATTTTCTTTATATAAGCTAAACTCAATCAAGCTATTCCTTTAAGCAATGTCATTTTAGAGAAATGGAGAGTCATATGACTTAATTAAACACTGTTTGGTCTCTCCCTAACGAAGAATTTGGGATTGGATCCCTTACAAAAAAAGAATTTCACCTTAGACCAAATAACATATCATTATCGAAATTATATGGAGATAGTTTCAAAGTGCACTTAGCTAGCATATTGCTTTAGTTTTATACTTTAGATTGAATCTATTCTATGTCGTCCAGTGTGGCTACTGGCTAATTAAGCATATTCCTTGCTTTGCCTAAGAGTTGAACATTTGTTGCTTAAATCCATGCCATGTGACTTAATCCACTAGGAGCATCTCTGTTCTTTGTCTTAGATGTGCTGTTGTTTACTTAACTCTGATTTTTCTGGCTTTGTATGTCATTTTATAATCTGATACTATGCTATCTCTACCATGATTCCTTCTTGAGCAGTGGGTAATCTATCACCAGGATATCATTTACTGTGTCACTTGCATAATCTTCCCCTTGTTGGACTTAAGCTATATAGTGCAAGTTGGATAAATGAGTTGTTAGGAACTGGTATCTAGGAGTGTTTTTTTGAATCTCTACCACACTGTATCTAGGAGTATAGAGTTAGGTCTATTAACTTTTTTTTATCAGTAAAATTTTGTATTTCAGTGGAGTCAAGTCTATTGCTGAACCCTTTCATATGCTCTTTCATGCTTAGTGTATTTATGCATTCATGGATTGTAATAGTTTTGTCGTCATAGGATAATTTTATTAGATGGATAGACAAGAGAATAAAAGGAGACGTGTATTATGGGATTGGGAATGGAGACGTCGAATGGCAGTTGCTTTTGTAGTTTGTCTTGTTGCCTATTGGGTAATACTTCGAAGGAGGCCTCAAAGGAGACAAGTAACTTACTCAATTAGTAGTTTGAGTTTAGAAAGACGAAGCGTTCGCGATGAACTAATGAGAGAGATAATTGGAAATAAAAAGTGTCGTGATATTATACACATGGGGCCTGGAGCTTTTTTAGATTTGTGTGACATGCTACGTAAAGAAGGTGGCCTCCAACAAACACAACGAGCAACAATTGAAGAACAAGTTGCCAAATTTCTTTACATATTATCACATGGTGTAAAGCATAGGGAAATATCTTTTTTTTTTCCGTCGCCCTAGTGAGACTATAAACCGTCATTTCCATGAAGTATTAAGATCTGTGATTTAACTAGAAGACAAGTTTCTGAAACAACCTGATGGATCTCAAACTTCAGTAGAAATACTCAACAGTTCTAGGTTCTTCCCATATTTTAAGGTTACAAAAAAAACATTATTATACTCTAATAGCTTAATTGTGGTATATATAAAGATTTTAATATATAGAAGTAAGTAGTCAATAGTTTTAGTTCTTCCCATGTCAGGATTGCATTGGGGCAATTGATGGAACACACATTCGAGCAAAAGTTCCTATTGAAGATGCAACAAGATATCATGGTAGAAAGGACTACCCAACACAAAATGTGCTAGAGGCATGTACATTTGATTTAAAATTTACATATGTTTTGCCTGGATGGAAAGGAACTGCGTCAGACTCAAGAATTTTAAAAAATGCATTAAGTAGACGCGATAAGTTAAAAGTCCCCCAAGGTAATTTTGTTAGAAAAAAAAATTTAGTCATTAGTGTATAACAACATAATGATGCATGTCATTCCTATAGGTAAATATTACCTTGTTGATGCTGGACTCATGTTGAGGAGCACACTTCTTGCACCTTATAGAGGAGTTCGTTATCACTTAAACGAGTATTCAAGAAATCCACCTCAAAATCCTAAAGAGTTATTCAACCTTACACATGCATCCTTACGCAATGCAATTGAAAGAGCATTTGGAGTCTTGAAGAAAAGGTTTCCTATAATAGCAAGCTCAAATGAGCCGTCTTACGGAGTTCCAACCCAAAAAAAAAATAATTTTAGCATGTTTTATTTTGCACAATTACTTGATGGGGGTAGATCCGGATCATAGAATTCTTCATGAGGTGGACGAAGAAATTTTCAACAATCCTGAACCCCATGAACAGCTTGGTGCACAAAGAGAGAGAAATAATGATGATCCTGCCCAAGGAGAGATTTTAAGAAACTCAATAGCAACTGATATGTGGAGGGATTATACATCCAACCCCACTTGATGTTATTCTAAATTTAATAATTGTAGACAAATGCTTCTAGTGGATTTAGAACTATGTATTTGTTTTAATGGGCTGATTCTCATTAGAATTGTTTTATTATTTAATTTTCTTTTTATGGACTTATCATTTTGTATATGATACATTTAATTTTCTTGGGATAAACTATTGAATGAGTTTTGATTGTGACTTGAGTTCTTAATTTCAACTTGCAGTAGATTTATTCATAACATTCATAGCAGATGACATTAATCTGGCTTGAATTTTGTTTAATAAAAAGTAGTGTATGACGGAATTAAAGTCTAATACCTAACAAAAAAGAAGTATTTTATCAAACACCTATTGCAATTGTGCTTATTTTACTATGTAAACACCATCCAATGGTTCATTTATAACTCCATCTAAATCTAGTAGTTTTGTTAAATATATTTATTTGCTCAAATATTTTTTTTATAGGTTCAAATATGTCAAAAAAAAGGACTATTGATGATGTGGTTAAGAAAGATAGAGAATATTGGACAGCTGTTATGGATGATGCACTTATTGATGCACTCTTGCATTAACATCATCTAGGTAATAGAAATGATTCAGTCTTCACCACACATGCCTATGACAATATTGTGAAGGAATTGCAAGAAAAATTTGAAAAACCAATAGACAAGCAAAAGGTGAAAAATCGCATTAAAACCATCAAGTATAATTGGTCAGAGTGCTATGATGTGTTTAAGAATGGATTGAGTGGTTTTGCTTGGAGTCCAATCACCAAAATGTGGAGTGCTGAACCGGAAGTTTGGGAAAGTCTAATCCAGGTTTGTCACTTATACTCTAGGAGCTCATATTGTTTCATTGAATCATATGGTTTTCTTTTTCATGTTATATTAGTTGACAATAAAGTAAAGCACCATGAACTTATATTTTGATGAGATTTTGCATGTTAGGATCATTTGTTGTAATGCATTGTAACTCAATTACTGCATAATTACATTTACTGCATAATTAATATGACTGTGTACTGACTTATTTTGAACATGATAGTTGAAAATTTGAAAATGGTTTTGATTAATTGATTGCAACAATGATGTTGCAACCATTGAGTTTTGAGCATGACAGTGAGCAAAATTTGATGGTAAATTCAAATCAACATGCTTGTCTACACTCTTGCGATTTGATTTTCACTTTCAAATGCCAATGAAATCAGAGTTTTTCTAAGTAGCTTTCTTATGTTTTCCTATTTATATTTTTTGGGCTCCATTTTTTTTCTTGAAAGATATCTTTGCTGTCACTTTGATTTAGTTTTGTGGGTTCTCTCTTATTATTTATATGATAATAATTCATATGTAAGGTGCAGTGACATGTAAAACTTGAACCGCTATGACTAAGCTAGGCTGTTAATATTTATGTAGTTGATTGTATGCTGATAGGCTTTAGAGATATGGTTTTAAAATTTTGTTTTAGTTCTTCTCCTCCTTGGCTAATGGTTTTACTGGTTGCAACCAATCAATGGAAAGACTAGATTCATCAAAGTATTCAAAGTGATATAACCTGTGGACATCTTAGAAAGATTTGGGAAAAGAGAAGGGGGGGGGGGGTTTGCTAATTGAAACCCTTTCAGTTTACTTGTTATCTGCTTTCATTGAAGTTATCTACATGGTTTTTGAACTTTTTCAATTGAAGACTTTAATTGGAAATGTGGTTCTAATGACAACCAAATTGCAGATTTCTGAAATCAGTCTCCTTGGCTAATCAACACCTGTTTTTGTGTTCTGGACAATATAGCATGGATAATATAGCGATGTACTTCGGGTATCAAACTTCAAGGGAAAAATTTTCTGTGCTATGGAAATAGGAAAATGTTTCTGTCAGATATAACTATTGATAATCCTTGCATTGCATCTAGTCATGTCTTACACATTGCAATGATATGTTGTTTATAACTGGGTATTACCTTAAAGGCAAGCTTGTTCAGTAAAATACTATAGTGCATAAATTTGAGTGTTTTCTTGTCTAACCTCATTTTGTTGTCATTTTTTAATAGGCTAAACCTAAAGCAAAAGAGCTTAAGAACAAGCCAATTCCAAATTACGACAAATTGGTTGAGCTTTATGGAAAAGATAGAGCAACTGGGGAACAAGCTGAAACTACATCGGAGATGAGGCAACAATGGACTACTTCAGTTGGAGAGGGCTCTATGGAGAACATTGAAGATATTGATCATTTAGTTGCTCAAAATGAAGCTACTTTGGAGAGTTGTGATAATGTGGGTGATAATAATGTGGCTGAAGCCTCCTCAAAAGCCAAAAAGAGAAAAACATCAAAAAATGAGGACATGGAACAAATTATGGGAGCAATCCAGAATGTTGCTTTAGCAATGAGAGATGGAAATTTAATTTTTGAGAGGAGCATGGCACGTCTTCCCATTCTTGAGCAAGAAGTGTTCCATCTCTTGGATGAGATAGGAATTGATTCTAAATTGCAAACGAGGGCTTATCTCTATCTTATTAAGAATCCAGGTATGTTGAGAGCTTTTATTGGCTATCCAGTGGAGAAGCGCAAGGAGCTATTGTTCACAATGATGTCTGATCCTTAAATTTCTCTAATAGTTAGACAAGTAAATGTTCCAAGACAATTTCAGCTTCTAAAAACCTTTTCAATTGATCATTGAACTGTAAACTTTTGGGATTAATTTTTCTAAATAGATTTGTTAGTTACTATTTAGACAAGTGGGGCTATATGAGGTGTATTACAAAATGCTGTTGTTTGCAACAGTTGTTTGATGAAATATGAATTTTGTGTGTGTTTATCTGCCATTGGATTACTAGAAAGTGGGAATAGAAAATGGGGTTTGACCTTGATAAGTGATGATGTGATGATAAGGTAAAAAGAAAAGTTTAAACTTTAAACTTGTCTGTCTAATTTTCTGTTGACAAGCGGGAATTGCGAGATAAACGGATTGTGTCCCAGTGTTTAGGGGCACCTGGCTGATTGAAGTTGTTGGTAGTTTAGAGAATTTGTTGCTGAGGGACTGAGCAAAGTTACAAATACTAAAAAAAAAAAAAAAAAATTGAGTTAATTCATAGAGGTACTCTCCCAAACTTTTTTGATTTTTTGGTCTCAATTCTTCTCCGAATCCTCAAAAAATTAAATTCACGTACTAAGCAAAATAAAAAAAAATATTAAAAATAATAATAATAAATGAAGGAAACACTCAAAATTCAATATTTTGTTGCTTTTTTTTAGTTAAAAAAAAACAAAACCAAAACCAAATATTTTTTTCTTATTTTAATTAGTATCAATTTAGGATGGTATAGTCATAATTATTTAATCTAACAAATTAATCATAGACTAATATTGCAAGTCCATTTTTAAATAGGAGTAAATTTGTCTATTTAAAAATATTTAATCATTTCCTCTCCTCTCCATCCTAATTTTTAAAACATCCACACAAGGGAGAAGGATTAATTACTCCATTCCCCCTTACTAATTCTAAAAACATTCAAACAAGGTGGAGAGTGATCATTCTCCTCTACACTCCTCCCCTTTACTTCCCTCTACTCTCCTTCCTCTTTAAACTTCCAAATAGGCCATAAATGTAGGGGTAAATCAACGGAATTCAACGTAGAAATATTCTCCTCCGACACAGGCAAATGGAGTGAGTCGGTAGTGTTGTGTCCGCGGGGATTTCGGTTGGCTAAATACGCCTACGCTGGTGTTCCCTATCATGGTTTGCTTTTCTGGTGGAGTACAAATGGACACCTTGTTGGGTTTGATCCATGCACCAGCAAATGCTGTCGAGTGATTGACAAACCCATGGAATTGGCACTGAAGCCTGGAATTAAGCGCCTTGGTGTGTGTAATGGTGCCTTGCGAATATGCCAACTTGTAAAAGAAGATGATCTTAAGTTACTTGTTTGGGAGCTCAAGGACTATGCTACAGGAGGCAAATGTTATTTAGAGCACAAGGTTAATTTCAACGAAATGGTTTCTGATTATCCTCAACTCAATGATATGGTGTCGGTGCTAGCCTATCATCTGTATGACAGGGATATTGTGTATGTGATGCATCTATCTAGAATTTTATCACTCAACATGAGGAGAAAAACAGTGGAAATTGTCTGCAAGTTCTTATGCAGTGGAAATAGCATGTTTTACTATGGCTTCAACGTCTTCAACTTTGTTTTTCCTTGTTGGCCAACCCACATTCCTTCTTATCCAGAGAAGGCTGCCTAATTACTCTGCCACTTGTAACCTTGGATATTAGGCAATGATTTGCTTACTATTTTCAGTTTTTTTTTTTTTTTTTTTTAATTACTGTTTTGTATTTGCTATATCAACCATCAATTATTTCGTAATTTTTAGTCTTGTGATGATTTTGTAAACTTTGTTATCACTTGTTCTGGCTTTACATTCAACAATTAACAAACGCAAGACCATAGCTTTCTTAGTTTTTCTTAGAAGAAGAGAAACAAAAGAACAAACATTATCCATAAAAATACTTCATGGTCTGGAGTAAGCAGATATATTTATGAACTCTCTTAAAAAAGAAAGTAGAAAGACTTCAAATATGGCTTTGCATCACAACTCAATGGAGGAACTACTCAATGTCCACGCCCCATGCAATGAGAAGAGTTGCAAATATATATATAGTATTTTCACAGTAAGTTATAAGTTTACAAGAGTATCCAATACATACCACCTTGAGTTGCTTTCACCATTTTGTTTTTTCGGACTCTCCCATGTGATTCTAGTAAGTTATAAGTTTGAAAGTAAAATGCAAACTACATCATCCAAGTTTTACTGAAATTTTTTTTAATCCTTTAACTTTACTTTTATTCAATTAAGTTTTTTAAGTTTCAAATTTAATTAATTTAGGCATTCTATCTAGTTTAGTTTTTTTTTAAAAAAAAATTCTCAAATGAAAAAATCTATAAAATTAATATAAATTTTTTATGTAAGAATTTGTATTGGATACTCATGGTAAGTTATAAGTTTGAAAGTAAAATGGAAATTACATCATCTAAGTTTTACTGAAATTCATTTTAATCTTTTAACTTTACTAATTTCAATTAAGTTTTTTAAGTTTCAAATTTAATCAATTTAGGCATTCTATCTAATTTAGTTTTAAAAAAAAAATTCTCAAATGAAAAAATCTATAAAATTAATAAAAATATTTTATAAATTTTTTATGTAAGAATTTGCTTTTTCAAAAAATCTTTTTTCATCAATTAACTAAATACTTAACAGTAACGTTTTGATGGAATTCTACTAAAAACCTAAATTGAATAAATTTCAAACTTAAAATGCTCAATTGAACAAAAGTAAAGTTGGAAATCTAAAATGAATTTCAATTAAACTTAGAGGATGTCATTAGCATTAATATTTAGCTTTTTATATTTGAATAGTAAATATATATATACATATATATATATATATATATTTAACTTTTTATATTATCTGGTGCTTTACATGGGTTAGTAACTAGAAAATTGGGGTAGGGAATTGAATATGTTGAGGAAATTCCACCTGTTTGTTATTTAATTAGTTTCATTGGTTTGATGTTTTGACTAAAATAAAAAATGGGCTTGATTTTATTTTTTGAAATTAGTGTTCCATCTGCATAATTGTAAATTGGCTGTGGACTTTTCGTGTAAGTAGTGCAAGATAAGATAGAATTTTTCCAAGGGAAGAGAATTGGTGCTTTATTTGGGGGAGAGAATTGAATTGCATACTACATTGGTATTTAGGAATATTGGGGGAGAGAATTGAATTGCATACTGCATTAGTATTTAGAAATATTGATTCAAAGTCAAGTAAAACTGTATGAGTGCAAGGATCGTGAATTATTTGTAAGGGAATTGTGGGTAGTTGGATGTAGCTGAGTTCGAGGATAGCTCTGCCTCCAAAATAGAGAAAGAATGAGAATGGGAATGGGAATTAGAGAATTAGAACAAAAGATAGATTGACTTGGTAACAATTTGCTTGCCGTTATTCATGAGCCCTTAAGCCCCTTTATACAAGATTGGATGCTCTGTACTACTCTAACTGCCTCTACTTTGTACCCTAACCAACTAACCACCTAACTACCTGTTAACCATAGTTAGGCCTAGTTATAGATATGACCCAACAGGTATGACTACTAATACACCCAACTAATACAACCAATATACAACACCCAATACAACAACAATAAGTACAGGAACATATAAAAGTAATCCTAACAATGGGAGTTTGATTAAGTTCAGCTTAATTTGGAAGTGGCATGGAATTTATCAATTGAAGAAAAATCTTACTTTAACAAAAGTGTACCTCTTCCCTTCACCTTCACCTTGCACACATATCTAGCCCAATATCTGAGTCAATTCATATTAGCCCATTAATCACTACAATTAAAAAGAATAAAATAGTCTCTCTTCTTTTCAATGTGGGATTAAATATTTTCACTAACTCCTCATCTTCCATATTAACTCCCACATTTTTACATTTATATTATAATATAAATTAATTGTAATTATATAATATTAAAATGCTCCAACATATTATTTATTTGGCATGCAGATTCAATCATCTGATTTAAGCTAGGCTTTATCCCAAGAAATTCAAGTCTAACCCATAAAAATTAACCCTCACGTCTATTGCATTTGTTGGAAAATTTAGATCCCGGTTGATAGAATTAACAAGATTTTGATGCACCCTTTTGATGGGAAATATATGAATTCCACCCTTTTGATGCACGGATTCCAGTACGTGACTAACTCCTTTGCACGAATCCCAGTACGTGACTCACTCACCAACTTAAGGAAGAAGAATGTTGGCTGCAAAGTTCTTCACTTCATCAACAATGAAGATCAAGAAGCACTTAGTTACAAAACCCTAATGCGCAAAGACGCAGTAACTTCTTTCTAAGAGAATAATCACTTGGTCACTTTTTCATATGTTCTCTATGTATTCTCATGTGTGACAGCCTTTAAAACAAGCCTTATATATGCCTAAGGTTGTGAGAAAAAAAAAACCCTACACATACATGTCAGCATGGGCTAAAAATCAAATCTGAAAATCTGAATTTCGTAAAACTCGATAGATACAGCTATTGAGACCTCAATAGATAGCTATCTGTCGAGCAGCTGTCGAGCTTTAATGAATCAACACTTCTTCACTTGATTCTTGGACAAATTTGCATAGTTTCAATACTAGACTTGAACTCTTGTTCTTTGAAGTATTAAACACATTCTAGATTTACCCAAATACAAGTAAAGTGTGTTTTGTCAAAGGATTAGCCAATTACATAAAATGTTGACATATGTTCCTAACAACCAATCACATATGTCCTAATAATCTCCCCCTTTAGCAATCCGTGACAAAATCACAACAACAAATGAACATATGAGTGAAGTCATAAATCACTCAACTCAGATTTGTTAGGTTCTGTGCCCTTAAATCCTATTGTATAATGCTATGTATGACATTATATATGACTTAATGTTGTATTTAATAAAGTTGTTTTATTATTATTTAAAATAATGGTAACATGAATATTGAGACATTATCATATAGTCTATGAGAAGCATAGTATGTGATTTACGTAAAAAGTCACAGAAGATATAAATCACAAGTTCTTTGTAAGCTCAAAATTGTAATTCGTAGTCGGTGATGAAATTGAGCATTTCATCTACGAAAACTATAACATATCAACTAAGATGATTTGTCTTGATCATGAAAGTGGAGACTTCTAGTTGATGTATTGAGATGTTTTAAGAATTAAGACATATTGAACTGGACCGCTATGAGATTTATTATTTTCCTAACAACTGTCAAATGAATAACAAATCTCACGATTTTTATTTGCATGAACTCTTAATCCTAAGAGGATAATGGACCTAATTATGAAGTGTAAGTTGCTTTGATATATCAGGAGTAAGATCTAAAGTAATGGTCAAGGCCTCAGTATGTTGGGCAGCTACATTTAGTGTTGATAGAACATATATTCTCAAGATGGAATTCATAATCTCTTGATGGAGATATAAAATATTTCCTTGAGATAAGTTTAATAGGTTCAATTATTCAGAGAATTAGGCATAACCACTTTAATAAGGAATTACTAAAGTATTTATTTATGAAATTAGATTTCATAAATATATGATGAATAACTTAAAGGATTAAACCGGATACTCAAGGATTAAGATGTAGTAATTTTCAAAGTGGCAGTCTATATTTTATGACTTTGTATTACTACGAATATTTTATGAAGGGGTTGCATGTATAATAAAGTCTTGGGATATAATTAATTAATAAGGCCTAAAGTTCAATCATATTTTTATAATGGTATTAAATATAATTAATGATAATTTTGGACTTGTCAAGAGTTGACAGAAAGCCCAAAACCCATTAAAGCTAGTGTCATATTGGTCCCTTCTGGTCCCACTCTAAGCCACACACTAAAGCCCAATTGGAAAGGCCCAATAGGCCAACCCAATTAGATAATCAATTAGTTATAAAGGGAGAAACATACAGAATTTTTTATTAGAGAAATAGAAAAGGATAGACATCATTGTGAAATGATGTGTATGTGTGAGTGAAACTACTCAATTATTCTCCCTTGGAAATTGATTGAGAGACTACATTTCTTGGGCGTAAAGTGGAATTGGAGTGAAGATTAAAAGTGTTCCCAAGTGCTTCTAATCTTTATTTTGAATTTCTTCACACTAAGGTACGCTATCTTATTCTTAAATTCTGAAATTTGCATAGTGCATCTTATCAATCATGAATGAAATAGATCCATATTTGTTATTTCCGCTATGTGTTTTGTATGAGATACAAAACCAGTTTTTCCAATAATTGGTATCAGAGCCAAGTTTTCATATCATGCTTGAATAACATGTGATTGAATTTAAGAATCAAAGAAAATCATTTTCTTGGTGTTATAGGGTTCTTGAATCTGCAGTGATTGTTCTATATAATCACGTTTATAGGATTTTTGATTTCATAATTTGTTTTAAGAGAAAGTGATTGATTTTGCACTAATGTGAAGAGAATTTCTATTAATATGGAATTTCATCTTCCAAAGATTTTCTCTTGGCCATTACAATTAAGATACGATATTCATAGAGCACAATTATTGTCAATAACTACTTTTGTTAATATACGGCTTGGTAGTTATTTGTATGAAGCCGTGTCTTAATTGGAACCATGACAATAACTACTTATGTTAATGTACGGCTTGGTAGTTATTTGTGTGAAGCCATGTCTTAATTGGCTTATTGATAATAACTACTTATGTTATTTATGAATGACATTATTGGCTTATTGTACCGCATGACATCATGCATGTGATCTTATATATAATGTAATAATTTGCATGAGACAAGGCCTAACTGCATGTTAATTGCCTAAAATGTATTAAATCCGTATATCTTTTAATATATATGGGTTTATATGCAAATTGTTTATATAGGATCCATGATGAATGTAGCATTGTTGCTTGCCTTGGTTTATATATTTATATGTATTAATGCTAGGATTATGAAATTAATTTCTAATGAGATTAGGATTATGTTTTCAAAATGTCTAGCATTATTATGGCTCTTGATCTTAAAAATCTTTAATTTAAACTTTCTAGTAGGAGAGAGATACAAGGGTTACATCTCACGGCCTCCATTATCGGTTCATAGTAGTATAAAATACATACTTTGTCTTTCCCTCGAGCTTAGCATTCCATGTGGAGAGTATTTATTTCATGGTCCTACAAGATTAAATTTCCTAGTTTATAGTGGTTTGATCAAACACCTTGTCTTAACCTTGAGCTTTGCATTCCATGCAGAGGATGTTTTGTATCATGGTACTACAAAATGAGCCTGTTAAAGGGATGAAATGTGGCTACACATGATTCTAGATAATGGTATACACTAGACTAAGTATTATAGTATCCTTTATGCTGAGTTTTTACTATTATTACTTAGAGGCTAAATGTAAAACGACATATTATTAATGTTTGATAAAAGTTATCATGATAGCATTAATAATGAGAATAGTTCTCAATCATTCATAATATTTAATATTCACTCTATGCTGAGGTATATTGAATATGGGATTGGGTTGTCGTTGCATATATTATATTGTGGTTTTATTAAGGTTCCACACTATATGTTTATATGCTAAATTGATAATGTCCAGTTTACTTATTATATTCTTGTTTATTATTTTCATATTTAAATCATGGCATCATTTAGCCCACTTGTTGTTATTCTTAACCAAAACAAACCGCCTAGATCCAACTCTGTTGACTGGTAAAGAAATTTAGACATTGTTCTTACTGCTGAAGAGTACAAATATGTGCTTAATTAACCATGTCCTAACTTTCCTTCATTAGATGCTCCTCTTGAGGAAAAACAGCAATATAATCGTTGGCAGAAATCTAATGAGATGACTAAGTGCTATAACCTAGCATCTATTTCAAATGTTCTACAACATCAAATGCAGGATGTAGAACTTGCTTCAGACATAATGCTTAGTCTAAAGGAGATGTTTGGTGAGCAAGGCCATTCTGCAAGACGAGAAACTATAAGGCAGATTTATAATACCAAAATAGCTTAAGGTACTTCAGTGAGGGAGCATTGTTTTAGGATGATCTCTAATCTGAATACATTGGAAGTTTTGGGTGCCAATATTGATGGAGAATTCCAAGTGGATATGATACTCCAGTCACTACCAGAATCATTCAGGGAATTCAAACTTAACTATAATATGAACAAAAAGATTTATTCATTGTCTGAATCAATGAATGAGTTGGTAGCAGCGAAAGGCATCCTTGGTACTTCTAGTGTTGTAGCCAATGTTGGTGAAACTTCTACTTGTCAACCTAAGTCAAAAGGTAAGGGTAAAAAGAAGAAGAAGAAGAAGAAGAAGAAGAAGGACTTCCCCAAGCAAGATGGTAAAAAAATTACCTTAGGAGTTGCCAACAAAAGAAAGAAAGCCAAAGAAAAGTCTTTCCATTGTGGTGAGAAAGGACATGGGAAAAGGAATTGTCTAGAATAAGGATATGAAAAGTTCATTTCTTCTTGAAATATGTTTGGTACAGAATCCAATGGATTCTTGGTGTGTGGATTCTTGGTGTGTGGATTCAAGTTGTACTAATCATATCTACAATTCTTTACAGGAGTTCCAGGAGACCAAAAAGTTGAATGAAGGAGAACTATTTCTTACTTTGGCTGATGGGAGCAGGATTCCGGTTGTAGCTGTTGGAGTATTTAATTTATGCTTTAAGTCTAGAGTTTTAATATTGGAAGACTGTTTGTATGTACCTAATGTTCGTAGGAATTTAATTTCTACAACTTACTTAGGTAAACATGGATATTGTGTTATCCTCAGAGACAATGATGTAATAAAGAACGATAAAATGTTTACCTGTTTTGGCAATATTGTGGAACTCCTAACAAGAATGAATTATACAATTCTGAATTAGATAGTAGCTCTCATGTAAAATCATTAAAGAGAAAGTTTCATCAACTAGTGATACATATCTATGGTACTTGTGTTTGGGTCATATTAATTCAAACAAAATTCAAAGACTTATCAAAGATGGACTCTTAGAGCCCAAGGACTTTGATGGTTTTTCAATTTGTGAATCATGTTTAGAATGTAAAAGGACCAAACGACTTTTTAATGCAAAAGGTAGAAGAGCCCAAGATTTGCTAGAACTAGTACATTCAGATATATGTGGTCTCATGTCAATCCAACAAGAGGTGGCTATGAGTATTTCATTACTTTCACTGATGACTACTCTAGATTTGGTTATGTGTACCTAATAAAATGGAAGTCAGAAACTTTTGAAAAGTTCAAAGAGTTTAGGGCTGAAGTTGAGAATCAATTAGGTAAACGCATAAAGGTCATTCGATCTGATCAATGTGGCAAATACCTTGTTAGGGATTTCAAGGATTACTTGACTGAAAATGAAATTATATCCCAGTTGACTGTACCTAGAACTTCACAACAAAATGGTGTAGCAAAAAGAAAGAATAGGACTCTTTTAAATATAGTTAGATCCATGTTGAGTTATGCGACTCTACCAATTTCCTTTTGGGGATATGCCTTAAGTACTGCAATGTATCTTATAAATTTAGTACCTTTGAAGTCTATTCCTAAAACACCTGTAGAGTTGTGGAATGGGCATAAGCCTAATATGAGACATCTCCATATTTGGGGTTGTCCAGCACATGTATTAAAAGGAAAGTCTGACAAGTTATAGTTTAAAACAAAAGTGGTTTTCTTTGTAGGGCATCCAAAAGGAACTATTAGAGGTTTATTCTATAGTCATAAGGATAATAAAGTGTTGTTAGCACAAATGTCAAATTCTTGTGAAATGACTATATGAATGATTATACTCCAAGAAGTAAAGTTGTCTTGGCAGAAATGAAAGAACCTGTAATTGAACAACCAATGGATGAAACTAGGAATGATGTGGTTGTATTGGATACACCACAATGACTAGTACACAGGTGCCTCGTCATAGTGGGAGAATTTTTTGGCCTCCTATAAGATTTATAGGTTTAGGAGAAACTTATAAAGCTATCCCAGAAGAGGCTGAATCGGATCCCTACATTTATTAAGAGGTAATGAATGATATAGATGCACGTTATTGGGTCCAAGCTATGAAACCTGAATTGGATTCTATGTATTCCAATCATGTATGGGATCTTGTAAAGGCGCCTAGCGGCATTAAACCTGTTGGTTGCAAATGGGTTTACAAAAAGAAGAGAGGGATAGATGGAAAGGTTGAGACCTTTAAAGCACGACTAGTGGCGAAATGGTATACACAAAAAAAAGGTATTGATTATGATGAAACTTTTTCGCCAATAGCCATGCTTAAGTCTATCAGAATTCTCTTATCCATTGCTGCTCATTATGATGAGATTTGGCAAATGGATGTCAAGACTACATTTTGTAATGGTAATCTTGAAAAAGGAATATACATGTTGCAACCGAATGGTTTCATAGCAAAGAATCAAAAGCATATGGTATGCAAGTCAAAAAGGTCCATTTATGGACTTAAGCAAGCATCTAAGTTATGGAACATCAGATTTAATCAAGCAATCAAATCATTTGATTTTGAACAAAATCTTGATGAACCATGTGTGTACAAAAGGCATTGAGACAAAGTAGTAATGTTCTTTATGCTTTATGTTGATGATATTCTACTCATTGGAAATGATGTAGAGGTAATGTCATCAGTAAATGTTTGGTTGTCAAGCCAATTTGATATAAAGGATTTGGGTGAGGCTAACTTTATTCTAGAATCAAGCTTTGGCAAGATCGCAAGAATAAGATGTTAGGCTTATCACAAGCTGGATATATACATAACGTCCTAGAATAGTTTAGCATGCAAAACTCCAAGAAATGATTACTTCCTTTTAGATATGAAGTTCCTCTGTCTGATGACCAAAGGCCTAAGACTCAAGAGGAAGAAAATATAATGAGACAAGTTTCTTATGCTTCTACAGTAGGAAGTCTTATGTATGTCATGTTTTGTACTAGACTAGATATCTATTATTCAATTGGCATGGTCAGCCGATATCAATCAAATACAGGACCAAAACATTGGCAAGCTCTAAAGCACATTCTCAAGTATCTACGGAGAACGAGAAATTATATGCTTGTTTACCATAGTGAGGATTTGATTCTCATTGGCTATATAGATTTAGATTTTCAATCAGATCTAGATTTCAGAAAATCCACTTTATGATGTGCTTTCACCTTGGAGGTGGACCCATAAGTTGGAGGAGTGTTAAGCAATCTTGTATTGCGGACTCCACCATGGAAGCTAAATATGTTGCTGCTTGTGAAGCAGTAAAGAAGTTTGTTTAGCTTAAGAAATTCCTTTATGATCTTGGTGTTGTAAGAATGGAACAAGTTCCTAGCTCATTGTTTTGCGACGATAGTGGAGCAGTTGCACAATCCAAAGATCCAAGAAATCACAAGAAAGGAAAGCACATTGAGAGGAAGTACCACATCATTCGAGACATTGTTGCTTGTGAAAATGTCGTGGTAGCAAAGATTGAAAGTACAAATAATCTAGCAGATCCATTTACCAAAACCTTGCCTCAAAGGACTTTCGAGTCACATTTGGAGGGAATTGAAGTTAAATTAGTGCACAATAGTCTTTAGGGCAAGTGGGAGATTGTTAGGTTGTATGCCCTTAAATCCTATTGTATGATACTATGTATGACATTATATATGACTTAATGTTGTGTTTAATAAAAAAATTTTATTATTATCTAAAATAATGGTAACATGAATATTGGGACATTTTCATATAGTCCATGAGATGTATAGTATGTGATTTATGTGAAAAGTCACTGAAGATATAAATCACAAGTTCTTTGTAAACTCAGAATTGTAGTTCGTTGTCGGTAATGAAATTGGGCATATCATCTGCGAAGACTATAACACATCAACTAAGATGATTTGTCTTGATCATGGAAGTGGAGACTTCTAGTAAATGTGTTGATATGTTTTAAGAGTTAAGACATATTGAACTAAACCGTTGTGAGATTTATTATTTTCCTAACGACTGTCAAATGAATAATAAATCTCACAATTTCTATTTACATGAACTTTTAATCCTGAGAGGATAATAAACATGATCATGAAGTGTAGGTTGCTTTGATATATCAAGAGTGAAATCTAAAATAACGGTCAAAACCTCAGTATGTTAAGCAGCCACATTTAGTATTGATGGAACATATATTCTCAAGATGGAATTCATAGTCTCTTGATGAAAATATAAAATATTCCCTTGAGATAAGTTTAATGGATTCAGTTATTCAGAGAGTTAGGCCTAACCACTTTAGTAAGGAGTTACTAAAGTATATATTTATGAAATTGGATTTCATAAATATATGATGAATAACTTAAAGGATTAAACCGGGTACTCAAGGATTAAGATGTAGTAATTTTCAAAGTGACAGTCTATATTTTATGACTTTGTATTACTACGAACATTTTATGAAGGGCTTGCATGTACAATAAAGTTTTCGGATATAATTTATTAATAAGGCCTAGAGTTCAATCGTATTTATATAGTGGTATTAAATATAATTAATGGTAATTTTGAACTTATCAAGAGTTGGCAGAAAAGCTCAAAGTTCATTGGAGCTAGTGTCTTATTGGTCCCTTTTGGTCCCACTCCAAGCCACACACTAAAGCCCAATTAGAAAGGCCCAATAGGCCAGCTCAATTAGATAATCAGTTAGTTATAAAGGGAGAAACGTACAGAATTTTTTATTAGAGAAAATGAAAAAGAGAGACATCATTGTGAAATGGTATGTATGTGTGAGTGAAACCACTCAATTATTCTCCCTTGGAAACTGATTGAGAGACCACACTTCTTGGGCGTAAAGAGGAATTGAAGTGAAGATTAAAAGTGTTCCCAAGTGCTTCTAATCTTTGTTTCGAATTTCTCCACACTAAGGTACACTATCTTGTTCTTAAATTCTAAAATTTGCATAGTGCATATTATCAATCATGAATGAAATAAATCCATGTTTGTTGCTTCTGCTGTGTGTTTTGTATGAGATACAAGAAGCTATAAAGCTTCACCCAAAAAACATAAAGATGATCAAGGATGATCAAAGGGGCACAAAGAATCCAGAAAAAATGCATAAATGTAATGAAACAAGATGCTGTGGATGACAAGATCAAAGAAATATGCAAAACGTGTGAAAAACAATGCATGCAAGAGAATCTCATCGATCGAGAGGTGTCGAAAAGCTATCGAGCCAACCTCAATGGATCAAGAAGGTGTCGAGGATCTATCAAGCAGACAGAAACTTTCTTGCTGGATCGAGAAGCTATCGAGGAGCTATTGAAATTGCGATAAGAAAAAGCTAAAGAACTCGATAAATAGCCTAGGTGTCGAGGAGCTATTGAGATTGCTTAAAAAAAATAGATTTTTCAAGAAAAGAAAAACACACACATGAATGCAATCAAGAATACAACTCAACCAAAGATCCAAACAACATTTTGATCTCTCAAAAACATTTCTCAACAAGAAAAAAATGTCGTGCTTTTTGATCCAGAACACACACACACTAAACAAGTCTGACCAATTTTATATTTCAAAAACAAATCATAACAATTTAGTGAGCATACATTAAAGCATGTAAACCTTATGATGGCAAAATCATATTGTACCTGTACATGTATCAAAAATAGCAAAGAATTTTGCGTGTTATGTGTGAAAACATCGCAAGATTGCATAAGTGTCTCTATATTATGATGATTTGAGGTATGAGTAAATCAATTTAACTCACACATGATCATAATAGTTTGATGGGGACTATCACCTTTGAGGTACAACCTATAACTCTCACATCTCCTAGAATACACGCTTGCAATCATGTTTTAAAGCATTTTGTTCTTTTTTTTTTTACTTTTTTTTTCTTTGCATATTTTTCTTTTTATTAAGTAAATCATGCATGGGTATATAAAAGAAAGAAAAGAAATACCCAATCATGTTAAACTTTTTGACATTGCACTTTTGCTATGCTAAAGTATATAGATGTCATTGACATTGCATTTTTGCTATGTTGAAGCATACAAATGTAATTTCATAATTGGCGGGTAACAGTGGTGAGATGGTTATTTATGTCTTTCTTTTAGGATTTTCTAGTCCTTCCCGTCAAAAAAAGTGATTCGAATGTTAAGTACAAGAGATTAATTAACCTTACTCATCACAAACAAAGAGTCACAAAACTCACTTGCTTAGTTATGCATAGATATACTCATCTAAGCTACTAGAGATACAAAGTTTAGAAAATATTATTTCAATGGCCATCAAAGGTGCACAAGCACACACTGTTTTTGTATTCTTTTTATTTTTCTCTTTTTATTTTGAAAAACAAAAAAAAAATAAAAACTAAACAACCAAACAAAAACAGACAAACAATATGAAAACATGAAAGAAAGATGCATATGCATAGAAGCAAGAAAGAAAAAATACAGATGCATGAAAGCATGATTCCAAAAGCAAATAAGAAATCAAGTAAATAAAGTCCTACTTAAGATAGAAATAATTAAAGTAGAGGACAATCAAAAAAGACAATTAAGTCTTAGGCTCCTTTCTCACCCACACAGAACGAGTCTTTGGCTGTGAAGATGAAAAAGCACGTGTCCTAGTATGTCTACCAAAGGACATAGAAGAGTTAAGATTCTCCTGAAATTGAGTTAAAAAGCTCAAAATTTTTAATAACTCTCCAAATAAAGGTGTAGGTCCTTAAGAGGAAACTTGTGACCATTTGGACACTTGCTTTTAAGGATGCAACTTAAAGCAATTAGGACGAATGTGTCCAAAAACACCACAATGGTGATAAACATAAGGTCTAACAAAGGATTTACAATTAGCCAAATCAGTTTTGGATTTCATACCTTTGTTACCTTTCTCAAATTGAGGCACAATGACAGTTCTTGATCTAGAAGCCGTGGAAGAGGAGGGGCCAGAGGAAACAACATATCATAAGCCAGTTTTATCAAAACTAGGCTTTTAAGCACTCAATACCTCATCAAGTTTTGCACTAGACATCCTCTCTATTTGAGTTCTAGCTTGACTAAGCTCAACCTCGAAATTCTTAACCTTCTCTTCTAATGAGGTGTTCTCCACCACTAGGGTCTCAACTAACCTTGTAGTCTCATCCAATTTAATTAATAGATCAGCTTTTTCAGTTTTTACCTCATTAAGCTCTTTTCTTCAAAGATAAGAAATCTTTTCAGATTTTATGAATTTAGTACATAGCTTATCATATGCTTCCTGAAGGGTCAACTTCTTGGTTACTTCCTCATTAGAAGAATCCTCACTATCACTAGTACTTTCCACAATCACCTTATCGGTTGAGGCTGCAAAGGCCATAACGTGACTACATTCATCGACATACTCATCAGAAGAGTCATTCTCAGTATCACTTCAAGTAGTAACCAACCCTTTATCTTCTGACTTCTTGGCTTTTTCCCTCATAAGGTAGTTTGGACACTCTATCCTCATATGACCAAAACTCTTGCACTCATGGCATTGGATAAGGGGCTTCTCATTCTTACCCTTCCTAGAGGATTTCGATTTCCTAGGAGGTTTGCCCTTATCCTTCTTCCTAAATTGAAGAAGCCTGATAATCTCATCAGTTATGAAGGTTAGATCCTCATCCTCATCATCATCATCATCTTCATCTTCATCTTCAGAGCCCTCAATCTCTTCCTCTATACCCTTAAGAGCAAAGCTTTTACTTTTTCCACCTTTACCCTTTAAACCTAATCCCATCTCATAGGTTTGAAAGTTCCCTACAAGCTCAGTCAAAGGAAGTTGATCAATGTCCTTCACTTCTTCAATGGCAGTGATCTTGGCATGGAATCTTTCAGGTGAGGACCTAAGGATTTTTCTAACAATTTTGGATTCTGCTATAGATCTTCTAAGGTTGAAGGTGGAATTCACAATATCCTTGAGTTTAGCATAGAACTCGTCAAAGGTCTCATCCTCTTCCATCCTTATTTCTTCAAAACTACTAGTGAGTCTTTGAAACTTCACAGTCTTTGAAACTTCACAATCTTTACTGCCTTGGTACCTTCACAGGTGGTCTCAAGAATGGTCCATGCTTCCTTGGCAACTTCCATAGATGATATTTTCTTGAATTCCTCATTGGTCACCCCACAAAACAAAGCAATCAAGGCCCTACTGTTGAAATTTACCGCTATGATTGTTGCATCATCCCAATCCACCGGCAATTTCTTTTGCTTAATCTAGCCAACTTCTACAGCTTGCCGTACCTATTTTCTTAGAGACTACAAAAAAACTTTCATACGAACTTTCTAGTATGCATAATTAGTGCCATCAAATAAAGGAAATACAATAAGAGATTGTCCTCTATCCATAACAAACAAGAGTCAATGGATCTCACAATAAAGATTACACCCTAATCAGAGTGTGCCTGCTCTGATACCACTTTTTGAGAAATTTAGACCTCGGTTGATCAAATTAACAAGTTTTAAACTCAAGTTGTTAATTAGATTTATTATGAATAAAACTTGTTAAAAACAAACAAACATCAATATCATGTCAAAAATAAGTGCAGCGGAAAAATAAATAAGATAAGATATGAGAACCCAGAAAACCAATGAAACAAACTAGTTTCACAGTTAAAAAGTTGGGGGGGGGGGGGGGAACCTTCCCAAAAAATAATTTACTATAGTAAAGAGAAATTTCAAATCTAGTACAAAACTTTTATCCCTAGACTTTACAATCCCCATAGATGAACTTATACCAGAAACCTTCTACTATTTTAAAATCTCTGAACTCTTCAATATATAAACTCCACCCTTTTGATGCACGAATCCCAGTACTTGACTAATTCCTTTGCATGAAACCCAGTACGTGACTCACTCACCAACTTGAGAAAGAAAAATGTTGGCTACAAAGCTCTTCACTTCATCAATAATGAAGATTAAGAAGCAATTGGTTACAAAACCCTAAGGCGAAAAAATGCAGTAGCTTCTTTCAGAGAGAATAATCACTGGGTCATTTTTCATATGTTCTCTATGTATTCTCATGTGTGACAGTCTTTAAAATAAGTCTTATATATACCTATAGTTGTGAGAAAAGAATCACTACACATACATGTCAGCATTGGCCAAAAATCAGATTTGGAAATCTGAATTTCATAAAGCTCGATAGATACAGCTGTTGAGCTAGCTATCAAGACCTCAATAGATAACTATTCGTCAAGCACCTATCGAGCTTTAATGAATCAACACTTCTTCACTTGATTCTTGGACAAATTTGCATGGCTTCAATACTAGACTTGAACTCTTGTTCTTTAAAGTATTAAACACATCCTAGATCCACTCAAATACAAGTAAAGTGCATTTTGTCAAAAGATTAGCTAATTACATAAAATGTTGACATATGTTCCTAACTACTAATCACATATGTCCTAACAGCATTTATAGTAAGTCATTCTTATCTCTTTTAGTTGGTTACTGATAGGTACAGGGGAAATGATATAAGCTCTATCTTATGATCCTAGTGTTCTACATAGATTAAGTATAAGTTTGACCAAATATTTATAAGCTCTTAGACACCCTTCACTTGCATGCTAGTTTTCAAAGGTAAGTTTTACCCATGGGTTCCTAACAGTCTAAAAGAAAAAAGCTTTACAATCTATTTTTAACATTGGTATTGAGTTATCATACACATCTGTGTGTGTGTGTGTGTGTGTGTGTGTGTTAATAGCCAAAGTTTAAAGAAAATTCAATTAGATTTTAATTGAATATTCAATTTTGTGTGACGTGTCCCATTTACTTTTTAATTTTGTGCCACATGAATTAGTGGGTGTAAAAATCAAAGAGTTAAAATCCAATTAGATTCTAAATTGGATTTCAATTGGAGTCTAATTTTATGTTATGTGTCCATCTAAATTTTTAATTTTTGTGGTAAGTAAATTATTAGATGCAAAAAAACCAAAGAGTCTAACCAATTAAATTATAAATCTTTTATATATATATATATATATATATATATAATGAGAAACCATCACATATTTTAGAAATTTATGATTTAAAAAAAGTGTAAGTTAATACCATATATAATTTGAACATCTTCTAATATATATATATATATATAATTTGAATTATATAATTGTGATTGTTTTTAATTGTACCCATGCATATGCACAGAGCTACACACTAGTGATAGTTAATATATATGTGGGTGCCTTTTTCCTGAGACACAGGCCCAAGTCTGAATAAGGATCCTGAGCCCAATACTTATTGTTTTAAGGGACTAGGCTTAGTTCACCGTAGCTAGATATACTAATTACGAACTAGATGGTGCACAGAACATGAATCCTACAACACATATATATTCCTAGTTTGTAGGAGTATATGCATTGGACAACAAGAAACAACAAAGGGACTAGAGAAAGACACAATAAATGTTAAAGGTCCTTAAGATAGTGTGAAGTATTCTATTACTTTTCCAGTTGTGTAATATGTTATGTTCACTAGGACGTATTACAAGGTTCAAATAAGTTCAAAAATTACAAACTTAGATAGCTCTCCAAGCCTCTAAAACTTGCAAAGTTTGAACCTCTTTGAATCCAAGTGTGCTCTCTAGTGGCTGTTTAGGGATACCAAGCGGTATTTTCCTCTCTTTTTTCTTTTCCTTTTTGAATTTTAACAGAGTTTTTTCAATGATTCTATTTTAATTTACTGTTGCCAAATATCCCTCACTATTGGTTGTTCTTCTTTTTTATAGTGTCATCCTAGGGTTTTTGAGGTACCATTGATTCCCCCCAGTTATTCCCTTGGGTACCAGAACCAATGTTGTGCTAGCAACATTGGTAGCTGTCCTTTCCATATTTCTCATAATTTTCTTCTTTCAGCGTTTCTTCTTTAAAAGTCTCTTGCTACTTTTCTATTTTGGGATGTCTTTTAAGAGCTAACTTTTGGCCCTTCTTCCTTTAATGCTTCTGAATCTCACCTTTTTAGATTCAGCTTTAGGCTCGCTTTCCCTTTGTCATTTTTACCAAGTTAGTTGATTCATTTCTGCCAAATTGAAAGTTTCCCAATCACTTCCCTTTACGGTTCTTCTTTCTGAGTTCCTCAAGGTACCAGCCCCTTGTTCATGGACTGTTGGTTCCTAAGCCTTTTAATTCTTACCTGTTTTATTAGGTGGCTCATAGGGATATGTCTATTCTCATTCATTGCGTTTCTTGGTGCCCCCTTTGAGTTGTCTTAATCTAACCTTGGCTTTGTTGCACGTCCCGAGGATCTCGAGCTCCTGGCAATCCCTAGGTATCCCAGCCCAGTTCTTTCCACTGGGTTCCCTATCAATTTTCTGGCCTAGGCGGGCTGGGCTTTCCTTCTTCTCTTCGTTTCATGAGTTCTAAGGCTTACCCATTCGTGGATTTGGGTTCTTCTTTATAACCCTTAATGAATTTGGGCCCACCTCTTTCTTTCTTTATTGTGGGCTCAAGCATTTTATTATTTTTATGGAGTTCTATTTTCTATGCCCCTTTGGGCCTTGGCGCAGTATTGTGATTTTTTAGACCTCAACAATATAAAACCATAAACTCACACATGCAGCTTCTCCACTTCATAGGCCATAGAAACCAAAGCATTCTTTATTCTCTCTTTGTTCCATTTGCTCAATGTTTGCCTTCTTTTTATGGTCAGGCACAACTCTACAAAAGAAAGTGTATATATATATATATATATATATATATATATATATAGGAGAAAGTTTACGTACAATCTCGAATATAAAAAAATATATATATACAGGATTAAGTGGGTGAGAATTTACTAGGGATCTGAAAGTGAAAAAGGAGACTATAATTTTTTTTTCCAATAGAAAAAAGTGCTACTCTAAGGGAGAGAGGCAAAGAAAAAGAATAAAACTTATTACAATCCTATATTTGGGTAAAAAAATTGGGTAGTCACTGACTAGTAAATTTTAGGAAAAATAAAAGGTAAAGAAGCAACCGGAGATCGTCAAATAAATTACAAAACCAAACAGTTAGGTTGTATTAATGCAAACATGATGCATTATTTGATAAAACTCAGCATCTACAGACTTGAAAATGGATCAAACCACCAACAGGAATAGAAGCTACTCTTTCATGAATCACATTAGACTTTGCAATGATTCGGTTAGCCATTAAAGAATCTCCAATTGTGAAAAATTAGCAATTTAGCATGGACAGGTGAGGCCAAAAAATAAGTAAGTAAATAAAATTTGAAGCAAATAATTATAGAGACTCAAACACTGGCTATATATAGGCAAATTGTTTGTGTGGTACAAATTGTTATTTTAGAATTTGTGTAAAAATACTTGAAAATACAATATTATTAGTTTGTTTATAACTCTAGAACAAAATAAATGAAAGAAACGTTTTTATTTATTAATTGCAATATAGAAAACCACCCCCCGCCGCCCCAATCAAATTTTGGACAAGTTGAATGAAAGAATCTCTAGCAAAATTAAAGTTTAAAAACCGTTTTTTAAATCCAAGATCATCTCACCACCTCTCCTCACCCTTATATAAATACCCATCACTCACTCTTGAAATCCATCCCAAAAATCTCAATCTAATCAACCAAGAAATTAAGGAATCTCTAGCTAGCTAGTACTAGTTTTGCACCATGGTAAAGTTCAACAACATCTTCATCATGGTAGCTTTGATCTTAGCCAGCGGAGTCATGGCCTCACTTGCTCAAAAAAAGATAAGCCCACCAAGGCATGTACCTGGATACCCCTTGCACTTGCTGCATTGCGCTAGGAGAGTAGAAGATGAGTGTGGGAGAGAAATATTCCTTGGAATGTTTCAGAAATTACCTGTATCTAAAAAATGCTGCCTGCAGCTTATTAAGAAAATGGGAAAAACTTGTCACGATGATTTGGATAAGGCAATTGTTCACTCACCAGAGTACTCATCAAGGGCATCCACGGCGATTCCTAAAGGTAATCGAATATGGCATAAGTGTGCTTTGGTTGCTCGGCACATTTGACATGCTCCTTCTCCATCCAATTAAATAATAGTAAATTGAATTCTATTTGGCAATTTTGTACCACATGAATGCTAACATTGAATAAATCTTCATCTTTTATCTTTAGAAAGTACTTAATTCCGCACCAATGATCTATACCCCATGTTGTTATTGAATTAAGGAAGTATACTCAATCAATATATAGAAATAATTTGTCTCACAAATCAAAAATTGAGTTTCTTATTCAGTGGGATAAGGCTTCCACCCAATATTCTTGTGCATTGGATAGGGTATAAAGTCGACACATGACTATTTTTAAACACGTCTTGCAGATGTCATTTCCAATCCACAAGAACATTGGAGGTAATAATGCAAATCTCTCTTCTTCTTTTTTAATTCTGAAGATTAATATATCACTCACATTAGGATTCAAGTGATTTCTTTGTTTCCTCTTCGCATTTTCCCTCTAGTATCCACATTGCATCTCCTCTAATAGTAAACTGTTAAGAACCAACTCGATCTTTGCTGGACAGACTGGTAATTGGTGGTCTTCAAAGGAAACTAAATTTACAAAAGATTGTATTGCCATTTATTGACCCTTGATTTTATGCAGTTGGTAATGGATATATATATATATATATATTAATGTAAATCAACTAGCTAGTTGTGTTATTTAAACTGATGGAGTGAGCTAGGCTGTGGGTTCCATTCCATCTCTTTCTACTCTCTATTACCTTCTTTGTTTTAATCTCCTTCACCTGTTATTATATTTACATCTCTCTCTCTCTCTCTCTCTCTCTCTCTCTCTCTCTCTCTCTCTCTCTCTCTCTTAATTATACCTACCTAGACCTGATTTTTTTTTTTTTTTTTGAATGTAAGATAGAAATACCTAGATATGATTTAGTATTTGTAGTTATCTCAAAAAAATTATATGAAAAATGTTTCTGTATTTTTGTTCTCTTAAAACAAAAAAAAAAAATAGACGTATTATAATCTTACTATACACATTTTGTATGTTCTTTTTCCATATCCGTACATTTCTGCCAAATTTTTTAAACGTACATTTTGTGAAAGATGCTAATTTATACCTGTTCGTATAATTATCATATCTTACACATACCACATATTACTAAATATGCTAATACATATGTAGTTGTACTCTGATTAAATAATGTATTATAAACTCAATTTAATTAAAATACTAATATTACTATTTTTGCATGTGTTCTAATAAATATTACTATTTACTCCAAAAAAAAAACTTTAACATTTTATTTCCAAAGATATTGTAATAAACGCATTATTTTCATTGTGAAAGTTAAAATTTCAGTAAATGGAAAATTATTGTGTACTCCCGGAGTACCATAAATAGGTACTCCTTCCTCTCACATAAATGGTGAGTCCCACTAATTAAATTCATGGTGGAACCTACCATTTATGTAAGAAGAGGGAGTACACATTTATGGTACTCCAGGAGTACCTAGTAATTTTCCATTTTTCCTCCGTAAATATGATTTTTTTTTTTTTTTTTTTTAGAATGCCGTAACTATGAAAGTAAAAATTCCATAATAATCACAACCCATAACATTATACTCCTATAAGACAACAAAAATTTAAAACCAATCTAAAGTCAAGCCTTATCACATATATTTGAACATATATCATATCTTATAAGTTATAACAATAAAGGAAAACACTGTTATAAAAAATAAATAAAGTAAAACACTAACTAAAACGTATTGCTGTAAAACACAAACTGAAAAGTTTATAGTGCATTCTCAAAATATATATATATATATATATATATATATTATAGTGAAACACTGAAACTCATTGCTAAAGAATATTTATTTATTTATCAATTAAAACTTTAAACATTCTAATAAAAAAATTAAGATCTTAAATCCCAAATTAAAAACTAATGCTGCCAAACACATATCCCAAATTTGCAATGTTGTTGTATGCTTCAAAAAACGAAATTTGTTGCAAGTATGTGCCTCATGGTTCCTAATGCCGTAATTATCATTGTTAGCTTAAAAAAATGCTAAAACGTTTTAGCATTATTTTAAAGTGACTAACAATGATAGTTAACTAGTGATAGTTAACTATGTAACTATCACTAATTTACTACTAAAAATTTACAAGTTGTTGTTCCAATGAATGAGATTTGTGCGACTGTAACACGATACTAAATGAGTGTTTGAAATTTTTTTTATGATTATTAATACATCAATACCTATTGATAACGCCGAAAACCGTCAGTAAGTCGCATAGTGCTCACGTGCTCTAAACAAAAACCTGCACAACACAAAAAGATGAAGACCCTATAGAGAGTATTGGTGTGGTACTGGCCAAATACTCTCCAAATGTCAAGTTAGAGAACTTTCACAATTCTAGACTGCCAGAGTTAAGGTGACTTATGCATACATTAATTTGTGAGGGTTCAGGGGTTTTTATAGTAGCATAGAGTGATATTTGTTTCTTGGCGGGGAGGATCTTCCTTGTAGGGAAGATCTCATTAATACGAGTATATTGCTGGATCCTTTCCTTATAAGGATTCCCTTGATTAGGATTAATCGTAGGACACAAGATATTTCCTTGTATAAATATTCATGGAGGTCAAGCAAGGCCGTGCTGGACTCATCATGCTCTTCATCCTGTCAACTTCTCTACATCCATGATCTTACTATTGAGGCAATGTCGTCGACTTATGGACTCGTCATGCTACTCCTCACATACATGAAGCTGACAGGCTCAATAAACTTGTCAGCTTCTTTGTATGCAACGAGTTTATCTCTCTCTCTCTGAAAATATCCTTCTCACCTATGTAGTGAAATTTGTAATAACCTTTAGTCTAAAAGAATTAATTTTATTAGGATGTTTTGAGGATTAAATATCACCTTGGCAGAAGTTAAAGGTCGTAAAACAAATATTATAGTATTAATATCAATAAATTTTATGGTAAATGCTTCCGTATTTGTTACAAATTTTTTTTAAAATGTATAGTGTATACCCATACTCTACACGTATCTTCTTCTTTTTTTTAATTCTATGCTCTATCTTATTTGCTTTTACGTATTTTTTTATCTATTTTTTTATATTTAAATTCTATCCTTTTTATGGGTAATTATATTCTATTGATTTTAGGCTTTGTTGATAATATTTTAGATAGATACAATTGTAGGTTGTAGTTATATCGCACCAAACAACTAAATTTAATCTCTTTCTAAAAATTTAGAAAACACTTATTATAGGTTGCATGTTTTGTTAAAATAATTATTGTTATTTTATTTAAAAAAATTGATAAGAACAAATAAAATAATATTTTTATCTAAAAAGTCATTCCAATTTGGTACAGAAATTTAGCACAACCATGACTTCTAGGCCCGATTATAATATATATGATATAATTTGATAATATAAGGATAATAGGAACCAGCTTGGGTCCATTGGAATTTGGACACACATAAAATAATTGTGAAGTTTCGACACCAACATTTCATCAGGTCTAATGCAGGTGCATTGAACCCAACCTTTGCCAAAAAAACTTAATACCATAATATGATGATAATAATAATAATAAACCACCATTTATCCCCAAAAAAAAAATTAAATAATAGCTAATGTTTATATTCTTGGAAAAACACAATTTCGCCTGGGTCTATAATTATCTGCTTGGACTTAATTTTGAGCATATACGCAAACACTATTGCTCTTGGTCTACGGTTCTATCTCTTTCTGAGTGATTAGTCATGGATGTTGTGCGATGCTCTTCCTCTCTTCTTCAACGTCTGTCAATAGATGATCTTCCCCGTCTGTCAATAGATGATCTTCCCGACTGCTTGTTGATTGAAATCCTGACCCAGCTGCCTCCGAAATCTATATTTCAATGCAAGCGCGTCTCACGCCGATGGTGCTCTCTAATCTCTGCTCCTTCTTTCGCTTACGTTGTTCACGGGCTCCGCTCCTCTTCAATATTGCAACGACCCTCTACCTTGCTCATCAGCCACAACATCGATGGTGTGAGGAAGGTCCTCACGACATCGGAAGAACCCGAATTCAAATCTCTAGGCTCTTTAATAAACTAATATTACATTAATAACAGCTCAGTTTCGCTTGACATTGTTCGCGCTTCATGTCATGACTTGCTTTTAGGGTATGTTCAGTTAGAGGAGTGGAAAAGGAGGAGGATGGAAAATTGTGAAAAGATAGAAAAGTGAGAGGATGGAAAATATTTAGTTTTCCTTCTTGTGTGTCGAGTTGGAGGGATGGAAAAGTGGAAGAGTATAAATTGACCATTATACCCTTGTTAATAGTAACATTGAAATAAATAAAATAAATAAAAAAAAATCAACCTTCAGTAATAAGTTGAAATGAAAAAAAAAAAAAAAATCCAATGTTACTGAACGTTGAAAAAAAAAAAAAAAAAAAAAAAAGGTTCAACGTTACTGCTGAACCTTGTTCAGTAACAGTAACGTTACTGAAGAAGGTTCAACGCTTCTTCAGTAACATTTGAAAAAAAAAAAAAAAAACGTTCAACATTTGGTGGGATGGGGGCATTTTAGTAAATGCCCCCAACCCAAGTTTTCTTCCCTGCCATTTTCCTCCCAAATTGGGAGGAAAATTTTGGTGGGCCCGGGAGGAAAATTTTCCTCTCGGTTTTCCATCCTCCCTCTCTTTTCTCTCTAAAAGAACAGTAAAAAATGCCTATTTTCCTCCTTTAGTTTTCCATCCCCCCTATTTTCTCTCCAAACGGACGCAACCCTATGCACCCAAAAGAAGTTGAAGTTGTTCAGTGAGGTGGTCTGCGATGTTGTGTACAGTGCCGGCCCAAGGCCTAGGCAAGTTAGGCCTAGGCCTAAGGCCCCACCAAAAAAAAAAATTTGCTTAAGAAAATATACCCCATTTTTCATATTTAAAGGCCCAAATTTTTATAAAATTATATATATTTTCTAAAGGTTGTACATTTTTTTATTAGTGATGTTAAAGATACCACAAATTTTACTATTAGTTTACAAATTTCTATGTTATTAATCACAAAAAAGTGATATAAACCTTCATTAGTTAAATTGATGAAGTTCATCAACGAAAGACAATGTCAAGTTATATTTTAAACATTTTATAGTGCTTTTAATTAGCGCATCTTTTTCATTTTTATTAAGAATCTCAAAATACGAGACTAATAGAACCTTAACTCAATTGAAATCCTAAAATATTTCAAAAAGATGTTGCAAATGTGTTAAATCATCAATTATAGATTAATCTCCTAGGATAGTTTGAGACTTTGATTTTTGTAAACTAATATCCTACAAAGCCACACACCAAATGATATCTATCTCTCTCTCTTGAAATCAAAATATAAAATTAAAAATTAGATTACAACTTTATTTAACTATGCATCGTCTTATATCCAAAAAAAAGTATATTTTTTAATCGCAATATATTTTTATTTCTTTTTATTAATATTTATAGTTCAATTATGATATTCAATTCTCTATATGAAATTAATATTAGTCTAGTTGGTATTATTTATGTATTTAATGGATCAAATTAACATTAATTTGATTGGTATTAAATAATTTTTTAATTAATATTTACATATTAAAGGCCCCGCATAAATTTTTCGTCTTAGGCCCCAAATTATGTTAGGCCGCCCCTGGTTGTGTACCATGTGTTAAATCCAATTACAAGGCAGTCGGTAACGCTTCCTCCCCTGCACCGCCCTAGCAGTGCTTGGATTGGACTCATCTTCCGCTGCTACCATGATCAGCAGCAATTCAGCTATAGGGTGATGCGCATTCCTAAATTTGAGCATGAATCAAAAGAATTCAAGGCAGATATATTCTCGTCCGAAACAGGCAAACGTGTCGTGTCCGCCGGGGTTTCACTTTACTGACTATGCGCATTCCGACGCTGGTGTTCCCTATCAAGGTTTGCTTTTCTGTTGGTGTTTGGATGGGCACCTTGTTGGGTTTGATCAGTACACCAGCAAATGCTGTTTAGTCATCTACAAACCCGAAGATTTGGCACCCAACCATAGAATTCAGCGCCTTGGTGTTTGTAATGGTGCCTTGAGAATATGCAAACTTGCAGGTCCTCCTTATGCTGTTAAATTACTAGTTGTTTGGGAGTTGAAGGGCCATGATACAGAATGTAAATGGTCTTTAGAACACAAGGTGTATTTCAACCAAATGGGTGCGGAAAATCCTTGGCTACCAGAATGCCTAAAACATATATCTGTAGGGTCACTGCTACGCTTTCATCAGTATGACAGGAATGTTGTGTATTTGATTCGTGCAACTATGGTTGTATCACTCAACTTGAGGAGAAAAACAGTGGAAATGGTCTGTGATTTTCAGAGGCCTTCCCCGTTTTACAAGGCTTTAAACGTCTTCAACTTTGTTCTACCTTGTTGGCCAACTCCCATTCCTTCTTCTCCCTTAAAAGAATGAGAAGGCTGCCCAATTATTCTGCCACTTTGATCTCAGGCTATGACTGGCTTACATTATGCTATGCTATTGTAGTTTCTGTTTTTTTTTTTTTTTTTTTAATTACTGTTTCGTATTTGTTATATTAATAATCAATTTTTTCGTAATTTAGTCTTGTGGTGATTTTGTAAACTTAGATATATACTTGTTCTGGCTTTACATTCAACCATTAATAGTTATCACAGGCAAGACGAATAGTTTTTCTTAGAAGCAGAGTAACAAAAGCACAAACATGTACACTATCCATAAATATAATTCAGGTCTGGAGTAAGCAAGATGAACGTCGTCACAACCCAATAGAGGAACTGATCTATAGATGCAATGAAGACTTGCAAATATATATATATATATATATATATATAATTATTTCTTAACTAACCTGTTTTGTTTACTCTATATCATCTCATGCTTAACAAGGGTTAGTAACCAGAAAATTGGGTAGGGAATTGAATATGTTTAGGAAATCGCATCTGTTTGTTATTTAGTTTCATTGGTTTAATGTTTTGACGAAAATTAAAAATGGGTTTGGTTTTGTGATCTTAAATTAGTGTTCCATCTATATAATTGTAAATAGAGGATCCTCTATTGAAATTAGTGTTCAAGTAAATTTGAGACTAACCCTTAAAAATTAACCCCACGTCTATTGCGTTTGTAGTAAGCCATTCTTATCTGTTTTACTTGGTTACTAAAGGGTACAGTGGAAAGCATCTAAGGACTAAAATAAAAGGGCTTTATAATCTATTTTTAACATTGGTATTAAGTTTTCGTAGGCAGATATTCTTAGTACAAAGCAATGCCATTGAAAAAATTAGATATATACTTGTTTACTAAAGGGTACTGTTTCGTATTTTTTATATTAATTGATGGGACTAATGATCTCACATTCTATAGACGACATTACACTCGTCCACCTCAACGCAGCATGGACGAACATAAGCAAACCAATAATAAAGAGCACTTAATGCCTCAAACGGTTACTAATCAGATGACTGATCGTTGAACCTCATCAAATTCCACAATCATGAGCCCCGGGGCATTACAAACAAAGCAATAAAGCTACAGTTAAGTCCCCAACGGCTAGAAATTATGAAGATATATATATAGCCTGCACAACAAGAGAGGGGTACGAGATCTCTTACTTTAGAATACTCTTGTATTGATTCAAAATTCTTATTATTTCCCCAAAAAGAGCATTATACTAACTTTAGCATTGGAGACGTTGTGGTAGGCACTACACTGATGGCCACCTTCGTAAGGCCTTTACTCCGCGTTTGCAGGAACGACGACAAGGGACAACATCTGGCACAAACTAGACTGATGATCATACATCATCAGTTTGGCGCCATCTGTGGGGACTACGACATTTTCGCGCTAAGGTTCGAGAATACAGTTCCAATCCCTTTCTAAAGTCCAGATGGAACCCAATCAAGATCCTGCAGCATTGGCCTTGCAAATCCAAGCACTTTGCAAATCCAAGGACTCATAACTAGCATGGAAGAGCTCACCAGACAGAATCATGAGATGAGGCAGTGACTCCAGTAGGAGGACAACTGCTCCAGGGTTAATCATAAGGACAAAGGGGATAGTCAAAGAAGGAGCGATTGTAGAAGGCCAACCACCCCTGAGGGACCAAACTCAGAGCTTCTCCAGGAAATGAGAAAGGAGATGGATGAATTGAAGAGTGTCATTAAAGGGAAGACAAATCGAAGCCTGGATAGAATGGTCAAGATGAAAGGCTCCCCTTTCATGGTAGCAGTCCTAGAATGCCCGATACCTTTGAAATTTCGCTTGCCTCAGCTTGAGCCGTTTGATGGACTCAAGAACCCCTTGGACCACCTCAACACCTTTAAGACGGCCTTAGGCCTCCAACAGCCCCCTGATGAAATACTGTGTCGTTCTTTCCCTACCACTCTCAAGGGAGCAGTAAGAGAGTGGTTCACGAAGTAACCAATATCGTCCATAGATAGTTTTGAGCAATTGAGCAACGCCTTTTTGCGCCACTTCGTCAGGGGACAACGCCCGAAAAGGCCAGCAAACCACTAATTCACCATTAGACAAGGGGAGAAAGTGACCCTGAGGTCGTATGTGAAACACTTTACACGGGAGACCCTGGAGGTGGACGAAGCTGATGATAAAGTGCAGTTGACAACCTTTAAATCTGGGTTGAAATCCAAAGAGATTGTGGTTTAGCTCACGAAGAATCCACCTAAGACGATGGCAGAGATGCTTCTAAACGCGCAGAAGTACATGAACGTCGAAGATGCTCTAGCCGCAATAAGAGACTTGGAGAAGCCGGGTGACAAGGGAATGAAAGAAGATGATCGTAGAGGACGAAAGAGGGAGTGTCCAGACCGTCATGCTAGAGACGGGATTAAAAGGAAGGACCAAAAAACTCTTCTAACGATAAAATTCACTCCTTTAGTTACGCCTATTGATAAGATTTTGGCATAGATTAAAGATAAGCACTATCTCAAATGGCCAAGGCCACTGCACTTGTCACCCAATGTGTGCAACAAAAAGAAATACTGCCGGTTTCACAAGGATCACAGTCATTACATTGAGGATTGTATGGACTTAAAGGAGCAGATAGAGGAACTCATACAAAAAGGAAATTTGCTGAAGTTTGTTAAAAAAAGGGAATCTAGCAGGTCCAAAGACGATAAAAGAAACCAATGCAAGTCCACGCCCAAGGACGAGGACTCACACCCAGGCGTCCACCAAATGTGGTAGGCGAGATAAAGACAATCGCAAGAGGACCGTCCGCAAGAGGATCATTCAAAACTCTTAAGAAAGCATGCCAAAGGCAGGTGAATAACGTCCACCAAATACCCCCATTTAAGTAGAGACAAACCAATCAAGATATGTCTTTCTCGGAAGAAGATGCTAGAAGAGTGAAACAGCCCCATGACGACCCCCTTGTCATAATGCTCACAATAGAAGGATTTAACACCAGGAGAATTCTCGTAGACAGTGGCAGCTTTGCAGATATAATCTACCACTCCGCTTTTCAGCAGCTAAAACTAAATCTAGAAAGGCTGCGCCCATTTGACTTACGCCTCTTCAGCTTCAACGGTGACCGGGTATATCCTAAAGGCATAGTGACACTGACAGTAACAGTGGGGACTCACCCAACGCAACTAACTCATCAATTGGACTTCTTGGCGGTGGACTACCCTTCGTCTTACAATGTGATTATAGTAAGACCCACACTTAATCGCTAGAAAGCAACTACATCCACCAATTGCTTGAAAGTAAAATTCCCAATGGAAAACGACGTTGGAAAGGTTAAAAGGGATCAGGTACTAGCTAGGGAATGCTACCAAGCCATGCTAGCCGTAAGAGAAAACCATACATGGATGATCAAGGAGGAGAAAGGAGATAAAACAGAAGCCATGGAAACAGTAGAGCTGGTTGAAGGAGACACAGCCAAGACAACCAGAATAGGGATGACATTGAGCCCCAAGATGAGGACGAGGCTCCTCCAGCTCCTCAGAGGAAACCTGGATATCTTCGTGTGGATCACGAGGACATGTCGGGTATATCCCCAAATGTTATCCAACACAAGCTGAATGTGGATCCCAAGAAGAGGCCCATCCAACAAAAACGCAGGGTCTTCGCTCCCGAGCGGAATCAAGCAGTGACAGCAGGATTCATTAGAGAGGTCTACTACCCAGATTGGCTTGCCAAAGTCGTCTTAGTGAAGAAAGAAAATGAAAAATGGAGAACGTACGTTGACTTCATGGACCTAAACAAAGCCTGTCCAAAAGAGAACTTTCCTTTACCCAAGATAGACCAGCTTGTGGATTCCACAACAGGGACACAAGCCACTCACATTCATGGATGCATTCTTGAGATACAATCAAATAAAGATAGCCGAAGAAGACCAAAAGAAAACTGCTTTCATCACGAGTCAAGGGCTTTATTACTATAAGGTAATGCCCTTCGGTCTAAAGAATGCAAGGGCAACTTACCAGAGGTTGGTGAATAGAATGTTCAGCAAACAGAGCGGGAGGAATATGAAGGTGTATATAGATGATATGCTCATCAAGAGCAAGAAAGAGTTTGTTCACTTGGATGACCTCAATGAAACTTTCACCACACTCAGGCGATACCAAATGAAGTTGAACCCTGGCAAGTGTGCCTTTGGAGTAGTCTCGGGGAAGTTCTTGGGATTCATGGTGTCCCAAATGGGAATAGAAGCAAACCTAGAGAAAGTACAAGCTATAACCGATATGACATCACCAAAGACTGTCAAAGAAGCCTAGAAGCTCACAGGCAGGATAGCAGCACTTAATAGGTTCGTCTCTAAAGCGAGGAACAAACGCTTACCCTTCTTCAAGACACTAAAAAAGGCCTTTGTCTGGACTAACGAATGTGAAGCGGCATTTCAAGAACTCAAGCATTATCTAAGCTGTCCACCCCTCTTAAGTCCGTCAAAGGAAGGAGAAAGCTTGTATTTGTATCTGGCAGTGTCAACCATAGCCGTAAGTGCAGCCATGATTCGGGAAGAGGACAGAAAATAACTACCAGTCTACTAAGTCAACCAAGCTTTCCAGGGGGCAGAAGCCAAGTACCTGAGGATTGAGAAGATCACATTCGCATTGATAGTAGCCTCAAAAAAGTTGTGACTGTACTTTCAGGCGCACTCCATTTTGGTAATGACGGACCAACCCATTAAAAAGTCCATGAACAAGCCCGAAGCAGCTTGGAGAATGGTCCAGCGGGCGATTGAGCTTAGCCAATTCGATGTTGAATACCACCCTAGAACGATGATTAAGGCCCAAGCCTTGGCAGAATTCATTGCCCAGTTCACCTTCCCAGACAAGGACAACCACTCCGACAATACAAAATGCTGGATGATACAGACCGATAGTTCGTCAGCCCAAGAGAGGGAAGGGGTAGGGGTCGTCATCATCACCCCAGACAAAGAAATACTTAAGTATGGAGTCCAGCTAAAGTTCCTGGCCACTAATAATGAAGCCGAATATAAAGGAATATTGACGGGGTTAAAAGTCGGGAAAGCACTAGAAGCAAAAAATTTGCTCCTCTAGAGTGATTCTAAGCTGGTGGTAGGGCAAACAAAAAAGGAACATGAAGCAAAGGAGGAAAGAATTCGAAATATCTCAGGCTGACAAAGCACTTAACACAGGAATTCGACAGGGTGGAATTCGTGCAGATCCCAAGAAGCTAGAACACGATAGTAGATGAAATCGTGAAACTAGCATCGTTAGAAGAAGGATCAACAAGCATGGACTCAAAGGTGGAAGTCCAGTAATACCCCAACATCGAAGAAGTTCCTACATTTGCAATCCAGAATACAAGCAACTGGATGACCCCGATCATATCTTCCTCCAAGACGGACACCTCCCACAAGACACAGAAGAAGCCAAAAAGGTCAAGAAGAAGGCAGCCAGATTCACAATCCTGAATGATACCTTGTACAAGAGGGGTTTTTCTATACCGTACCTATAGTGCGTCAATGAAGAGGAAGTCAAGTACATCCTGGAAGAGATCCATCAAGGGGTACGTGGAGAACACGCAGGCCCCAGAGCCTTGATAAGTAAAGTCACCCGGACAAGTTACTTCTGGCCTACTATGCAAGTAGACGTGAGGGAGCTCATTAAGAAATGCGACAAGTGCCAGAGATTCAAGAACGTCCAACAACTCCCAACAGAGACACTGACGACGATAGCCTCTCCATTGCCATTCGCACAATGGGGAATCGATATCGTCGGTCTACATCCATGAGGCAAGGGACAGGTAAAATTACTGAGGCAAAAATCTAGAGCTTCGTATAGAAGAACATTATCTGCAGATTCGAGATTCCATGGATGATTGTATTAGACAACGGGCAACAGTTCGATAGTCAGGGCTTCAGAGATTTTTGCTTGAGTTTGGAGATCAAGAACCAGTATTCATCCCCAGGGCACCCACAGGTGAACGGACAAATGAAGGTGGCCAATCGAACATTACTTAAGATCATCAAAACCCGGCTGGAAGAAGCTAAGGGAGCCTAGCCTAAGGAGTTGCCCAATGCATTGTAGGCTTACAAGACCACAGCAAGGACCCCAACAAGAGAAACCCCCTTCAAACTCACTTACTACACTAAGGTGGTAATCCTGGTTGAAGTGGGAATAAGCAGCATCAAGCGAGAAACATTCAATGAGGAAAGCAACAACGATCAATTAAGGGTCAACTTGGATTGCTTGGACAAGACTAGAGCTGAAACCCTTAACAAATTGACGAAGTATCAGCAGAAGATGGCTGAATACTACGACAAGAGAGTGAAACTCAAACGACTTGACATAGGGGACCTTGATTTGCGCAAAGTCACCTCAGCAATCAAGGATCCCACCCAAGGTAAACCTAGTCCAAGTTGGGAAGGACCCTATCGAATTGCCATTACTCAAGGCAAGGCAGTTACCACCTGGAGACCTTAGACAGACAAAGGCTCCCACGACCATGGAACATTGAGCATTTGAAGAAGTACCATCAATAAATGTAACAGAAATTTGTATTCAATTTTTGAAAAAGCAATAAAAGGACTATTCAACTAATATTATTCAACCAATGGTCTAATGCAAGCAAAACCGGTAGCCTAAAAGTCAACAAGATTGGTTAGATAACAAGATTCCACGCTAACAGATGTAAGTTACTAACGAAGCCAAAGAATGACAATATCCTTTAAATGGGTGTAAGTCATAAAGATTGGCGAAATAACAAGATTCTGCACTGATGGATGTAAGTTACTGACGAAGCCAAAGAATGACAAGATCCCTTAAATGAGTATAAGTCAACAAGATTGGCTAAGTAACAAGATTCCGCACTGACAGATGTAAGTTACTAACAAAGCCAAAGGATGACATGATCCTTTAGATGGGTATAAGTCATAAAAATTGGCTAAGTAACAATACTCCGTACCAACGAAGGTAAGTTACTGACGAAGAAAGATGAATGACCAAACCCCCTCAAGAAAGGGTGAATCGCAAAAAATGGCAAAGTGATCAAGTTCTGCATGAACAAGGAAAAGGTACTGATGAATCAGAACCCCTCCAATGATAGTGCAAGTCATAAGAAGAAATAACTAGAGGAACGAGGTAAACAAAGATCACGTAAAGACAGGAGAACAAATCAGTAAGTACACAAACGAATATAATTAAAGGCCCAAAAACAACGGGCACCATTATTTCCACATTGAAATTAAAAACCCATAAACGTTGGGTTGAGAAAGGCATTGTTCTAAAATTAGAAACATTATTCTCAAAATAGAAGTAAAAAAGCTCAAAACACACTAGGCACCCCAATAACATAAAATTATATGTATAGAGAGAAAACTGGTTCGGGCAGATTCAAGCATCTAGAGAAGGCAAAGGAGCATCTTTGGAAGTGGCACCCTCAGGAGCAACAGACTGTGAAGCTTCGTCGGCGGCCAT
Organism: Castanopsis chinensis; assembly: GCA_032878915.1. NCBI lineage: Eukaryota > Viridiplantae > Streptophyta > Magnoliopsida > Fagales > Fagaceae > Castanopsis > Castanopsis chinensis. The sequence continues at coordinate 8,212,283 of JAVQMG010000083.1, read as the reverse complement.
CTCCTTGTCCACGTCCTCAAGATCGAGATTCTCCAAATCCCCTCTAGTTGGATGTTTGATGAGGTACCACCTCAGGAGCTCAAAGCCTTTAAAATACCAGCTAAAAAGGACGGTGTTGTATTCCTCCGTCATCTGGAAAGTTTCAACAAACTTTGCGGCAATTATTTTCAGCTTTTCCTTCACCATCAAGAGTTGCTCGTCCTTCTCCGTGACAAGTTGCTTTTCTACCTTCAGCTCATTGGAGAGACCTTTAAGCTGCTCCTTGACAGTATTGGCCACCCCTATAGCAGTAATTAAATCTTTCTTCAATTTGGAATTCTTTACTTCCAAGGCACTGCCGACGACACCTTTGCTTCTTAAGTAAGGAACTCCAAAGTAATGTGGAGGCTCTCCCCCAGCACCTATAAAAGAAAAGCCAAATAAAAAAAATAAAAATGAGGGAGAGAAGGACAAATTTGCCAAACACACTACCTGGACAAGCTTGTGAAGATGACGACTCACAATCTCATTAAGAGACGAACCCAAGAACACTTTCATATCCTCGACAGTGATGATCTCTTGTGCCCTCGCCCACGCAACTCCAGCATCATCCCAGACACTAGACAACTGAGAATCAGCTTTATCTTTCCCCTTATCACTGGTACGCAGCCTTTTCCTCTGGGGAATCTCTTCAACAGAGGTGTCCAGGGAGGCTGTCCTCGTCGTCTAAGCCCCAGGAGTGACCAAAGCACTTGGAGTGATGGAGGCCCCTTTATCAGTCACTCAAACACCCTTGGTTCCGATATTAGAAAGGGGCTCGTTCTTCTATTGAATCGAGAAATAGGTTTGATTGTCTATCTTTTTCAATTTTGTCCCTTTGTCATTATCATTGTCAATGACTCATTATTGTGGAACCCTCAGTTTGTGACTCAATTTGTGAAGCTTCCATGCTTGCGCTTTTGCTTATGCAATGTGTAGTGCTCGATCTATGCCCTTAAGACCGGCTGACCCATAAGTTTTTAACACTTTCTATTTGTATTTTCTTTGTTTTAATTTTTTTATTTTTCTTTTCATTGCTTTCTTTTTTAAATTCCTTATAATGTATTATTTATTATTATAATAATCAATATATTATAAACAATATATACACATGTATTTAGTTGTTGTTTATTATATTTTTTTTATGTATTGACATTTGAATGATTGTTTAATTTTAATTAAATATACTTCTGTTTATACATATTCGATTATGAAGTATTGTACATAATTGTAAGGACACAGTTTAGTTCCTAAGCTCGAAAGGTAACGGGGTTTAGGCCCAAAGAGCCCAGTACAATGAATTTGTAAAGAGTGGGTTAGAAAACTAGGCTCTAATGAGTTAGATGACAATTATAGTGGATCCAGATAACAAGAAAATAAAGATAAACTGGTTTTATCCAAAGAGAATCGTCATTAGCACAATCCAAGAAGATTAGTTCTTATATATATTTCTTTTTGATATAGTTACAAGTCTAGTTCTCATTACTACAGTGTTTTTCTCTCCCTTCTCAGATAGACCCCTTCGTAAGGGGCTTCTTTCTCTATTATATATGCCTCTCTTCTTCATCTCCACTGTCCACATGTAGGTCAAGTTGTTGGCTTTGATTCTTATCCCATCAGCACATTCTGGAAGTCTTAGGGAGTAACTGTAAGGCTGCTTGCCACTGTTCAGGTATCACCTCCACATTAATGCGCCAGAAGGTTAGCTGTAGAGCATTCAATGTGGTGATAGCAGCTTTCCCTTAGATATTTCTTAGCTTCCCTTTATCCTATTTTTCCCTGATATTTATCCTTATCAATAGAACCTTTTGAAGTGTTGCCCTTAAGGGCAGACCAATCCTTTTGACCTTTGCTTTGCTTAGCCAAGGAGGCATTCCTCCTCGGACTACCTTCCCAAACCTTCGCAGTCATAGTTTGTTCGTGGCGCTCTGACTCTTGCGTCTTCTCTGTCGTCTATCTGTCCTCAGACCACTAAACGTCCTCAGATAAGGCCCATGGCCCAATATATACTCTTTGGCCCTTTATCTCTACAATTGCTATTTTACATTTCATATGCACACAAAAAAAAAAAAATTATATATAGCCCCCCCAAATATAAATTCCTAGCTCTGCCACTATCACAACCCAATAGAGGAACTAATCTATAGATGCAATGGAGACTTGTAAATTTCTTCTATACTACTAATATGAGGATTTTCCTGTTTTGTCTTCAATTTTGGACATACCAAAATATCCTTATACAAATTCTAAAATAACATACCCTTTTGTTTAATTTTTTTTTCCTACCAAAAAAAAAAAAAAAAAAAGGTTAAAAGAGTACTATCTCATGTACAAATTCTAAAATAACATAACCTTTAGTTTAATTTTTTTTCTATAAAAAACAAAAAAAAAAAAAAAAAAGGTTAAAAGAGTACTATCTCAGGTACAAAAGAGAAAAAAGAAACAATTATTCTCATTAGTATTCAAATGTTTTATACATATCTGTATTTGTTATCTATTTGGATTCAAATAAGTTTATCAAAAAAAAAAATACAAAATTACTTCTTCCAAAACAAACCCACTACCTCACTTAAAAACTACTCATTTTTATCCCTATTCAAATGTCTAATTCCTATCTATATTTGTTATCTATTTGAATTCAAATACTTCAAATATGTTTTAGGTTTTTTCCTTTATTTTCTTCATTCTACCTAAAATTCAGTGCACTATTTCTATCTCATTTTTAAACATTCTATGTTACCTTATCTTTCTTTTTTTAATAAAAATACAATATATCACTTTTAAACATTATAATACTAAACCAAAAAAATATATATTATTGCAAGCGCAAAAGCTTTAGTAATGAATCTAGTATATATATAATTATAGTTTACCCTATATCATCTCATGCTTTTCATGGATTAGTAACCAGAAAATTGGGGTGGGGAATTGAATATGTTTAGGATATTACATCTGTTTGTTATTTTGTTTCATTGGTTTAGGAAATTGCATCTGTTTGTTATTTAGTTTCATTGGTTTGATGTTTTGACGAAAATCAAAAATGGGTTTGGTTTTGTGAACTTAATTAGTGTTCCATCTATATAATTGTAAATAGAGGATCCTTTATTGAAATTATAAGTGTTCAAGTAAATTCGAGGCTAACCCTTAAAAATTAACACCCACGTCTATTGCGTTTGTTGTAAGTCATTCTTATCTGTTTTGCTTGGTTACTAAAGGATACAGTGGAAAGGATCTATCTAAGTACTAAAACAATATGGCTTTATGACAGGCCACAAACGCGTTGACCCCTTGTGATAATTTAGATTAATTAAATTAGCCCAGTTATTAATTAATCAAATTAACATGCACATTTACGTGGCAGCACAAACAAATCACCGAAACTAAGTTAAGCAGCGGAAAATAAATAACACGGTGATTTGTTCACGAATGGGGAAAACCCTAAGGCAAAAACCCCACCGGGTGATTTAAGGTCACCACTCCCGAAACTCCACTATTATCACAACAAGCAGTTACAAGTAAAGAATCCCAGTACCTCACCAACCTACAGTTGAACTCTTACCCCAATACCCAATTGGACTTGTTCTGTAGTGACAGTTTCTCCAGTTCAATGCACGGCTCCTAAGTACGTGACTAACCAATGTGATGCGCGGATCCCAGTACGCGTCTTACTCCTTTGCACGAATCCAAGTACGTGACTCACTCACCAACTTAAGGAAGAAGGAATGTTGGCTGCAAAGTTCTTCAAATCATCAGAGATGAACTAGGGCACGAACTTTGTCTCACAGATCACAAATTGCATGAAAGAGAAGAAGCAACTTGTATCTTGTGATTTCTGCTTGTTGCTCTTCTTGACGGCCCTTAAAATAATCCTTTTATATGTCTAGGGTTAGGAGAAAAGAAGTCCCAAAGACACACACACGGATTGGACTTGAAACAGACCTGGAAATCTGTTTTCTTTAATTCTCGACAAATAGAGGTGTCGAGAGGTGTCGAGACAGCTGTCGAGGCTCGGGCTTAACAGCTTCTTTAAATCTCGATAGATGTATCTGTCGAGGTATCTGTCGAGATTTAAAATCCTGCACTTCCTGGCTTGTATCTTGGACAGACTTTGACGGCTTCAACACTTAATCTTGAACCACTGTTTCTTGAAGTGTTTAACACATCCTAGATCTACCCAATTACAAGTAAAGTGCGTTTTGTCTAAGGATAAGCCAATTACATAAAATAGCGACATATGTTCACAAGCTTGAACAACTACATATGTCCTAACACTTTACGATCTATTTTTAACATTAATATTAAGTTATCATACGCAGATATTCTTAATACAAAAGCAATGCCATTGAAAATATTGTTGAAATTAAAGGAAAGTTAAAGAGAGAATCCGAAATGTGAGAGAACGAGAATATTTCCTCGGGATAAAGCTCTACTGACTATATTTTTATTACATGCACAATTACTAATTACAACTAACTGCAAACCCGCGCGTTGCACGTGATAATTATTTTTATGTTGGTTTTATTAATTTTTCTTTTTGCAATTTAAACTAATCTATTAATGAGTAATGTATTTGTAATTGTATTTTTATTTATTATAGGAACAATCTTAAATGTAATATAGGAACAATCTAAAACACCAAAAAAACGTAAACTAAAAAAAATTAATAAAACTTGACAATGATTAATTGAACCAATATTAGGATAAAATTTTGTTTTTGACTATCTATTAAAGTTATTTTCTTTATAGAAATTATAATTTCGGCCACCCAAAACATATTATCAAATAAACAATTATTAGCAAAATCTAAGAATTAAATTTCTATACATGCATTGTTATAAAATAATAATAATAATTAAAATAAAATTGCAAAAGTTAAAATTTGTCACCTATCCGATTATTTTCGTTTGGCTAACCTTTACTTTTATTTAAATGAATGGCATTATAGAGTATTTCTAATACAACTATTAAGAGTACTTTGTCCACCCCAAAGGATTGAAAAATAAACAAAAATTAGTAAAGTCTCATAGTTTAACATCTAAATTGAGCATTATAAAAAATCATGCTACGTAACAAAATAAATACCAAATTATCCAAATCATGCTATGTAATAGAATAATATTATATTCTTTATAACGCAATAGGATAACATTTAACAATCAAAGAGACTAAAAATAAATAAAATTAAAAATTAAAAAAAAAAAAAAAAAAAAAACAACAACAACAACAATTTAAAAAATAAAACAAAATCGCATTAACCCAAAATAGAGTTTTAAAGAATATAAAAAATTATCAACCTAAAGTAGAGATGCCAGGGAAAAAAAATCCACCAAAAAATTTAGAGAGAGAGAGAGAGAAAGAGAGAGAGAACCATTTTTTGTGAGAGAAAGCCATGCATAAAATAGAAAAGATAGTGACAAATTTCTAATAATAGGGTGTAAATAAGAAAAGACAAAAGTAAAGGAAGATAAAGGGAAAGAGAAAGAATGATATTAATGTAGAGGGTAGTGGGGAGATGAAAAGGTAAGGGAGGGAGAAAGATTGAAGAAGTAGTAGAGAGATGAAATGGTAAGGAAGAGAGAAATGTTGGAGAAATGTAAATATTAAAAAAAATAAATGTTAAAAATAATTATAGGAAAATTGGAAAGAAAAAAAAAATCCTAAAGCTTGAAAGGCTTCAACGGTTTTTTTTTTTTTTTTCCTTCTTCTTTCTTTAAGCTGAAAAGGCTCACACAAAACCCTAAAACTGAACCAAAAAGGCTTTGTGTTGGGCTTGATAGTGGAACTAAATAAATAAGAGGTGGACTAGATTAATTATACAAATTTATTATAGGATGATAGTGGATGTAAATAAATAAGTAGTGGGCTAGAATTATTATAGGGTGATAGTGGAATTAAATAAATAAGTAATGGGCTGCATTTATAGGGCCGAAAATTGTAAAAACAATTTTAAAATTGTAGGACAAATTATATATTTTTTTAAAAAAATGACGTGACAGCTGATGTGGCGCAACGTGAGAACAGCAGTATTAAACGCTACGCTTTAGCTTTTAGTAATATATAGATATAGATGAAATGAACCCTATTATGATTAACTTTACATGGGCTAACAATATAAGGCCAATGTTGGATATTTAATTTGTATATCCAATTAGAGTGTAATTCTTTTTTTCTTCTTTTTTTCTTCTTTTTTGAGAATGCTCCACCCTCAATAGAGTGTAATTCAAGTTTGATCACTCTTTGATAATAGAAGAATATTATTTAATCCCACTTTGTACGTGGAAAAGTATTACTAGCTCTTTAGGTGCAGCGGAGTGAAAGAACAACAGTAAACAGCCAAGTCGAAAAGCAGAAAATAATAAGGGAGTCAATCTCGTACCTAAGGCTGTACCAATTTGACTAGTGGAACGATATATTTCAATATCAATTGAAAGCTCAAATTAGTGTGAAAAACTAATACTTGTTTAAACCCTTAATTTTAAAATTACGGTTTAACTGCTTTTACTCTTAACTTATTTAAGTGTGGAACAAGAGTAAATAATGACAGGCCACAAATGCGTTGACCCCTTGTGATAATTAGATTAATTAAATTAGCCCAGTTATTAATTAATCAAATTAACATGCAATCACGTGGCAGCACAAACAAATCACCAAACTAAGTTATGCAGCGGAAAATAAAGAACACGGTGATTTGTTCACGAATGGAGAAAACCCTTACGGCAAAAACCCCACCGGGTGATTTAAGGTCACCACTCCCGAAACTCCACTATTATCACAACAAGCAGTTACAAGTAAGGAATCCCAGTACCTCACCAACCTACAGTTGAACTCTTACCCCAATACCCAATTGGACTTGTTCTGTAGTGACAATTTCTCCAGTTTAATGCACGGCTCCCAGTACGTGACTAACCAATGTGATGCGCGGATCCCAGTACGCGTCTTACTCCTTTGCACGAATCCAAGTACGTGACTCACTCACCAACTTGAGGAAGAAAGAATGTTGGCTGCAAAGTTCTTCAAATCATCAGAGATGAACTAGGGCACGAACTTTGTCTCACAGATCACAATTTGCATGAACAACGAGTTCTCAGAGAAGATGCAACTTGTATCTTGTGATTCCTCTTTTTGACTGCCCTTAAAATAATCCTTTTATATGTCTAGGGTTAGGAGAAAAAAAGTCCCAAAGACATGCTCACGGATTGGACTTGAAACAGACTTGGAATTCTGTTTTCTTTAATTCTCGATAGATAGAGGTATCGAGAGGTATCGAGACAGCTGTCGAGGCTCGGGCTAAACAGCTTCTTTAAATCTCGATAGATGTATCTGTCGAGGTATCTATCGAGCTTTAAAATCTTGCACTTCCTTGCTTGTTTCTTGGACAGACTTCGACGGCTTCAACACTTAATCTTGAACCACAGTTTCTTGAAGTGTTTAACACATCCTAAATCTACCCAATTACAAGTAAAGTGCGTTTTGTCTAAGGATAAGCCAATTACATAAAATAGCGACATAAGTTCACAGACTTGAACTACATATGTCCTAACAAATAAAGCGCAATAAACCGGTAACACTACTCTCTAAGTCATAATCAAGCAAGCAACAGTTAATGTAAAGCTTAAAGAGTAAGAGAAGAGAGATGCAAATACAAGATAACACTAAGACGTGTTATCGAAGAATATAGCGAAAAATCTCTCCGCGACTCTCCAAGTCAAAATCGATCCGCTAGTAAATAAGTTGGAGTACATGAATAACAAAAGACCCTACAAGCCTAGTCTACCCAATGTACTTGAGCCCTCCAAGCTCTAGCTACCAACAGACTTCTAGGAGTCTTGTCTTCACTAGCTTTCCAGATCCTGCAATACCGCCCGATTGGATTCTCCAAGCCTCACCGGCTTCTTTTGGCAAATTCTCAAAACTTCTCAAGCTCCAAAATACTCTCTACATTCTGAATAGGTGTGAGTTGTGTTTGAGTACAAATCTCCTCTCACTGTATGATAATGGGAGAGGAAAGCAGAAGAGACTACAATGATTTCTCACTAATAAATAAGTAGCTCACTCTCTAAAAGGCGGGTGTGTTGTGTTGTGGAAACCAATCTAGGGTTTTCTCTCAAAATAGCATCCTTTTTACTTTTGTGGGTAATAAGGGTATATATAGTATAGGTGAATGGTAAGAAAGTCACACTTAAAATCCTCTAGGCAGAGAGTTTCGCAGGTACCTAGCAAGATTGCCTTCTTCGCAAAGTACTCACGAAATATAGCCTACACTTGACTCTTCAGCTTCCAGCATGTGCTTTTCACGTGGCCTTTTCGTAAAAACCTTTACTCGCGAGCTTTTTGCGAGCTAGTCGCGAAACTACACTGATCTTCATTTCATACTTGATTCTTCACTAACCTAATACTAAACCCAATACAATAAAATCCCACAAAATACAAAAAAAATAATTTATTGCAATTACAACACTTTTTGTCATGGAATAAAACTAACATAAAACATAGTTGCAAATCACAACTTTACAAATATTAATATACAATGATAGTATTTTTGCTTTTACTTTCTAAAAATTTTCTAACTATCTTATCCCTACTAGATGTTGGGGTTTCTATGGAGACCAAAATGCAAAGGCAGAAGGTGGAAGAAGGAAAGGAGCATCCAACATTCTACATGTGAACATGATGTGATTAGTATCAACATGTGGGTTGAAAAACACCATATTCATGTATTATTTTATTATTTCATAAAATTTTAGAATTAATTTGTTATCGTTACATGCCAAAAGTTAGATGAAGTTTCTTTTAGTCTTTATATGTAATTTTGGATTTTTTTTTTTTCTTTTCAATGATTTATTTATTCTTTTTGTTCACGTCATTTTTTTGCCAATAATAAGAGAAAAAAACGTCAAGAAATCTCTTTTTTCTAATTATTTGTTTTATATTGAATTTTTAAAATTTTTGGGGAAAAAAAAAAGCAAAAATATTGTTTTCATCTCTAAAGCTTGCATGAAGTTCACCTCTCAACTTTTATTTTCTATATTATGACAGCCCTGCTGACTACAATGTTAAATGGAGAGAACCTTTTGGTTGAAGTCTAGTATGTCTTCTTTTCTTGGTTTGTATAGAATTGGACTTTTAGTAATATACAATAAATTGGCTCTCTCTCTCTCTCTCTCTCTCTCTCTCTCTCTCTCTCTCTCTCTCTCTCTCTCTCTCTCTCTCTCTCTCTCTCTCTCTCTCTCTCTCTCGGAATATGGCTATGATACCTATATTGGTTGTAAACTTGGGACTATTTTAGATTGAGAATCAGATTATTAACAAATATGTTCTTTGTTCTTTATAAGATGTAATCGTGTTAATTGTGAAAGGAAAAAAAAAATTGTTTGGAGGCCACTGAGAGTAGGAAGAAGCCTAAAAATTGCTTCTAATTGATAGGCCAAAAATGTATTAACCCCTTATGATGAATTAACCAATTAATTAGCCAAGTTGATTTATTAATCAGATTAACATACAATATACATAGCAGCACAAACAAATCACCAACTAAAATAAAATGTAGCGGAAAATAAAGTTAGCACGGTGATTTTTTTACAAATGGGAAAAACCTCTAAGGCAAAAACCCCACCAAGTGATTTTAAGGTCACCACTCTCGAGAATCCACTATTATCACAACAAGTGGTTACAAGCAAAGGGATCCTAGTACCTTATACCAACCTACAGTTAAACCCTTACCCCAATACACAATTGGACTTGTTTTGTAGTAGCAATCTCTCCTTTTAATGCACGACTCCCAGTACGTGACTAACCAATAGATGCGTAGATCCCAATACACGACTTAATCACCAACTTGAAAAATATGTTGGTTGCAAAGTTCTTCAATTCATCAACACGATGAAGATCACAAAGCTACTTGGTCACAAAACCCAACGGCATATAAACGCAGTAGCTTCTTCAAGAGAAAGAAGAATTAAGGAGAATTAGGTTTCCAGTCACAATTTGCATGAATAACTCTTTGCTTCACACTCGTGCAACTGTGAAACCTATGACAACCCTTAAAATAATCATTATATATGTTTAGGGTTATGAGAAAAGAAAGTCCAAACATCTATTCACGGATTGAATGAAAATTAGAATTAAAAATCTATTTTTCATAAATCTCGATAGATACCCTATCTATCAAGCAACTGTCGAGCATCGAGCTAAAACAGCTTTTTAAACCTCAATAGATACTAGTTGTCAAGCTAGCTGTTGAGATTTAAAAACCAGCACTTCTTCACTTGTTTCTTGGACAGATTCACATGGTTTTAACACTTGATCTTGAAACCTTGTTTCTTGAAATATTAAACACATTCTAAATCTACCCAATTACAAGTAAAGTGCGTTTTGTCAAAGGATTAGCCAATACATGATGACATGTGTTCCTAACATGAATAACATATGTCCTAACAATCTCTTCCTTTGGCAATCCGCGACAAAACCACAACAAACAAATGAACATATGAGAAAAGTCATAAATCACTCAGCTCATACTCACTTGTTGAATACAATAAAGTCTATCCTAACACAAACTCTTGAAAACCTTTGCAAGAAGAGAATTCATGATAAGGAAGACTTTGACAACCTGTATTTCTGAAATACTTTAAACAAAACTCATCACGGCATCTTAGTGTGAAACAGAAATAAAAGATTGCATACAGTAATTAGAAGCATATGAATAAAGAGAAAAAAGAAATAACACATGAAGAAATAAGTGAAAATGTAATAACAACCTCAATATATATATATATATATATATATATCATCAATAAGTACAAGGTTTGCTATCACAAAGTAGTCACAACACCAAAGGTACATGAACTAAGTATCTAAAAGATAAAGAAAAGAAAAGATACATATGTCCTCACTACATCCCTCAAAAAATATAGACACCCCTAACAAAAATCTCCTCCACTAACTCTCCCCCTAAATATATGACTACTCTCATATCCAAAACTACTCCCCCTATTTGTCACAAATGACAAAGGGCAAGTAACTCAAACAGTCATCTCATCAGCACTGGAAAAGCTACCACCATCATTCTCATCATCATCGCCATCAGAGCCACCATCGTCGTCCTCATCCTTAGAAGTCTTTGGAGAAGGAGTGGGAGACTCAACGAAGCCACCAAGGCGAGCATGTCATCGCGTAATACGACCGACACAGGTGTTCACCTGACACAACTTATTGCTGAAAGTGTCAATGCGAGCATCCATGCGCTGAAGCTGCACCATAATCGCTTCGAGAGTCACACCATCCGCGGAAGAAGAAGGAGTGGATGTGGATGGAACTGAAGAAGCTGGAGGTATCGCTGACTTAGTCCGTGGCCGCTTCAGTCGAAGGTGGGCCTCACTTTCTTTGACAATCGCCTCATCAATGGCATACATGACAGGGAAATGATCTAAAACAGGAAAGGAGACAGAAAAATTGTGAAGGATCCTCATGATAGCTGTAGGAAAGATAAGCTTATCACGAGTCGTCATATCCTTATAGACATCTATAAGGGAGAGGATAAAATGAGAAGGGAAGTCAATAATGAGGTTCTCTAGGAGGGATAACAAATATCGAGCATAAGGCTCTGTAATAGAGTTATAGTGAGACAAAGGGTGGAGAACAAAAGTCATCACGATGTTAAGAAACCTCGAACCTTTAGCAAAGGTCAAGCAACGGGTGTTCTAACGATCACCCCAAGAAGAAGGAGTCTCACAAAACAAAGACATAAGCTCTTCTTTAGACACATTTTTAAGACGATCACAGCCGGGGTAGTCAGGATGCGCTTCCCTCAAGACATGAAGCACCTCAGATACAAAATCTGGAGTGACCACAATGCACATACCCTGAACGCAAATAATAAAGTGAGGTACTGAATAATCGAATCCGTACATATTAGAGTAGAACTCCTATATGATCATGGAAGGACAAGTGACCGAGACGCCACACAGTGACTCCTAACCCCTACTATAGATGACAGTGGGAAGGTCAGGATCGGAGAAAATTGATAAAATGGCTTAGCGTTCCCCATGAATGCCTCGTCGAAAGAAGTTCTCCGAAAAGTCCTTACGGGCTTTCTCATCACGAAATCGAAGATGAGAAGGAGTACGATTAGAGGAAGATGTCCCAGAATGAAGAGGATTTTGGGACGAAATGGATTTACATTTAGGTGCCATGACGCAGATTAAAATAGGGAGAGAGAGGAAGACAAGTAGAAGTGCACCAAACAATTCAATATATAAGAATATAAAGGAATGAAGGTATGTATGCATGAACATGTGCATGCAAACTTAAAAGTATCATGGGCTCAACCCAATCCAAACCTACTAGCATACATGTTTGCAACAAAGTAAACACATATATAAAATGCATGAAACATTGTTAAAATACAAATGTGATGCAATGCATGATCATTTAGGATCATTTATACAAAATCCATCCCAAAATTTTGCAAAAGCATTATCAATTTTGAAAAACCCCAAAAAAAATTCAAAAACCTAAAAACCTAGGTCTAATGCATGAAATGCATGAAGAATGAAGGATTAAAGACCCTTACTAGAGAAGAAAACCTTGATCTAGGCCGAAAATCTACTGGGAATGAAGTTTGGAGTGAGAGAAAGGTGTTTGGGAAGGTGAGAGGTCAAAAAGGATCAAGAGAGATAGAGAAAAGTGAAGCAGAAATCGCTCTGACCTTTTATATAGAACTCCATAATTCTCAATAGATCGAGTGGTGTCAAGATTTAAAGTTCAATAGATACAGCTATCGAGAAGCTATCCAGAGATGTCCACAGTAAAAGGGGCTCAATGGATTGAGAAGCTATCGAGCAACTATCGAAGAGACAGAAACTTTCTCGATAGATCGAGAAGCTATCGAGATTGCGATATGAAGAGCTCAATAGATAACCTAACTGTCGAGAGGTGTCCAGCAGCTAATGAGATTGCTTAAAAATGGTTTTTCATAGAAGAGAAAAACACAAACATGAATGCAATCAAGCAAGCTATACAACCAAAAATCCAAATAATATTTTAAGCTCTCAAAAACATCTCTTAATCAAGAAAAATGTCAAGCATTTAGATCCAAAACACACACACACACACACTAAACAAATCTAACCAATTTTATATTTCAAAAACAAGTCAGGACAATTTAGTGGATATACATTAACACATGTATTTCTTGTAATGGCCAAATCATATTATACCTAAACATGGCAAAACGGGTCAAAATTTTCTAACTCGACCCAACCCAACCCAAAAAATACTCGACCTGAACCCGATTTTTTTGACATGAAACAAAAATGGGTTGACCCCTGACCCGACCCGAGTTTTTCGAGTTTTTTACGGGTCGACCCGACCCAACCCGCGACCCGACCCGAACCCGAACACGAATCACTTTTTTAAAACATTTTTTTTATTAAAAAAAAAGTAAAATTAAGACAATAGTAGTTTAATTGTTTATTGTGAGCTTTAAAGAAATAATTGATACATTTACATATGCAAATTAATTGAAAGATAAAAAGTTGAGCATTCTGTAATGAGTAAAGATTTTTAGATATCAAATAACAAAGTATATACCAAGATAATATGGTTATAGTAGAGTTAAAAATATAGATTTAAAATTGTTGACATGTGTAAGAAATATTTACAAGTGTAAAAATAGTGAAGTCAAAATATCAAATTCGCATAAATTATGAATGCTTAGACTTATTTTTTAACAATTTATGTCCAAAATAAACGGCTTTTCAAAATAAATTATGATATTTCCTAGAGTGTGTGTTGCTTAACAATGATATGATATTCATAAAAAAGACCATATATAAATAAGTAAGCAATCAAATTTTAATGTATATCTCAAATTGAAATAGAGTGCCAACCATAATTGATAATAAATTATAAAATTAATTTTTATGATTGCAAATTTCTTATATGTTTTTATTCTTTATCAAATGAGTTATCCAATAAGTTATTTGTAATTTTGTTTTATATTTTGGAATGTTGATATTGTGTAGAAATAAAACATGTATATTTGTTTTACTTATGTTTGTGTTGTTTTGTTTTAGATAGCAATATTAGGATTTGTATAATTTTAAAATTATTGAATAAGTATTAATAAATTTGACTGACTGAATTCATTCTTGATATAAGTGGTGAAGTCAAAATAATACATTTTACATCAAATAAATGTTGATTTGAGATATAAGTGGTGAAGTTAAAATACATGTTATTTTATTTATAAAAAATAAATAAATAAATTCATGCGAAAAATACGGGTCAACCCGACCCAACCCGACCCAACCCGCAACCCGATTGACCCGAACCCGTTTTTAACCCGCTTAAGGTAACCCATTTTTTACCTTTAACCCGTTTGACCCGCAACCCTTTTCGACCCGACTCGAACCCGACCCGACCCGACCCGACCCGACCCGACCCGACCCGACCTGACCCGACTTGACTCGACCCACCCATTTTGCCATGTCTAATTATACCTGCACATTTATCAAAAGTAACAAAAAGTATTGTGTATCGTATGTGAAAAATATCGCAAGATTGCATAAGTGTTTATATGTTATGATGATTTGAGATATGAGCAAATCAATTTAACTCACACACAATCATAACTGCTTGATGGGGACTATCACCTTTGAGGTACATCTTATAACTCACACATCTCCTAAAAGACACTCTTACAATCATATTTAAAGTATTTTGATTCTTTTTACTTTAATTTTTCTTTGCATATTTTCTATTATTAAGCATATCATTAGGGTTGTCCACAGGTCGGTCCGAGTCGGGTTTGTACCCAACCTAGAACCGACCAGCCAAAGTAATCAAGTCGGGTGGTTCAGACCATCAATGGGTGGCAGGCGGGTCGGTCGAATTCAAGATGACAAGAAAACAATGGAAAAAACACAGATCCGACGAAAATCTCACCGAATTCGATGAGATTTTTCTAGATCCAGTCAAAATCTCACTGGATCTAAGAGAAATAGCACCGGAATCTAGCAAACCATCACTGGATTCTGGAAAATTTTGGTCGGAATCTGGAAATTATGGCCAAGATCTGGAATTTTTGGTCGGAATCTGGAAATCTTTTGGTCAGTTTAGGTTTTTTGGGTTTTAGGGGAGGAAAACTGAAACCTGACCCGCAGGAATCGGTTTCTACTAGTGAAGACCCGCCGCCGACCCGCTGGAGTAGTCGGGTCAACCGATTTCGGGTCGGATTTGGTCTGTTCTTTAGGTGGGTCAAGTGTGCGGATGAATCTGGACAGCCCTACATATTATGCATAGGCATATAAGAGAGAAAAAAAAAAATACCCAATTATGTTAAGCTTTTAACATTGCACTTTTGTTATGCCGAAGCATACAGATGTCATTTCATAATTAGCGGGCAATAGTGATGAGGTGATTATTTATGCCTTTCTCTTAGGATTTTCTAGTCCTTCCCGTCAAAAAGAGTGATACGAGTATTAACTATAAGAGATTACTTAATCTTACTCATAACAAACACGAGCCACAAAACTCTCTTACTTAGTTGTTCATAGAGATGCTCATCCAAGCTACAAGATATACAAAATTTAGAAAACTTTGTTTCAATGGCCATCCAAGGTACACAAGTACCAATGTACATAAACACACACTGTTTTGTATTATTTTTTTCTGATTTTTTAATTTTTTATTTTTATGAAAAAATAAATAAAACAAAACTGAAAACAAACAAACAAAACCATGTTAAGTAAAGCAATGCATAAAAACTAAACTGACTCAAAACAATAAAGCAAAACACACAAGTAATGTTAACACAAAAATAAAGAGAGAGAGAGAGAGAAAAGTAACTAAATCACTTAAAGCCTTTTTCCTTCCACACCTTGGAAAAACCTTTCTTTTTAGCGAACTCTTGAACCAATGGTGAAGGGGAAGAATTTCAACCGTTCAAGAGGAGCAAGAGAGGATAGAAACTGATTTTAGTTTTCCGATGAGATCATACTGTTACTCTGTTAAGTGGCTAGCCACTTATAGCAATTAGGTCAAGTATGTCCAATTGCTCAACAATAATGGCAGAGATGCTGCTTCTTCTGATTAGACTTCTGAGCATTTCCCTTCTTAACCCTAGGGTTTTTAATTTATCTTAGTAAGCTTAGGGAGTGCTCCTATGATAGATTTACCCTTCTCTATATTCTCACTAGCTATCACAATTTTGACATCATTACTCTCAGATTCAACATTATTAGCAAGAGAAATAAAAACAGTAGTACTAAAGGAAGCAGTATTAGGAGAAAAGAAATCATATCCTAAACCAGTTTGGTCAGAAGCAGATTACTGAAGGCTGAGCATCTCATCATGCTTTGCATTTGAAGTCCTCTTCAACTAAGCTCTGACTTGAAACAGCTCTTCCTCAAGCTTCTTGGTCTTCTCAGCCAATAAATTGTTCTCAAACCTCAGTGCTCCAATAGTCTAATTGACTTCATAAAACTTTGTGGAGATTTCTTCTCGTTTAAGCTCCACATCACTGAGTTTCTTGGTGGCCAACCTATACAACTTCTTATGCTTTTCGAAGACCTTGCATAACTTTGCATGGGCTGTGTGAATGTCATTTTGTTCATCCATCTTCTCAAACTTTGACTCCACCAAGTCCTCTTCTTCATCCACATCTTCTACAATTCCCTTAGTAGGATTGACAATGGCGGTGAAGGTATTTAAGATTCCGTCATCCTCATTTTTGGAATCATCCTCAAGGTAGGTGTCGCTCAATGTAGCATCAAATGCCTTACTTTTCCCAATGGTCTTGAGATATGTAGGGCACTCCTGTTTCATGTGTCCAAAACCTTGACACCCAAAATACTTAGGTCCTAAGGGAACAATGTACTGACTGATATCCCTAACATCCTTCTTCCCTTTGTCTGGGCTCTTAGACTGAGAAGAACTAGATTGCCTACGGTCCTTGTCGAATCCTTCCGCATTGGCATTCTTCATTAACTTCTTGAATTGCCTTATGATGTAGGACTTTATTTTAGAATCTTCATCATCCAAAAACTCATCCATGTCACTGCTCTTGGCCTTCAGTGTTATACTCTTACCCTTACTTGATTTCCCAATCCTTGTCAAACACAACTCATAGGTCTACAAATTGCCAACCAGCTCTATCAAAGGAATTTTGCCGATGTCCTTAGATTTCTCAATAGCGGTGATATTGGCATGAAATCTCTCAAGTAAAGGTCTGAGTACCTTTCTCATAATCTGGGGTTTGGAAATGATTTTCCCAAGATTAAAGGCTGAGTTCACTATGTCCTTGAGCCTGGCATAGAACTCATTAAATAACTCATCCTCCTCCATCTTGATCTCTTTGAAGCTTGTACTGAGCCTCTGAAATTTCGAGTCCTTGACAGTCTTAATTCCCTCATAGGTTGTTTGGAGGATGGTCCATACGTCCTTCGCAGTTTCAGTAGAGGATATCTTCTTAAACTCCTCATTTGTGACCACACTGAATAAAGCATTCAATGCCCTGTTGTTGAAGTTTGTCGTCTTGATCTTAACATCATCCCAATCGGTCGGCGCTTCCTTCAGCTTGATCCAGCCTATCTCCACAGCTTACCACACTTTCTCATCTAAAGACTACAAGAAAACTCTCATGCGTACTTTCTAGTATGCATAGTTACTGCCATCAAATAAAGAAGGTATGATAAGAGACTGTCATCTACCCATGACAAACAAGAGTCAGTGGATCACATAGCAAAAATTAAAACCTAATCAGAATGTGACTGGTTTGATACCACTTGAAAGGCCAAGAATATATTAACCCCTTGTGATGAATTAACCAATTAATTAGCCAAGTTGATTAATTAATCAAATTAACATACAATATACGTGACAGTACAAACAAATCACCAACTAAAATAAAATGCAGCAAAAAATAAAATAGACACAGTGATTGGTTTACAAATAGAGAAAACTTGCAAGGCAAAAATCCCATCGATGATTTTAAAGTCACCACTCCCGAGAATCTACTATTATCACAATAAGCTGCTACAAGTAAAGAAATCCTAATACCTTATACCAATCTAAAGTTGAACCCTTATCCTAATACACAATTGGACTTATTTTGTAGTGGCAATCTCTCCTATTAATGCACAACTCCCAGTACGTGACTAACCAATAGATGCGTGGATCCTAATATGCGACTTAATCACTAACTTGAGAAAGATGTTGGCTACAAAGTTCTTCTATTCATCAACACGATGAAGATCACGAAGCTGCTTGGTCATAAAACCCAACGACGTACAAAAGCAGTAGCTTTTTCAAGCGATAGAAGAACTAGGGCAAATTAGGTTTTCGATCACAATTTGCATGAACAACTCTTTGCTTCACACTCATGCAACTGTGCAACATGCGACGACTCTTAAAATAATCATTATATATGTCTAGGGCAGTGAGGAAAAAAAAAAGCCCAAACATCTATTCACATATTGGATGAAAATCAGAACTGAAAATCTATTTTTCATAAATCTCGATAAATACCCTATCTATCGAGCAGCTGTTGAGCATTTGGCTAAAACAGCTTTTTAAACCTCGATAGATACTAGTTGAGATTTAAAAACCAACACTTCTTCATTTGTTTCTTGGACAGATTCACATGGTTATAACACTTGATCTTGAAACCTTATTCCTTGAAGTATTAAACACATCCTAGATCTACTCAATTACAAGTAAAGTGCATTTTATCAAATGATTAGCCAATACATGATGATATATATTCCTAACATAAATCACATATGTCCTAACACTAATATCGTGCATTTGGATGATTCAAAAAGTTATATAAACGTGAGTTTATGCATTAATTTGTGGTTTCTTTTGGGGAATTTTACATGTTCGAGGTTTTGAAATCCAGTTTTTGAATAAATGAGCATTTTTTTTTTCCTCTTACGTATGTGTGTGTTTTAATGTGCGCTATATATGTGTTCCAGTTTTTGGTATTATTCATTTATGAGAGATGGATGTTATTGTGTTAATGTTATAGCAGTCTAACACTGATAAACCTTAATGCCATTTGATTTTCATAGGAATTGAAACCTTATGGAATATGTTAGTGTATTGGGAAAAAATTTCAAATCTTAGCATCTAGAGAGAGATGGTTTCTTCAAATAGAATGGTACCCCGTGCATAGCTGGGTCTTAAGCTAGTGAAAATAATGGCAAGACTTCTACTGCTAAGGAAGTCGACAACTTCAGCCAAGAATCCATGCAATAAATCTACAACATTTAATGCAAGCTTGTGATATTTCTTCACACGGCTATTTGTTGGATTGCCAATCTTGGGCTTGGTTGAATATCAAGCCACACTTTCTTACATGGGCATGCAAACGTTTAATGGCTTGTTGGCTAATGTCAAGTCACCAACTTTTGACAATTCAAGTCATTCCAACAGTTTAACAAGCTCATTTCATTTGGTTGGAAACTTGATGGAAAATATTTGAAGTATACTGACTCTAATAAAGAAATCTTAAGCTGGAGGAAGTATCTCATGCGCCTGGCGCATGAGATTTCCCTCTCAATGACAGGTGGGCCCCACGGGGCCCACCTGTTAGTGAGAGGGATGGCTTATCCACTTAGCACATATAAGATTTTTTCCCCAAGCTGTTAGGAAAAGTTTGGGGTCATGGATAAGGTGAATCCTACCATCATATTCTAAACAACTCTAGCAAGAATTGTCTTACCCATTCTACCCATCCCTCAACTCCTTTAATGTAGACATCGTCTGGAGTGCAATCTTCAGCACTCAATTAGAGGGACTAGTACATCTTTTAGGGCTAGTGGTATAGCAGGTGGAGGAAGATCCTCCATCCATACTTGGAATGATTTAACATTCCATGCATATTGAGCTAATGCATGTGCCACCCGATTACAAGTCTTACTTACAAACGTGAAATTACACCTCTTGAAACTTACTGTATGGTGCCTCACATCAGCAACTAGATGCCCTATTAACACTGAATTAGAATCCCCCGTCTGAAGAGCTTGCATTAACATCTGACAATCTCCTTCTAATACCACCTGACGCAGGCCATGTTCTCTGGCAAAAATTATAGCTCTTCTTGCTGCAATAGCCTCCACAACCTCCGGTATTTGTATTCGAGGACCTCTCAATTTCTCACTCAAAGCCGCCGTGATGCATCCTTCACTGTCTCGAATAACAATACCAACGCCTATCTTCTGAGATTCTGGAAATACTACTCCTTCAAAATTTACTTTAAAGACATCAGTTTCTGGAGGTGTCCATCTCGCTACTGGTGGTTGAGGTTGTCCCTGTTTTCCATCCTTTAACCACACTAACTCTGCTTTAATTGACCCCACTTCCGTACCCACCCTTGTCTTATTTCTACTCAGCCAAACCAGCCACAGTAGTTGAGCAAAAAACTCTGCCTCATCTTGATTCTTTTCGAGTCCAATCCACACCAGTTCTTGTTCATCTCCAAAATGACGTCCCAAAAGAGAATCTAGCATAATACTCTTTTGCCAAAGTTCCCTGCCTTGTGGTTGTGGACAAGACCACAAAGCATGCACAGCGTCCTCAACACTAATGGTTTTGCATTTGCAGGGCTCACAGCTGAGGTTTCCCACTTTTTTCCGCCTGAACAGAGCCTTTAACCACATATCCATTAACCATATCATGTCCTTTAACCACACTAACTCTACTTCAATTGACCCCACTTCAGCACCAACCTTTTTTTTATTTCTCCTCAGCCAAACCAGCCACAGTAGACGAGCAAAAAACTCAGCCTCATCTTGATTCTGTTCAAGCCCAGTCCACACCAGGTCTGGTTCATCTGCAAAATGACGCCCCAGAAGAGAATCTCGCATATTACTCTTTTCCCAAACCTCCCTACCTTGTGGTTGTGGACAATACCACCAAGCGTGCACAACATCCTCAGTGCCGGTACTGCAGCAGGGCTTAGAGCTGCGGTTTTCCACTATTTTCCTTTTCAACAGAGACTTCTTAGATGGTATTATATCTCCACATGACCTCCATAAGAATGTTTTCATTTGATTTAATATCACGTCCACAATGTTTTGGACACATTCTGCCTCAGACCTGTAATGGAGAGAGAAAGAGAACAATTATAAGCTGCGATTCTAAATCGGCCATGACAGGATCCAAAATTATATTTTAGTAGGTATATGGAATTCAGTTTAGTTGGTAAAAACTGAAATTGGGACCCATATATGTAATTGAATGCTTAAAGCTAAAATTTAAAGAACTACCCTCATAAGATCATTCACAGTGGGAATGGCACAGTGAGAATGGTAATACAATACATTGGTAGTATTTAGCATTTAAGCCCAAAAACTCCCCAACAGCCGGTCTTGCATAACCTAACCATTACAAAAAATTTGCAATTGTGATACAATGTGATTCTAAATGTAAAATTTCACTGTAGCACAATTATTAAAATTAAATAATAGTTTTTTATTCAATTTGACTTTTTCTCTCTTTATTTTTTGTGTTTTTCATCTCAACTCTCTGGTCATGCACAACAGCCTCTCTCTCTCTCATCATATCTTTGTCACAATGGGCATATTCTAGCATGGGTCTAGCGTGGGTTTGGCGGTAGCGTGGGTTGCTCAAGCTCACCGATGATGGGCTGTGATTCTCGCCAATGATGGGGTGCTTAAGCTCGGTGAAGATGGGTTGGGTTTTGTATGTTGTGGTGCGATGTAGGAAATGTTGATCTAGTGGCGGCAGTGGTGGTGTTGATCTAGCAGCGGCAGTGCAATGTGGGTTTGGTCGAGATTTTGCTCAACAACTGTCTAGGTTTTGATCGGGGTTGATCTGGATTTTTTTTTAATATGGGTTTTTGTTCCGGTGAGATTTTGGTGGGCAGTGGTGACATGGTAGGCATGGTGGAGGCGCGGTGGGGGTAGTGGAGGTGCGATGCTAGAGGTTGAGGGAGCTTGTGAGCTTGTGAGACCCACTGATACTAGCGGTGACTAGTTGTTGATGAGGAACTGAGAGTGAGTGAGAACTAGAGAGAAGCTTTATTGGTTTGGGTTAGACGAAACAAATGGGAAAACACAAAGAAAGAAAAAACAAAAATGAAGATGGAAGATAAAGGAGAAGAAGGTGAAAAGTAAAGGAACGAAGAAATCAGGAAGATACATGCGCGTGCGGAGGAGAAAATTGGGAAAAATAAAAAAGAAAAAAATATATTTTATTGTGTAAATATATTATTTTAATAAGTAGAATAAGAAAATAAAAATTAGAATGTTAAGTGTGTTGTAAAATGGTATAGTATAATTGATAAGGTAGTTTTTTATAATGATAAAATAAAATAGGAAAAGATTTTGGGATGGGAATGCTCTAAGTGTTGCGTTTTAGTTAATTTTAACAATACAATTATGGATTGTTCCTTGGCCCACTTCTTAATTTCCACAAATTATTGTGTTCGAAGGTTCCTAGGTTTTACATACTTTGCATTAATTAGCATAAAAACTTATTTTATCTATTTTACATAATTATTTCTCAAAAACATCTACATTAAATTATTTACTTTATACTACAATTCGTTAATATATATATATATATATATATTTATATATTAATAACTATCTCGCTACATGAATAAAGAAATTATTAAAAAATAGATTTACATGTAAACAATAATTGCACTATTACTATAGCAACAATGTAAATTTACACAGTTTTAGCTTATTGATATGAGTGATTTTTGGGGATAGATGTACTAAATTTAATCATTATGCTATTATACATTGCTAATGCGAGTGCTCTTGGGGTTCCATTCCTTAACAACATGAGACCTTAATTTAATGTAAAATCTATATATTTTCAATATATATATATATATATATATATTGCCACTTGTCAAAGTATTACAACTATCATTATGGCCATCCTCGCTATATATGTAGTTATGTATACAATATATTATAGAGGAAGTTCAATAATAATTCAAATTAGATTCTAATATCGTTCTAAACTAGAGCAAAATGTCATTTTAATTAGATTTCATATGCTCTAATTATGTGCAATTTTCCTAAAATTAAACCTACTCTAGTCTGTTTAGACCTACATCAAGACTAATCAATACCACTTTTTTTTCTTTTTTTTTGATGAGCAATAACTACTTCGAAGCATACTGAAAATTATACCTTCTAATGCATTTTAACTATTCCATGTTTTTTTAATTAAAAAAATTAAATTTAAAAAATATATAGCTTATCTATATTATAAACTATTATTAATTCAAGTATAAAATTCAATGAAAATTTTTAATATATACAAAAAATTTGATATTCCTTTTCAATATATCTTTGTAATAACCCAATTTTAATAATTTTTAAAAAAATATATAAATCTTTTTTTTAGAGATAAAAAATCTATAAAACTTTGAATAAATTACTTACATGACAATAACAAAAATTGCGTTATGACATTATAATTAAGTATATAAACAATTCAGCAATTCTTTTAAACTATAATAGAGAAAATAATAAGGACTACTTACAGACTCTAGCAAAAATGTTGTCCTTGCAAGATTTTTTCAAGAATTAACAAAAGTTCTAAAATGAACATCAATAGTATTATTAAAATTAGGTAAAGATATCTAAAATGCATCTAAGGTTACCCTTAAATATGTCTTTACTTATACAGGGAGTTACAAGCTAGTAAACAAATTAATTTGAAGCTCTTTTTTCAATAAAATTTTATTTTTCTCAATTCATTTATTTAATTGTCATTAACTCCTTCATTACTTTATAATTTATATGTATAGGCTAAGGACAATTTAATTTTAAAAGATATCCATATAATAATCACCTTCTCTTTTTTTTTAAGAAAAATTATATTCACAACATTTTTACAATATTTTTACAACAAATTTTAAGTGCTAAGTTGTTACGAGTTGTTACTGGTAAGGCAAAAAAATTATTTTAGTGATAGATTTAAATTATAACCAATAACAGCAAACTACTTATAATTTATTGTACAATATCGTAAAAATGTTATAGACATAACTTTTTTTTTTCTTCTCACTGTTCAACATTTAAGATTTTTCTATATCAATTCTCTAAAAACAATTCTATATTTTTTTCTTTTGACAAATTTAAACTCACCATATTATGTACTTCAAAATTTGTAATTTTACTTTTAAATATTTATTTATAACTTTTTTGGTAGTCAAAAGAGGAAACCATCAAATCATATTTTGGTTATATATATATATATATATATATATATATATATATATATATATTCAGTCAAAATTCTATTGTATTTTTCCCGTTATAGTTCATGCCATATATAGGAAGAATTTTTTGAAACATTTTAGAAAGATAGTATATTAAATTAAATTACCTATCTTGCAAATGCCACCCCGAGACATTGGCCACTTCTCTTAAAGCAACTTTCCATGTTTGTACCTTCTCTGTGAGCTCCTTTAAATCTTTTTCGTATTTAACAAAAGCTTGTGCGAAAGTTCCTGTTTGTTTTCGTACCTCAGATGGATCCACATAATAAAAAACAGGTAGAACTGTTATTCCCGTCTCTTTTGTACATTTAATGATTTTTGCAAGTTCATTTAGGCACCAAGTAGAAGATGCATAATTTTTTGAGAGAACGACAATTGCAAACCTCGATTTTTCTATTGCTTTCGATATCTCTGGGGAAATTAATTTTCCTCTCTCAACTTTTTCATCATCTCTAAAAGTGAAGATGCCTTTATGTTTCAAAGCAGTATATAAATGGTCAGTAAAACCATTGCGGGTGTCCCGGCCTCTAAAACTAATGAATACATCATATGTCCATTGAGGTGTAAATGAGGAAGATGGTGACAATGATGATGAGGTTCTTGAGGAAGCCATTGAATCTCTCCTGGTAAATCTTGGAACATCAATTTAGGGGGAAAAAAACACTCAATTATAACTGAAGTAAAAATTATGAGTAAAAATGATTTGATGTGGATTTTTTATTCCAAGCATGCAGTGTGTAAAATAGCTGAAGAAAGGATACAAGCAGTGCGATTCTACTTTAGTTTTCTTTTATCCGCCTAATGATGCACTTCAGTCATTAATAAGGACGTACTCTCTTTTGGACTACCATATCTGTAGAGTATAAAATAACATAAAAAGTTAGACAGGGAATTTGCATTCTTAATAAATAGTATGGCTGATTTTTTTTTTTTTTTTTTTTTTTTTTTGGGCTTCTCTTTGATATCTAGGACAGTTTTCAAATGTTGTTGTAACAAATGTTTAAATTTTAAGTTTTGTTGTCTAAAATTATGCATAAAAAATAAGTTTATAAACTGAATAGTAAATAATATCCGATTAGAACCAAACTTGACATTGATGTTAAGAACATAAAAGAGCATGCAATCTAACAATTTAGATTTTTAAGATATGTACTTAGGTTAATTTTTTTAGTGAGAGTAGTAACAAATCTCTATACAAAATTTTATTACATAAGCAAAAGGTGCCAACCTGGCCTTAAGAATTGTTAAATATTAGTTATGATATATTCCATGTTGAATATGCTTAAATAAATGCGGAAGAGGGAAGCATAAAATAGAAACACAAGAACATGAGGGTTATATAGTTCAGCCTTACGGCCTACATCTACAGAAAAAACCCTTAAAAGCTACATTTTTATTATATAAGAGTGTAAAACAAAATCTTTGTTACAATGAATCATAAAATGAAAATATATAATAGACTAAACCCTAAACTAATAAACTTCTAATACAAGTAGGAGACTTGGTTTGCACACAAAATAAAATTAGGCTTGAGTCTATGTTAATGGACTAATATATATCTAACAAAAAATAATAATAAAAATAAGTAAAAATATTCTCTACAATTTTATATTTGGCTCCCTTTTCCAAAAGTTTTGAACCCCCTCTCCTACAATTTTACATTGATTTCATTATAAAAATCACTGGCATTAATGCTTGTTTAAAAATAATAAAAATACCATATTTTAGCCGATAATGCAAGCCCAAAATTAACCCACATCAGACCATACAATGTTGTATAAAAATACACACTTATTACAATAACTATGTAAATTACATTAGTGCTATTCATTTTTGCATTTATTTATAACTATGTAAATTACATTAGTGCTATTCATTTTTGCATTTATTTTTTTATTTCACAAACCGCCCCTCCCCCCTCCACCATTTTTTTACCCAATTTT
Organism: Castanopsis chinensis; assembly: GCA_032878915.1. Classification (NCBI taxonomy): domain Eukaryota; kingdom Viridiplantae; phylum Streptophyta; class Magnoliopsida; order Fagales; family Fagaceae; genus Castanopsis; species Castanopsis chinensis. The sequence goes on along the minus strand of JAVQMG010000083.1, from coordinate 8,186,048 downwards.
TCTTGCTTGGCCAAAGGCTCCAACTCTCATTCTTTTGTCCACAGCTCCACTCCACTGACACTAATCTCCTCGGATGATGCTCCATATATACACCACTCCTTTGGTGTCTCCTATTCACCCACACACAAGTCAAATTGACATGTTCATAGATCTCCCTTCTCAATTCAGAATATTTCTCGTCAACCCCCTCTCTCACTCTCTCTTTGCAATGTGTTGTGTGAGGCTTCTCTCTCTCTCTCTCTCTCTCTCTCTCTCTCTCTCTCTCTCTCTAAATTTATGAAAGCCAGATCTTGGCACTCCCTAATCTCTCGCCCCTCTCTTGAATTGTGAATCTATGATAAAAATGCTTCTTGGCTAAATGATACTAATACTTATTGTGACAACGATAAATACTAGTACAGTAGTGCTACCAGATAAAGGTCAGGTAAACGTGTGGTTATCTGTTACGGTTAGAGGATTATGTCAGTGGATGTATAATGGAAAAATCCGTAAAATTTACACAATTTTGCTTTAAAATGATTTACATCAGACAATGCATAATTATATAAATTTACAAATTTAGTTCTGTATCCATATAAATTTATACTAACACTATTTATTTTACATTAATTTTTTTATTCTTTTATTTATGTATCCCAATGATGAATAAAGAAAATGAATGATGGTTGTTGCATATAATGAAAGATAAACAATTTAAAAAATCAAGAAAATTTATATTTTAATAAAATGTAGTGTAAGGTAGATAATTTGATGTAGGGTGCTTTAAAAAGTATATAAAATAAATTAAAAAAAAAAAGCATGTTCTTATAATAAAATAAACAGATAAATTTTACTCAAGCTATACTATAAATGATCTTAGAGCATTCTCATCAAAACTTTCAAAAAATTTAGCATTTAGCATCTCAAAAAGCCATTTTATCAATTTTAACACCTTATTTCACAATACACCCTACATCAAAAGTTTTATTTTTTTACTACTTCATTTAAAATAATATAAATAACTTATTAAAATAATAATAAAAAACTACATCTACAAACATTTAAAGTAACGCCACTTATCTAAGGAATATAATAATATTTCTTGTTAAAAGATTTGAGCTACAGTAGCTCATATGCCAAAATTTATAGAAATAGCATCTTTGTTGTAGGGTGTTTTTTGTGGAATGGGGTGCTAAAAGTCTTATTGTGATTTCTCTTACAAACGATGGAATATTGCATAGTGGGGATAGTTGGAAAGTGGGAACATACCAAAATTGAAATTGGTATTGTATGTTTACTGATCCTGCCTACCCGCTGGGGAGTAACACTATTTTTTTGTAATGAATTATTAACCTGAAGTTTTTGGGACTAATTTTTGGTACAATAGATTTGTAAGATAGAGGAAAAATGAAGTATCTTAAATTAAAAAAGAAATAAATAATGGAATGAAAACTCAATAAAAATTAACGGAAAGAAAAATTAATTTTTATATAGGATAAGTCAAGAAATTATTTGAATTGTTATATGGAACATAAAATAACCATAATTAAAATGACTTTTATTTGTTTAGTAGACCATGGAATATTCAACTACAACGTTTGATTTCTAAAAAAATTAAAATAATAAACTATTCTATTCACAACCTCTAGTGTTGATATCCTAATATCTAGAAATCTTCAAACCCTAATATCTAGAAATCTTCAAACAAATATTAGAATATGATGTTAATGAACACGATAAAATTCAATGAGCTTACACTAAACTTGTCAGACCCCCCCTCCCCCTCCCTCCCCTTTTCTCAATATTAAAGAAGCCACTTACCTCAAAAGACCAACCAATGTAACCTCATTCGGGCACCACAAAATCATCCAATTCAGTCACTAGGTCCATCACCAAAGATCTCAAAACCTAGAAACACAATGATCAAGTTTATCAATAAAAAAGGTCCAACGCAAAGTTTACCATCACCCTGTCTTAATAAATTGAAAAGATCTTTAATATGAAATCAAGGCCCTAGAGCCTAACTAGACTATCCTATAGCAAAGACTCATATTATTTCTGAAGAAACCCATCTCACATTATTGCCAAATAATACTTCCATTTCACCTCATTAAATTAAAAACAAACACAATAAAACAACCCACAACATCAAAGAGCAATCCTAATGAGATAGGATAAAAACCCAAAGAGATTAGAATGTGGGTCATTGAGATTGGCATGGCTTTTCAAAAATTCCCTTAAGACTTAAGAGTATTAGTAAGTAACCAAAAAAAAATCACAAAAGTTAAGAACAACTTACTACTTCTCTAAATCTCAAAAAAATAAATAAATAAACTCTGAAAAAATCGCATAGTTAATATATAGTGGAAAAGTTTCAAAACCTCCAGTTCCCTCCCATTTTAAAATAGACGAGTGACGTGTGAAAACAATGATCCAACGGTTAGGAAATTTAGAAATTTGTGATTTCAAAAGATAGAAGCAAAAGCAAACCTCATGGGTTGTTCGGAATCGGAGCAACGCAGTCAACGGCGGTCTTCGACGGCGTGTGGGTCGACGGCAAAACTTCAGGCCGCGCGTGGCGGCACGTGAGGCTGAAGATGGACGCCGGCTTCTTGGGTTTTACACATCGGAGGCCGACAAAGAGATCCGTGGCGTTGGTTTCGTGAACCACCAGCCGACGGGAAAATACTTTTGCTAAATTATTTTGCAAATTTTAAAATAAAGACATTTTGCTAAATTATTTTCAAGAAATAAAAGGTATGTTTCCATCTTGGTCATACGTTTGGGAGAGGGGTCAGTGTGAGTTTGTTTGAGTATGTGAAAATGACAGAAGAAAAAGAGAGGAAATAGCTTAGCCTTAGATCACCGGCCAAGAGAGAGAGATCTGTGGGTGGGTAGGAATGTCACGTGTAGGGTCCAAAAATTCTGACACTTATTTCTCCTTTTCTTTGTATTTTTCTTTTTCTTTTTCTTTTTGTCGGTAAAGGATGTACCGCTTGACAAGCCACCCACCGTACACACTACACAATTGGCTTTTCAGCCTTTCCCCTTCCTTTATGTATAGCATAATCTCTTATTGGTCAAAAAAAAAAAAATATATATATATATATATATAGAACATAATCTCTATGTAATTTACAATGTGAAATAGAGAAATATAGATAGTAAAGTGAAAGATGACAATGTATCAATATCTATACTTTATATATAAAAAAAAGGACAGTGGAGTAGTTTGTATTTGACAAAATTACATTGTAAAGATTAAAACGCAGAATCGGAGATTCTCTTTTACGTTTGTTTGTTGTGTACAAATATATTTACGTTTCTCTCCTTAAAAACTTTAAATTGAAAGAGTTCAAAAGTGTGGGTAGTTTCGTTATATTGGCTATACCTTTCTTGTTTTATCTCTTTGTTTGAGGTGTTTGACAGCCAATAACTTTGTTGATAAACACAAAGTGAAGCAACACGGTAAGGGAGAGAAATAGCGAGGAAAAATAAAAAATAAAAAATAAAAAGGGGGAGTCAGTCATGACCCATGAGTCAATTGCTTCCATCACAAGAGAGAGCAAGAAAAAGAACGTTGGAGAGAAAGAAAGATGGAGATTTTGTTTTGGTTTCGATCATTCATTTTTTTTTTTTTTATGAAAGTATATTTATCTCATTTAAATGTTGTTTCTGCACATTGGTTCATCTTGCATGTGGATTATTACTTCCTTTCTTGTTGGTTTTTTTTTTTTTTTTTTTAAGAAAGTCTTGCTGGTTTGTTTTAATTTGTTATATGTAATCATGTTTCTTTTTATGGTAAAGTTATATGTAATCATGTTGAAATTAGTGTGTTGTTGCTAAAAAAAAGTGGACCCCTTTTTGGTATTTTCGTCATCAATTCTAAGGTTTCCTATTTCCTACTCTCTCTTCTTCTTCTTTTTTTGAGAAAGTCTCGTTTCCCACTTTATAATCTACTGCTGATCCATAGATTTGATAATAGCTATGAATATTTTAAAATATTTAATGGTATAATTTCTAAGCAATTCAATAATTAAATAATTATAAATAAATTTTATTTTTAACTTTAATTGTAATCTTTCTACTAGCTAGCACGTGTTGCAAAACTGGTCAATAATAAAAGCAGCAATTCAATTATAATTTCATCTTCATATTTCATTTTCTTGTCTTTATATTCGCTTTATTTTACAACAGGTTATCAACACAAAACTTTAGCTAAATTCTAAAAAGGAAGTTGTCTTCATTCTACCTTGGAAAATTGAAGGTTACTTGTACGAGATTACAACTTAAGTTTCTCCTAAGAATTGTTAATTTCAACATATAACTTATTTATTATCAGACTAACCCATGCTTACAGATTTTCTACTTATTTAATAAATTAAAATATTATGGGTTTCTTGTTATGGCAATTTTGTCAATAATAAATTAAGCAATTCTATTACGTTCATTCTTATCTTAAGCATATTAAATTTATAGATGATACATGTTTATAAATTTTGGACAAATATTAATAAAATAATTATGTATCAATGATCCTTGATGAGATCCCTGTTGATGTAATAAATCTTGGAGATACTATTATGAATGGCAACCAAACACCCCCAACAAGGTTTCTTAAAAAGCAATGACTTTTATAGTACATATCAATGTAAGTGCAGCAAGCTTCTTGTTCTTGGTCTTAAACCAAGAAGAAGAAAAAGGTTTTGTTTCTAACATTCATATGCTGAAAGTGGAAATGATTGTTACTGGTCATATGTAGGATTAAAACCAGGTAGGCACCCAACTCATCCCCTGCTGCGAATGTGATAATATGATTGATGGTTGTGTTTGATTAATTGAAATTTGAAGAGTCTACGTGACATTTATTGAGCTGCTTCTTGGTGTACCAACATGGATATCTTATATTTGGTACTGACTTACTTGCAGGGTGGGCTAGGATCGAGAAGGCTGCACCACTGCATGAGACTGATTGGTGCTGCTGAGCGTGGCATGCTATCAGACAATCAAGGATCAGAAGGCAGATAAGAAGCAAGTGAAGAAGACCAAAACGGCAATGGTTGTGAATGTCTAAACTACTTGTAGTTTAGATGTTAATTTAATTCTACAGATTGTATTACACGTGTGTTACATGTGCTGTTAGTAAATTGACACGTGCTGTAACTAATCTTCCTTATAATTTGGTATTAGTTAGCTGTGATTCAGTTAGGGATTTTAGAATCAGAAATTAGGGAAACATGTATATAAGTCTGGATTGTGTACAGATTCAGTTTGATCAATCAGATTAGAGAAATTTTCTCATCTTTCTCTCTCAATCTCTCTCTCTGTATACACACTCTGTTTTCTCCTTTATCTTTTACATTCTTACATGGTATCAGAGCTTCGAGCATTCATCAATGGCGCCAAATAATTCATCTCACACTTCTCAACGAGAATTGACTCCAATGGAAGATCCACGGAGTCCTTTCTTCTTGCATCATGGTGAAACACCAGGTGCAATTGGTTACTCAGCCATTAACTTAGGATAACTACTCCATGTGGTCCAGAGCAATGATAATGGCTTTGGATGCCAAAAGCAAGCTTGGATTTGTTGATGGTACTGTCAACGCTTCAATGGCAGTCACACCATTAGAGAAGCAAGCTTGGTCCAAGTGCAATTCAATGATCTCATCTTGGATCTTGAATTCAGTTTCTCCTCATTTAAAAGCGAGTGTGATTTATAGAGACACTGCATTTGAAGTGTGGAATACTCTCAAGAAACGGTTCTCTCAAGCTAATGGACCAAGGATCTCCCAGATTCAGAAGCAAATCTCAGCTATGATGCAAGGTGCTGCTACGGTGACAGGTTTCTTCACTGATCTCCAAGCTGCTTGGGATCAACTGTTGAATTTCAGACCTTCACCATGTTGCTCGTGTGGCAAATGTACTTGTGGAGTAAATGATAAAATCGCAGCCCTTCAGCATCAAGATTCTCTCATGCAATTCCTAAATGGCTTGAATGATTCTTACTCTCAAGTCAGAACTCAAATCCTCATGATGGAGCCTAGTCCTTCCATTGATAAGGCTTTTTCATTAGTGGTTCAAGAGGAACGGCAAAGGCATTTGGGTTTTACTATGGCTCCTTCAGTTGAATCAACTGTTCTTGCAGTCAAGAATCAAGGGAATTCATTTCCAAGAAATAACAGCAAGAATTTCAAGGGTAACAATGAAAAAAGGAGGCCTGTATGTAGTCACTATGGGAAGCTTGGACATGTTATGGAGAAATGCTACAAATTAGTAGGTTTTCCTCCTAGTTACAAGCAAAGGGGTAGAGTGGCTATGGCAAATCAAGTCTTGGTTGAAGATGATCAAGGCAATTCTGGTGCTCAACAGGTCAACTCCTTCCCTTTCACTTTAGAGCAATATCAGCAACTAATTTCAATGCTTAGCTCTCATGCATCCACATCTAGTGGTACCAATGATGCTTTACACTCTGCCAATTCTGCTCTTTCAAGTAATGTGTGTAATGCTTGGTTAGATTCTACTTTCTTAGATTTGCATCATCCAATATTTGCTATTAATCCTGTCAATAAAACTGCTTATAGTAATGATGTATGGATTCTGGATATTGGAGCCACAAACCACATAGTCCACTCCCTATCTTTGTTTACACATATCACTAGTTCTATTTCCACATTTGTTCAATTACCTAATGGTGAGAAGGTCACTGTTACACATATTGGTACCATTCAAGTTACTTCAACTTTGAAACTTGAAAATGTCCTATGTGTTCCCTCTTTTACATTTAACCTGATTTCTGTCAGCCAATTAACCAAAACACTCTCATGTTGTCTTGTTTTTCTCTCAAATTTTTGCTTTATATAGGACCTTACCTGTTGGAAAACGATTAGAGTGGGTGAATTACATGACAATTTGTACTTACTGCACACTACATCAGCTTGTAAATCTATTTCAGAAGCTTCATCAACCCTTGAGTCTGTTTTTCAATCTTTTGTTAATTCTTCTATGTCAACTCCTAGTGTTACTAAGACATACCTTTGGCATATGAGATTAGGCCATGTTTCTGATAATAAGCTTCATGCTTTGCACAGTCATATCCCTGATGTACATGATTTCCATAGCAATAAAAACTGTGTTCTTTGTCCTATTGCAAAACAGAAAAGACTTCCATTTCCTTCTTTTAATCATATCTCAGACAATGCTTTTGATTTAATCCATTGTGATGTTTGGGGACCATTTGCAAAGTTCACTCATGATGGTTTTCGATATTTTCTTACCATTGTAGATGATGCCACAAGGTCCACTTGGGTTTATCTAATGAAATCAAAATCTGATACTAGATCTTTGCTGATTTCATTTTAAAACATGATTAATACACAATTTCATGCCAATATTAAGATCATTAGAACTGACAATGCCCATGAGTTTTTCTTAAAGGATTTTTATGCCAATCATGGCATTATCCATCAACACTCATGTGTTGCCACTCCACAACAAAACTCAGTTGTGGAGAGGAAACACCAACACATTTTAAGCATTGCAAGGGCATTAAAGTTTCAATCTAATGTTCCTATTTCTTATTGGGGTGAGTGTGTATTAACTGCTGTCCATATTATAAATAAGCTACCTTCAAAAATCTTGAACCACAAAACTCCTTTTGAAAAACTCTATGGGAAACCTCCTTCCTATACTCATTTGAAAGTTTTTAGTTCTCTTTGTTTTGCCTCTACTTTATCCCACAACAGATCTAAATTTGATCCTAGGTCCTCTTCTTGTATCTTCCTTGGTTATCCTTTTGGTGTTAAAGGTTACAAGTTGCTTGATTTAACCACCAAAAGGATTTTTATTTCTAGGGATGTTCAATTTTTTGAAACTATATTTCCTTTCATTTCACCTTCTCATTCTTCTCATACTAGCATACCTTTACCTCACATTCTTCCTTCAGTGGCTCAACCACCTGCTTCCTTATTTGATTTTCCCATTTCTAACCCTTCTGCTTCACTTCCACAGATTATTGATTCTAATAACTCTTCTAATCTTGATATTGCTTCTAGTCTTCCTCTTCCCTTAGATGATTCTTCACATTCTATTCCAGCTTCTGCAGATTTGTTTGATGCCCATTCTGCTGATATAACAGTTCCTAATCCATCTGCATCTATTTCCCCTGTTATTCCTTCCATCATTGTACCTTCTGCCTCTTTGAGAAATCTTCCAGGGTGTCTAAACCACTTGCATACTTAACTGATTTTAAATGCAGTACAATTGTCAGTGATAACCTTCTTCCATCCAACAAATCAGGTATACAATATCCCCTATCCAACTATCTTACTTCCTCAAAATTATCCCCCAACTATGCCCATTTTTGTTCTCTCATTTCTACCATTTCTGAGCCTACATCTTATCATGAAGCAGTCAAGGATCCTAATTGGCAGGAGGCTATGGCATCTGAAATTGCTGCTTTGGAAGCAAATCAGACCTGGTCCATTACTCCATTGCCTTCTCATAAAAGGGCTATTGGGTGTAAGTGGGTTTATAGGGTTAAGTATAATGCTGATGGCTCTTTAGACCGATACAAAGCAAGGCTTGTTGCTAAAGGTTTCACCCAACAAGCTGGTTTGGACTTCACTGACACCTTTTCCCCTGTTGCAAAACTCACCACTGGCAAAACCTTGCTTGCCATTTCTGCTGTGAAAGGCTGGCATTTGGTTCAACTTGATGTGAACAATGCCTTTCTAAATGGTGATCTTCATGAAGAAGTCTATATGCAATTGCCTCAAGGCTTTCACAGCAAGGGGGAGAACCTAGTTTGCAAGCTTAACAAGTCTTTATATGGTCTCAAACAAGCATCAAGGCAGTGGTACTCCAAGTTTTCTGCAACCATTTTGAAATATGGATTCAAACAGTCAAGGTCTGATTACTCCTTGTTCACTAAGAGGTTCAAACAGACTATCATAGCATTACTAGTTTATGTAGATGACATTCTTATTGCAAGCAATAACATTCAGGCAGTTGAAGATCTTAAAAGTTCCTTGAATCATGAGTTTAAATTGAAAGATCTTGGTACTTTGAAGTATTTCCTTGGTCTTGAGGTGGCTAGATCAGAAAAAGGGATCTCATTATGCCAAAGAAAGTATGCATTAGGGGTTCTTAAAGATGCTGGTATGATAGGTTGTAAGCCCAGCAAGGTGCCAATGGAACAAAACTTGAAGCTAAGTAAGCATCAAGGAGATTTATTGGCTGATCCTAGTGTTTATAGAAGGCTAGTTGGAAGATTACTATATCTCGCCATAACAAGACTAGACATCACTTATCCAGTCCACAAACTAAGTCAATTCATGGCTAAACCTAGAAAGCCACATCTTGATGCAGCCTACAAAATATTGCAGTACATTAAGGGTTGTCCTGGTCAAGGTATTTTCCTGTCATCAAAATCAGATTTACATTTAAAGGCCTATACAGATGCAGATTGGGCCTCGTGTATAGATACTAGGAGATCCACTACAGGATTTTGTGTTTTCTTAGGGGATTCATTGGTCTCATGGAAATCCAAGAAACAATCTACAGTTTCTAGATCCTCAGCTGAAGCTGAGTATAGAGCAATGGCTTTAACAGTTTGTGAGATGACTTGGCTGCTTGCTCTATTAAAAGATTTTGAAGTTGCTCACCCTCAACCTGGCATGCTTTTCTGTGACAACCAGGTAGCAATTTATATTGGTGAAAATCCAGTCTTCCATGAGAGGACAAAACACATAGAAGTTGACTGTCATTTGGTTAGAGATAAGGTGCAAGAAAAGGTGATTCGTTTGTTCTTCACTCCTACTCATACCCAGCTAGCAGACTTGTTTACCAAAGCCCTTAGCAGTCAACAATTGAGATTCTTGATTTCCAAGATGAGTGTATTAAACATACATAGCACTGAGTCTCATCTTGAGGGGGAGTATCGGACAATCAAGGATCAGAAGGCAGATAATAAGAAGCAAGTAAAGAAGACCAAAACGGCAATGGTTGTGAATGTCTAAACTACTTGTAGTTTAGATGTTAATTTAATTCTACAGATTGTATTACACGTGTGTTACATGTGCTGTTAGTAATTGACACGTGCTGTAACTAATCTTCCTTATAATTTGGTATTAGTTAGTTGTGAGTCAGTTAGGGATTTTAGAATTAGAAATTAGGGAAACATGTATATAAGTCTGGATTGTGTACAGATTCAGTTTGATCAATCAGATTAGAGAAATTTTCTCATCTTTCTCTCTCAATCTCTCTCTTTGTATACACACTCTGTTTTCTCCTTTATCTTTTACATTCTTACACATGCAGATGATGGCTCAGAGGGCTCTTGGTAGAAGAGTGTTTGGAAAGTTGATTGCAGAAAAAGGTTCATTTATTTCAGATATTGCAAAGGTAAACTCTATTATAGAAAATTGAAAAATTTCATGTTGCTACACATCACGAAATCTGAAATAATAATGTAAGCTAATCAATAATACAAAAACCGGAAGCACTTTTTGCTGAACTAGTGGTCCAACTTGAGTCCTTATATTTTAGATTCACCTCCTAGCTGCAGTATTATAGCAGTCTTCTTATATTTGCTCTTTGATTCAATGTCGGATAGAGCTAGAGAAAGCCAGATTGTTGGTTTTGGAAGCAGCTGACCAACTTGATAAGCTTGTAAACAAAAAGACCTGTGGGATTATTGCAATGGCCAAGGTAAATTATTGGCTGTAATTTTTTTTTTTTTTTTTTTTTTTTTGATAATTATTGTTGTTTGTAATATGAAGTGCCGGAATCCAATCTTGGCTTGCGGTTATTTTCTTGCTGAATTTTCTTTTAAAATGGTCTGGTTGTATGTGGAGCAGGTAGCATCCCAAACATGGCATTGAAGGTGCTTGACATGGTGATGCAAGTGCACGGTGGACATGGTTTATCTTCTAATACCGTTCTGGCACATCTTTGGGCCACAGCAAGAACATTACGAATTGCAGATGGTCCAGATGAAGTCCACTTGGGTACTATTGGCAAGTTGGAAATGCAAAGAACTAGGAATTAAAGGATTTGAACTTTGAAGTGAATTTCTCATAATCATAATCATACTCATACTCATACTCATACTCATAATTGGAATGGAATCAACCCTTATTATCATATTTTTAAATTCATACAAACATAATACAAAGTATAGTGTAAGTGAAGATGCGTTTTCACAATATCTTTAATATGTAAACACTAAGATTAAAAAATTACAATATCTGAAGGTATGTTTGTTACAAATCATCTATATAAAAAACTAAAAACTAAGAAAATAATTTCCAATTAAATTAGAGGGCCGAGAAGCTTACTACAATCGCGATACGAAGTGAAGTAATGTAAGAATTATAGAGTGATACTTGCAAAAAAAGAAAGAAAAAAAACACAATAAGATAATCATAATTATCTTCTAAACAAAAAGATAATCTTTAATAAAAACAAAAGAACAATACTAAAAAATAATAAAATTAATATATAGTGACTACTACAGTTTTTATGCTAAATATTAAATATAACTTTCAATGCTTGTAATTTATAATAAAATTAAAAGAAACTCAAATAAACGATTTATCAAGCAAAATTTTTAATAATAATAATAATAATAATAGTTTTAACAAAAATAATCTTACACACAATAATTAGTATTAACTATAATATAACCATATATAATATTTACAATATATTAGTGTATAATATTTATAAAGCATATAATTAATTTTTATTTCCCAACCTATAACCACCCTAAAAAGTAAAGATTCAAAAAACTTAATACATTTTTATACCAACTAAACTTTAATGAAATCAAAAGAAACACAAATGTACGATTTATTTTACTAAATAATAATAATAATAATACACATACATATCTTTATTATCTTTATTATAAACTAACAAACATATTATGCAATATATTTTGTCCAAGTAATAAATGTAATAATTGATAATAACAAAGTAAAAATGATTATAAAATGATCACAATAATACAATTTATTACAATTTTTGTGGTCATATAATAATAATAACAATAAATAATATTAAATAATTTCAAAATTAACAAAGCACATATATAAATTTAACTAGAGAGTCGAGATGCTTACTACAATTGTGATACCAATCAAAAGAGTGAGAATTATAGAATGATACTTACCAAAAAAAAGAAACATTATCAGACAATAATAAATAAACAAAAAATAACAACAATACCGAAAAGTTTATGTGAATTAGTTTGACCCTTAAAAGAATTCAAGATATTGATAAATATTTTGTGTGATAACTATTTGAATTTCAAAATAGACCATTCCTAACCCAAGTTAAAGGCAACAATCTATGCTGAAGTTATGGACATCAATTAAAAGATATTTGAAATTAAAGTACTGCTAGCCTAAGTCGTAGTCTTTTTTTCTTTTTCTTTTTTTGAGAAGCACCTAAGTCGTAGGCTGATTATATGTTATTAACTACAAAATAATCAAATTCATATATGGTAACTATTACAATTTATTATGGTAAATTTCAAATATAACCAAAAATGCTTGTAGTCCTAACCATAAAGAATTCATTAACCTAAATTTTGAATAATAACAACAACAACAACAACAACAATAATAATCATAATCATAGTTATACAAACAATATTAACTCTAATATAACAATACATAATATTTTACAATGTATTAGCTTCTAATATTTACAAAGCACATATTTATACAATAATAATAAATCTATTAATTTCTAGAGCTGTAAGTTAATGAAGCAAAGCAAAAAACTCACATTAACCCAAAACTTACAATCCTAAGTTGTGCATTCTAGAGCAAAGCAAAAGAATGATAAAGCAATGAACAATCAGAAGTAAGTAAAACAATACAAGAAATGCTAACACATTCTATGAGGAGATGCAAAAACTTATGCTACCATTTATAAGGATGAGGAGATATAAAAAGACAAAAAAAGGCCATAGAAATAACATTGCATGATAACTTTTATAGGATGAAATGAAATTACATGACATAGATTCTATGTGGTGTGATATCAGTAAGTTTTATAGGGAATGAATAAGAATCTATTCTATGTACATCTTTTCTTCTTCCTTTTTTTTTTTTTGGAGAATAAGAATGTGTTTTTCTTTTACATTGGACCTGACTGAGTGTATTTCTCTCCTCCAATTTTCGGCAACTCCATTGCTACAAATCTTTCTTTTTTTTACTCCAATTTTTGGCAACTTCATTACCACAAATCAATTTTTTCACTCTCTTCCTTTCTCCAATTTCGGTAACTATATTGCCACAATTCCATTTTTTTTCCTCCATTTTCGGCAACTTCATTGCCACAATTCCCATTAAATTTTCTCTCCCCTCCATTACAATACTCTAATACAAACAAATTACTTAACTATAGACACATATTCACTTTTACTTTTGTTGGGTAAAGAATCTTTGCAAAGAATCAAACATAAGAATCTTGTTTCTTTGTGGCAAATCATTCAAAGAATCTCTATTTCTTTGTTTTTTTTTTTTTTTTTACCGTTTATAAGCACACCAGTCATCTTTTTCTTCCATAATTTTCTCTCTTCGGGGCATGCATGAATAGGTTCTACAACATATTCACTAGCACTAGCACAAAATAAGAATCTATGTACTTCTTTCTTTTTTTTCTTTTTTTGAGAATAAGAATCTATGTACTTGCATAGAATTTAGTAAAATATTTCTCTCCTCCAATTTTCAACAACTTGGCTGCCCCAATTCTTTTTCTTTTTCCTTCCAATTTTCAGCAGCTTCATTGTCACAAATCAATTTTTCTCTCTCCTCTTTTCTCCAATTTCAGCAACTTGATTGCCTCAATTTGTTCTTTTTTTTCTCCTCCATTTTCGGCAACTTCATTGCCACAATTTCCATTAAATTTTCTCTCTCCTCCTCTACAATTTCAGCAACTTGGTTACCACAATTTCTATTTCCTTTCCGGCCACTCCTCCTTGGGCACTTCATCTAGGCAACTTTGGAATTTGAGCAGAAATTTCGGTACTGAGGTTATCGAAATTCAAATTTCTTCTCACTCCATCCATTTCATCATTTCTCTCTCCTCTCTCATACTTTTTGTTAGAATTTCGGCAACGGTGTTGCCAAAATTTGCTTCTTTCCTCATTTCGTCAAATAATTTTCAACCATTTCGATATCATAAATAAACTTACTTTTTTGCAATATTCAACCAAAGACTCGCTAAATGAAGCTGGTTGATGCAGTAGTAGTCCCTAGCTTGAGTTAATACTAATACTAGAAATACTTCCATAAATCTATTAAAACTTTAAAAGGGATGGAGGAATGAGTTAAATGTGGTTATATGCTCAATCGCTTGCATGCATGCCCAGCTTCTCTATGCATGAAAAATAAGCTCAAATTGAAATTTATTATTTTTTCGAAAAATTTGAAATTTATTAACCACATTTATAACATTAACAAAAATAAGGTCCAGATCTCATTCAGATACGCTTAAATGATATAAATCCCTCGAGCACAATCGTTTTCAATATGTTTCTCATTTATTGGGATGCAAAATTTTAAAATTTTATTATTTTATCAAAAGACATTATTTATTTTCCTTTTTATTTTATTTTATTTTTAAATTGAAATCACGTAGATGATAGATGGAATGGCAAGAGGGGGACCGAGTTTGTTCATAGGGGCCCCATGCCTATCTCCTCTCCAGTGGTTCAAATATTTGGATTATAGGTATTTTACCATGCCTAACAAGGTGGTTCTACTTAGAGGTGTTCACCAAACCAAATAAACCGCACAAACTGCATAAAACACACCAAAATCGCCCACAAAATGGCATAACCGCACCGCACCGCACCGTACCCTCTCTATATATTAATATATTTAATTATTTTTAATATTAAATATATTATTAGTAGTTTAATAACTCTAGTTTTCAAAAAAAAAATAATTTAATAATCCTAGCAAGTGTTGATTAGATAGCCAGTCCAAAATAAAGAAAAACTAGCTCAATAGTTTAAAATTTGGACCAAAACAAAGGGAAAAAGTAGTTTTGAGCTAGGCAAAAAAAGCCCGAAATTTGAAAAATATACCAACTTCAAATCATTCAAACCACATCTTATACACTACACCGCACATGTGACCGCAAAAATGAGGTGTGGTGTGATTATGGTTTTGGCTAAATTTTAAACCTCACCGTATCACACCGCACCGTACATGTGACCACAAAAATAAGGTACAGTATAATTATGGTTTTAGCTAAACCGCACCACAAAGTGTGGTGCTAAAAATGGCCCAAAACCACACCACACCACACCACATCGCGAAAACCTCTAGTTCTACTATTAATGAAACAAAGTTGAGAGAGAAAGGAGAGAGATTGCGATGAAAGTGCTAAGTGGGAGAGAGAGGTTTTTAAAATAAATAAATTTAAATTATGTATAAAAATTTTAAAATTAAATAATATTTTTAGTCTAATGTGAGACCCTATATTTATTTTATTTTCAAATATCACATGTCTTATATATAAATAAAAATAAGAGGGAATTGAAGGGTTCAAGGTGATGAATCTGATGATAAAAAACAATCATCCAAAATGATTATTTGTAATATATCTAACATCACTCAATATTGTATTCTTTGGACAAAAACAAAAAAGCAAAGAAGAAAAAGTCAAAAAAAAAAAAGTTCAATATATGAATGTTGGATGGGCAATTGTGTCTACAACCCCTCTTTTTCTCTCTAGTTTTCTCTCCGATTTGGGGAGAAAACATTTGGTGGGCCAAAGGAGAAAACACCTAGGCCAGCCTCACCAAATTTTACATCATTTTTATTCTCAAACCAAACACCAAGAAAAAACCATTTTCTCTCCTAAGGGTGTAAAAAAAATTGATAAACGGAATAAACCAACTGAAACCACTTGAACTAAGTCCAAAATTTCGGTCCAGTTTTGGTACGTTTCAGTTTTAGTTTCAATGTCCTACACAAATACACTGACCCGACCAAAACCAAACCGAAATATATTGAATATTAAAATATACAAGTTGTATCAAGATAGTTCTTGGTAGCAAAGTGGTAAGGACATGTGTGTTCACTCCTTTTAACCCAGGTTCAACCCATAGTAAAAGCATTTTTATTTTCTCTCCTTATTATAACAAAACTACGTTGTTTAAGGCTTGTTTAATAACCATACGAACCTTGTTTTTTATCTCTTCTCTCTCACTTCAGCAGTAGTCGTTCTCCCCCTCTTGCTCTAAACGTTCTCCTTCTCCGTTTCTCTCTCTCCCTCTATCACAACCCAGCTTTGACCCATAGTAATTTTTTTTTCTCTCCTTATTATAAAAAAACTACATTGTTTGAGCTTTGTTTTATAACCATACTAACCCTATTTTTTATCTCTACTCTATCACTTCAGCAGCAACCATGTAAAAGCATTTTTATTTTCTCTCCTTATTATAACAAAATTACAGTGTTTTAGGTTTGTTTTATAACCGTATTAACCCTATTTTTTTTCTCTACTCTCTCACTTCAGCAACAGCTATTCTCCCCCTCTCACTCTAGACGTTCTCCTTCTCTATTTCTCTCTCTGTATCACAACCCAGGTTCAACCCAGAGTAAAAGAATTTTTATTTTTCTCACCTTATTATAAAAAAAACTGCGTCGTTTTAGATCTGTTTAATAACCCAATTTTTTAATCTCTACTCTCTCACTTCAATAGCAACCGTTTCCCCCCCTCTCTCTCTCTCTCTCTCTCTCTCTCTCTCTCTCTCTCTCTCTCTCTCTCTCTCTCTCTCTCTCTCTCTCTTTCTCTCTCGTTTCTACCTTACCTTTCTCCAACTCCCTCCTCTACCTTACCTTTCTCCAACTCCCTCCTCATCACCTTTCTCTCTTATTTTAGCATGTTCTTTGAATATATATACATTTTTTTTTTTTTTGCTTGGTGCTTGGTGTTTGAGTGCTGAGGAAAAAGAGTGGGAAAACAAAGGGAAATAGGCTTTTTCTTATTCTGGTATGTTCTTTGAATGTATACATGATTTTGAGTTTTTTTTTTTTTTTTTTTTTTTTGCTTGGTATTTGGGTGCTAAGAAATTGTGGGAAAGCAAAGGGAAATAGGTTTATTTTTTCTTTGATCTATTTGCTTTCTAAGAAATTGGAAGAAATCGAAAGCCGACCGAACCGAATCGATTGAAATCCAATTAGTTCAGTGTCAGTGTGTTGGATAAAAATTTGGTTTTGTATCTCATACAAAACACATAGCGAAAGCAACAAATAAGGAACTATTTCATTCATGATTGACAACATACACTATGTAAATTTCAGAATTTAAGAACAAGATAGTGTACCTTGGTATGGAGAAATTCAAAACAAAGATCAGAAGCACTTGGGAACACTTTTAATCTCCACTCCAATTCCACTTTACGTCCAAAATGTGTAGTCTCTCAATCAGTTTGCAAAGAGAGAATGAAAGTGTGTCTCACACTCTCTCTTTTTCTTTTTCTCTACGCTTCTTATAAAAAAAAATTGTATGTTTCTCCCTTTATAACTAACTGATTATCTAATTGAGCTTGTCTATTGGGCCTTTCCAATTGAGCTTTAGTGTGTGGCTTGGAGTGGGACCAAAAGGGACCAATAAGACACTAGCTCCAATGAGCCTTGGGCTTTTCCGTCAGCTCTTGACAAGTCCAAAGTTACCATTAATTATATTTAATACCACTATATAAATATAATTTCACTCTAGGTCTCATTAATAAATTATATCCCAAGACTTTATTATACATGTAACCCCTTCATAAAATATTCGTAGTAATATAAAGTCATAAACGTAGACTGCCACTTTGTAAATTATTACATCTTATCCTTGAGTACCCGGTTTAATCCTTTAAATTATTCATCATATATTTATGAAATCTTTTTTCATAAATATATATACTTTAGTAATTTCTTACTAAAGTGATTAGGCCTAACACTCTGAATAACCAAACCCATTAAATTTATCTCAATGGAATATTTTATATCTTCGTTAAGAGATTATGAATTCCATCTTGAAAATATATGTTCCATCAACATTAAATGTGGCTACCCAACATACTGAGATTTTGACTGTTACTTTAGATCTCACTCCTGATATACCAAAGTAACATGCACGTCATAATCAGGTCCATTATTCTCTCAGAATTAAGAGTTCATGCAAATAAAAGTTGTGAAATTTATTATTCATTTGACAGTCGTTAGAAGAATAATAAATCTCACAGCAGTCCAGTTCAATATGTCTTAACTCTTAAAACATATCAACATATCAACTAGAAGTCTCCACTTTCATGATCAAGACAAATCATCTTAGTTGATACATTATAGTCTTCGCAGATGAAATGCCCAATTTCATCAACGACTACAAACTATAAATTCTGAGTTTACAAAGAACTTGCGATTTATATCTTCTGTGACTTTTCATATAAATCACATATTATGCATCTCATGAACTATATGATAATGTCCCTATATTCATGTTACCATTATTTTAGATAAAAATAAAACAAGTTTATTAAACACAATATTAAGTCATACATAATATCGTACACAGCATCATACAATAGGATTTAAAGGCACATATCCTAACACAGTGTTCCTCCCCTACGATTTGGTGCCGGTACCTAATTTGGTAAAACCAAAAATTTTGGTTCAATGGAAAAATTGCACTTCAAACCAACCGAAACTGACCGATTACACCCCTATTTTCTCTCATTTTTTTCCATCCTCCCTAAAATCTATGTACCCAACCAAACATACCCTAAAGGTAATAGTTATGGCAGGCAAGCATTAAAAAAAAAATACATATAAGGATATTCAATGCTTAGATAACAGAGTGAGTTCCAATTAGATCAACTCATAAAGTCTCTTGTCGTTGAATAAAAAATATAAGATTCTTCATTGAAAGTAGACGTCATAAGTTGAAATTATCTCTTAAAAAATGTTTAAATAATGAAAGGAACTGAACAAACACAATAGATAGAGACACAAAGAAGAGAGTTATCACTTATTTATGTCGATGGATTTATAAAATATAGGATAAATTAAAATTTAAAAAAGAAACAAAAACAACAACAGAAAGAGCAAGAAGACAAGTCAAATTTGACATGGCACAACAAAAAGTCGGCTTAATTAAATGCTAAGCCTCCAATTTTTAGTATAGCATAAATAGATATAGATATAGATTATGTCAAGAGCCTTGTAGCTCGATTGGCTAGCACCTCCTGGTGTTTTCAACTAGACATTATCTAGAGTTCTAATTATCAAAAGATATAGATTATGCCATCAAGAAAAAAGATATAAATTATGTATACTCTTAATCAAATATATCTCAAAAACATTAATAATAGTATAAATGAAATAATTTGGAATAATGAGCTCCAATTAGCTCAATTGTTAAAATCTCCAGTCACTCAAATAAGATATCTAGAATTCAAATTAAAACTGTCCTACGCCAAAAATCAATAAATGTCTTAACTTAATAATAAGAGCAACCATCATAGGAATATAGGATTCAACCGGTGCCTTAGTCTCACAATAAGAACAATCATCATGAAGTCGACACTAGGTTTAAATTCTACTTATTTATTGAGAAAAAATCATCTGAAATAAATTATGAAATTCTAAGTAATTTTATTTTAAAAAATTTATAATTGAGATTGAATTGAAACAATGTTGTATTTTTTAAAATAAAAATAAAAATTGTTTTGATAGGTACATAGTCGATAAGAGAGAAGTGGAAATTGAACCACAAATATAAGCTATCGTTTGAACCCCAATCTCTGGAGTTTCACTTAAATTAAAGTTTGTTATATTATCACCTTTTTTTTTTTAGAGATGTGATATATTATGATTATTATCACTTAATTGGGTGATCCAATGAGGCAGAATATTGCCAAACCAATCCCAGTGGCCCATTATGGGCTGAAACGATTTAATTTTGAGAAGTATTATTCCAATCCCAATTAGGACTAGCGGCTTAGGTTTACCTCTGAATCCTCCTTTCCCTTTTATAAACAAACTAGTAGTGTATCCAAGAGTTAGACTCTTTTAAATATACACCACTGTCAGTTTCTTTAAGACATTTTCCTCTCTCCCCCTGTGTATTAAAAATACTTAGAGGACGTTTGGTATTGTTATTTAAATAATAGTTTTCAGTATTTAAATAACATTACATGTATTTTCTCACATTTTTTCAGCCACACATATTTTCACAAAACAACAACAACATTTATAGAAATCTCTTATCAAATGGATCCTTAGTATATAGTATTCTCGAAAGAAAAAAGAGTGGGTTAATCCCAGATTGGAAAATGAATGCGAGTTAAAGAGATTTAGGGCATGTTTGGTTTAAGGGTGTTTTGAATGATATGATCCAAAACTCATAATTGAGTTATCAAAACACATGGGACCTACACAAAATTTTTTGTTTGGCTTAGCTTTCACCTCTTGTTTCCATCACTCAATTCTCTAATTTTTAAGTTATGAATTATGGAAACTGAAAACACATTTTAGATGTTTTCAGTTTTTAAAACTCAGTTTTCAATAGCATTTTTGTAATTAAATCCAAGGTTGAGCCGCAATGTTTGACTTTGGGTTTTTTTTTTTTTTTTTTTTTTTGAAACAAGCCCAGCCGCATTCCCAGCTGCATATCTTGACTTTTTTTTTCTCAAACAAACTAACGCAAAACTAAGTTAAGGTGCCAAACAAGGGGGTTTGGAAAATTGAGGTATTTTAAGTGATGAGTGATAAGTGATGATTAGGTTTTGAAACCCGGACCGTTCATTGAACCATAAAAGAAAGAGGTTCAAGGTTCTTGAGGTCGAACCATGATGATATCATAATTAATTTAATAATTAATTAAAGCCTAAATATAGATATTAAATTTATAAAACTAGTAAAATTGACTAATATATCTATATATGTGAGGAAAATTTAATGATTTTCAAGCATATATTTAATAATTAAATAAGAAAGTTAATAAAATAAAATAATAACCATGAAAACATTAAAATTTATAATTAATTTTTGAAGCAAAGTTGAATATCTATGAAGGATTTTAATTATAATTTTTTTTATTCCTTGTAAGAGATGGATAATTTAATTAAGTAGAATAAAATTGTGTTAAGTTGTTTTTATTATAAAAAAAAATTGCTAAGGGGTTGGACCGCACAGTTCTTGACCAGTTCGTACAGTCCAACGCCGGTTTTAAGGGTTCACGAAATTAACTAAAAATACGGTTCTTTATGCTTAAAAAACCAATTTTCATCCCGGTTCCTGGTTTTCACAGTCCGACCTCCCGGTACGATCCGATTCTGAAAACAGTAAATTGAGTGATGAAAATTGAGTGATTATAAAATTTAAATCAAACGGGCCCTTAAAATCTGTGTTGTGTATCCAAGAGTTAGACCTTTTTGAATATACACCATTGTCATTTTCTTTAATACCTTCTCCCCTTCTCTGTGTCAAATTCAAACTAAAGCTCTACTCTCGTCTACACTGATATTGCCATGAATTTGATGCTATGCTCATGGAAACGCACATGGAGGAGGATCAAAGAGTTACCTGCGGACCTGTTACCATGTTCTCTTCCTCGCAAAGAACTCAAATCCTTACATTCGCTCTCTGATCAAGATTGAACCCAAAACCATATTCATTTCCTCACTCATTCCAGTACTGGTTGAAGCCTCGTGTAATGACTATGTAGTAAATCCAATTACTAGGCAACTCATATTCGATTCATATAAGGGTGAGGGTTGGGATGGCGGTTTATATGCCGTTATGAAAATCATGACCAGCTCAGTTATAGGGTGGTGCTAATTCGGGATTCAAAAGCAAGTTAAAGAAAGTTGAGTTGGACATATTTATATCAGAAACCAGTGAATGGAAGAAGTCAGTGGTGGTGTTTTGTCCGGGTAAATTTCATTGTCGTGGTGTTTCCTATAAGAATTTGCTTTTCTGGTGGGATAGTAAGCATGGCCGCCATATTGGGTTTGATCCATACAACAATGCTCGTTATCGTTTCTTTGAGCACCCTGAAAAGTTGGTGTGTGTCGCGGTTGCTTGAGGTATGTCAGATTTTTAAGAATCCAGAAAGGATTTTACGTCTTTGGGAGCTCATCAAGGACTATGATGATGATGAGGGAGTCAAATGGTGCTTGGAGCATGAGGTTCATTTTGACAAGATGGTTTCAGAAAAATATTCTCACCTCAAACAATACATAGGCAGACCACATCCTCCAAAGCTATCACTGACTCACTAGCCTTTCATCCAAACGATGGGGATATCATCTATTTGATGATTAGATAGGGGGGGGGTATCATGTATTTATCTGCAAACAATATCAAATGGTTATATCATGTAACATGCGGAGAAAAACACTAGGAATGATCTTTCATGAAGAATTCAGAAGAAGCATTTCTCACCCAGCTGATGATGTTTTCACTTTGGTTCTCCCACGGTGGCCTACTCGTATACCGATACCATCTAATTATCATTCTACTTGCTTGCATCTTCCCCTTTTGATTTGTGATATGCCTACATTCATTTTATTGGTATTGAGTCTATTGACATTGATAAAAGTATTATCAAATTTTATGGTTAATTTGTCTATCAATTGTTCTTTTTTTACCTTCAATGATAGACATCGGTAATCACAAAACATGACGACTTTTCTCTTTCAATAAATAAACACAACAACAACAACTAACCATAAGCAGCTTTGATAACCCTAAACATTGGACATGGAATTAATGTATCCTGCCCCCAATAGCATACTTCTCTCTTTCATTTAAAATTGAGAAAACAAAGTAACTAAACAAGTATTAGCCCATTTATTTTCATATGCTACTGAGCTTTTTGCCAACTATGTCACTGCGTAGGTTGAGCCTTCGGCCCATGTTCTCATTGTAACATGTGTTGGACTTCAAGGCCCACAAATATAAGTGGGCTCGCCACTAAAGAAGTGCTCCTGGAAGCACACAATCAACTCATAGAAAATTGATTGACAACTCAACAACTTCTCATTCCAATGTATATACGTCTTCTTAAATAGTTTCAATTACACACACTCAAAGCCATGAGTTCTCTTGTAAATACAGTTGCGTGTACTGAGCCAAAATGGCCATATACCACTGTTTAAGAAAATATGTATGGATCTACTACTATTTACAAAATATTTAGCAATCTACTATTTTTTTAAAACTCGATTTCCACAAACAATGATGGATTGTAAAATATTTTAATAAAAAAATGGTATTTGGCCATTTCCGCCTTGTACCATCTGTACTTAACTGTGTGCACAAGTAATTATCCTATTTTCCTTACTAATCTATGTGAAAAAAAACTCTTTCCAGACAAGAGGAAAATCACTTTGTAAAGCATGCAAATCCCCAAATTCTTCATTTTAAGTTATTTAAGTCTAGAACTTTCCAGCACAAAGTACAAGATTTCATCACTTCGTGAAACAACGACTCAGCTCCTTTTCCTCACCAAAGCTTCTGGAGAACAGAACAAAGCTCCAATCGCCTCACTGTAATGCAGCAGCACATCTTCCTCTCCACTAAAGTTGCTGAAGAGATTGGAATGCATTTCATGAGGTTTTCACCTTTGTACTCCCATGGTGGCCAACTCCCCATACCTTCTCTCTTATAGAATGTCAACTAATGTGCTCCCATGGTGGCCAACTCCAGTACCTTCTCCCTTAAAGAACGTCAACTAATTTATCATCCTGCTCGCTTGCATTTCCCTTTTCTGACTTGTGTTTTACTATCTGCCCACATCTATTTTATTCGTATTGTTAATGATAAACCATAATCAAATTTAATGATCACTTATAAACTTTTTATCTATACATTATTAAGTTTGTATCTTAAGTATTACCATCAGCATTGATTATCACCTTCTAGTTTTACATTCCCCGATAAACATCAGTAATCAGACTACAACTATCTTTCAAGTTCCAAACTTGTGTATAAACTTTTCCCTTTGATAAATCTTAACATTGCGCATAAAATGTATCCTACCCCCAGCAGATACTATTTCTGCTTTCATGTTATTTATATAATGTTTAGGGTATAAGACAAATAGACCTGCCTCTAATTGATACTTCACTTCTTTACTTGAAACTGTGAAAACAACGTGTCGGTGACAATTAAGTACTAAAGTTTTAAGGGAATAGGAAAGGCGATCGAAGAAAGAAATAAGTGCTAATCAATGAACAATTATGATTTATCAACCTTACATAAATTAGTCTCCAACTGGTTTTCAAACCAAAGTAAAATATCAAATAAGAATGTTCATTAACAAATCTAGTTATATTACAATCACACAGCGTTACAACTCACAAGACAAAATTGAATAACAAGCATAATGAACCATATCAGAATAGGACACAGAAGAAACCTGTTGATTATCCAATAAACAAAATGGAAACACCTAATTTAAATATGGAAACTACTGATGGGGCCTCCTGAGCAACAGCCCCCGTATGCGGCACTCGAACAAAAATCAATGCCTTAAAAATGTATTCCTCTCGCATGCTCACAAGAGCTAAGCTTCATGGGCCATAAACGTGCAACATCCGACCAAAGAGCAAGCAACAAGACACCAGCACTTTAAAATGAAGAATTTCTATTTAATCGGATGGATAAGTTCCTTTAGTCTTCTTTTGCAGGACTGGAGTATTCAGACGAAATTACTTCAGATGAAGCACTAGATGACATACTACTGCTGGCACTTACTCCATTCCTAAAGCTTCTTGATTCCAGTGCAGGGTTTCTCTGTTGATCATTAGTTGCAGGGTTTCTATTGGGATCATTAGTCATAGGATTTTGCCCCTCCTCTGCTAATCTTTTAAGAAGATTCATGACAGTGGGAAGGAACTTGGAGGACAAGGAAATAAGCCCAGGAAGCTGTCAAATTACACAGTTATAAGCTTCATTAGAAATTTTTCAAAAACAAAAAACAGAAAATAAATAATTAAAAACACTAAAGGGTTTTTTTTTTTTTTTGCCACAATTATTATTCAAAAGGGATTTGTTGTCATAATGGGAGGAGCAGAACTTT
This sequence comes from Castanopsis chinensis, assembly GCA_032878915.1. NCBI lineage: Eukaryota > Viridiplantae > Streptophyta > Magnoliopsida > Fagales > Fagaceae > Castanopsis > Castanopsis chinensis. The sequence goes on along the minus strand of JAVQMG010000083.1, from coordinate 8,160,962 downwards.
AAAGCTACTTAATTGGTATTTTATGGTTCTCACTTATTGGCGTTTCTTGTACACAACCCATGAATTAGGTTCAGCCCCCTTTTTTTGGAAAAATTATCATAAAGCAGGCCCCCTCACAGCAAGTGGGTCCAACACACCCATGAGACCACAGGCTGAGAGAAAACCACAGCATAAAATGGGTCCATGAGAAACTACCTATCTGTTGGGGCTCTTCTTAATGAATTGTCTTTCTGAAGAATAGTTTAAGATATATATCAACTGCATGAGCCTATAGTTTTGATAAATAAGTTACTGCTTGGCCTAAACAGCATGCATTCTTAATCTCTCAATAATCCCTATTAAAGATAAAATATACAAGCAGGAATCAATTTCAAAGATAACTTCCAAGAAACAGTTTTTCTAAACCATAATCTACAACTTTACGAAAAGAAAAAATAAAATGACAATAATACGTCTGCTATTTACGGAACTCATTGTGAAGAATTTCAACCATATGGATTAGCGTCTTTCAGATTTGAACTTTAATTCAAGAGCCTATTGTTATATAGCGATTAAGTAGTTGAAAAAGGAAAAAGTCTCAAAGTTCAGTTTTCAGGTGCACTTTCAAACAGTCAACCAGTTGTAGAATTTCTTAAAATCTATCTTCCAAATTAATCATCAATTGACAATCAACTAATGGGGTTTAAACAATCACAATTGAATTTAATACTCACAGCGCCATTGCGAAATTCACCCGAAATGTCCAGCTGCACCCACAAGGCTTTGAATAGTAAAAAACCAACAAAGATGACACACAAATACAAAGGATTTCTGCAATAAAGACATACCAAATTAAGTTAAACCATTATACATCAGGGGTATATACATGTACCTCAACAAAATCAAATTTCACAATACATGAAAAACATGTACCTTAGAAGTGTCATAAATTCATTGAATCCCAAGATTACCATGGCAGCAATGGCCCATGGTGGTGGCAACCAGTTGTTATTACGCTTGTTGGCTTCCTGAAAAATCATATAAGAGTGAAAGCAGTTAGTAAATTATTTCCTAGTAAAATGACAATGATAAAGATAGTCTTCTGATATGCATTTGTGTACATCTTCAACTATAATAAACACAGATGAGAATAAAAGAAATTGAAAATCAAGATACTGAATAATGCACCCTGAGAGAAATGCTGCAGGTAGTCATATTGTGAAGAGATTTTATTAGGCATACAATACTTCTATTTGCTTATAGAATAATATAAAATTAAAAAATTTATATCAAAAATGAGAGATTAACAACCTACAAGGATTTTTTTTTTTAACAGGACTATTTTTATAATATTTATCACTTCCTTTCTTCTAATATTATTATATTACACAGGCTTCCCACCAGCAAATTTTAAAACCAATCAAACTAGAAAATTATGGCAGAATGAAATCCAGTATTCAGCAATTCTGGTTTTCATCCTTTTAAGAGAATCAATATTTAAAATGAAATGAATCATCTAAATCATTAATATGCAATATATCATGCCTGTGCAGCAATGGCCTGAGATACAGTATATTCCGTCTCTGACTTGAATTGTCTCCACAAAGATTTGCACTGGACAGGTGAAATCAATGTCTTCTTTGGTGAAACCTGCATGGAAGAAACCAACCACATTAACTAAATGGAGCTTAAGAGCAAAACAATGATACAAAACACTAAAACCATGCAAGAGAGACACACGGAATTGAATCATAATTGAGCATCGAGTCCACTATGGAAGCTTGCTCACCTACATAAATCAATTTCTGAAATCAAGACTATATTTGTATATATAGTAACAAATTTCTTGTTCTTTTTTTACTTTTTCCTTTTTGTTTCTGATAAGCAAACATGTATATGTCATATACTCAAGTTGAACTAAAAGCCTAAATCCCAATTAAATTTGAGTGGGCTCTTTGGATTATTGTCAACTAATCAGAATAAGCATGATGTACTTTTTGCCACCATAATATCCTATTCAAAATTAACGTGTCATATCACATACATATCCAAATTTTTCCTTAAGACTAACCCACTTGCCAAATTGGACCTGTTGACAGATTTTGTCAGAGCTAAAAGGACCAGATCTTGAACAGTAAATAAGGGTCCAAACATTATGCCAAAAAAACTTTTCTACAGAGAACCCTGTTGTTTCATTTTACATCTGTTTTATTATATTGAGATTTGAGAATAAAACTTTTAGCATAAAATTATGAACTCCAGAAGAAAGAACTTCGGTTAAACAAAAGTCACCTCTTCCCAAGTGCTTGAGGCCAGTGGATCAAATGATGTAATGCTCCTATCTTTAACAGCACCATTCGCGGATTCCACCAAAGCAACAGATAGTGTACCCTCAATGTTATCACTATGATCATCATCCAAACGGGTCACAGCCATAACAGCCAGAAGCTTTAAGGACTGGACAAATTAATAGGAATAGTTAACAGACATGCAATACACAGTTAATTATTAACAGAAAATATTTATATAAACTGTGGCATACTGCAGAGCGAGCAGTTATGGTGATTGCTCGAATGTCTTCCTTCCCAGTCCAAACCCGCGGCATTGAATCGGAATCATGACTAAACAACGTTGTAAACCTGTTTGCAACTTAAAGTTAATCCCAACAAGAGGAATCTGGAAAAAGATGAAATAATTAGAATCAGATATTGCAAAGAGTTGCTACCTGTCCTTCATGCGGATCAGGACCCTTCCTGCTTCTTCTCTTGCTTTTGCTTCAACCACTCCTCTTGCATAGTCCTTTGTACTTGCCAGCATTTTATCCTTTGTTTGTTCGTCCAAGTTAAAACCAGAAAGCGCATCAGAGAGCCCAGAAACAGCAGTTTCAGTCTCACGCCTAAGAAGTTTCCTTATAGCCGGCCAGGTCTCATTACTAGCTCCATCTAATAGAGCTTCCACAGGTCCTGATAATGCCTCTTTAAGCTTTGCCTGCAAATTTGTTATAATCATCAGCAAGGTTATCATAAACTGCTCATTCTGCCAACTTTAAATATCTAGGCACTAAAGAAAGGAAACAATTTTCCATATATTAAGAAATCCATAACCATATGAGGTAGAGTTATAAAGCACAAAGGGCACAACAAGATTTTGTAGAGACAACAGGCTCTAAAAAGAAAACCGCGATGGTTAATCTGATATATCAAATGTAACAAGATATCTCATGATATTAAAAAAGTTAATAGAAAAATCAGATCAATTTCCATCGCGGGTTTTTAAGCCAATTTCCACAGATTTTGTTTAAATTTTCAAGGTTATAAAATTGATGGTTTAAGGATATATGTAAAGCCAATTTCCATAGTTTTTAATAATTATGGATATTACTAGTTAGCTGTTAATTGGCAACCAAAAAAAAATTTATTATTTTCAAATTGATAAGTATACAAATCATACAAAAATGCATACTTCTTTTGTCAGCCATGACAGACATGATCACATCAGACTTGCATAATTCTTTCTTCAGAGGATTTTTCTTTTTTCTTTTTTTCCTTTCTTTCTATCTATTTTATGGTAAAAAAAAAAAATTAATTATGGTGATTTTTTTTTAATTTCATAATTTAATAATTGGGAGAGAGGGGATTAAAACCCTGAATGTGTCCTTTAGAAACACCAAGAGGTGCCAACCAAACTATATTAAGTATAGTTCCCATCAGATGTTGAAGTTACCAAACCTTTTGAATCTTAACATTGTCACTATGCTTGAATAAAATCAGTTGAGAATCAAAAAGGCTACAGATTATTATACCTCATACAAAGAAGTAAGTTCAGAAAGTTTGGCAGCACGGACAGAATCAATATGTGCATCTATATCACGTCGAAGTTTATCCCTCACTTTAGATGTGTCCCAGTTTGCTTGTTCAATAACAGCATCTGCAAGGCTACTGCGTCAATATAATCATCACACTCAAGTGCCACACCACTGAAACCTATCCCCAAAACCAAAAGCATACGACTAAAACACTATACCTCTCAAACCTATTCAGACTATTTCAAGTTTTATTACTTTCATAAAATTTATTCATATAAATGAGATCCAAAACCCCTTTTTAGTCTAAAAGACAATTATAATTAATCCGTTATCAACTTGTTTTGTCATCAATAGTTTCCTGTTTAAAAAATCTTTTTCTCCATTGATTTCAATTCACTTTGGCTAACAAAATGGCAGTTTCAAGTTTAACACACCTGCACATCCTTCATCAAATAGAGCCATACAAAACTGTGCGCAGTTACAAGAGGCCAGAGAAAATGCTTCCCCTCCATTCAGAGCTTTATCAAATACTTGCTTGAATTTTTCTAAAGTTTCAGAACGAATGTGTCCCAGCAGGGATTGGAATGCCGGTTGGATAAGCTAACAAATCAGAAAAAACAACATAATTGAATCATTAAATGAGTAGACACTGAATCACAGTTTTTATTGTCCAAAAGATAATAACTAAGAATAGTTGAAAACCTTCTGAGCTTAATCAAAAGAAATCATTATAACAGCAACTTCAATGTTTAAGAAGACCAAGAAGCTCCTTTTAAAGCTTTCCCCTATAAAGATATGTGCAATAGAGTTTTTTTATTTCAAAAACTTATTCTCAATTTCATAAACATGCAATTATTGGTGACCAGCTTGTGAACATAGAATAGAGAAATTATCAGATCCTATAAAACCTATCAAAAGAATTACAGAGCTCATTTTCAGATACTGCTAAAGAACCAACATCCTAAATTCTCAGTTTCATATTGTACTCCAGTCATGTAAATTACATGACTGTACGAAACCTTAATCAATGGGTTCGGCAACATGAATGACAAAAACAGGGGGAGAAACTACCAAATTGCATGCAGAGATGAATTACCTGCAACAATTTCTCCTCAAACTGCCTCCGCTTTGCAGATCGGACACCTTCATCAAAATAGGTAGCTTCTGCATCATACCTAGAAAGACAGAAAAACAGTAAGTTTTCAGTACTGAGGAAATTCATCATGAACATTATTTCTACAAACATGAGAAGAGGGAGGAGGGAGATGATTATAAATGATATCATCCACACTAAAGCTTATTGCTAAAGTTGACATGAAAAGGTATAGAAACCATACATGGTGGCATTAGGCACTAATAACCAACAAGGCAAACAAAGCCATCAGGCCAAATAGAAACAATTCACAATCCCAAAAAGGCCAATGGGAAACAATAACTACAATACTACCCACCCTTCAAAAGATCCTCCTAACAAGCTTCTAATCCTCATCACAAGAGGTGTACAATTGAGTATTAATATACATCAACTATGCATACATCTAGTTCATTGGTCGTTATCTAGGTCCTAGACCTACTCAAATCTGCCAATTGTTTACATGCACAAGCAGTGACCAGGAAGCATATCCATCTTATGATTCATATTTCCTTGGCTATGTAGCATATGCTGCTAAACCAATTAAAAATTACATGAAACATACTTACTCTGATAAAGACGCATCAAGAATTGAACTGAGCTTTTTCCCAAATCCAGAAACAAGACCGGACTGCACAGCCTCTTCCAAATGACACCAATCCTGTGGTCATTTGTTGCAATTTGGATGTTGGTTGTCATTATCTTGGCAAAAATTATGGAATTTAAAAATATAAAAAATATAAATAAATAAAAGGAAACAAAAAGCCTAGATTATATCAACTGCAGGTACCTCATTTGAAGCAAAAGAGGCATACTTTTCATTGGCGATTTCTTCACAGCGTACAGTAGCCACCATGACCTACAAATGGATGGATCTTGCATGACATAAACAACAACGTAATATGCATATGCTACATATGGCATCTGGTTAACAATATTACCTTGTGAGCGGGAAGGTCAAGGTCCTTGTTCTCCTTGATAACTTTCCAAATTTGCTGTGCACTAAAGGAAAAACCCGAAGCAGGAACTACTCCCCGTCGATCTCCCGCAAGCCCCCCAGGGGTAATAGAATGAAAGAATCGTTGCCTCAAGCTAGCAACCTACTTTTTTTAACAATAAGTCAATAACTAATACAAAAACACACACAAACATATGTCAGATAAGTTCGCCAAGCCAAAAGGCCCAACTCTGCTTCAAACTGAAACCCAGATTCTAAGTAATGTAATGGGCAAAGAAATGTATACAATTAAAATTATTAATTAAAATAACAGCATGCTGGGAGAATTTATAACTAAAGTCATTTAAATTCAACATCTAACCTAGCCCATTACTTAAAGCAATGCTATTCTAAGGTGCCTAATAAATTCAATAAGGTAAACTTTGAAAGCAATGAATAATGATAAAATAAGGGCAAAAATGAGCAAGATAAGAAAAATTCATCAGCATGGTGTTACTCATAACTTTCTAATCAGATCATTGCAAGAAATCTGCAATTCCTTCTTTATTTCGTTACAAACAATTTAAGAAAATAACCCAAAAAATGGACTCATTTCAACCGTTATGAATAAACATAACAGAATAATATCATTCCAGGGCAGTCCAATAAGAGGGATAAGAAGCATTTATGTGTACCTGCTCTTTAAATTGCTCTTCTTTTTCTTCATAACTAGAGAGAGCAACAACGTCAACCTGACCATTTAATCATTAACAATAAAACCATAAACGTATGATAACTACTCCCAGCATAAGGTATGAGGACATGTCTAAGCTAATCTTGCAAAAAAGCATGGCATCTTACATTAAAAAATTCGCTTAATGGAGTTTCCTTGTGTGCATGGGGCTTAGGAACAGCGTCCCAAATCTGAAATTAAATAGAATTAAAGAAAATATCAATAATCAACAAAGATCAACCAAATAAGAAAAGCTAAAAACAAAATCCCTTACCTTCTGAATATCTTCTCTTAGAACAGGTTCTAAATTTTCTAGTGGAGTCTACAAACAAACAAGGTTTAACACAATTAGAAATTTTTCTCAACTCAGAAAGGAATAATAGATCAATAAAGAGAGGAACACACCCTTGTTTTATCACGTATGACAAACATCAAAGTCGTTTTGCGTGGACTAAACAATCGCATCATGACCTGCATGCATATGCCAGCATAAAGTTGACTTAATAAAACCTTCCAGAAGCGAATAATCACTAATATATCACAGGAACATGGACATACCTGGAACACAGTCTTTAGAAGAGGCTTATTTGCAGCTTGCTCACGGCCAATGTCATGACACCACCTAGATAAAAGGCTCAAGAAGATTAACTTCACAATCTAGAAGAAGTAACAATGCAAGACTATAAAAAACAATAATAAAATAAATGTATAAATTTTAAGAGAGTAGAACTTACTAGACAAGGATACTTGTAAATTTCTCTAGTTTTACAGAAAACTTACATGTTTATTAGCACTATATCAGAAACAGCGAGAGCAAAAAGGGCACTCTGCTTCTCAAATGCAGTATCATCCTGAAACGAAGATAAAGCCCATTAAAACAGACAGCAAGATGCTGATATCCATATCACTATGTATAACTACATCCATAAAGAGTCATGACATATGAAATTAACATGTAACTAGAATTTCACCATTCTGACTTTGGGGGGAAAAAAATCATTTGTCACGATGATGTCAATAATTAAATGGCTTGTTCTCATTTCTCTAGTCCCAAATGAAGATTGTACATAACAGCTTAATGAACCTGGATTGAATCTTACAATTGACTTATAATTAACAAAACAAAGGATTTATTTTTGATCAGTAACAAAACAAAGGATTTATTATATTTTAATAAAATTTAAACAATCAAAAAAAATTTCTAATATAATCTTGACAAATTAAGGGCATCATTGCCAACTTGTAATGCAAAAGTTTTTCTCTTTATAGTATGTTATTAATTCCGTTCCGAACCCCATTTCGGTTTGTCTAGAGAAATGGAATATTTCGGTACCGGCCTTTTGGCGTACCATTTCAGGGTGTTTTGGGACTCCAAAATATATATATATATATATATATATATATATATTCCTAAAAAAAATTGAGAAGGCATATAAAAATAATTAAAAGTACATAGCACATCTTTTAGTTGTACTGACTGTCCTTCAGCCCAGACTTGTTTTTGGTTCAGCCCAAACGTTGTAAAATGTAATTGCTATCCACTAGATGATAACTCCAAAAAGAAAAATAATAGTAATAATAATAATAATAATAATAATAATCCAGCTAGGTTCACGTTCCACATAAAGACAATCTAGACCCTTCCTTAAAAGATTCCATAGAATATGCCATCTACCATTTAAAATCCTAACCGTCCATTATTCAATTAACCTCTCCACATTCTCAGTCCTCTTCACTCAGTTAATTCAGCCGAATTCCCTTCCATCAACACCTCAGTTTTCTTTTGATGTGGGTTTTGTGCCGGCAAAGAGTTTTGAAAGGTGATCAAGAAGAAATAGAAATTATGGTCCAAATGGAAATTAAGAAGAAATGTTTGATGTTAGTGAAGGACGGCAGCTCAGATGGTCAGATATGAAGTTGAAGGTAAAAAAAAATCCCAAAATCCATATCAGCTGAATCTTGAGTTTCGGCTGGTATTTACCGAAATCCTCTGAAATGCCCAAAACACACTGGAATGACCCAGAATTTTGTCTGAGGTGGAACAAGGGGGAATTACCATTCCAATTTGCATTCAGATACGGTATTTTCCGTCCATTCCAGCCGGAACGGAACGGAATTCATAACAATTTTATACTACATGGCATGGGCACTCGAGCAGAATGCAAAAATTACCATTATGGAACTTATGACACTAGTGAATATATGTGCATTACAGGAGCAGTGAAAAGTAGATTGAGAAAATAATAAGACAGAACTGCTTATGAGGATAACAATAAGATTCATTTCGTGATTGGAGCAATTTGAAATGATTAAATTTGCTTAAAAGATATTGGAGGAAAGGCACCTCTCCACGTTCTCTTCCATCTGTACCCTCCAAATCCATGACAAGAGTACAAGGCTCGATACCAGCACATCTTGCCAACCAAATACCCTTAGTTGTTTGGGACCTAAAGACAGCAAATCGAGTCAGTTCATAGATCTCTGCTGAAAAACATGAATACTGCAGTATTAAGAGAATTATGATAACATGCCTTCCTTTAAAAGCATCCATCTCCCTGAAGTTGGTACCGAACAAGTGATTTAGTAGAGTACTCTTCCCTGTTCAGACCACAGAAATTGATGTAAAACTCTTGATTTTTCCATGAGTTAACAACTGACATGAGCAGCAATTGGCAGTTGCAGGGTTTTCCAATAGAAAATAAATTATATTAAATTGCCATTATGGAGAAAAAGGTGAAATCCTAGTATGTAAAAGCAAATGACAAAAGGAGGGTAAACAAAATTCAGTAACAGTTCAGCCAAAATCAGATAAACGAAAATTAATATTTGACATCAGAATGATAGCCATGTCTCAGATTCGCAAGATTAAAGTGAACCCACTTCCACTTAATGTCTCAATCCATATAGCACAAAGTCTCAACTCAAAACCTTGTTCCACGTTGTTCACAAGAACAATATTGTTACAGCTTTAGAAGATTATTAGAAGGGAATCTATTGCATGTAAATCCTTCTCAAAAAAAGCATAACTTTCAAATAAAAATACTTAAGATCAAAGAGCTTATGCGGAAAAATGCATACCACTACTTTGGGGGCCCATGATCGAGACAATGGCATATGATAGTCCACATTCAGCTAATCTTATCTCTTTGATTAATTTATCAATTCCAGTAGCATTGAACACACCATCTCCATCAATGAGTTGAGTGGAACAAGACTCCTCACTATTTGCTGCATAAGAACATAGTTCATATATTGGTGAGAACAAGAAAACAAGTCAAGGCTTCTAAGTATTCAAATTTCTCATATACTTGACTAAGCAAGAAGTAGCATAGAAACCTCAAAATGAATATTTCGCCGTGCATTCTAATGACAAGCACTGCTATGAGAAAATTTCTTTGAAGATTGATGACTATAAGCTGGCAAAACACTTCTCCCTTATTTTTATCAAATTAACAACCATCTTTTTCCAACTTCAATAAGTACAGCATTCTAAACAACCTTACCGTACAAGTCCCTCAATAAGTACAGCATTTACTTAAAGGCTTAAACCATAGCCATCTATCTATCTTCTTGCACCAACTAAATAAGCAAGCCAATAAGAATCACAACATTTTGCACCTAAACCTGTATTTGACTGCTGATAAAACTGAGAGAGAAAAATAAAAATAAAAAATAAAAAATAAAAACCCAACACCCAAATCAAAATCTTTTGCATGTTATGCGGTTCCTCAAGTAAGCCAAATAGATCACATTACCCCCAAGCCTTAAGCACCATAAATTTCTATTTCCACGCCCTAAAAAGCTCCAAAAAACTAAAATTCACGCCCCAATTTATCATCTTTCCTTTTCCTACACTTCCGCAGCAACCAAACAAAAAGCAACCCAATAATCTATTGACGATCCACAAGCAAAAAAAAGTTAATAAAGCTCAAACCCATAAACCTAAAATTCAATTCGACACAAAATCAATCAAAAACTAATTACACCCATTAAATGAAACAAAAACCCCATTAAAAAATTGGACAAACCCAGTTGTAACTTCCACTTTTTCGGTTACATTGGTCATTACAAATAAAAATAAAAATAAAAATAAAATTAGAAAAACCCCAAATTGAAATTCAATTCAATACGATACTAACAAAAAGGGAAAACGTAAAAAGGAAATAATTGTGTAATAAATTAAGTGAATTAGTATAAATCACATGGATCGGAGAAATACCCATCAAAGACTTCGGATTCCGAGCTTCTGAGGAATGTGTGAAATATGTTGGAGATCGACGGTGATTATGCTCGGACAAAAACAAAGAGAGAGAGACCAAGAGAAAAAGAGAGAGAGAGAGAGAGAGAGAGAGAGATCTGAGTTGGAAAGGGTGACTCTGCTGGAATCGTTCCTAATTCCCTACGATGAAAGTAGTAGAACAACGGTGGTTTCTCGTTTCTTTTCTTTTTTTGAAGAATAACGTTGGGTTCTCTTTAATATCTTTTTGGGTAAAAAAATTTCATTAAGTTTATTTTAAATTAAAATTACAAAAATATTAAAAATATAGTAATATAATATAATGTAAATTTCATTAAAATAGCTCGGGTTAGTGTCAATTTTGTCCAAAATATTTCAAAATTGTCCAATTTTTCTAAACTCAACTTGATTTCTAAGACAAAGGAGAGAAATATAACTAACTTGTCTAGCCGTGCTTAGAAACCAAATTGGTTAGTTTGAAATGTTTTAGATTTTACATCAAAAAATAAAATATTTTAGATTTAGTTGGTATTAGCTCAGAACCTATTAAATGGCTAGAGGTATAAAAAAATTTACAATCAAATGATAAACTTGTATTGAAGATATAACTTTCGTATGAACTCATAACTATAGCTAATTCAATTCTTGTGAATAAACTTATGATAAATTTTTTGAAATTTTTATTGCAAAATTATGTAAAAATATTCAAGATTACACAAAATAAATTTGAATGCTAGGTGAGTGAAATATTTTTAAAAACTTCATATTTTTGGTATGAGCTATATTTGAAGTGAAATAAGTCAATCAAAATAAACTCATCCAAACATATATCTCTTGACAAAAATTACTCTTTCAAACACCTATTATAGTCTCTTGTGCTATTCTCGTGTGATAGAAGGTTCAAATTCTTTTTTTAATTTCAAAATAATAAATCAAAACTAATACCGTTTATGTAAGAATATAAAAAATTACTATTATTTATTAGAAAAAAAAGTAAGTGCATTGAATATGATCTATCTAATTAATTAATGAAATACATGCACACATTAATTTAAATAAAATAAATAATTTTTTTTTTTTTGAGAATCAGAAAATTATTCAATGTAATAATGAACAATAATTAAGAAAATTACACGAAAAGATAAATTGAATGCATCCATGAAAAAAAAAAGATACAATTTATTAGGTACAACACCTTTAATTGTCATTGGAAAATTCAACATTATTTGCAATCCATTGGTCAATGTTGTTGTGTGGTAAACTTTAGTTAACTCCATGAGGTACAACACTTTTAAAAAACTGTAACTAAATAATTTTGAAATAAAAATAATAGTTAAGTGCTTAAGGCAAGTGAAAAACAAACAAACACTAAAAAGAATTTAATCAAAATGTTGTTGTTTTATAATATATCAATGAATTTTATAATATATAAAAAAGCACAAATATATGACTTACAATTATACAGTTGATTTTTTATTTGTATTTTACCAATACCTCATTAAATAATAGCATTTCACTCCTCTCACTTTTGAAATATATAGAAAGAAATATGATGGGATGAGTATTCATTATTATTATTATTATTATAATTATTATTATTATCTAGAAACAAACATACACACAAGTGAAAACAAATAGGGTTCTAATACAAGTCACGGTAATTTTTAAGACAAAATAAATCAAATTATACTACACATATATGTTCTTTATTACCACTACTCTCAAACAATATTATAGATAGAAATATTCCATAAAAATTCCTTCCAATCAATTATATTCTATTATCTGTTACCTCTCAAACAAGCTTTTTCTAATTATAGTCTTAAATTCATATTAGAAATTAGTAGTAATTGCTAATAAATTTGTACTAACTATTTGTATAATTACAACAATTCTAATTATAGTCTTAAATTCATATTAGAAATTAGTATAGTAGTTTCTAATAAATTTGTACTAACTATTTGTATAATTACAATAATTAAGGCCAATGTGGGGGACATGTAAAAATGGAACAATGCAAACCCCAAGTTCCAACCTTCCCCCACTGCAATCGAAGATGCCCCTTGTATTAAAATTTGTGTCCATCACAAAATTTATGGTTGATGACGTGGCAGGATTTCATTGGTTAAGACTATGGAGATTGTCTACAATTGACATAAATGTGTACAATGCCCGTGGTTTGGTAAGATTTTAGGCTCTATAGAAAATTGGGGATTTGGGACCCTATTACACCGAACCCCTAGTGGGACCCACTTGCCGCCCATGTATGATTTCTAGGAAAAAAAGTGGACGGTTTGATCGAACGGTGACTGAGTGGGGATACGAACCAATCAATCTCGTTCATAGTGCAGCTTTCGGTCTTTTTAGTTGTAACTTTTTTTTTTTTTTTTTTTTTTTTTGGGAAAACTTTTTAGTTGTAACTTGGGTACTAGTGGATTCCCACATGCAAATTCAAAGCGTCACATAGACCAACATTCCTTTGTAGATCTGCCCATATAATACATATAATGATATATATAACTATTTTTTAAAGCTCCATACAATCCATTTTTCTATACTATAAAAAGGTCTTTAGCAAGCTGTATTTGACCGGATTAAATGTAATTCTATTGATTGGAATCATTTGGTGTAGATTTTTTTTTTTTTTGTTGGTTTATTTGGTTTAGAAAATAAGATATGAAAAAAAATATAGTTTAATTTTTAAAAGTTGTATATAACTGAATAAATCAGATCAAATTAAGTGCAAAATAAACCTACTCAAACAATGTACTAATAAGTAACATGACATGTTCTTAAGTATTAAGATAGTTAACAAAAAGCCTTATAACTCGACTAATTAGCATATTCAAGATTTGATTTCGTTCTCCCCTGTTATAACTATTAAATTATTAGAAAGTATTAAAACAACCAGGTTCACATTAACTAAGGCAATGGAATTTGGGTATAAGCACCAAGAGCTTTGTTAGTCGTCTAACACATCCTTGTGTTTAAAACAAAGATGTCAAGTGTTCAAATATCATCTCCACTATTATAATTATCGACTCATCAAATAAGAATTTGGGTATAAGTAAGAACTTTTAAAGCCTGTATTCTAAATGTTGTTTAATATCTACAGAATTCCACGTCCCCCCCCCCCCCCAGTGATCAAACATATTGTTGATGAGATCATATTGATTTTGAGCGCCTTTTTTGAATGGTTTGTATATCGTACCCACAGAAAGGCTAATTTTATTGCTTATATTTGAATGGGCCAATTTGAGATATACTGAGTTACCCCAATCCCTTCCATTCCTAATTGCCTTGTGGAATTAATAGAATGACAAAATTTGACTACAAACTTAGTTATAGCCAAGGACTACAACTCCCATTAAAAAATAAAATTAAATGGCTACATATTTTGATAACCTAATAATTGAATTGCATGTTCTTTTATGTTTTTAATACTCATGTCAAATTTTTTGCATATCGGATATTATTTACTATTCGATCCATAAACTTATATTTTATGCATAATTTTATACTACAAAAGTTTGAAATTTGAACATTTGATTGATGACATAGCTATTAATCTTGATTATCTGTAAATTTTGGAAGCATAGAGAATATTAAAAGAAAATGTTATTCAATGATGAATTTGTCAAAATTCATATCAATTAAAAAGATTAAGCAAAGTTGTATCCATTGGTTACAACCAAATTTGTAACCAAACTTTATCATTGTCCTTAATAGAATGAGTATGGGATCCCCCTTTTTGTAACTTGCTAATATTTTTTTCTTTTTTTTCCCTAATAAATAGTTATTACTTAGACAAAAAAAATAATTAATAATTAATGAGTGTCCTAAGGACGGGAAATTATTGTGTACTCCCGGAGTACAATAAATGCGTACTCCCTCTTCTCACATGAATAGTGGGTCCTACTAATTAAATTTATAGTGGAACCCACCATTTATGTAAGATGAGGGAATACGCATTTATGATACTCCGAGAGTACCTAATAATTTTTCCCTAAAGACACATGTTAAGAAATAATAAACATTCAACTATGAGATTGTATTTAAGATAGTTATAATATATTTCTAATCTCGTAGCTCGAACATTTATCCCCCTAGACCCCTAAGCACTTATGTATAGAGAAGTGTCAATTAAACTACAAGGCTCTTTGCTGAACTATGAGATGTAATGCATTTTAAAAAAATATCAAACATACTTGTCAATAATTCTAATTCATTGTACACATAAATTTATTGTAGTTGTTTGTATTTTTCTTGATATGTATGTACAGTGTAACTATATTTTTTGGACATTTATAAAAACATTTTTAATGGAGCATTCAATAAAACTTGACTTGTGCCCTTATGGCACTCATCAACAAAAGTCAAAATAATATCATGGCATGTTTCATTCAACATGTTATGAAGTTTTTCAATTTGACTCATGTATGTCTATATTCTTACACCAAGTTTTATATTAGATGCTCTAAAGTTAAAATAGCACACAATTTTGCATTAAAAAAAAAAAAATACCTCACAATTTCGCCTTTTTTTGGGAGGGGTGGGGGGAGGAGAGAGGATGGGTATACAAAAAAGAAAAAAACACAATGATTGGCTTGCGGGCAATGTTGCTCATTAAATTGAGTTTAGTTTGATACTTGAATTTACTTTCTATAATACTCAACGATGTCTTTTGACCCTCACAATGCATTTGTGAAAATATTTTGGTAATTCTACATATAAATTATATGGCATGATGATTTTTGTCCAACTATCTATAAGGATTAGTAAAGACCAAATTAACATTAAATTTAAAAGGATTAAATGGTAATTTTATTAAAAACTTAATTCTACTTTTCTTTCAAAAATTGAATTATCACTCAAAATTTTTTTTTTTTTTTGAATTATCATGCTGAAAGACCAAACCATAACAATTTTCAATTGACAAAATAAATTATTGGAATTAGGGTTGAACGTATGTTATTATGAATAATTAACTATGATTGGTTGTCAAAAAGAATTAATTATAATTAATAATGTGTCAAAAATGGACAAGAGTGCATAGGATGAATGTAATAAGTAATGGCTATTTTAAATTATTTAGATATTATCTTCTTATAAAATGGATGACTAATTTTTATCCAAAAAAACGATGACTAATTAAATTTTAAATTTTTTTTAATATCCTTTTGGGGTGTTTAATTTACTGTAATGTGATAGTGTGGGTTTTGTGCGCAAGTCACATAAAGCCCCTTAAGGCAAAAATGTGATTTCCTCATAAGTAATAAAATATCATTATAAGTGTTTTAGTGTCATGAAATGACCCTTTACTCTTACGAAATAAGTAAAATAATTATTTATAATATTCACAATGAGATGGAAATTGAAATAAAATATTTAAGATTTATCTTTTATTGTGTAAACATTCAAAAGAGTTCCTTTACTTAGTTTCCCGAGTGTGATGTTTTGGTACCCTGAACGTGATGTCGTGGTTCCTAGGGATACTAGACCTGTAATCCATGGAACCCAGAATGCTAATTCCTTGAACTATAGGATCTTTCTCCATGCTTATAATGCAATAGAGTTTTGTCCTTTCCCTTTATCTCTATAGATCCTCCATAAGAACAACTGCACAATACACATGTATTCAAACAATTGTTAGTTCCTCAAATTATGATATACATTTTAATACATATACATATATGTAAATGAATTTTATAAGAATGGGTTAGCCACGAGGATCTTGGCCCTAATTCTCACAGACTTAGTGCTTTTGAACAAGACTTATGAGATTTGGAACTTAAGTCTAAGTAGTTTTGCTTAGGCATTGCCTTCCAAGATAGTCAAGTGAGGAGGATTTTGTGGGAGAGAGTGATATTTGATGTGTGCATGTTTTGGCATATGTTTCTTTCGAGATTAAGTGATATTTTGAATGATCTCAAGGATATGGGACGAATTCCTCTTCTTTGGCTCTTTTATTTTGTTCTTTTTTCTCTATGTTGCTAGGTTATTAAAGTTCTAAGAATTATCCTTTTGAACCTTTGAACTCTCCCTTTTTCCCTCCATCTAGTCTGGTATCCCAGGCGAGAACATCCCTGGTCTGCTGGGTGAAAATGGCCAAATACCACTGTGGACGACTAAATTTCTCAATTGGAGATAAGTCAAACAAGTAAAATAGTTTCACAAATGCGAATTTGTATTGATGAACGTGTGGTACAATTCTCTGTGATTACAAAAGAGTGATCCTCTGATTCGATCTCCTTAAAAGATTTGTGATGCGATTTTGATTCAAACACAAGATATCCTTCAATTTGGCTGAAGGATGGATCGAAGACCTTTGAAATGGAATTACAATGAATTTCTAGCTATGAGCTTATTAGAAATTCTTTGTTCTTCGTGTTCTTCGTGTGTTCTTCATCTTTGAAGATCTGTGGTCAAAGTTCTTCGGGGCTTTAGAGGCTTGAATTCATAGAGCTTCGCAGATCTGTGGTTTGTGAGGTTTTTGGAGGCTTTTGAACTTGATTCCAGTGACCTTTGAGATCTAGGAGGATGATTTGGATGATTCCTCTTCGAATGTTTTTCGTATTTGAAGGTTTGTGGTGGAAGTTCTTCGGGGTTTTGGAGGCTTGAATCCGTAGAGCTTCACTGATTTGTGGTTTATGAGGTTTCTAGAGGCTTTTGAGCTTGATTCCAGTGATCTTTGAGATCTAGGAGGATGATTTGGATGATTTGGCTTCGAATGTTCTTCGTATTCGAAGGTTTATGGTGGAAGTTCTTCGGGGCTTTAGAGGCTTGAATCCGTAGAGCTTCGCTGATTTGTAGTTTATGAGGTTTCTGAAGGTTTTTAAGCTTGATTCCAGTCACCTTTGAGATCTAAGAGGATGATTTGAATGATCTTTCTTCAAATGTTCTTCATATTCGAAGTTGAAGTTCTTGAAGTTCCTAGAAGCTTCAGGGCTTGATTCCAGCAGAGCTTCTGAATTTCTGAACTCAAGATCTCTTCCCTAGATGTCTTGGTTTCTCCAAATGCCATAGGAAGACTTCTATTTATAAGAGTTTGGTGGTAGGTGAGCGACACGTGGCGGAGTTTGATTGGTGACACATGTCATAGCTTGATTGGTCTACTTGTGTCATCGCTTACACGTGCCGGATTGCTTAGGTCATCGCTTACATGTGCCAACTCACTTACATCATCGCTTACACGTGCCTACATGTGATTAGCATTTTGCATACTTTTCATGTTTTTACCTTGATGGAATTTGGCAAATTTCGAGTAGCAGTATGTGATGTTTTGTAATTAGCCATACTTTGTGAACTTGGCGGCATGACGTGTCAGTTGGTGATAGGCCGGGAATTTTCCCTCTCTACAACCACCATTTTGCAAAATTTATAGCAAACTAGCCCTATTTCGGAAATATTTACAAATATACCATTTTTTTAATACTCAAGTTTCACAAAATCGAGTTCTAAATAGTACTCGAGTTCAGTGAACTCAAATTCCTAAAGAGTCGCCAGCATGGCACTGCTGACTTGAAATTTGTGTAATTAAAAAAAATAATGTGGTACTCGAATTTGGTAAACTCGAGTTCCATGCAACACAATACTCGAGCACACCAGGCTCGAGTTCTTTGTAAATAAAATGCTGGTTATTTTTTTTCTACGATTCTCGAGCTCACCAAGCTCGAGTTCCTTGTAATATGGAACTCAAGCTTGGTAAACTCGAGTTCCTTATAACTTTTTTTTTTTTTTTGATAATCGACAAATAAACATAAGCATAAAAATAAGTAGTTTTTTTTTTTTTATGTTTTTATTTATTTAAATAGAAGCATTGTAAAATATAGAGATTTTAATTTCAAAATATGAATTTTTAGGCCACTCATACCCCTTGTTCATTCATTTTTAACACACTCATCAATTTCTTATTTCTCGGAAACATTATGGTCAAATTGGTTAAAATATCGGGGTTACAATGAAAAATTAGAATAATATGTAAAAGAAAAATCTCACTCCATTTTTAGACATGGGCACACCGAAAGAAGTTCAAGCTACATATTGTTATTTTATCAATCTTGTTTGGAATTATCGTATGGTCAAATGATTGATAAGTATTGCAGAAAGAGTGGACCTCTCAAATATAAAGAACTTAAGCTTTACCACATGTGGATATGTAAGTTCTTGACTTGCAGTGTTTTTAAGAGGAATGTGAAACATTTTTTTATATATATCTAAATGTTTGGCTGGTGATGTGAAAGTTGCCAAAGCACCTTTTTTTCTTGGCGAGTTGTAGCACCTCATGTTTAGATATTGTTCACTATTTTCTCATAAAACACCTCCTGAAATTGTGTTCTCTAAATTTAAAAGCCAAATATGTATGCTTTTTCATGTTTAAATTTTACAATAATCGAATGTGTTTTTCTGCATTGATAAAATATGTTCCTACATTAATAAAATTTGCTCTCTACACATCATGTTTACTGTATATTCAAATCTGCTTACTGCATTTGTAAAATCTTTTTTTGCATTAATTAAAACTGTTCATTGGTTTCTCATAAAAATTGTTCACTGTTTTTTGCATAAACTATTTCTACGATTTTGCATAAAATTATTTTCTGTTCGGCATTATTTAAAAAATTGTTCACTCTTTTTTCTGTATAAATTATTCTTTGTTCACTATTTAAAAAATTGTTCACTGTTTTCTCATAAAACACCTCCTAAAATTGTGTTCTCTAAATTTAAAAGTCAAATCTGTATGCCTTTTCATGTTTAAATTTCACAATAATTGAATTTATTTTTCTTCATTGATAAAATCTATTTCTACATTAATAAAATCTGTTTTTTGTATTAATTAAAATTATTCACTGTTTTCTCATAAAAACTGTTCACTGTTTTCTACATAAACTGTTTTTAGCATTGACGTGATTATTACACTTAAATGGTTTTTGTGTTTTTTTAAATATGTAACCATGTGAATAATGGACAAACTCCATAAAAGAAAAATGAATGATTCGTATAAATCACCTAATGGTAAATGTCTCAAATAAATCCAAAAAGTTACTAATAATCCTACTATACAGACAAGAGTAGGTATTATGCCTTTTTTGGACAAATCATATAGTCCTAAGGTTGTATGCAAACATGTTTGTTGTATGTAAACATGTAATGAATAGTGAATAATTTATGCAGAAAAAACAATGAACAATTTTTTAAATAATGCTGAATAGAAAATAATTTTATGCAGTAAACAAAAATAGTTTATGCAGAAAACAGTGAACAATTTTATGAGAAAACGTTGAAAATTTTTAATTAATGTAGAAAACAGATTTTATAAATGCAGTAAGCAAATTTGAATATATAGTAAACATGATGTAGCACGAACTGTGACATAAGTAGTTTTTTAAAGACATGTCACCAGCCCGCTGCTATAGCACCAACTGTAGTCATACGAACCACATGCGCCAACAGATGCCACTATTTTACACGTGCTGCTCAACAGCTCACCACTGTTTTACACATTATCCAGTCATATCATCCACATTCACTTGAATACTTTAATATATGAATAATCGTACTCTGGTACCAGGGACATAGCACTGTGTCAATTAAATATGATGCTCCATTCAAGAACACTACAACTATTGCCCACATCTTCAAATCTCACTGTGACATTGGGAACATTTAAAATCTTGTTCATATAGTATTTTTCCAACTTGTATTGACATGACAAGCCCTAATAATTGAAATTATGATACTTGAAACATAAAATGAGGTTATAAATACACCACAATAATGATCTTATTTCTACCCCACTAACTTCGTAGATTGACTAAGTTATGAGTCGCAACGTCTCAATGTCAAATCGTACAATGCAAAACAAGTTTGGATCTACTTCAACAAATGGATTATCACAAGTTCCAGCAGATCAACAACTACAGACATACACAGACCACTGTAGGGGGAATGGGTTGGAAAGAAGAGAGATTTTGTTAATATATCAATATATATGTATGAGAGTCTTGGAAGAGTCAGGCAAATCATGATTGGCAAACCTACAAAACTAGGTATAGATACCACTGCAATAGAGTTCACTATAGCAGAACTGCCATGGTCAATCCTATACAAGAAGAGGTGTAAGTTGGAGGTGTATTGTCGATGACACGGGTTACGAGTTCCTAAGGCACACTCAACCAAGTTACCTAGAGATGAACCTGCCAACATACTTACTTGTCTTGAACAAGAGAACAATTAAATGCAAAGGTGACTAGACCGTTTTCATGCAATCCAAAAAGTTAGGAAAAATCTAAAGGGGAAGGAATAAGAGCGAACTATATAGTCTATTAATGAAGTTACTGCGTTAGATGATGAAAGAGATATTTCAGGCTTCTCAGATTCAAGCAATGATGATTTTCAAAAATTTTTACCTATGAACATTAGACGTTGTTAATGTTTACACATTTTGTGCAATACAGAATGTTATTAATGTCTGACAACTGATGATTATGTATATTCAACTTTTGCAAATCTAAAGATTAACTGTTCATTAGTTTTGGCTAAATTTATATGAAATCACTTGCTCATTTTTTCCTTGCTGTTCTTTGTTGCTATATATGATTCTTGTGTTTTGGTTAGACAATGTCCTCTGCTTTGTAATGTAGGAAACACCTTAGGAAGTGAAATGCCTCTAGTTAGATATGTTGATGTTTCTAATATTCTATTTATGTAATTTGAAATGTTACACACATAACACTTGTCACTCGAATTAGATTTATTGTACATTATTTATAGCAAAATTTAATAGATTCAATACATACAAACTCATCCAAACCACACAGACCAACCACTCTTTTACTAAAAAACCATATGGCTCCTAAAGCAAGGACTCACCACATGAATACACAGATATGCAACCCTTTGCAATACACCATTTTCAATGATGTAAAGCATTCCTGGAAAGTTTATGCATCAATTTTGGGGGTGAGCTATGTCCACCATTGCTACACTGATGTTTGTAGTCAATTCAGGATCTTTACAAGTCAAATATCCTTTGTATTGTTTTTTGTATGATGACCTTTTTCCTTTTAGAATGAGCATTAGTTTTTTAGGTTTTCTTCATCCTTTTCTAAAGAATTAATTGTTTGAACTTTGATATCTCATTAGCATTCTTTAATCATTGATCTTTTAATTGCATGATACATAAAACATTTAAATAATAGAAAGAGATGAGAATTAAGATAGCATAGATAGATATTTATATGCTGCAAAGTGATTCGAAGTCTTCAACCTGCAGATGTTTCCTCAAGTCATTGGCAAAAGACTTGGAAAATTATGGCCCTGTTGGTCTCTCTATTAGCAAGCGTGAATTGCGAAAGACTTGTAAAAATTATGGCCTTATAGGTCATTGTCATTCCATTAACCAGGCCAATGTAAACCGAAGGTTGTAAAATTTTAGCAAAACTGCACTATCGGTCCTTAAAGTTTACTATATGAGTACAATTTGTCCCTCAAGTTTCATGTGAGCATTGTTGAGCCTTGACCAAAAGTACCCATCCACACTCACGTGAATACATAGATATGCAACCCTTTGCAATATACCATTTTTAAGAATGCAGAGCATTCCTGAATAGTTTATGCACCAATTTTGGGGGTGAGCTGTTCACCATTGCGAGTATTCATTACTAAACTCAATTTTCCCTTCATCGAGTTAAGCACACGACAAGAACACCTCATGCGTGAACAGGTAAATGAAATTTTCTTAGTAACTCGATTTCGAAAGGATCAAGTTTTTGCATATAACTCAGTTTCCCCATTGCTGAGTTCTAACCAGTAACACGGGAATATTTTATTAAGGAAATGTCACGGTAGCGATCCAACATGGCAACAGACTACCCAGAATTCGGCTTCCTAATAGTTGACTTCGTTAAGTAACTTGACTTTACGACGCGCGAGTATCAAAATAGGGGCATGCCCCTATATAGTTTCGAAACAGGGACATATGTCCACTTAAACTTCTTTCGATGTGCCCATAGCTAAAAATGGAGTGAGATTTTTCTTTTACATGTTATTCTAATTTCTCATTGTAACCCACAATATTTTAACCAATTTGATAGCAACGCCTCCGAGAAGTTAGAAATTGATGAGTGTGTTAAATATGAATGAACAAGGGGTATGAATGACTTAAAAATTCATATTTTGAAATTAAAATCTCTATATTTTACAATGCTTATATTTAAATAAACAAAAACATAAAAAAAATTACTTATTTTTATGTTTATGTTTATTTGTCGATTATCCAAAAAAAAAAAATTATAAGGAACTCGAGTTTACCAAGCTCAATTTCCATATTACAAAGAACTCGAGCTTGGTGACCTCGAGTACTGTAGAAAAAATTAACGGCCATTTTATTTACAAAGAACTTGTGCCTAGTATGCTCAAGTATTGTGTTGCATGGAACTCAAGTTTACTAAGCCCGAGTACCACATTATTTTTTTTAATTGCACAAATTCTAGGTCAGCAATGCTACGCTGGCAACTCCCTAAGAACTCAAGTTCACTAAACTCGAGTATTATTTAGAATTCGATTTTGTGAAACTCGAATACTAAAAAAGTAGTATATTGCTAAAGATTTCCGAAACAGTGCTAGTTTGCTATAAATTTTGCAAAATTGTGGTATTTGGCCATTTTCACCTGGTCTTCCGGGTAAAACCATGTTCTCTGGAACCTGAAAAAGTGCATTGGGCAGAGGTTTAACTTAATTAGGCAATTGTAACTCAAAAGGGGTGTTTGTCTTTAGCTATAAATGGAAGATTCCTTCTTGGAAAGTCAAAAAAAGTGGGTGGGCTGCTCAATGCAATAGACGACAGCTTTGATTGAAAATGACAATTGAGAGGCAGTTGTAGGGAGATGTCATGCACATGGAGGAACTAAGTTTTTCATTGGTTCATGCATTCCAAGCAAATACATGAATCAAGGGAAATCTTCGAGATTCTCCTTTCACTACAAATCACTACACTACCAACCAAACCACTTCTCTCTTACTACCAATTCGGGATCCTATGGGCTTGGACCATGGGTTATAAAGATAATATTTGATTTTGCTGGATTTTTTAATGGTTTTTGTTGGAAATCTGAACATACACCTTAGCTTTCCCATATGTTAGCCGAGGTCCTCTTCTCAAAGTTTCAAAAGGACACACCAAGATCCTAGGGCCTTCATGTTGATTCTTCTTGCTGCATATCCTCTGGCCTGACCAAGTCTGGGTCATCTTTTATTATTATTATTTTTTTTTTTTCTCTTCTTTTTGGGACTTTTGGCCTTCATGGTCCTTCTTAACTTCATAAATTGGGTCTTGTTTTGTTAAGACCCATTGTCTTTCCTTACTTTTCATAGAATGGACTTTTTTGTCAAACTTTGGTTCTCAACAAATAGACATTATGATAACGTAGATATCATTGTGTTTAGTTTTTATTTAAATTTTTTTTTTAGAAGTAATAGCGTTTAGTTCATTTATTTGTAAACAACACAAAAATTTCACACTACCATAAATCATTATAATATAATGATTACCTTATTAGATGGTGGTAACTTTATATCTGATAAGGATATCAAATACACCTTTGAAATAACCAAAACATTCCATTAAATGTGTCTAAAATTTGGTTTAAAACTCATAATTATCTCCAGGAAAAATTAAAAAAGCTAATAATAAGGCTAGAAGTATGTACCGTAAGTCTGGAGTGTCAATCGACACCATGACCATTTATTAAAGTGTCGATTGACACTTAGAGGAGTTAGAGCCTCCAAGTCGGCACTTAAGTCTTAAGATGCCAAAATTCAACTATTTTGCTTAGTTTTATGATTTGCACTCCTATTTTTATCATCGTATGGAATAATTACGAGCTCGATAATTATGAAATGAAAAATCCTCTATAAATAAATAACTACATGCATAAAATTGTTCGGATGATAGAAAAGCCCAATATGGCTGAAATAGTAAATCTTGATCACATTCCTCTATTTGTTGCATGACATTGGAAGCAAGCATGATCACATGGGCAAGTCTGTAATGATGATGGGGTGACCAAATAAAGGCATTCCATAAAGGCAAAGCCAAGTGGTCATTGAAAACCTTTCGCAGTCTGACTGTAATTACTTATAGAAAATTGTTTGGAATGTACTAAAAGACAAAGCCTCGAGATCTCTAGACCTCGATCAAATTCGACCTAAGCCTGGGTGTCTAGTTATGGAATTTCCTTGTTATTTGATCAAGTCTAAGCTCTCTCTCTCTCTCTCTCATATTCCCCCCCCCCCCCCCCAAAAAAAAAACATATAAAAATTTTAATCATATTTTTTTAATATGATTGGGTTTGGTTTGGGTTGAAGGTAACGATCAATGCCTTGCTTGAACCAATTACATGTGAAATATCTACTTGTTGTCTTGCTTTATCACATCTACGCAATGACTTAAATAGAAAAGTAAATTTCACAAACC
Source organism: Castanopsis chinensis (assembly GCA_032878915.1). Lineage (NCBI taxonomy): Eukaryota > Viridiplantae > Streptophyta > Magnoliopsida > Fagales > Fagaceae > Castanopsis > Castanopsis chinensis. The sequence goes on along the minus strand of JAVQMG010000083.1, from coordinate 8,135,663 downwards.
TACTATGAGATTTGTGATACTACTAAGTAAGTCCAAACATATTACAACCCATCAATCTGGTCCTCAAAAGACAACTTTGTCCATAACTTTTATTCTCTCTCTCTCTCTAAACCTAAATCATAAAATACCCATTTCAAAACCCATCTTCTTTGTCTTCTTCTTGCTCACCTTAGGAGAATTCAATGCCTCTTCGAGAGCCAAAGTTGGTGCTGAAATCTTAGCTTAAGCCTTAAACAGCTCCTTTGGCAACAAAATCTTGTTGATCATGTAGATCACGATCAACTACTCGTTGATCAAAGCATGGTGGTGTTGTTGAATCTTTCTTTTTCTCTTTGTTTTCTCCCTCTCACCCTTTGACCTTCTCTTATCTTTTCTTTCTCTTAGCTTTCTCCCTCTCACACCTTGACTCTCTAACTCTCTTTGTCTTGTGATTTTGGGTGAAGGAGGAGCAGTGGTTGAGCATTAGATTGGTGGGTTGTGTTTTGGGTGGAAGTGGATTATGATTTTGGGTAGGTGTGTTGAAGTTTTGTTGATTGGTTTCGGTTTTGTGTTGGTTTTTGGGTGGCATCATGGTAGTGGTAGTGGTTCAATTCTGATGGTTGTGGGTGTGGGACCTATGAATGATATGGGTTTATTCCGTGGTGGGTTTTCTGGGCGACTATGGGTGTGGGTGATATAGGTTTGCTAGGAAGTGGGTTTTCTGGGAATTAGTGGGTGTAAGTGACACGAGTTTGCTAGGCGGTGGGTTTTCTAGGCATTAGTGGGTGTAAGTGATATGAGTTTTCTAGGCGGTGGGTTTTCTAGGCTACTGTGGGTGTGGGTGATATGGGTTTGTTGGGAGATGGGTTTCGTTGGAGAGAGAGAGAGAGTAGAAGTTAGGGACAAAGTTGTCTTTTGATGACTAAATTGGAGGGTTTTAAAATGTTTTGAATAGTATTATTACAAACGTCAGAGTAGGTTTGTGAAATTTATCCATCTAGATTGGGTAGTTGCTAACCAATGTGGCATTATGCGTAAATTTTATATGTAACATCCCTATCACATAAGGATGAGTCTCACACTTGTTGAATCTATTCCTATATGAGAGAATGTTGCATACTAACATATTACACAGAAAGTTAACGGGCATAAATTTATAAACTTAGTATGTATAGAGTTTCAATTCTTCATTCTAAATCCTTAAGGTTTTTTTTTTTTAATTTTTAATTTTTATTTTTATATATCATCTGCCATATTGACTTTTGGGACTACATTTTGATAGCTTTTATGAACAAAAAAATCATGTGACCATCATGTCAGTAGTGACATAAATCAATTGTTGAGTATATTTGATGGTCAAATGATTTTTCCGTCCATAAAAGTTAACAAAAATTAGTTTCAATGTTTAATTTGGCAAATATATATATATATATATATATATATATATATTCCATAAAGCCATAAAAAATAATTGAAACCTTACGAGGTGTTTTGGCAAAAATTAATGTTAATGATCTTTAGGTTAGAAGTTTCTAATGGAGTGAATTGCAATCGAGAAATGATGTTTATTTATGAAAACGGAAAGAAAATAACAAATCTTTATTTATTTTTAAATATTGGTAACTTTATGTTTTTTTATTTATTTTTTATAATACAAGGTAGAAATTTTATTTTAGTTTAATCGAAATGTACATGTATAAAATTTTTCAGCAAAAAGATATAATTCTATCTAATCACTCTGTTTGATAAAAATTATTTAATATCATTATTTAAGTATTATAAAAATATATATAAATTAGGAAGTGTTGTAAAAAAATATATGTTATAATTAAACAGAAAAAATATCATTTAAACACCCTGCCAAGTTGTCACTCACCTTTGTTCTCCCGTAGGAGACACTGTCGTTTTGTTAAAGCCCTGACAAGTGACAAACACACAGATTGGTCCATTTTCCACTTCTTACAAAAAGAGAGTGAGTGAGGGAGTCTGACAGACGGACAGACCCTACATTTTCATAGGCGGGAAATTGAAACCCACCTCACCAGCTTTGATATATAAAACAAAAGCAAGAGCAAGAAGAAGAAGAAGAAGAAGAAGAAGAGTCTCACAAAGAGAGAATCAGAGAGAGAGAGAGAGAGAGAAATGAAAGAGAGAGGGAAAGGAACAGAGCCATCAGTGGATGAGAGGTACACTCAATGGAAATCGCTGGTGCCAGTGCTCTACGACTGGCTCGCCAATCACAACCTCGTGTGGCCTTCTCTCTCTTGCCGGTCTGTACTTACTTCTCTCTAAATCAAAACCCCCCATTACTCTCACTTTAGGGTTTCCATTTTTGTTTGATTTTGTTGGGTTTGTGTCTGTTTGGATGCTGGGAAAAGTGTAGGGAAAGCAAAGGAAAAAAAGTAAGAGAGTAAAGTAAAGTAGATTAAAATGATGGGTTTTTGGTTTTATGCTGTTTTGGGTTCTGGGGTTTGATGAAAATTAAAAACAAATCGCAATGTGGGTTGTCCGTACTATTCTGTCTTGACGGTTTTGTTTGCATTTCAAGGTACTTGCTTTTTATTGTGTAATATTGCCTATAACTGTCTTGGTGGATGCTGGGAAAACTGTAGGGAAAATAAAGGAAAGAAAAAGTTGAATTAGATTAAAATGATGGGTTTTTGGTTTTATGCTGTTTTCGGTTCTGGGATTTGATGAAAATTAAGAACAAATAGCAATGTGGGTTGTCCGTACTATGCTCTCTAGAGGGGGGTTTTTTTTTTGGGTAGTTAAAGATAATTGCTTTTTATTGTGTAATTTTGGCTTTTTTTTTTTTTTTTTCTGTCTTTTTGGATGCTGAGAAAATGTGGGAAAAGTAGATGGAAAGTGGAGAAAAGAAAAGTGGGTTTAGAATAAAGTTGTGGGCTTTAGGTTTTATGCTGTTTTGTTCTCTAGAATGTGAAGGAAGATGGGTTCTAAACATGCATTTCCTTGTTTTTAAGATGTTGAGAATACTATCTATTTTAAAGAATGTTTGTGAATTTGTAGTACTAAGTTAATTTTTAGATCTTTTTGGCAGGTGGGAAAATGTGGGTAAAGGAAAAGAGAAATGAATCGTTTGGGATATTTTCTTATGTCTGATTTGATTTCTAAACCATGAATGCAATGGAACGAAAAGTTTGATTATGGTGGTGCTCAACTACATGTCTCATATCACGCCTATGTAAAAATTCCACTATAAGGGTTTTGATTATACCTGTTACTGTAAATTATTTGGTGGGCATGTGTTTGTCCATAAAAATCTTGTAGTTAGGGTTTCTCATATGGAAATGAAATGAAGCTGCTAGGTAACATAGCTACACTTTATTTATGGTTAAAGGTTCAGCATAAGTAAACTGATCCTTTATTTGTTGGTGTTGATAGATGGGGTCCGCAACTAGAGCAAGCCACTTACAAGAATCGCCAACGTCTTTACCTTTCGGAACAGGCAAGATATTTTCTGTCTCTTGCAGTGTTTGAATCTGTTTTTCATTGTTAATTGTTAAGGCATTGTGTTGATTTTGGAATGTTAATTGTAAATCAAAGAAAGAAATTTACCAATGAATTTATTCTGTAATTGTGGGAATTGGTTCAATATGTTTGTTCTGGAAAATGAGTAATTCTGAAGTTAAAGTTCAGTAATGAGTATTTTTAAGAGCTTAACACTACAAATTTAAAACGTTCTCATCAGTGCCTGGTTAGAAATTTGTTGTGCACTCTAGATTAATTATTCCAACCGCCAGATCTTTGCTGCTGTATTTTATTATGTATGATTTGAAATAAGTTATTAATATTGTTGAACTTGTCATTATTTTCATATTGTGCATTTGTGATTTACTTGCCTGCTCATATGGAGTTGATATTAAGTCACTGTGTGATGTCATTGTCTGTTGTTTGTGCATCATCTTGTTTACTCTGGGATTATATATGTTGATTTATCCTTGTGGTTTTTTCTTTTGTTGTCTTTTTAATCAGACTGATGGCAGTGTTCCAAATACCCTTGTAATAGCAAACTGTGAGGTAGTTAAACCTAGGGTTGCAGCTGCAGAGCACATATCACAGGTGATTTCCTGCTGGAACATGCATTTTTCATAATCCCCCACACCCACTCTTCCGTTTGTTTTTGGTGGTGGTTCTGTGAAGATGTTTGCTCATCAGTTGCATTCTCTTGGCATGCTCTGGTTGCTTGATCTTACAGTTCAATGAGGAAGCGCGTTCTCCATTTGTAAAGAAGTTCAAAACTATTATACATCCTGGCGAGGTACATGTGGCTTTTAAAGAAAATTACATTTCTACTTAAAATGGCTGCAAATGAGGATCTTTTTGTCTTACTAGCTATCAAATATTAATGATTACAGTTGTTTTTGTTCTTATTCTTATTATTATTTTTGCAGGTGAACAGAATCAGGGAACTCCCACAGAATAGTAAGATCGTGGCCACACACACTGACAGTCCTGATGTAAGCATTTATCTTCATGTTGCCCTTTTCTTTTAAATGTGGATTATCAAGATTTCAAGGTTTTTAAATCTTCTATTTTGTCTTTGAATATGAAGTTTATAAACTGGGGAAGCTCAATATGCATTAAAGTTTTGAGTTTATGATCAGGTCCTTATTTGGGACGTTGAGGCTCAACCAAATCGTCATGCTGTTCTGGGAGCTACAAATTCTCGTCCAGACCTGGTGAGCGCTGTGCAAATGAAACTCCTTTTGTTATCCTTTTCATGAATGTCTTAATACATTGAAATTTTTTTGTTATTTGTCCTATTTCATTTGCCCCCTTTGTATCTGATATATATATATATATATATTAAGGCAGGCAATTGTTAACTCTAAACGCATTGTCTTACAGATATTGACCGGGCATCAAGATAATGCTGAATTTGCTCTTGCTATGTGTCCTACTGAACCCTTTGTGCTTTCTGGAGGTTGGATTTCTTTTATTATCATTTTATCTAATGTTAGATAGTGTTAGTGTGATGGATATATTTATCTTGTGCCTCTGTCAATGTCAGCTAACTAGCCATGTGTGTGTGTGTGTGTGTATTATATATATATATATATATATATGCATGAATGCATGCATGTATGTATCCTCGTCTATTGAGTCATGCGATATTGGGTTTGTAATTGAATGACTTTGCTGCATGTCTATCCTCCAGATAAGTTGATCATCTTCTTCCTCTAAGTTATGAACTATATCTCCTTTCAAATCAAATCATTTGTTGGGAACTTTCTGTGCCAGGCAAGGACAAGTCTGTAGTTTTGTGGAGTATTCATGATCATATCTCGACTTTAGCAGCAGACACAGGGGCTACAAAGTCTCCGGGGTCTGGTGGCAGCAGCGCTAAGCATGCCTCTAAGGCTGGTGGGACTAATGATAAACCTGCAGACAGCCCTTCTATTGGTCCACGGGGTGTCTACCAAGGGCATGGGGATACCGTAGAAGATGTGCAGTTCTGCCCATCAAGGTAGCTTTCATCAATCATAGTCAAATGCATTATATATGCTTTTGTTTTTCTATATTCATGATTTTTCCACATGGTCTATAACTTATTATCTGTCACATTTACAATCATGCATTTAATTTAGTGATTAACATGTTCTTTATTTCTTGTCATTTGACATCATGTAGTGCCTGGGAATAACTCGAGAATTACTCCCATACAGATATTTCAAGAGAAAATAAAGCTCTTCCCTATTTCCTGAATCTCATGTCTTTTTTATACTTATATTGCTCAGGAACTTTAGGTGCTGTTTTTCCCTGATTTTCTGATATGCACTTATTATTTGTTACTTGTGTTAAAAGTGCACAGGAGTTCTGTAGCGTAGGCGATGATTCTTGCCTTATATTATGGGATGCAAGAGTGGGATCTTCTCCAGTAGTCAAGGTTGCAATTCTTCCTCTTTTGTCTATCAGTTTACTGTGCCATGGCAAGCTGTTATACAATACCAAAGATTTTCTAAGTATGAATTACTGACATATAAAATCTATGTATTCATTTGATTATTCTAAAAGGAATTTTATATATTTTCCCGTCTTGATTGTTTTAGGGATCCTTTTCCCTTCTCTACAGTGCTCTTTATTATGCAAGTTTTGTGTTGTAGAATTGAAAATGCTGCTGCCTTATCTTCTCATGGCTTTGCATTAAATGTTTGATGCGACTCAGTTATTTGGTTGTCATTTGGGCAGGTTGAGAAAGCTCATGATGCTGATCTTCATTGTGTTGATTGGAATCCTCATGACGTAAATTTCATTCTGACAGGGTATTTATTTCTCTCAGGCTTTGCATAATGAAATTGATCTCTTGGATGCTTCACAATGCAGAATGTGTCATGATCTGTGTGCTTTTGTTTCAATGTTTTCTGTTTCTGGACCTATTTGAATTGTCATCTTTTAAAAAATAGTTCATACCGTTATTTGGTTTACTTAAATTTGCTTTGCTTTTCCTATAGGTCCGCTGATGCCACCGTTCGCATGTTTGATCGCCGTAATCTCACCTCTGGGGGTGTTGGATCACCTGTTCATAAATTTGAGGGTCACAATGCGGCTGTCCTTTGTGTACAGGTGATAGAAAAGTTTTGGGATTATTTTCTTGGCTTTATGTTACATCATGCCTTTTGTTATATATTCAGGAATAGGACTTATTTAGTTATTTTTAACAAAAAATATGCATTTGTTTTCAGTGGTCTCCTGACAAGTCATCTGTCTTTGGAAGTTCTGCTGAGGATGGCATTTTGAACATTTGGGATCATGAGAAGGTATGAAGCTATAATCTTTCTCTATACAGCCTTGCTATCTCTCTCTCTCTCTCTCTCTCTCTCTCATGCACACACACACACGCATGATCATAAGACAACATGTAGATCATATCAAAAAAAGAACCAACAATGCTGTGATGGTAAGAGATGGAAACCGATCGATATATGGTGAACTGACAGTAAATGAGGAAGGTTATTATTCCTATAATGATCATATGCAGCATATAAGATGGTTCTACATATGTATGGGTTGATTTGTTGGGGGGTGGAATATATGCAAAGCCTTCAAGCAGATTTCCAGCATCACAATTTGCCTGTTATAAATGTGGCTTGCATTCACTATTTGATTAGCGAGCAAATTGATTTCCAGAGGTAGTTTTGATTATTGATAAGTATTGAGGGTATTTTGTTTATTTTTTTTTGTTCCAAGTGCTGTTTTTTGCTAATCTCAAGCTTCTCAGGAAGTTTTAGAAGTAATCTGGTTTCGTTCACTGGTATTATTCTTTAGTAGTGACTAGTGAGGGTATCAAATTATCAATCCAATGGTCCCTACTACTATGACTGATTATAAGTATTATTCCGTATCACTTTATAATTTTTTACTTGTTGCGTGGATGATTTTAGTCATACATGGGTCTGGACTTTGAAGCATTTCTACTTCAGTGTTACACCAAAGCGATTCAGAGTGGTTAAGTGAGATTTAATTACTCCAACTAAATCTTCCCTGCTTTCACATCACTCTTGTATCCATTTTTACCCTTCAAGTTTTTTTTTTGGGGTGGGGTGGGGTGGACTGGACGATGGTGCTGTTCCCTTTTCTTTTTATAATTTTCAGTTGTATTTCTGTTGAATCTGGCTATAGGAAATTATCAAATTTGTTTATTAGGGTTCGCCCCAATCTGAAACTCATTGCTCAATTCTTGCTTAGTCATTGTTGCATTTATGTTTCTTGTGTTATGCATGTAACTGATCCTATTGCCTTTCAGGTTGGTAATGTTGGATCAAAAATGCAAAATGTTCCTCCAGGCTTATTCTTCCGACATGCTGGGCATAGGTATGAATTTGTGTATCTTATGTGTGTGTGATTTGCTATGCAAAAGACAAGAAATCCATGCAGGTTTTATTTGGGGGCTGAATTTGGTATTTGTTACTACTTGTTTATTGGATGTTAATGCACTTATCTGCTTTTTGGATGCTTTTTTCTGAAGATTTTGTACACAATACTTGATTTCTATTTTATGCATGTAGGGACAAGGTTGTGGACTTCCATTGGAATGCATCTGATCCGTGGACAATTGTTAGTGTTTCCGATGATTGTGAAAGTACTGGAGGAGGTGGTACACTGCAGGTAATCAATATATATGTTAACCCTGGTATCTTATCATTTAGAATGTGCTTTTTTCTTTTTCTTTTTTCCTTCAGTACTTTAATAGTGAAAAATATCAGAGGGATGGTGTTTTGCTTGAATAATAATCAACTTGCATGTAAAAATAAAATGTACTTCAAGATATGATAATATTTTGGGTTTACACTGCTGTACATTTCCTTGATGAAAAAGTGCTGGTTCTGGTGCAGATATGGCGGATGATTGATTTGATATACAGGCCCGAGGAAGAAGTTCTAGCTGAATTGGATTCATTCAAGTCCCACATTTTAACATGTTCCTCTTGATGCCTATTTAAAAAGTTGTTAAACTTTCGTTTTCTAGTTTGCTGAAGCTAAATGACTTCCACCTCAAGTTTCCAAACCTTGGTAGTTCAATATTTTGTTGGTTCCGAATTTGACTATTAAAATATCCTCTCTTTGTCTCTCTTTGTTCATTATGGGCAAAACTGAGCTCCTTTTGTGTCATTTGGTCACTGGTACAGTTCAGTCATTTAGCTGGACCTTCATATCATATACTAGTACTACCCTTGTGTGGGAGTTTTAAACAAATGACATAGCAACTACTCCAAACTGTTTTAACTCCGATCATCAACAATATGTCTATGGATACAATGCTTTTAAAAAAAATTTCACAACAAATTAAAAGTGGTGATTGGTGCATAATAATAGTATCAGTAGTGGACAAGGATGAAAGTGATCTTCAATTACAATAGGCTATGTCAATATTTTCACAAATATTGTGTCCTTATTACTTTCATAGCATTACTTTTTGGGAAAAAAAATTGGAAAATAACACTAAACTCCAAACAATTTTGTTAATTAACAACGTTTCTAAATTATTTAAGAAACTTACATCTCGAGTCTCAGAGACTCAAATTCACCATAGCAACTCAAAGTCTCATAGACTCGAATTCTAGTGGAACTCAAGTATGAACCACTCAAGTTCTTGCTCTGCACATTTAAAGAAAATAGAGATAAGAGGAAAAACAAATGCCCGAGGGAGAAGAAAAGCTCTACAACAAATCCTTTGCTTAAAGCCCTTGTTGTCGTCGCTTGGAGCCTTTGCTGCCTGAGTTTAGTTTGAGCCGGCTGCTGTCACCTGGATTCAGTTTGAGGTGAAGGGTGGTTAGGGAGATATGGGTTTGTGGGCAGAGCATGGGGCGTGGTTCTTTCGTTTTTGATCTCTTTGGGTTCGTTGTTACTGTTACGAGTTTGAGTTTGTTGTTTTTTATCTGCCTTCTTCTTCTTTGTTGATCTGCATCTACTTTTTTTTAGATAATCTCTGCCTTTTTTGTTGCATTCTTTCTTCTTTGAAGTTCTTTGAATTCTATGTTCTCTGACTTCTTCGCTAAGTTGTTCTTTGAAGTTCTTTGTTCATTATGGAACTCGAGTTCCATGTGGAAAAAACATAAAACTTGAGGCTTTGTAACTCGAGTTCAAAGAGCAAAATCGAGTCTCTCAAACTCGAGATGTTAGTTTCTTAAATAGTTAGAAAACGTTGCTAACTAACGAAATTGTTTGAGGCTTGGTATTAGCTTCCAATTTTATCCTTACTTTTTGGTCAATGCAATATGAGTACCAGTAACAAACATTAGAGGCCTTGGAGGGGGAAAAAGCATAGGAAATAAGACGTCAACCCTCTTTGGCCTAGTTATATGTATTCCATCTTTTGTTACTGACATGAACATTTGATCTTCGTTATTTGCTTTCTAGACAACAATGGAATTTAATTTATGAGTTCATCTCCTGTGCCCTTTGAATGGAACACAAAATGCAAAGGCCTAGTACATAAGAAAGAGTTATATGAAACGAATGGAACATGGGCAACTTAAGGCAACTTAAACCATAATACGTACTTAAAATCTTAAAAGTTTTGTTTAATCTCTCACCTCTTTGCATTTTTCAAGGTTAAGATTACAACTTTCATTGAGGTGGAAAGTATATCAAGAAATAAAATACCCTTCCCATTTTATTTTAAATGTAAAACATCTCACAACTGGTTAAAAATAGGAGAAATATTTTTTTTTTTTCTCTATATCGCCAGATGCGAGACACATGACATTTATTTGATTGATAAATGTCGTATGTCTTACATCTAAATAAAAATTTGAGTAATTTAAAGAATTCAATGAGAGGGAGTCTTATACCAATCCAGTTTCAACTTTTGCTAAAGGTTGAAAGTAGATTAACTTAATAATTTTTGTAATGCATAAATCACATATAATATTTATTGGAAGTAGAACAAAATCCTTGTTAGTGGTCACATTTGGATATTTCGTGCCCTGCAGGTGCCATTAGAATTCCCCGCATAGGGTAGGGATAACTTGGGCTTGAAATCTTATCTTCCGAATTTTTGTGGGAGGCAAAAAAAAAAACCGTCCCCTTTATCTGTTATTGTTAAAATATATATATCTAAAAATATATATATATCTAAAAATTAAAGACCAATCCAAAAAAAAAAAAAAAAAAGATAAAGAGGGAAAGGAAAAATGAGGATAGCATATTCCTTAATCCTTTACCATCTTGCAATAGAAGTATGAATTAACGGTTGTTTAGCACGTCCCCTTAGACTCCTAAACATTTTGTATATGGAGATGTGTCAATTCAGCTACAAGACCATTAACAATTTTATTCAATACTTGAAATATAGTTATAGAGGATGTTCTTTTATTATATGGTTATCACAAAATTGATATATTATTTTAGTTAAAAAGAGGCTGATAAAAAGACATTTTGTATCATCTCATATGTAAATATATGATAAAAAGACATTTTGTATCATCTCATATGTAAATATATGCAACTGTAATGGCATATCTATTTTATATGTATGTGATAAAGTAATACCCTATTTTAACTGTAAGGACGCGATTTGCTCCCAAACCCAACAGTGTAAAGGAAGTAGGCTCAAAAAACCCAATACAATGAAATTTATAGAGAGTGGACTTAAAACCTAGGTTCTATAGATATTAGATAACACAAATGATGGGCTAGATCCCCAATTCATATGTAACAAGATGTTTATGTAACAGAATTTCTTTTCGGATGTATGTCGATGACGATTTGTCTTATGGTTCTTTGTTCTAAAAATGGATTACACTTGAAGGTGATGTGTATAGTGTTTTTCTCTCTCCTTTGTGATCCCCCCACTCTAATGTCTTTCTCTTCCTTTTATATCATCCTTCCTCGTGCCTCCATTTTCCACATATGGCTCAAATCATCCATTTAGATACATATTCCATCTATCGCCCTCTTGAAGTTTTCAAATAATAGCTGTAAGGCTAATCAACACTGTTCAGATGTCATTTCCTCATTAATGCGGCCAGAGAGGTAGGTGTAGAATATTTAATGCGGTGGTAGCAGTTTTCTCTAAGATATTTCCCACTTATTCTCCCTTTTTATAGCCTTGTGAAACATATTTTTGTCCATAAGACCTTCTTGTATATTCTTCTAATCATTATGGCGTACCGTACAACCTACATTTCACTGAGCCAAGAAGACACCCCTTTTCGGACTACCTTCACCAGTCTTCTTCACACCATTTGGCTTGTGGACTTTTAACCTTAATAACGCTATTACTACCAGACCCACCTCAGACAAGCAGATACGCTCGGATCAGGCCTAAGACCCAAGAATACACCTTGAACCCTTTGCCCTCACATTAACCATTTGAATTAAACAAGTATGATACATAAAATAAATAAATAAATAAACATATTGTAAAATTCTCTGTCATATTACTAGAAGCCAAATAACCATAAATTCTAATACACTAGTATTATGCCCGTGCGATGCACGGGTTAATAAAAAATATTTTGATAATATAATTAACTTTAATATCAAATAAAATGAAAAAAGAATTAATTCAAAATTTAAGATTAAAAAATAAATTGTACTTGTACACTTAAAAGAAACTTAATTTTTATTTCTTATTTTGATATTTAAATCATTTGTTTTAGTGTTGATTTCATTCAAATGGTTATAAGTTATATCAACCCTAAACCAGCATATGTATCCATATGTAACATTCTAAATAAATATATAATACTCTAACTTAATGTAACATTCTAACTTACTAATAAATAAATATAACACTCTAACTTAATGTTTGTAATTGTATTGTGTTTTAGCCTTTAAGAACATATATTATTTTTTTATCATAAAAAAAAAACATAGATATTAATATCACACATGAAAAAAATAATGAATTCAATAATTTAAATAGTTGAAAACAAAATTAAGCCAAAACCTCAATTAATTAATAAAAAAATATCCAAAATTTTGAACTTAAAAAAAAAAAAAAAAAAGAGTTAAGTAAAGATAGACTTACATAAAAATTTGGACGGATGGATTCTCTCGTATCCAATTTCATGTTTGACAGCAAATTTTGCTTTTAATTAAAGAATATTGATTATATGGAACAAAGCACCAAAAAGCCATTACAAATTAAATCCATTATAAAATATTGAAGTCAACAACAAATAATCATGTAATAAGAAATTAAAAAATACAAATATATTGCTTACTATATTGCTATATACTACTTTCTTCCATTACTTGATTTGTCATATTTATCCAAAAAATATGTATATATCTATTTTTAAAATCTAAAAAGTTAAACTTTTATTATATATAATATGATATGATATAGATTATTAGATTACAAAACAACATAAATCTAGCAATTTTTTTCTCTACTTAATCTAAAATTGTCACATCTAATTCTAAAAAATAATATAATAATAATAAACCAAAAAATGAAAGAACTTTTGTTACGTAACTTCTACAGACTCATAGAAATAGCTCCCTTTTCATCTAATAAGAAAGCAAAAAACAAAAAGGGGAATAAAAAAAAACCCAGAGAATAAAACCTACATAACCATGTTAAAATCACAGTTTCCTTGACGTGACAACCCTCTACAAATTGAATCTCAATACATCAAAACGACCGTCATCGTTTTCTAATAAATCGATTTGAAAAAAAAAAAGAAAAAAGAAAAAAGAAAGTCGTATTAGAAACTTTACCATAGACAGTGTTGCTGGGATTCACAAAATCATATTATATATGATAAAAAGGCAACAAATACACAAAATCTATTCAATTTGATGAAAGGAAAAAAAATTACCAGCAAGGTTGTAGGTAGGGTAGAAAGGAGAAAGGAAGAATATAGCAAATAATTATAAAATACGTAGTGGAAATAATGAAACACTAAAAAACTGTGTGTATATATAGTGAGAATTTTAGGTTATGAAAAGTATGATATGAACAAAAAGAAGTAGTTTAGGCGAAACTCAAATACTTTTTTTTTTTTTTTTTTACTTTATTATTAGGAAAAAGATGACATAAGATGCAAATTTATCCCAAAAAAAAAAAAAACGTAGGAAAAAAAATGCAAGTTCTATCTTTTTTTCCTTTATGTTTTTTTAAGAAACATTAGAAAAAAAATGAAAATTCCATCTTTTTTTTTTTATTATTTTACGTTTTTTTTATCTCCCTTTCTTATTTAAATTTTATCCTTAGGTAATTCTATTGTATTGATTTTAGGTTTTGTTGATAACATTTTAGATAAACACAATTGTTATAGTTGTATATCAAATACTACTTTCTTTCATTACTTGATTTGTCATATTTATCCAAAAAATATGTATATATCTATTCTTAAAATCTAAAAATTTATTAAAATTTTTGTAATTTGGTGAAGCCACTTGGCGCAATCACAGCGCCTAAACCCAACTTTTATTATCTATAATATAATAATATAATAATATGATATGATGTGGCTTCATGAGGACATCAATCATCATCCTTTACTTTAACACATAGTTTTTTGTGATATTTTAAATACTTTTTATTAATTAAAATGTTAGAACTTGTAGGATCGAAAGGATATTTTGTATTAACTGGAGTCTAAAATTCCATTATTATTATTTTATTATATTTGAACCTCTAGAGTGTTTTGGCTAAATATTGCTCAAATTAGAGTTTATAAGCTATGTGTATAATGTTTAAAGGTTTTTTTTACTAAATGAGCAGAGAAGTGAAATTTGGTACCAAGATTTGTTAAAACTGAAAGTTTACTTCAACAACAGAGGACAAAGCAGCAGCAATCTAATGCATCCAATGCAGCACAGCCTATGGTACATCATCAAGCAGAGACTAAAAGGGAAACTAAGATGGAGTTGACACGTGGCATTATAGAAGACTTAATTGAATCAATCCCACACTATGATCAATTCATCAATTCTATGGTGTGATCTATGTACACGTGTAAGGTGGAAGTTAGGAGTTAGTTGTAACAACTTCACCTTATAATTTGGAATTAGTTATTTCCTTCTTCTGATTCAGCTTGTATATAAAGTAGGATTGAAACATTTTGTAATCATTATTGGAGATAAATAAAATTCAGTTTATTTAGAGAGAGAGAGCACAAACTTTTATATGGTATCAGAGCGAGTCTTTTAGAATTTTCCTTTCTCTGTTCTTTCTCTCTTCTCCGAGGTGCTTCAATGGCTTCCTCTGAAACTGAAGATCCTTCCGCGACTCAAAACATTCAATCTCCACATGCAAACACCCAATCTGCAGGTGAATCAAATGTTCGTAATCCATTTTTCCTTAATTCCAGTGAGAATCCAGGTTACATATTGGTTACTCAACCTCTGTTAGGCATGCGAAATTTTCATTCTTGGTCACGAGCAATGGTGCTTGCTCTCACTGCCAAAAAGAAAATTGGCTTCGTGAATGGCAAGATCTCAAAACCAGAGGAAGATTCGCCCTTGTATGAGGATTGGGAGAGCTGCAATACCATGGTACTTTCATGGTTGATCAATTCCATGCATGTAGATGTCTCTAGCAGTATTATGTATTGCGAAACGGCAAGGGAAATGTGGCTGGAACTGACGCGACTATTCTCACAAGGAAATGGACCTAAGATTTACGATCTACAGAGGGAAATCTCTCAAATTGCACAGAATCAGATGACGGTTAGTGAATACTACACCAAATTCAAGCGATTATGGGATCAATTGCTACAATTTGAGCCTCTACCAAAGTGTTCTTGTGGTGCGATGAGAATCTTGAATGCTTCACATGAGAAAGCATATGTAATGAAATTCCTCATGGGACTTAATGAGAATTTTGAGATTCTGCGAAGTCAGATTCTTCTCTATGATCCTTTCCCTTCCATGAGCAAAGTTTATTCGTTAGTACTTCAAGAGGAATCACACAAGAGCATTGGGCATGGAGGTTCACCTGCTTCACAATCTGATTCAATGGCCATGTTCACGAATTCCAAAGGAAATTCTAACTGGAACAGAGGAAATGCTAAGAAAGACAAGCCTTATTGCACACATTGCAACATGCAAGGACACACAATTGAAAAGTGTTTCAAATTGCATGGATATCCTCCAGGTTATAAACCGAGAGGAAAGGCTGGTGTTAGTCAAGGTGCTTGCAATTCAGTTCATGGTGCTGAGAACACATTAGCAGCATCTAACCAATGTCCTATTTCCAAGACACAATGCGAGCAGCTGCTGACTTTTCTCAAATCAAGTGCCAGTGAAGGATTTCATGCTGAAAATACAAGCACTTCTTGTTTGGTCACTGGTGGTGAAAGAACTTCTGGTGTGGCTTCTGAGAAGGTTGGCAATTCTGGTCAAACTGATCTAAACTTCAATTCTGCCTTAATGTCAGGTACTGCTTCTATTATTCCTTCATTTCCTAATTTCAAGCACTCCATTTTTTCTGCTAAGACTGATAATAGGCAAACCTTTAGGAAAACAGATTGGATTATAGATACAGGGGCCACAGACCATATGGTCCATTCTATATCATGTTTTACTTCCATTAGTGCCACTCTAAATACTTTTGTTAACCTTCCAAATGGTGAAACAGCCTTGGTAACACATGTTGGAACTGTTGAAGTGTCTGAAACTCTCATTCTCACCAATGTTCTATGTGTTCCCTCTTTTAGTTTCAACCTTCTTTCTGTTAGTCAACTAACTAGAACTACTCCATGTTGTCTTATTTTCTTTGGGAAAATGTGTTTTATCCAGGACCTTGCTCATTGGAGCACAATTGGTCTGGGTAAAGAATTCAAAGGTCTCTACTTGCTGGAAGAGAATTTATCAACCTCAAAATCTTGTTTTTCTGCAGCTGGTTCTGTCCAAAATGTTACAAATAATCTTGTTGTTCAGCCAAATGTTTGGCATTTAAGATTGGGGCATCTATCAAATGCAAAATTGGCTTTGATAAAAAGAAATAATGTACCTCTTTCAACAAATAATAATAATTTTCATTGTGCAATCTGCCCTTTGGCAAAACAGAAAAGACTTCCTTTTCCATCTAGTACTCATATCTCTATTCATTGTTTTGATTTGATCCATTGTGATTTGTGGGGTCCTTTTTCTACTCCTACCATTGGTGGTTGTAGATATTTCTTAACTATAGTAGATG
The DNA here is from genome assembly GCA_032878915.1 of Castanopsis chinensis. Classification (NCBI taxonomy): domain Eukaryota; kingdom Viridiplantae; phylum Streptophyta; class Magnoliopsida; order Fagales; family Fagaceae; genus Castanopsis; species Castanopsis chinensis. The sequence continues at coordinate 8,119,067 of JAVQMG010000083.1, read as the reverse complement.
ACTGCTCAAGGTGCACTTGGGTTTATCTACTTAAACACAAATCTCAAACACAATCTACAATGGAACAATTTTATACCATGGTTGAAACACAATTTTCAGCAAAAATCAAAACAATCAGAACAGATAATGGAACTGAGTTTATCATGACTAATTTCTTTGCTTCAAAAGGTGTTTTGCATCAATTAAGTTGTGTTGAAACTCCACAACAAAATGCAATTGTAGAGAGAAAACATCAACACATCTTAAATGTAGCAAGATCACTTTTGTTTCAATCAAATCTGCCTTTACATCTTTGGGGACATTGCATCCTCACATCAATTTACCTAATAAATAGAACTCCTTCATCATGTTTAGATCATAAAACACCTTTTGAGGTTCTCTTTGGTTTTGTTCCAAGTTATGATCACTTAAAAGTTTTTGGATGCCTTTGTTATGCATCTACCCTTTCCCAAAACAGATCAAAATTTTCCCCAAGAGCAAGAAAATGCATTTTCTTAGGCTATCCTTTTGGTACTAAAGGATACAAATTATTGGATTTAAATACAAAATCTGTTTTCATATCTAGAGATGTTATTTTTCATGAAAACATTTTTCCTTTTGGTACTGCTGAATCACATGCTGCAGATCCCTTTCTCCTTGAGGTTGATAGTCCTTCTGAAGGTAATTTAGGACTTTTTGTTGCCCCTTGTAGTGTCCCTGATCAGCCAGATGATCAATCTGATCCTATTTCTTTACCATCAACTTCTATACCCACACTTACTGCTCCTTTGTCTGTTCCTTTGCAATCTGATTCCACTTCTATCCTGCTGGATTCTACTCCTTCTGTCAGTACTAATATTGCAGATGAAGATCAACCTTCTAGAAAATCCACCAGGGTTCATAAACCACCAACTTACCTGCAAGACTATGCCTGTAATGCAGCCTCTAGTTCTTCATTTGCTACTGCAGATATTCATCCTCCAGGGTGTCCTTATGATTTGTCAGCTTGTCTTACATATTGTCACATGGATCCTCACTACACATCCTACCTTATGAATGTTAGTCAAGGTCATTCCACTCCTCAATATTTCTCTCAAGCTGTTCAAAATCCCTTGTGGAGAACAGCCATGGATAAAGAAATTCAAGCTTTGGAAGCAACTCAAACTTGGATTCTTACTCCTTTACCTTCTGGTAAGAAGACCATTGGCTGCAAGTGGGTTTATAGGGTGAAGCTTCATCCTGATGGTAGTGTGGAGAGATATAAAGCTAGGCTAGTGGCTAAGGGTTACACTCAAAGGGAGGGACTTGATTTTTTAGAAACCTTCTCCCCTGTGGCCAAAACAGTTTCTGTCAGGGTCCTCATTGCTCTTGCCTCTGCTAAGAAATGGCCCTTGCACTAGCTTGACATCAATAATGCATTCCTTCATGGAGATCTTGAAGAAGAGGTCTACATGGATCTACCTCCTGGTTATCACAGCAAGGGGGAGTGTTCTTCAATTCCTATGGTTTGTAAATTGGTCAAATCAATTTATGGATTGAAGCAGGCATCAAGGCAGTGGAATGCCAAACTTTCTGCTACCATTTCAGCACTTGGTTTCAAACAATCACAAGCAGATCATTCACTCTTTGTGCACTCAAATGGTCCTAAATTTACTGCCCTACTGATATATGTTGATGACATGATAATTACGGGTAATGATGAAGGTTGTGTAGCTAATCTAAAACAAGTGTTGGATCAAAAGTTTGGTATCAAGGATCTTGGTTCACTCAAATACTTCCTAGGACTTGAGATTGCTAGAAGTGATAAAGGAATTAGTATAAACCAAAGAAAATATGCACTTGATGTGCTTAAGGAAGCTGGTATGCTTGGGTGTAAACCAGCCAAAACACCCATGGAACAACAGCTAAAGCTATCTAAATGTGATGGTGAGATACTTACTGATGTAGGGCAATATAGAAGGCTGATTGGGAAGCTGATGTACCTAACCTTGAGCAGGCCAGACATAACCTATGCTGTGCATAGGCTAAGTCAGTTCTTAGCTCAGCCTAGACTACCACACATGAAGGCTGCAACAAGAATTCTTCAATACATCAAAGGCACACCTGGTCAAGGAGTATTTTTCCCAACAGATTCAGACTTACAACTCAAGGCTTTTTGTGATGCAGATTGGGCAGGCTGCCCAGATACCAGAAAGTCATTGACAGGTTATTGTGTATTCCTAGGTGATGCTCTAGTTTCTTGGCGATCAAAGAAGCAAGATATAGTGTCTAGATCCTCTGCAGAGGCAGAGTACAGATCTATGGCTACAACTACATGTGAGGTAACATGGCTGCTGTATCTGTTAAGGGATTTGTGCATTTCACATCATAAACCAGTGCTACTCTACTGTGATAACCAGGCAGCCTTGCACATATCAGCCAATCCCGTGTTTCATGAGAGATCAAAACACATTGAGGCTGATTGTCATATAGTGAGGAATAAAGTATTGGATGGAACACTTAAAACCTTTTATGTCTCATCAAAATCACAGTTGGCAGATATATTTACCAAGGCATTGGGTATTGATGACTTTCTAAGACTTCTCAACAAGTTAGGAGTGATCAACATCTTCAGTCATCATATTCAATTTCCTAACACTGCAAAGGAAGTTAAAGACAGCAATGAAACTCAACCAAGAGCTTTGCTCTTGAGGGGGAGTGTTAAAACTGAAAGTTTACTTCAACAACAGAGGACAAAGCAGCAGCAATCTAATGCATCCAATGCAGCACAGCCTATGGTACATCATCAAGCAGAGACTAAAAGGGAAACTAAGATGGAGTTGACACGTGGCATTATAGAAGACTTAATTGAATCAATCCCACACTATGATCAATTCATCAATTCTATGGTGTGATCTATGTACACGTGTAAGGTGGAAGTTAGGAGTTAGTTGTAACAACTTCACCTTATAATTTGGAATTAGTTATTTCCTTCTTCTGATTCAGCTTGTATATAAAGTAGGATTGAAACATTTTGTAATCATTATTGGAGATAAATAAAATTCAGTTTATTTAGAGAGAGAGAGCACAAACTTTTATAAGATTATTGAATTACTTAGAAAAGTGGCACTAGCTGTGCTGTTTTTTAAAGGGAGAGGAGAGCGAATGATACGACATATGAAAGAAGAGAGAGAAAATGAATTTGGCATTCATGGTGCCACATTTGCTACCCAATTTTTGTGTTTGCCTGTGCTTGAAAATGGAGAGAGGAGGAAGAAAAAAATATTGGAAAAAAGTGGCATACCAGGTGCCAAAATAGGGGAGAGAAAATTTGTTGCAAATATGGCACCCTAGGTTCCAAAATAGGTGAGAGAAAGAGAGGAGATATACTTACTTTGTTAGTCAATTTTGCATATTAAATTTGATATGTATAATTTCTATATATAATATTACCCTCATCACACGGGCTTGGCGTGTGCGATGAGGCTTTTATTTATTTATTTTTGAGTTTAGTGTTATAATTTTCCATTCTAATGTCATAAATTGTAGAGGCTCTCTAATCAGAGAATTTCCAATGGTATAAAATTAGCAATTTAGTTTGGACATTTGAGGTCAAATTTTTTGTAATAAATAAAAATTGAAGCAAATAACCATAGAGACTCAAACAATAAAAATTGACTAATGACCTTGTTTTTCAAGGAAATCTCCCCTTATTTGAATCTCTTATTTTCATATCCTTCATGTACAAACCAATTCCTATGAAATGAAGTAAATAATTACACTATTTTAAGTTTCAAATTCTATAGTTCAAAGTTACAAAATTACAAAAATAATGCCAAAGAAAAAAAAAAAAACTATTTGACACGTGTCTTTACTCATAAAATGGATGAATACAACAAATAATAACTTCTAATGAGAATTAAAAGGATAAAAAAAAAAAAAAAAAAAAAGATAAGAAAATGCTGTCATCCCTTGACCATTTTTTATCGTTTGACTTTGATCCCATTTAATCCTTAGTTTTTTAGTTTTGCCCCCCATAAAACTAGATATACAACAACGGCAACTGCTCCAATAACCCTGAAAATAGTTATATACAATTTTTATTATTCCAGAAAATTTTCCTACAATTTTCTTAACAAATAAATCAAAATCTCATACAACAATCAAATCATATGAGCAATAATTGAAAAAAAAAAAAAGAATTAAGAGAATGACCTGGAAGGGAAGGACTACTCCTTATAGAGAAAGAGAGTGATCTGCTGGGCTTTAGATCTACCCCATCCTTGGGCAAATATCTGGGCTTCCCCATCAAGCACCCTTCCGTTTCGCAAGATTTTAATTTTATTATTGAGCGAATGCAAAGTCGCCTAGCGGGCTGGAAAGCAAATCTTCTCTCGCTTGCTGGAAAACTGGTTCTTACCCAGTCTGTGATCTCTACTATTCCAAACTACTACATGTAGTGTGTAGCGCTTCCTCCTAAAGTTATCCAAAATGTGGACAAAATTAGAAGGAACTTTCTCTGGGGGTCGTCGGAAAATAAGAGGAGACTTCATTTAATTAGCTGGAGGAAGATTACAAAGCCCAAAAGAGAAGGGGGTCTTGGTTTGCAGGCAGCTAAGGAAAAAAATGTTGCTCTTCTAGCCAAGCTAAATTGGAGATTTCGAAAGGAAAAAGATGCCTTGTGGGTTAAAGTTTTGTCCAAAAAATACTGTAGGCGGAATCGGGCCCCAAACAACCTGTTTAAGACCAAAATCTGCTCTCCCACCTGGACGGCAATGAAAAAAGGAGAGGCTGTGTTTTTGGAGGGATCTAAGTGGATAGCTGGGAAGGACAGTAACCTTTCTTTTTGGACTGATAAATGGCTGTCTAAAGGAACTTTAAGGAGTCTAATTGAGGGACCTTTGAAGCGTGGTGAAGATATTTTGCTGCTTAGGAATGTGGTGGGTTTTAGTGGTTGGAATTGGCATTCCCTCTCTTTCCACTTCCCAAAGCATCTGGCTCTTGAAATTAAAGCTACCCCTCTCCCTTTCTCTTCTTCCTGTGATGATAGGATCTCTTGGATTTCCTCCTCCAACGGAGATTTCGATCTCAAAGAAGCTTATAAGATCTCTTGCATGGAGAAGGCAGTGAGTAACCATATTTCTTTTCAAGGTTATTGGGTGTGGAAAGTTTTATCACTTCCTAAGGTTCAGGTGTTCCTTTGGCAATGCTGCCATCAGAGCATTCCAACTAGAGAAGTGCTGGCTGCCAGGGACATGGACATTGACCCCCTTTGCCCGTTATGTAAGTCAGCCCCTGAATCCATTATGCATATTCTTAGAGATTGCCCTTCCTCCAAAGAGTTCTGGAATAGTCTTTCCCTCCCGGTGGACCCTGGCTACTTCTATGGGAGTAATCTCATGGATTGGCTAGAGCTAAATTGTCGCTCTTCTCTTTGCTCTCCTATTCATAATGTTGACTGGAATATTGTCTTTCCCCTTGGGGTCTGGAATCTTTGGCTCCACTGGAACGCTGTGGTGTTCAATAATGGAAAAACCCGCGGCTCAGTGAGGACAAACACCATTTCCCAAGCGATGGAATTTGCTTTCCTTGGTCTTAATGTAAAGCACCCAGCCAACCGCCTTTCTACCCTTGTGAAGTGGACCAAACCCCCCTTCAATTGGTATAAGGTGAACTCTGATGGGTCATCTCTTGGTAATCCGGGGCTTGCTGGGGGTGGTGGTATTATTAGAGATGCCATGGGAAAGTGGATTAAAGGTTATGCCAGGGCTATTGGTGTAACTACGAGCGTAGCAGCAGAGCTTTGGGCTCTACGAGATGGTATCCGACTGTGTATAGCCTTAAAACTCCAAGCAGTTGTGTTTGAGCTTGATGCCAAACTGGTTGTTGACATGCTAAAGAAGGAGGACCGGTCCAGTATAGCAATGATAACTTAGTTGAGGACTGCAAGAAAGGTTTAAAGGAGATCCCTATGGTTTTGGTCCAGCACTGTTACAGAGAGTCAAATAGGTGTGCAGATGCATTAGCAAGGCTGGGAGCGCACCTACCGCAGGACTTTGTTGTTTTTCTTGACCCTCCGTTGGAGGTGTCTCTTCTTTTAAATGCTGATTCGGCAGATACTTTGTATAACCGCAGCGTTGCTGCTGTTAGCTCTGTTTAGTTTTTCTTAATGAATTTCCAGTTTACCAAAAAAAAAAAAAGAGAGAGGTTTTTTTTTTAGGGGTTAAAGTTTCAAATTGTAAAGAAAAATTGTAACTATTTATCTTTTGATAAAATTTAAAAAAATAGTATCTATTACCGTATTTGTGTTTAGAGATAGTTATGGTATTTTGGTAGGATTTTTTTTCGTTATACTTTTTTAGAAACTTTTTTTTTTCCTTGTATTCAAAATGATAAATTTTAATTTTTGTTTTTGTTTTTGTTTTTGTTTTTTTTGTTTAATAGTTAAGCCTATCTAATTGATGTGATAATTTTATGGAGTGGAATAAGAACGAGTAGTTTTTTTTTTTGGAAGAAGTAACCATGTATGTAATTGATTTTTTTTTTCTTCTTTTAGATAGATGTAATTGAAGTATTTGAATTCAAATAGATAACAAATACATTCCATAAAAAAATAAAATAAATAACAAGTACAAATAGCTAGGAATCATTTGGAAGAAGTAACCGTGTATGTAATTGAAGGTTTTTTTTTTGGATAGATGTAATTGAATTATCTGAATCCAAATAGATAACAAATAAATTTCATTAGGAAAAAAAAGAAAAAGATAACAAATACAAATAGGAATCGGATCTTTTTTGGAAGAAGTAACCGTGTATGTAATTGAAGATTAAAAAAAAAAAAAAAAAAGATAACAAATACAAAAAGGAATGATGATTTTTTTTGGAAGAAGTAACCGAGTATGTAATTGTAGATTTTTTTTTTGGATAGATGTAATTGAAGTATCTGAATCCAAATAGATAACAAATACATTTCATTAGGTAAAAAAAAGAGATAACAAATACAAATAGGAATTGGATTTTTTTTGGAAGAAGTAACCGTGTATGTAATTGAAGATTAAAAAAAAAATATATATATACAAATAGGAATGATGATTTTTTTTGGAAGAAGTAAACGTGTATGTAAATGTAGATTTTTTTTTTTTTTTTTGGATAGATGTAATTGAAGTATTTTTTTTGCTTTTCTTTTCTTTTGTAAGTGAGATAGTATTACTCTTTTAACATTTTTATGTAAGAAAAAAAAATTAAACTAAAGGATATGTTATTTTAGAATATGTATGAGAATATTTTGGTATGCCAAAAACTAAAAACGGAACTGAAGATAAATATACTTTGATAAATATAATAAATTACGAGTCCCCATTAGTTTGTGCATTACATCAGGTTTTTGGTGACAGATTTGAATGCTTGACTCCGTTAAAAATAGTAATAAATGCATTCAGCCTAAAAGTCCCCTTATTTTATTTTTTGGAGGGTACACTTTAGACTTAAGAATAGCCAAACGCTTCATTAATATAGGATAAAACAATGTCCACAAGTCATTAGCCTCACTTGAGAGCTGTAACTAGGCAAACAATTCGATTAATATACGACCAAAATATTTTCTCAACCATTTATTTACTTTTTTTTTATAAAATTATTTATATATATAATTTTTTTTAAATAATTAGAAAGTAATACAATTATGAAGCCCCTTAAGACTTTGACATGAGTGTTAATTTGGTTTAGATTTTTTTATTTAAACGATTACTCCCAATACATTAAGCTCGTAATAAATTAGACAACATTTCCATATTACATTATGAATGCACGATAATAAAATTAAGTAAATCATGTGATCAAATGTGTTATTTTTTAATGAAAAATACTAATAAAAGGCTTAATTTGTTACAAAACTAAAGTGCAACAACTATGCAAGGATAAATTGTTATTATTAGTCCAAATAACAAGATTAACACTCACATTAAAATTTATTAAAAGCCAAAAAAATAAAATAAAAAACTAATGGAAAATCATGCCTAAAGTTTATAAATCGTTTCTTACTAAATAGTATTAGATTTTTTATTATTATTTTATACTTGATAAAAATTTTATTTTAACTTTATCTTATTAGCCTTTTATACATGAGAAATGGATGAGATAAGAGAATACACTCACATGCTAATACTAAAATTGTATGCGCATTTAATGTCACGGAACAAGTGATAAATCCCTTCTAAATATTTAACTTTATCTTATTAGACTTATTTCAGTGTATATGTGTGTGAAGGATTTAGATCTTAACCTTTACTTCTTACATTTCCCGAGCACTTGTATTAAAATTTTTTTAAATATTATTGTAAATTTTTAATTTTGTCAATTAAAGTAATAAATTTATGAAAATCAGCACAATTTGAAGCAAAGAAAAATGATAAATTATTAATAATAAAAAAATATTGCGAAAATTTTCTGTTTTTCTAGATTTACTCAATGAAACCGTGCAAGTAATAATTGCAAAATCCAGTCTCCTCTCTCTCTGTCTAAAAAACCTCAAACCCCATCTCCTCTCTCTCTCTCTCTCTGAAAAAACCTCAAACCCCGTATCTCTCTCTCGCTCCCCGTGGCTCTGAACACAAACAGAATAAGAAGAAGAAGAAAATGGGTACACTGTGTGGCCTTACAGTGACCACAATTCTCTTGTTTTTTCTCCTCTTCGTCTCTCTATCTCACTCCTTCTACCTTCCTGGCGTTGCTCCTCGCGATTTCCAGACTGTATGTTCCCTTATAATCCAAACCCACTTCTCAAAATCTGTGCTTTATTTCATTCTTTCACCTCTCATTGCTTGCTTTCTTGTATGTTCTTTTTTTGGGGTTTCTTTATTTTCTGTGTTTTTTGTTGTATTGTTTGAGTTCTCTTTACTTTTTGTGGAGCAGTATTGGATCTGGGTTTTTGAGTTTGATCTAATTTTATGTTGTTGTGGATCTGTGGGATTGTTTTTGAGCTGTTTTTGGATTATGGGTTTTGTTTGGATCTGGGTTTTCGTTGAAATTTAGATCAAAGTTTTGATTTTTGGGAATTGTGAATGTAACTTGGGTGTTTGTAATTTTTTTTTAAAGGTTTTGATTGGTGTTGTTGGGTTGTTCTGGTTTGTGGGTCTAGGAAATGATGGATTGGTTTGATCTATGTGTATGTTTGGGTTGCACTCAAGGCCTTGTTTAATGTTTCTATGGGTTGAAAGTTAGATATGTTGGATAGCTCATTTGTGTGTATCTATGGGCATGTTTGGATTGCACTTAGAGGCTGTGTCTAATGTTTCTATAGGTGGAAAGTTTGAAATTTTGAATAGCTTGTGTGTGCATGAGATAGGCAATGTGATACTTGCAAAGAAAAAAAAAAAAAAAAAAAGAGATAGCCAATGTGATCAAGTATATGATGCGAATTGCAAAGTGATCCAAGATAGGATATTATGTAGGTGGTTGGAATGTTTCACTACAGGATTGAATATAGCTTGGATTGCATTTTGGATCTCCTAATATGTTTGAAAGTTTTTGTTGAGATTTACATAATATTAGCTGCCATTCTGATAGCGAAGGTGTATAAAAATGGGTGCTATAATTAATATGGGTATAATGATATTAGTTTCAGTCTTTATAAAGATCTCATTTTTCCAAGTGTTTACCATCTCTATGATGATTAGAGGCCAGCTCAGGAAGTACTATTTGTTCAAATATACTACACAAAAAGTGTAAATGAAAGACAATTGATTCAAGTTACATGAACATGAAGTTCAACTGTACATTGAGCTGAACTCTTGAACCATATTTTGTTTTCTATCTTTTACATCACATAAAGAAGTATCCTTCTTTGTAGAAAAAGTTTGTGAATTTGGTAATGATTTGATTGGAGATTCGTGATTATTTCTCATTAACCTCACTGCACTTTATAGTTTAGAATGATTTTTTTTTTGGGGGGTGTTTATATATTTTTACTTCATTGGAAAAGAAAAGGGCTGGGCTTATGTATTTGATTTCCTTGAAGTGTTTTTTTTTTTTTTTTTCTAATAAATTTCTTATAAATTATTATTGTCTACTTTGAACAGGGAGACCCCTTGCCAGTCAAAGTGAACAAATTATCATCTACTAAAACGCAACTTCCATATGACTACTACTATCTAGACTATTGTAAGCCTGACAAGATTGTGAACAGTGCTGAAAACTTGGGGGAAGTTCTTCGAGGTGACCGCATTGAGAATTCTGTCTATACCGTGAGTATCTTTTACCTTTTTTCTGTATTAGAAATCTGAATAGGAAAAAACTTTTTCATTTACTTATTTCAGTTATTGTTTCATTGTCTATTGTTTATGAATTTTACGCCAGTTCCAAATGAGGAAGGAGCAATCATGTCAAGTAGGCTGTAAAAAAAAGCTTAATGCTGAAACTGCTAAGAATTTTAAGGAAAAAATCGATGATGAGTATCGAGTTAACATGTAAGTCGATGAACTGGCTGTATATTGTTCATGAAGTCTGTAGTTTTTCTAATTTCCATTAGTATCTTTTAGTTTTCCATTTTGGGTTTTAATAATTTTAATTATTTTCCTAAGTGAAAGGCATTAATTTATATAGAATGTTTAGTATATTACTCTTTTTTTTTCTGAAATCTCCAGAATGCACTTGCAGGATTTTAGATAACCTTCCAGTTGCTGTCCTTAGACAGAGGAGGGATGGAATTCAGTCAACAACTTACGAACATGGTTTCCGTGTTGGGTTCAAAGGAAACTATGCTGGGGTATGCTTCAGAAGCAACTTATTATTTTAGGATTTTTGTGTGTTTATTCTATCTTAAACATTTGTTTCTTTTACAGAGCAAAGAGGAGAAATATTTCATTAATAACCACTTGAGCTTTAGAGTCATGTATCACAAGGATCTTGAGACTGATTCGGCTCGGATTGTAGGGTTTGAGGTTACCCCAAACAGGTGTGAGACTCTTTTCCTCTTTTTTTGTTTTTGATATATGGTTTGTATGAACAATGACTTAAAGGTGAATCAGCTGCTAGTTCAGATTCTCAAAATACAAATGTAGTAGATGAAAAAGAAACAATACAGGTCACATTTTGGAGGGTCCTTTCGTTGCAAAGTGTGGGGTTTTTGCTTGGGAATGTGTTTTCCCAGTTATTAGGTGTAGACAGAGGTAAATTCAATAATTAAATTGAGAAACGTACATGTGTTCATCTGATGTATTTGACAAAAAAGGTGGACTGTGAACGAGCTATCATGGCACCACCTCCCCTTGTCAGAGTAAAGTGGAGGGTGGGGTAGTTGGTTCCACTTGGTGCGTGTGTAAGTACATAGAAAAGTGAACTGCTTAGATGATCTTACCAAGAGACAAATATTCTAAATCCGCTACATCATCATAAAGAAGGGCTGAACTAGTGAAGAGTTGGATTGAAATGTTTTGATTTTTTTCTCTGCTTTTTTACACGCTAAGTCTCACTCCCAGAACTTGTCAGATACTGCAATGCTGTTTGCGTTACATTCCTTTGCTTCATTCTGCCTCTTTGGTGCAGAACTTGGATGTTTCTTCTGATATTAAAGAGTTACTGTGGGAAACTGGGAATTTTATTTTTATTTTTTTGATCAGTAACTGTGGGAATTTTATATGAGATGCTTGTATATGTTGTTTGTTTTTGTGCTACATGCTATAACTTTTTCTGCAATGGCCTGAAAATTATAGAAAAGATGAAATGTAGAATCTCCCTAGTAATTTCATACATTCAAATTGATTTAAAAGAATGATACCAATTTAGATTTTAAAAGAATAATGCCAATAAGTTCAAAGAAAATGATAATTATTAGAAAATGCCCACAAAGTGCATTTGTAAGTTGTTACGACTAGCTTATTTATGTTCTTATGTACTTGGGTAACACCCTTTCAGCCTTTTAGTGAAAATTTACTTGTGTGAGTGTATATATATATGTAAAGCTTATTTATGTTCTTGTCATCTATTTTGACTCTTGTAAATACTGTAAACAGCATTAATCATGAATACAAGGATTGGGATGATAAGAACCCTCAATTAGCAACGTGCAACAAAGACACTAAAAATTTAGTGCAAGGTAATGTCGTTCCACAAGAAGTTGAGACAGAGAAGGAGGTTGTTTTTACATTTGATGTTTCCTTTAAGGTACTCGCTCATCAAATCCTTGCCTATGTCTCTCTTCCATACTCAACTCCTTCCCTTGTATAATACATTTAACTAACCTATGTTGGTCTTTTTCTCAGGAAAGTGATATCAAGTGGGCATCTCGATGGGACACATACCTCCTCATGAATGATGATCAGATCCACTGGTTCTCCATCATAAACTCTCTGATGATTGTCCTTTTCCTTTCTGGCATGGTGGCCATGATCATGATGAGAACTCTGTACAGAGATATTGCCAATTACAATCAATTGGACACCCAAGATGAGGCTCAGGAAGAAACAGGATGGAAACTTGTCCATGGAGATGTTTTCAGGGCACCGATCAATTCTGGTTTACTTTGTGTTTATGTTGGTACAGGTGTGCAGATCTTTGCAATGACACTTGTGACAATGATTTTTGCGTTGCTTGGGTTCTTATCTCCTTCCAACCGAGGGGGGCTTATGACTGCCATGGTTCTGTTGTGGGTTTTCATGGGCTTATTAGCTGGTTACTCCTCAGCACGCCTGCACAAGATGTTTAAGGGCACAGAGTGGAAAAGGAATACCTTGAAAACTGCATTTATGTTTCCTGGCATTCTTTTCTCAGTATTTTTTGTTCTGAATGCCTTAATTTGGGAGGAGCGATCTTCTGGGGCAGTGCCCTTTGGAACAATGTTTGCTCTTTTCTGCTTATGGTTTGGTATATCAGTGCCCTTGGTCTTTGTGGGTAGTTACTTGGGATTCAAAAAACCAGCCATTGAAGACCCTGTGAAGACTAACAAAATCCCCAGACAAGTACCAGAGCAGGCATGGTACATGAAGCCAGTCTTCTCTATACTCATTGGAGGCATTCTTCCATTTGGGGCTGTTTTCATTGAGCTCTTCTTCATCCTAACATCAATATGGCTAAACCAGTTCTATTACATCTTTGGCTTCCTTTTTATAGTCTTCGTTATCCTTCTAATCACTTGTGCGGAGATAACAGTTGTGCTCTGCTACTTCCAGTTGTGTAGTGAAGACTACCACTGGTGGTGGAGATCATACCTGACTGCCGGCTCCTCTGCCCTCTACCTGTTCCTTTACTCTGTCTTCTATTTCTTCACCAAGTTAGAGATCACCAAGCTGGTTTCAGGCATCCTTTACTTTGGGTACATGGTAATTGTATCCTACGCATTCTTTGTCTTGACAGGAACCATTGGCTTCTATGCAAGCTTCTGGTTTGTTCGAAAGATTTACTCCTCTGTCAAAATCGACTGATCTAAAGATGCAGAAAGAGGGTGATGAGGATGAGGACGAATTCCAGACCACGGCAGGAAGCGCTGAAGGGATAAAGATTAAATTGAAAACTATTTCACAATCTCTTCAAAACCTTGTCTATGTTGACGGTAGCATTGTGCTTGGCCTGTTAGTTTTTTTACACCTTTGTTAATGTCATGAACAGTAGCTTAGTAGTTTTCTTGCAAGAAGCTTGAGCAGTGGATACTTATATAATATCCATATGGTTACAACTGATCTTTGATGCGTCTCAAGTGGTTTGATTTCTTGTTATCTTATAAGGAGCACTTATAATTGATATTTTAGAAATCAAATATTGCAGCTCTAGAGGCAATAGGTAATGTATCTTTGGTGCACCTGCATTGTTGTATATTGTAGTTTGTAATAATTAAATATTCCTTGATTTTCTGGCCCTTGACCCCTTAAACTATGACCGGTGGCTGAAAGACCAATCACCAAGACTAATTGGTGCACTCAAAAATAAGTCTTTCTTGATGGTTGAAGAAGTGATTTGAGGTTTAATCTCATCGAGAGCGGATGTTATAGGTTGAAATTCTATTTTAAAAAAAAATATAAAAAAAATAAAAATTGCCATTTATGTGAACATCAACTATTGCATTCTCAAAAAAAAACAAACTATCGTGAGGAGGTTCAGGATGAATCTGTTGTGCGATATTTGAAGGAAAAACAAGCTCCATAGCCATAGCAATCTATGCTAGCCCAGTCTGAAGTGAATTGGGCTACGTCTAAACAATGAAACAATCATGGTTGAAATCAGACGTATACACTTTTTGTATGTTGGGTTTTCTGCTTTGTAAATAGATAGGCTAATTACCTAGCCCATAACCTAATTCTAGGACTGCCCATTGGGCCATTGTAGTGTGGATGGGCTGATTTCCACTCCTCTACCCCCTTTGAATTTTCTCCCCCTAGGGGGGGAGGAACTGGACCCATGCCCCTCCTTTTGATGTAAGAAATTTCTCCTTCATTCCAAAGAAAAAAAAGAAGTTTAACTTTGGGAGAGGAAGGTGCATAGTAGGACAAATTGGTGACCCATTTGAAGTTATCCTAAAAATTAAGGTAAGGTTTGCACCTTTCACATAGGAGGGGTCTCATAAGGTTATCTACCTATAAATACGAGCCTAGAGATGAGATTGTGGGTGTTCCTTCATATGAGTTGAACCATAACCCAATCTCAACCCCACCTAGTGCACCAATTGTTTCAAACAGTGGGAGGAAACAGACCTTCAGTCAAATTAGTATATCACATCGTTGTATCCAAAAATTTGAACTTGAGATATATGTACCATGACAAGTCCAACCTTTAGATGGTGAGTTTAGGATTCTGCTATGGTTCAGACTTCAGACAACACCAAAAAGAGATTGCATTGCACGTGGATAACAATATAAGAAGATAACGATTCTAGTTTTCAAGTTGAATTCAAATAAAGCTCTTGAATTTCATATAAGCTTTTGCAGTAGATCTGTAGTAGATTAAGATGAGAATTTCTGCAATAAATTAGGATTAGTATTTGTATTTCAATTCATATAGGAGTTGGATCCTATGTTTTAGGAATTTGTTGTGACGAGTATTATCTCCTCACTAGTATTTAGGTACGTAGGAATAATGAATGAAGTAAGCAGAAACTAAATCAAAAAGTCTATTATCTCTCTCAAATTCAAGACGTTAGTCACCTCGAATTGACTAAGTTATTTATTTATTTTTTTCCAATTTATAACAGATGAAATTATTCTTCCCTTTTTTGGGCCTTGGGTCTAGTTTTGAACACTTTTTTGAATATGTTTGGAGGTGTCCTAAACCTCAACCTGACCTAGAACACCAATAGTTTCAAATAGTGGGAGGTAAAAGGCCTAGTCTAACCAGTATCATGTTGTTGCCCCTGAAAATTTGAACTTGAGATCTAACCCATACCAAGACCTTAATGATTGGGCCATGACCATATATGGTAAGAATAGGTTCACCTTATTAAAACAATAAAACTTATTCTCCACATGGTCTCGAGTAAGTTTTAATTACGCTTTCAAATATGCTTAGAGGTGTCCTAAATCTCAAACAAACCTAAAG
Source organism: Castanopsis chinensis (assembly GCA_032878915.1). NCBI lineage: Eukaryota > Viridiplantae > Streptophyta > Magnoliopsida > Fagales > Fagaceae > Castanopsis > Castanopsis chinensis. The sequence continues at coordinate 8,103,590 of JAVQMG010000083.1, read as the reverse complement.
CAACAATGGTTTCAAATGGTGGAGGAAATAGATCTCAAGTCCAATCAAGCTTCCTTGTCACCCTCAAAATTTGAACTCGAGAACTACACCGTATCAAGATCTTAATCGTTGGGCCACGACTTTGGATAATAAATGTAGGATTCACCTTGTCAAACCTATTCTCCCCTCCTAAGTTTTCAGTCCTTGAGCTAGTTTTAAATGCATTTTCAAAAATGGTTTTCGGTGTCCTAAATTTGTACACGCTGTTGAACGTGACATGCTTGACCTAGTCATTCTGATTTGCAAAGCTTTACCATCTTTACACATTCAATACTTGATATTTCAATAACCATTTAGAGCCATACATTCTACATCACAAAACGTAAACAAAAAATTATTTCTTTTACTTGATAAGTACTACCTTTACCTGGTGCTGGTAGCACTCTCAAACAACTTGGTGTTAAATGCTTGCAATTGACAATTTGTTTGCACTTGCCTTTGAGATCATATCTTATCTACAAGCATGATATGCACCATGATTCTGGCCACCCACCTTACTCTTAAAAGCTTACTTGATTTTGCAAGCACAAAGGTTAGTATTTGTCTAACATTTTATACACAAGAGTCACATCCTCAACTACACAGTACAATCATATAGCTGTGCACCATCTGGTAAAGCTTACAGGGTCAATCACAATGTTTCAGTTATAGCTAGAAAAAGCTCCTAATAAAAAACATATGACTCGTGCGACAAACCGCATAAGATCTACAAGCATCTATTGCATTTCAAATCTTAAAAGGCAATGTTGGTAGTTAGCAAGAATGCCAAATTTCAGTAGAACATGGTATGCTACATTCAAAATCCATATTGATGGACTAGTTTCCATAGCAAAATCCAATAAAGAAAATTTGAACATATATTAGCAATGGGGTTATATTCCTATTTGATGAAGCACTGGCAGCCAAAAAAGTCCCGTGACAGTGCAAGACTTGGGTATTGGATATACATACAACCGAACTGAATTACTGGAACTCATGATTATGGTTAGCAGAGCAAATATTGTCATCAACTTGAGAATGATCTTGATTTGCCATTTTTTTGCCTACACATAGCAATGGAAAATATGATTATATAAGCAGGGCACAAAATAAAACAAAGCAAAAAAGTCATCCTAAAGATGAAGCATACCAAAATGAATCCTTCTTTTCTTGTGCTAAAAAATCTTCAAATGAAATGTCAGCAAAGTCTGTGTCCACGCTTTCCACCAGCTCCCCAGATTTTGCCTTCAATTCCATGGAAGCGCTAATTTCGACCATCTTTCATAAGTGATAGAACAATAGAATCATCAGCATATCCTATCAAAGACCAGGTGCAGAAAGAGACACTAAAGGCTCCATCCCTTTTTTTACCCCTTAAAAGATACTACAGACTCCATCTGGTTTGATAGAATTGAGGGAAGAGAAAGGATGTTTTGGCAGTTTTTTTTTTTGTTCATAAGAGAGTATTAGGAATGGAATTTGACAAAGTTCACTATTATCAGTATTCACTAAGACTTTAAGAGTGTGCAAAGAAAATGTTAATTCTGTAAATATAAGAATTAGCAATTACTTTAAGACAAAGTGTTGCGTAGTAGAGGGCTACAAACTTCCTGGATGATTACTTGTCTACACAATTAGCTTCTATAAGCAGCTTCTACAGGAACTAGAAAGACTATCCCAGTCTCCCAGACAAACCATCTATATTCAAGGCCTAAATAAAATATTTATTCAAAAAATAAGACTTAAATTTGTACCTTTTTGTATGCCGGCGAGAGTTTTAGCTGTTGTTGAAGCCAATTATAAACAAATGCATCCTCTTCTAGTCTCTTTTGTTCTAATTCTAGCTTGTATATCTGAAAAATCAAGGAATTAAATTTAATCCACTTATGGAGGTGGCAAGATGCTTGCAAACACATCAACTTCCTACAAATCCAAAAATTTAGTACCAACCTGTTGGCGGAGGCGGTCAAAGGAAGATCTATCTGCCTTGAATAGTAGAGCCTTAGTAATAGTGAACTTACGTTGGATGACATCAGCCCTGTCATAGAAAAAAGGATAATAGAAATGTATTTGAGAAAAAGAGAATTGTAGATACCCAAAAAATAAAAAATAAAAGGAGAAACTAAATTTTGCAAGGAGTATTTCGGAAATCAGAAATTAATTGGAAAACTATCAGGTGAAATTACAGTAGTCAGTGCTTTTAAAAACTCCATATCTTAAAAAGAAACTCAGAAATAACCAAGTTTTTTGCGGTCAAGTGGGAAATTAGGAAGAAAATTTTGCCATTAACTTAACAACCAAGAAACTATTCCCAATATTCACTGTAATTATCAATAAGTTGTGAGCTTCTGAATGGCACATAACAGTATAGGTTTATATGCTTGAAGAACAAGTTGCAAGTTGCAATGTACTAGGAGAGTCCTACCACAATGATTCCAACCCAAAAACATTTATGAAAGAAAACAAACATAATGGGCAAACTTAGCTTCCACTAAATAATTTAGAACATACTTATGCTGTAGCTCACTTCTAGCCTCAACCAAGCAATTGGCAAAATCTCCAACCTGCAATATGTATACACAGAAAGTCATGACAACCACAAAGGCTTGGTGATACATGTAAAGTCATCACAATTGCAGATACTTGGTCTTTAGATTAAAAAATCAGTCAATCATCCAATTTAAAAAAAGGAATGTATCTCACAAGTTTCATGAACTATAAATCAGAAAGACCATGGGATTAATCTTATCTTTTGAATCAGACTTTGTGAAATTTATCTCTCTCAAAGATGATTACATTACGACAATAAGAATATAATTAACACACACACAAAAAGAAAAAGAATAGAACACCTGTCATGTATAATACATATCCAAAAGAGGGAATGAAAATGTATACTATTGACCTCAGATATTCTGTAGTGGTGGATACATGCAAACATAATTTTATAAATGGTGGTTCTTAGAAATCAAATCGAAACATCAAGGGTAAATAGACTCTGATATGATGTTGGTGAGCCATCAATTGTCTTCAGGAAGAGAACAACAACATATCTTGAGCTGTGAGCAAAGCAATAATGTGTGTGTGTGCGTGTGTAAAAACTAGTTATAGGCTTTAATCTCATAGCTCAATCCTTATACATCTCATTGCCCTTGCAACAAAACATCTACAAAATCTTCTAAATTGCATGTGTGCTGTGCAAAAGGAGATATTTGCAGCCACAAGGACCAGTTCCCCAGCAAGACCTGAGTTTTCATTGAATTATGATTGTTTCTCAAAACATGAGCTCGGTACAAGGTAAATGCATACTGATTTCAACCTCAGCCTTGAGACAACCTTCAAAATCCTTCATTACCTCTCCTTGAACCAAGACAAAGTGTAAGGCTCACAAATAAATCACACTAGCACAAGTTATTAGAAGGGAGCATCATTCTCCGTTCTCCGGAAGTAGCTAAGAATTACTCGACAGAGACCCCATATACATTTGATAAATCTGCCACCACCTATTTCAGTCCAATAATCAAGGTCTTGATATCAACTCATAAATAACATGTAGCTAACAATCCCATTCTCCACCTGGCCTAATTCCTCTTTATTTGATTGTGCAATCTCTCTGCCTGCATTGACAACCTATCTGGTTGAAAGTTTTAACCCATCCCATCAACTATCTCCCTTCTTGTTGAAGTTTATCACAAACCAACCATATTAAGCTTACATTTCCATGATTAAAAGTTTACAACAGCTAGAGCTCCCCCCCCAACCAAAAAAGAAGGAATTTCTCATATCCCTGGCATGTATTTATCTGCCATAGCACATATAAGAGTAACTGAAACAAGCAGCAACCCAAAGCCTTTAAAAGTGCTCTTGTCACATTGCAAAAAATTGAAATGGAATTTGAGTAATTCTACAAGCCTACAACTATCAACATTTTTGCCATATAGACATTTAGAAACTAACCTGTCAAACTTTTAAAACAAAAAACAAAATATAATTAACAAATTTATTTATTATGTTATTGATGAGACACCAATTCCATTATTGCCTCATCAGTTTCGAAGAAAAATATTTTTTTAATAAAATTCGCAGTAGCTCTAGCATTTTCCATAAAAAAGCACAAAGATCACAATAGAACTGAAAACAAGACCAACTTCTAAGTCACCCTCACCAATAAGAAAGTCACAATCTTTAACATATTGGGTAGAAAACAATAAATAAATAAATAAATAACCTGTGCCAGTGTCAATCCATTGGTCTCATTGCACTTCACAAGCTCATCATACTGCTGCTTGATCCTCCTCTGCATGGCACTACTTGATGATGTAAACGGGTACAAACATACCAACTCCTGCTTGACCCGAGAATCCTGACCCGAATTTCCTCTTTCCACACACGGCCTCTCTTCACTACCACCACCACCACCTTCTTCAGCTAGTGAATTCACCCTCTTCTTCTTGGCCCTCTTCTTCTTTTTCTTCATCACCCTCTGATCCCCCCCACCCGGGTCCACACCATCCATATCCAAACCCGACCCGTTAGAATCCGGGTCACCACCTTTTTCCTCCCCAAACAAACAGTCCCATTTGGGAGAATCAGAAGGCAAGATCTCCAAAAGAAGCGAATGGCTCAAATGGGTCGGGTCATTTTCACGGGCTGCTGCACCCGAGGTTTCATCCAAAGCACGCTCGAATTCCAACTGGTCGCTCCGAATTGGCTTCTGGGTATCCACCTTTTCTCGGTTCTGCTCAGGTTTCTTCAACCTTTTGTACGTGGAGTACGAGACAACCAAGAGAAAGAAGGTGAAGAAGAAGACCAAGAAGCAAAAATAAAACATGGGTTTGTATATTTGCGAGTGATTCTCTATCGAAAACGGAAAATTAGGCTCAGAACTTGACATAAACGAAAGCAAAGCCGCCATTGAAACGAGAGAGAGAGAAGGTTTATGTCTGTGAATGTGTAACTAAAAAAATGTTGTACTTAAGAGGTTCCGTTTGTTGTTTGTGTTTTTTTTTTTTTTTAAAGTAAAGTACAGTGTTTTTGAAGGTTCCACATTTGATGATACTTGCGAATGATGTTTTTTCTATGTTGTTTCTCTTTCTTTTTGTTGTTGTTGTTGTTGGTGCTTTATCTGTGGGACACAATAACAAAAACAAAAACAAAAGTGAAAAGAAAGATTGAGAAGGCTAGGGTGACGGTGGGCTTTGATGTGTGTGATTTTTTTGTTGTTGTAGTGGATAACTGACTGATTTACAGCCGTGTGAAATCAGCTTTGAAAGGTCAACAATACCGCGTGGTGTGGTCCTCCTGTTCAAATTCAAAAAACAAAACAAAAACACACATGTGATTGGAAAGTAAAATTGGATCAAAGTTTATCAATATTATAACCCTAGGACCACTAGTCTTCAACAATAAAAATTCTCACCTTTATGATACTCTTTAAAAGCATTTTATTTTAGGTTCCAAGTAGTCTTATTTTTAAATTTATTGTAGTCGAATTTAAATTCATTTGTTTTTTTTTTTTTTTTGGTATTTATGAAAAGGAAAACAATTAAGGTTTATTTAGTTGGGGTTTTCAAATACAACTCTAAAAAAGACTTTTAAAATTTGTTTTTGAAATTAAAGATTACTATATGTTTTGGTGTTTTTAAATTAGAAATTTATTTATAAATATTTCTTGTAAAATAATTTTTAGAATATAACAATTCGAAAACTTGTTTGATTATTAAAAAAAAATCAAAAAACAATTTTTTTTTATTTGTTGGTAATTTAGCCTTTTCACACTAACAACCAACGCTAGAGTCCAAGACCACAACCAAACTTTAGTTACAACTAGCCACATATGAAAGATCGCAACTTTTTTTGACTAACTCACATGAATTGATGAGGTCTTTTTAAATTCTCATTCAAAATAAGTAGTTCTACGAATATTATTTGTGTTGCCTATATCAAGGGTTGTATATTTGGGATTGTTGCTTATTTTAATTTATGAAAATAATAAGAAGACCATACTCAATGATATTTGCAATTAGTCATCAAATATACATGTTTATCTCATATAAATCTTTTTGATGAATTTATTTTTATATAAATTAACTAATACCTTTGCTTTAGTGCTTACCCAATATTATTATAACCAACAGGCTGTGAATTTTTATTAGAATTTAGATAGTATAAAACTGTTTTCCTCAGAATTTTTTTCCCAACATATTTATATGCTTTTTTCTAGTATGTACATATATAGCTAGCATATAGCCAAGCAATAGATTTTGGTTTCTATATAATTTGATTTTATAATAGGAAAATAAATATATGATCTCAGTGTTATAACCAAAAGGCACTTAGAGCATTGGTTATCTGTGGAAACTTTTTCCTCGAACAAACCTTCACTAACCAAAGTTAAATAGATTAATGTATGATTGGATTAAATTTTGTTGTTAAAAAGGTAGATAAGAATATATATATATATATATATATATATATATATATATAGAGCTGGGTTCAAGTTACACCTGGTGTAACTTTAAGCAATGTTACACCACTCAATATTTTTTAACTGGATGAGAATATTAACAAATCCATCGTTAGATTACATTATCTTCGTATATTCTTCATGCTTGCAAAATTTCAAGGTAATCAAAAATTAATAGCCATGTCATCAACCAATTGTTAAAATTCAAATTTTTGTAGTTTAAAATAATGCATAAAAGATAAGCTTATGGATCAAATGGTAAACAATTTCCGATGGATATGAAAATTGGCATGCATGTTAAGAACATATAGAACATGTAATTTAACGGTTGGATTTTCAAAATATTAATTCAATAACAAGTTATTGAGTGGTGTGACTTAATAACATCTTGATCCAAAATATATATATATATATATATGAGATTAAATTCAATAAGAACGGGGTAAAACTACACCAACTAATAAAGATATGCCACATCAATCTTTTACTTAAGTTTACTGTAAAACTAATACACTTAATAACATCTCCAAAAAAAAAAAAAACCTATTTGACGTTTTCCTTAAAATCTCACTCCCTCCTCAGCTCATGCCAGTCATGCGTCTCCAGCCACAATCCTCGCTGGACTTCTGTTTGCTGCTACACTACCTCATCAGACCTCTGTTTGCCATTGCACTACCTCGCTGAACCTCCGTTAGCCGCCACACTAAATTGCCGGACCTAGGTGATTCGCTCTTGTTCTCAATATTTGTGGTGGGTTTTGCTATATTTTGATTTATTTGGGCGTTGCTAGATTTTAATATCTTCACGTTTTGGGTATTGCTATTTTGAAATAAGATTAAATTCCTATGGATGAAGTCTGTTAGGAATCTGTGGCTTTACAAATAATTGAGATTTGTGTGGGTCACGCTTTACAAATAATTGAGATATGTTGGGAAGTTGAAGGCTTGACCATTTATTACGAATGCATTGCTATATATATATATATATATATATATATATATATATATTATTAAGTGTATTAAGATGTATTAATTTTACAATGAATTTAAATAAATATTTGATGTAACATGTCTTTATTGGCTGGTGTAAACCAAAGGCCAAAGGTTTTACACCCTGTCTTTCTTAAATTTAATTTCTCATATATATATATATATATTTGATGGGAAGTGTTTTTTTTTAAGAATATAATTGTACTTTAAAAAAAAATTGAATTAAAAAAAAAACTATGCTATAAAAATAAGCATATAAAGTATTAACTAACGGAAAATACTTATTTAAACCGACCATTAAAAACTAATTTTACACGCCTCTCAGAATGGACTCTTTCTCTCCTTCTCAAAAAAATAAGAAAAAAAGAATGGACTCTTTCTCTTTTTCAAAAAGAATGGACTCTTTCTTTTGGAGAGAGACAGAGAGGTCTTTATTGCCGAATGGGTCATGCACTGAAGATTTAGAGACCGTCTTCATCTTATTAAAAAATACTTTTCGCTCAAGAAGGTTCTTTTTTTTTTTTTTTTTAATAACTATTTTTCAAGGGTTGTCATAAGGTTTTAAACTAATTTTTAAAGGAGTCATAAGGTTTTAAACTTGACCCTTTGAATGTGTCACATATTTGTATAATTATTTTTAAAATTAAAATAAGTATAAAAAAAATGCAATTTTTGTCATAATTTAGAGTATGAATGCGGAAAAAAAAGTGATAATCATCTATAATAAGTATAAAAAAATGCAATTTTTGTCATAATTTAGAGTATGGATGCTGAAAAAAAAGTGATAATCATCTAAAATAGTCGATCATTTTAATAAATTGTGTACAAAGCAATGGAAAAAGTAATTTCTTCTTTAGAGAGTTTCAACTAGTTTCTTTTTAGAAAACAACTAGTTTTTTTTTAAGAAATTTATAATTTATGACGCCCGCTTCTGATAATAACTCTTTATCATCAAATTAAGTCACTAATTGGTTTTTGATATAGGTAGAGATTGAATACCAAATTTTTTATTTAATTATCAAAAATTTTATCAATTGAACTAATTAGAACCCAAAAAAATAATATACTATTTACTAAATAAATAAATAAATTATGCTAAAAGTTATGTCCTAGATTTTATTGTTAAAATAAGTTGTTGATGTTGAAGGTGGAGTCTATATTTTAGACGGTTTCGAAAGCATCACATCCATCGAGGCTAATGGTCAACTGGAACGACCATACGATGTAATGACTTTCCTAGTCAAGGAACATTAGTTAGGTCAAATTGTTGAGTGAGCAACAAGCAATGTAATCGTAGTTCCAAATCACCGTTCAAAAACCTTATTAATCTACTGCCTTACGTAATCTCCAGTGTCAGCTAAAGTGACTATTGCCGTGATCGAATGGTAAGTGTCAGCCCCAAGTTAATGGTTAAAGGTTTCTTTTTTTATTTAAAAATTTTAAAATGAAAAAGGTGAATGATATTGTTAAAGCAACAATAAACAAAATATAGAGTTTATTATGAAATTTTTTTGGCTATAAATTTAGTTGTAGTCTAAAAAAAAAGTTTTTTAAAAATTTAACAATTGGATTTCATATTGTTTATATTCATAAAACAAATGTCAAATTTCATTCTAATTAGATAATATTTACCATTCAATCTATAAATTTATTTTTTATGCATACTTTTAGAATACAATAGCTTAGTTCATGAAAAAAAAAAAACATACAATAACTTAGAAATTTAAATATTTGATTGTAATAGAGCTAATGATTTTTGAAGTTCTAAAAATTTTGCAAGCAAGAAGGATATAAAAAAAAATGTAATCTAATAAGGAATTTATCAAAATTTACATCTAATAAAAAGATATTGAGCAAAATTTAGTTACAATCAAGTTGATAACCGAACTATGTTAATTATTATTATTATTATTATTATTATTATTATTATTATTATTATAATATGAAAAAGAGTAAAATGATATATAAAGAAACAGTAAACAAAACAAGACCCAAAAAAATGAGATAAGTGTCAAGAAGATACTCTTAATTTGGCCAAATCAAAGCAAAAAAAAATTGACCAAATCAAAGGACATTACAATGAAACAAAAGTATGGTATCTACGAACTTGGTTTCAATTTGAATGGGGCTACTCCATGTTGCAAATGTAGAATGTTGAAGTGCTCACTCATGTACAAATACAAGCCCAACACCCATCAATGAAGTAAACTCTAGCATGACCGAGACCAACAACTATGTGCCCAAACCTCTTGTTCTAGGAATTCTCTCGCTACTCTTATGGGTCTTGTGAGATTTGGATTTTGGGCTAATAATATGGTATGCCATTGCCATGTGTATTGATATTGGAACTCGAATCATTAGACAAAGGGGATGAGTTTGGGCCTTTGGGGCAGTTGCCACTGCTTGGACGAATTTGGATGGGTTTTTATAAGACTAGCATTAATTTTTTCATTGAGATATGGGCTTATATTAAGCTGGTCTATATTTGGGCTGAGCTAAGTGGCTAACTAGATAAATGTTAACCTGAGATTGGGTTAAACCTAGGCTTTCCAGACCCAATGGAGAGACCCATATTTAGAAAATCAAGGAATTAAATAAAATTCTCTTACTCCAATCCATGCACTGCGTGGTGAAAATGATATGAAAAAAAATATATAGCTAATTTTTGTAATCTCCTGTTGTGCCATGTCAGCAAGTGTTCTACATTCTTTTTTTAATTCCCATACGATTTTTATATTACATTTATTTAAAATAAGAAAACTTTACATTTCATTATTCACATGCGCTTTTTACAATTTATTCTGAGAAATTTGGAAATTGTTTTTAGCAAAAAAGATTGGCTATTTAATAGTTGGACCTGTTAGGTAACTTTACCTTTTCATTATTATTTTTGTTTTGTGGTTACAGAACTTGATTACTCTTGTAAGATTTGGGAGGTGATTGGTAGGCAATCTTACAAGTATAAATTGTCAAAATTCATCATGCACGTGTTAAAATTTTCTTGTGCTTGGCGTGGGCTGCGACCAGTGTCGTTAATAATAACTGATTATGTATAAAGGAATTAAGATGAAAAAGAAACTCATATTAAAAGAGAGACACAGCTTGTGTCTAATGCATTAATGCACTAAACATATTGGGATATGAACACATGTTCAGTTTAGACATGTGTCTATATCTTAACATATCCAGTGCAACTAATGCACTGCACACAATCCCAACATTAATAAAGAAAGAGATGACATGAATTGGGACCTGTAACTAAATTTTAAGATTTTTTTCCTTTCCTTTTTCTGTTTAGGTAACTTATTAAAAAACTTAGGCTTTAGACATTGTTCACGGGTGTATTTGATTTGGTTCAAACAAAGTACTGAATAATTTCCCTCTTTCATCTTAAATATTATGCTAACATAACCGATTGTTGCAAAATATGTGGTCTATATTACTCTCACTAAGTTAGTGAAAGGTCGCCATAGTGTACTGCTTTTAAAATTTTTCTATTGCATTGCTTAAGGATATTTGTAGATGAGACCACAAAAGGCTATCACATCACAAATTTTCTTTTGATATGATAAACTATATCGTAATACTTTTCTTTCATTTCGTTATTTTGAAGGTTCTATGATGACATTTCCATCTTAATAATATTAACTCTCACAACTATAACTAAAGTTTAGATTTATTATTTTGTATTCTTTTTGGACAACGACACAACTTGTAGCCCATAGGTCTTATGAGTCTTTAATGGACTAAAAAAAGTTGGTTTCTTCATTTATTATGACTGTACGGTCTGATGAGTCATCAATGGACTAAAAAAACAGTTGGTTTCTTTATTTATTATGAATTTCAATGCTATTTGCTTTTCACGAAAAAAAATAATAATAATAATAATTAATTAATTAAAAAAATCCAAATTTCCTTTTAACACATGAAAGTAGAGTTGCATAAATACAACCTACTTTGGAAATCTCTTTCAGTGTGATTAGCTGATTATATAGTTGCATAAATACAACCTACTTTGGATATCTCTTTCATTGTGATCACTGATCAAAGCGTATAAAAGACCAATATATTATTTATATAAATTTTAAGGTGAAATATTGGAGGAAATTAAAAATTAAATAAAAATTGTCTATTTTAAGTAGGCTCATAAATATTTCCATTTGTTAGGTTTTATCATTTTTTTCCTCATTTTACATTCCATGTTAGAATTAGGTAGGAGTAAGTTTTAGAGAGTTAGTACCTTATGTTTCAGTTATTGTTGTCAATTCTTATTGTAAGTTCAGTGCATGCAGAAACAAGAAAGCCCATCTCAAATAAATGCTGGAGATTAGATTCAAGGTTTTTTTTTCGGAGGATTGCAAAACAAATAAAAAAGCTAGATAATTTTATTAGATTTGAAACCTTTCTTACAAGAAAATGAAACATAACATTACAGGAACCAGAGGCTTCCAAATTCTAAAACTATATAAAATAAAATAAAAATTGCACATGGACTCAATTAATATCATCTCGATGTGCTTTTGACCAATCCTTTCACTTCTACCTTTTCATGTAACATGCTGGCCACCAATCAAAACAATGGCTAGTATATACATATAACTTATCAACTATCATTTTCACAATCCGTATATGCTTTTAGCCAGTGAGTGTGTTGTATATTTGTACAACTTCACCCTGGAAAAGCCAAAATGAATGGTCATGGTGCTCTGGACGTGTAGATAATTTACCCAAAAACATTTCAGCTGAAATTTCTGTATTGGGGTCTTGACAAAATCAATGTAGGACCTTTATTCACTTCAGCTACAAACAGCCTCCACTGAGAGTTTCTTCATGACATTTGGACATGGATCTCCTCCAAAATTTTCAGGATCTACAGTGACTGAGCAGGAGTTCTGCCCAACACAACTCTGCAAGAAGAACTAGTTGTTTAAGGAACCAAATACGAAAGCATAAGAAAGTGAGCACAAAGGCCAAAAAGTTTAGTTGGTCTGCAGATTCAACACTTCAGATTATTTAAAAGATGAAAATTTTCAAAAGTTATGCAGCTAAGTTGGAGCACCGTCCAAGCATTAAAATTAGAAGTGGGCGTCTATTATAGTATGTATGGCACGATTTATATATTTCTCTGGAAGAGGGCATGAGACTATCATTTAGCATCTTGACTTGGTACAGCAATGGATTATGAAGAAGCAAGGGCAAAAAAAGATGGCATAAGTAAAGCAAGATGGTAGCATACCCTTTGAAAAGCATCATATGATTTGTGGGCATGACAGCTTCCCTCGCGGAAGCTTCCACAAGCACCTTCTGGTGTTCCAAAGCTAGCAAACTTTATTGAAGAAATTTTCTGGCCAGGGCCACACCATAGATGAGCTTTAGGTCTAATTGGTTTACTAGCTTTACCAATGGCATGCATGTGCCAACTCATGAGGTTTGGCTGCCACTCAAAGATATCAGCACATACACTATCAATTTCCCTTCTAACTAAAAATATCCCATTTGGGTCTCCTGCCAATTCTTCGAAAACAACCAGCAAATTCCCTGCTGGTTTTAGCCACGAACGAGGAACATGATACCTGAAATTTATTAGCATTTATAAGTTCCCAATAGTTCATTATCAGCACAACAAAGCTCTAAGGCGATTTAACTTTTCTCTTACCATCTTTGGGAAGCCTCACCACAATTACTTAAGCATTTCTTCTCATCATATGTTCCAGCATAATTACATTCACCACAAGTACCAGATGCTTTATAAGCAGGCCAGTAGCGGCCAACACTCTGTCCATTTATCCATACTTGACCTTTACCCATGCTGCCCATATCCAAGGCCAATGGGGTGTTTCCAGCTGGAGCATTGAACGTAGTCTGAAACATGACACAAGGATGTCAGTTCTGGCCTTAGCAGCAAAGTGCCGCTTAAATGGGTTTGCTTGCATGTTCATTATTATATGAAAACATGTCTGATATAAATTTCTTTCTTAATTTTCTTTTTTCACAAGAAAAGTTGTAATTCAGCTAGAACTCCAAACATAACTTATGTTTCTTTTTAAGAACTAAAAACAAGATATTAGAAAGTGCCAGACCAAGAATACCACAATTATGTCACTAATTATATCTTGATGGAACCCCTAAGCAAGGCCTTACAAAGTTCACTAATAATAAGAAGCTTTACGTAAGGTTTGAGAAACTCACTTTGTACCATGTCAGTGGCTGCCTTTGGGCCACTAAATATCCCTCAATCCACTCAACAGAGGAACTTCCACTAAGTGAATGAAGGCTCAAGTCTTCTCCTTTAAGACCGATCTGATGGGAAATAAGAAATTAAGTGAATCTGTAGCATTTCAGGGAAAGAATACAGAATATATGTTTGAAGACAAACCTTGTAAGACCACTTCTGCCATGACAAGTCTCTTCTCCCCTCGTTAAGACCACTCAATGAAATTGGACCAAGAACACCAGCATTCCATGTCTCAAAATGTGGACCAACATTCTGAACATATTACAGACAGCAGGAAAGACAATAAGGTTAAATTGAAAATGACCATGCACATTGTTCACAAAAAATCAGGTGTGTGTGTATGTGAGAGAGAGAGAGAGAGAGAGGACAAACCGGGAGACCAACAGCAACACTTAGAAGTGAGATTTTGTTAATACCAGCTCTCAAATTCACACCTTCACTAAATGTTAGCTTTGGGTTTTCTAGACTTCCGTAGGCAGTTCCTGGTAAAAATCAAGAAAGTAACGTGTTAAAGAGGGCAGAACACAAAGTGATTAAGCACTATTAGTTAAAGTAATCTTGTTTATTCAGGTTGTGTTTGAGAGCATACAGAATGATACGACGATAAGCAAGCACTATCAATGAAAGTGACTAAACAAAATTCCTTTCATCATTGCTGTGGCCATTGGAAGTTACTATCCATAAAAGTTGGTTAAGAAAATGCCTGAAACAGTTAATATGCTGCCTACCTGATAGTTGACCATTGATGAAAACATGCAAAGCATGGCCAGCAGATAAGACTGTAAGATAAGGATAATATCCGCTCTTCAGAAATTGTTCATTGGCGTCAATCTTAACACTGGGGAGGAAAAATAATACATTTAAAAGATTGGAAATTCAAAGGGCATATGAGATTTATAAGAAAATATTTCGTTAATCCAAAGGGCATATGAAATTTATAAGAAATTATTTCGTTAACAAACACACCCCCCCCCCCTTCCCCACCCCCCCTCAAAAAAAAAAATTACTATGTATGGGCTTATGCTACTCACTCTGTCGAGTACCACAAATAGTCAGAGGCATCTCTTGTTGTATTTATCTGCTCCAACAACCCAACCATTGTGAAAGAACTGTCATCAGAGGAGGTTGTCTCATCATTGTATGACTGCCAAGAGAATCCTCCATGAACAGGAACCCGAGTCATCTTCATTAGTGAACTTTGGGCACCAACCTGACAGAAATTTTGGTATAAATTATTGAAGTTTGTTTACCAGGAAGCTTCTGACAGGAAAATCCTCTTTTTTCTTTTTTGAGGAAGATCAAAATATAAGTTAAAAAACACAAAGCAGTGAGATACTAAACATAAGTATCATGTGGAAATATGAACGTATCTTACAATACCCTCTAATAAAGATTCAAAGAAATCAAAACTTATTTGGTAGAGCTAACATTTGCATTCTTTGTAGTAAATCACAAATATTTTTTCAAGGTAGTGTGCATACGCTTGGACCAGAGTAGGTCTCAAGTACAGACAACCATGACCAATGAAATTCAACAGAGTATCAAAAGCCTTTTTTCTCACCCTGGCAGTATTGTATACAGTGTTCTTGCAATCTGGAAGAATACTGATAGACCAAGGGGGCAGGTTGTAATGCATATTCCCAAAAGCCACTTTTGCAAAAGTTTTTGGATTATAATTGGCAAGGAATGCAGCGCAAGCTCCAGATTTTGATTTGAATACATGAGCCTGTAGCAGAAAAATGAAATTTTGGGAGTGAGTTTTAGTTGTGAGGCAATCTGAAGTATGAATGAATGAGTAACGATTCTTAGTAAACAGAAATCCATTTAACCTCTTGATAATTTCCAAGTGATGTCACAGTGGGATCTCCAGATACTAAAGCTGGTTCGCTCAGCTTTATTGCTCTATGCAAATCTTTCAAATGACCCCATTTAGGTTGTCTCAGAAGTCCTACATAGAAAAAGAAATAGCAATTATTAAAATTCATGCAGTGCAATCCTAGTTTTAGGGGAGAAAATAAATTCTGGAGAAATCACAGTTGATAAATTTTCAGTTTGTCTGTGTCAGTGTGAGTGTGTCCCTTAGGTGGAAAATCTGTTAAATAGTCAAAGAACTTTTACTTCATCAATAAAAATAAATGAATATCGTAAAATTATAATGATGATAGATTTGATTGTTTGACAAGGGAAGGAACTGCCAGATGATGGGCTACATCCATCCAAAATCTTTTCGTTCATATCATGGTAATGTCTTAAGCTATCACAATCTGCATACAATGAAAATGACTCTATATGACCAAAGGTCTAAAAGATACTATAACTAGTTAGTTTGCAGTCATCTTTAGTCAATCTTTAGCTTGTTAAATACATGTGTGTCACCCCACAAATGACGGTCAATTTTTTTCTTACCTGATATATTGTATAACTAATCAAATTATCAGATTTTACAGTCATTAGAATTATCATGATATTTCCATCACAAACTCACCCCATGCATAATAAGGACAATATGGTCGCTATTACACCGGAGTCAAAAATAAATGGGGGGATTTTTTTTTTTTTTAAAAAAAGAAGAATTGCCGCTTGCTTTATGTTAAAGTGACAGCAGCAACCACTCCACTATGATGTGGCACAGGGCGCCAAGTGACAATTGAAAACTAATCTAAGTGCAGCAAAACTGGATGATGAAAAAATAAATTCTATTAAAACGAATACAAACAATTGGAAAACATATAAGTAGTTATGGTTCTATACTACTAAAACTACACAAATGAAATGTTTAATAACATAACTCCTTTGTGCATACCATATTCATCAATAGGAGCATCATAATCATAACTGGTAGCAATGAAAGGACCACCAGCGGTTCGGCCAAAATTGGTTCCCCCATGATACTGAAAACATGAAAACAAACAAATAAAGCACAGTTCAATCAACTATTCAGGATATAGGAGTCACTCCACACAAACAATGAAGTTACCATATAATAATTAACGAATGATCCCCCTTTCTGTATAAACCTTGCAACTGAAAAGGCCAAGTCTTCAGCTGGTCGATAAGGAACTGGACCTCCAAACTCGGTAAACCTGTACATGTTACAGAGAACAAAGGATAATTAATCAGAAAATAACTTAAAGCAATCTACTCACTTAGTTCTAGGTTAGCGGATGAATCATAATAAATTTATATATTCAACAAAGAATTACAGAATCTAGAGCCCAGTTCAAGCTAAAAGCACACATATTTACCAGCCAGTCCAGGCTTCCGTCCACATCTTGGGTTTATAAGCTTTGTTGGGAGAGAAGTAGTCGCAGTAGAAACCATTGCAAGTGTTAATCTGTTTGGATAAATCTTTGAAATTAAAAAGAGAAGAAGAAAAACGAAAGGAAAGATCGGATAAACCACCAGAGAACAGAGCAATAATAAAACTATAATTCCAACAGCCAAGAAGTCAACCAAATTTTTTATTTTTATTGGAAAGCACCCAACGTAATATACACGACTCACAACAATTAACTTAGGATTACAAACTTAGAAAAGCTACAAATATTATTTATCTGTGCCACTATATAAGTCAGAAGGTTTATGTACGTGTGAATAACAAATCAGAAAACAGAGTCATAAATCTCTGTTACAAATCTCAATTGCTAAAGTGAATTAAATAATTGCAACAGTCACAGACAGGACAGAGATAGAGTAGTGTTTAGCCATGTGAAATGAGGAATAATTATTCATTTCCTCGATGACTAACATGGGTATATCACACTATTGAGTGGCAACCCCACTAGGGACTGTGGGAACATAGCATCAGCAAGTAATCATCAAGGATTGGTTTGAGTTAATTGAACATGCTAAGTAAAGGTAAAAAGGTAATGACAAAAGGAAAGAAAGTTAGGCTGCACTTACAACAGGATCAGGGGCATCATCTTGCTTGCACATTACCCATGGGACACCGGTGCCGAGCCCCACAGCCATTTTGGCAGCCCACTTGGTGTAAGCTTGACCGGGTGCACCGATTTCGTATTCCTCGGGTCCATATTCATTTTCAATCTGTCACAAACATTGGCAGAGAAAGATACTTTTCTTAGTTTACTACCTCTTATTATTAAATGAATACAAATTTAAGTTCTATTGGTAAAAATTATAAAAGTTCATTGGATTAAGTGAAGAAGTAGAATACAGTGCTGTGCCAACCTGGGATAGAATTATTGGACCACCTTGAGACTCAAACAACCTTTCAGCCTTCATCATATTGACAATCTTTGTTGTGAATTTTTGCATTTGATGCTTCATTGCAACAAATTGAAAATCAAAATCCAGTTGAAAAATAAATCAAATCAATTCCATATGAGAGAAACTGAGATCCATGAGGGTATTTCAGATGTAAGAATCATAAGTTTCTAACCTTAAAAGGCCCATTATCTGTTCTGAAATTGATCCCCGGAATGTACTTCAGCCAAATAGGGAATCCCCTGAAAGGAAATCTCACTCTCAGATTTTCAAAACTTACAGTATACTTATGTGCATATTTCTATTTTTAGAATTCAGATAAATTTAGTATTACCCAAAGTTCCACTCAGCACAAACATAAGGACCAATCCTGAGATGAACATAAAGGCCAGCTTGCTTCACCAGCTTAATAAATTTGACCAGATCATAGTTCCCCCCAAAGTAATACTATAACAAATAAGAAGTATCAATACACATAATTCAAATACTCTATCCCATATATATAACATTGATTCACAGAAAAGAAAAACAGCTGCCATTATCCATTACTTTGCCAGGTTGAGGCTCATGCCCATTCCAGAAAACATAAGTCTGAATCACATCCAAACCTCCTTCCTTAGCCTTCTGAATAAGATCTGGCCACATCTGCAACAACCCCAAAAAGACTCAAACTTTGAAAACAAAAATAAACAACAAAAATAAAGCTTTTTTTTTTCAAAAAATTGAAAAAGCTATAAAGGGGGGAATTTTAGAGGCACCCAGTTCAAGAAAAACAACAAAAGACCAGAAAAAAATAAGAAAAACCAGAAAATAAAAGAGACCCAGAAAGCACATTTGGAGCAAAATACCTCAGGGGTGCTTCTTGGGTAGTGAATGGATCCAGAAATGAGAATCCTTCTCTGCCCATTAATGGTGATAGCTTTGGAATCATAGGACACAGAAGCTTTAGCAATACCAACACGTAAACCCAACAAAACCACCACTACCACATTCCACATTACAAGCTTCAACCCCATCATGGTGACCATGAAGGAAGCAAGCAAGCAAGTAATCCTCTTTTGTTTATGCAGCTTCTTAAAACAAAACAATGGCCTTTTTGTTATTCTTTCTTTTCTCTCTCACTTGCAAACACTTTATTCTAAGCTTCTTTTGGAGAGAGAAAGTAAAGGAAAACCAACAGTCCAACACAGCTGGTTTTTGTCTTTCTTTTCTTTCCTTTCCTTTTCTTTTGCAAGTGAAAGAAAGAAAATAATAAGTGTGAGAGAGAATTTCACACACACTGGTACTACAACCCTACACTACAACACCGCTAATAATAATAATAATAAGTTTGTTTGTCGTGTGAAATGGCTTTGCAACTCTTGCTTAATGAATGTGGTGTGTAGCTCCGCTTAAATAAACACACTACGGAGTAATGAGGGTGTTGTCTGAAAGTGAAAGGTGAAAGTGGGTTCCACTTTGAAGGTGCTTTCGGACCCACAAATTTGGCATTTTTCTCATATAACCTTTTATTTTATTTTATTTATATATTTTTGGATTTACTCAAATGACTCGGAGCTTCATCCAATGAATTTATATAATTTATTTTCCTATGCTTTTTTTTTTTTTTTAATGCTTAATTTTGGTTTTTTGTTTTTTTTAAATGTTTTAAAAAGTTGTGCAGCAATAAAAAAAGTAATTGAGGTAAAGGTCTGTTTGGCTGTTTGATAAAAACACAAAGATTCTGAACTCAATCCCGAAATGGGCGCTATTCCTACTTTATTGGCGGAAGAAAATTTTTATGTTTTTCAGAAGGAAGGAAAAAAAAAAAAGGAATCCCACGCCCTAGTAAGCGCGTGAGGAGAGTAGGAAATAAAATAAAAAAATTGTGTACGATGGAAAGTACTTTTAAAGGGTAATCTTTTAGGCTTTTTTGGGCTTTGCCAGGCAATTATGGTAGTAATCAAAACCGTGGTCTTTGTATTTTGTTGGATACAGATTTCAGCGTTTAAATTCTAGGCGCGGGTTTAGGCGCGTAACTAAATTGTAGGAATAGGGTTTTTTATTTTATTTTTCCCTTCCTCGTTATATCACGAGTATCTCAAAGAGAAACAATACATTTTTTTTTTTGTCACGGGTGAGTCTGTAATCTGTATGACTCAGACACTACTACAAATTGTCAAGGTATAACATGCGTTTGGGAGCTGCTGATTGCGCGTTTTGCGTTTTGGGAGAGATAGTGTTCATGAATCAGGCACAAAGTGAAAAACAGAAACAGGTTTCAGCAACAGTATTTTATATTTTAAAAATTATTTAACTACAGTATTTTCAATAATAAGTTTTCAATTTTTAACAAAATAAGCGGTATCCAGTATTTGTTTGGATTGGGAGTTTTGCGTCCACGTTTACGTTTCAGCTTCTTCTTTTTTCTTTTTCTTTTTTCCTCCTCTTCACATGTTTATGGGAGACAAGAATTACTATTCACACTATGTGATACTGTTCACGCGCTATTTTGCATTGTTCATATATTGTTCATGTACTGTTTATGTATTGTTTACGCACTTTTCAGCTACTTTTTTTTTTATTAAAAATGGATCTCATGACACTATTCACACATTTAAAAATTATTTTGTTACAGTATTTTTAGTTTTCAGTTTTTAGCTCTATCCAAACGAACCCTAATCTCTCAGGAATTAATAATGACTCTAAAATTTAGTCATTATTTTTTATCTAAATTATAGAGCTGATGGAGTTACTCACTACTTCACTAGGTTGTTATTTTATTTATTTATTTTTTAAATAAAAAAAAATGGTGGAATGTTGAGGCTAGTCACTTTCTTGTTAGAAAGATAAATCTTCACTAGTTTCTCGACAAGGAGAAAAAAAAAAAAAAAGATAAATCTTCACTAGGTTGTTATTCAGGTTAAGCTTGGCTTTTAGGCTGTAAATGAACCAAAAGTTCATAAGAAGCCCTACTTGACTCGATAAAAAAAATGTTGTTCATGTTTGTTTGTCTTTAAATGAGTCAAGTTTGAACCTTAATTTTACGTTTGTTTAATAAACAAGTCAAGTTTAAGTAAAAAAAAAAAAATTCATGAATAATAGGGCTTGATAAAATATAAATTGGGCATAAATTGTGGTTGAAACCATATGTCTAAAGCAAATAGGTTTGATAATGTGCTTAATATGGGGTTGATATTGTATTTGTATTGGATTTCGATCTCAAAAACTTAATATTGAGCTCGAGTTCAACTTGACTAATGAATCAAGTTGAGCTTGAGCTTGTTAGATAGTCCAAAAGCTTAAGCTTTCAAACATAGTTTGTAGATTTTGTTCAAGATTAAGCGAAGCTTGAACATTTTATATTTGTTGTTGAGGCGAGCTTGATCATTCAATAATCAACTAAACTTGGCTCATTTACAGCCCAAGTTGGCTTGCTCACTCTTATTTAGATTTCTTACTATTTCAGAAATTGTAAAACTATTTAATATTGTTTACAACCACATTAGCTAGCTCTTGAACTCTCTTGTCTCTTGTATTTTTTTTATGGGGAAAAAAACTAAACTACTTTTTTTCTTTTTTTTTGGGAACTGGTTAGTAATATTTTACTGCACAAATACCCCATCCCTCTCCCAAGGGCTCAAAACCGAAGTAATTGCGTTCTCGGTTCTCCCATGCACTTAGGAAATGGGGAGGTATCAATTGGCTCCACTCACACGGTAGTAAAACTAAACTACTCTAACATATAGCAAAAGTTGGAATGATGCACTCCCCCCCCCCCGGGGGGGCGCCAAAACTACCATTGAAGTCTTGTGATGACATATAGGTACACCCTCCATTAATATGGGTTGTACCCTATAGGCATTGATCTTGGCAAACATTTAATGTACCAAGCCTTAGATGTGACTTAACTAAAGCTTTTGTGGTCCAGTGACACCTTATGTCTTGCTTAGCACTTTGTATAAGAAGGGGTGAAAAACAATTAAATAAAAAGAATAATTTTAAAATATTTCTTTGTTTTGAACGTGAAAAAATGAGATTGGTAAGAAGAAACGCTCATTTCTTAATTTTCTTTCAAAATTTCAAATTCTTATTCCACCCAAAATTAAGAGCAGTTGAGGGAATGAAATTGAATTTAATGAAATTGCCACTAAAACTCCAAAAATATCCTTATACTTCAACATTTTATTTTTTAAAAAGCAAAGAGTATAATAGTAATGTTGTTATAAATGATTTCATTCTATTTCTTCTAATGTTTGTCTTAAATAAGGTTACATTTTGTTCCTTTTTATTTTATTATTTTAAAGGATCATGTTAATGAATGTCCTTAAGGTAATTATTAATAAATTATATTAAGAAATTATGACATTACTTTTGTGAAAAATATAATCATCAACAAAATTAATTGCTTTACGATCATTTTCCCATAAAATATTTCTAAAAATAATTTTAAAATCAACACTTTAAAAGCATTCATTAACATTTCCCTATTTGAAAACATCCCATAATGATAAATTAATATCATTTCATTCCTTTTTTTTCCTTCTCATTAATTAAATATATTCCATTTCATTCATTTATGAACTCCTAAACGAATTATAAGAGAAAGTTTGATATTTTCACCATAAGATATGGTAATTCTCACGAGAGAGAGAGAGAGAGAGAGAGAGAGAGAGTTTTATTATTATAGATAATGAATCATTTCTCTCTCTCTCTCTCTCTCTCTCTCTCTCTCTCTCTCTCTCTCTCTCTCTCTCTATATATATATATATATATCATTTTTTCCTATAAAAACAGACATATTATAACTTTAACTAATGACAACTTAGTTATTTAATGCTTAGCTGCAAAATTTTTTCTTTTATATAGTTTCAAGTAAAAATTTTCAATCCCTCTAAAATAAAGTACAAATTTTCAACAAAACATATAAACATTTATATTGTTTATAGTTTGAGCACAACCGTTTTAAACTTTTTTTTCCACCTTCAATGAAGCAAGCAAACAACAATGTCAGGTTATTTAATGGGGTAGAATTCAAAACACAGTAATTATTATAAGTGTTCCTAGAGTACTATAAATGTATACTACCTCTTTCACATAACTGTAGGTCCCACTAAATAAATTTATAGTGCCACAACTCATGTGAGAATGTGAAGTACACATTTATGATACTCTCGGAGTATTTAATAATTTTCCTTCAAAACAAGAAAGAGACCATGAATACAATAAAAGAAATTTATGGGCGATTAGTTATAGATTAAAACCCTTTAGAGTCTTAAGGTAACTTCAACATAGCGTTTTTTTTTTTTTTTTAAAAATAATTACAATATGCTGGTAACCCTGCAGCTCGAACCCTTTCCCCCATATAGTTACTAAAATTATATTCATCCATTTTAAAATTAGTGAATATTTTTTACTTGCATAAGTGCAAAAATAGTAATAACCAATATTTGTTTAAATTATTGATGATATAACAAAATTTAATCGACTCACTCCAAGGTAGATAATTTTTTTTTGATAGGATCCAAGGTAGACAAATTGGATCTTAGGAACTCTAACATATAGGCGGCGTTTGGATAAGTGAGCATTTGCATTTGCTGTGTTTTTTTTTTTTTTTAGCTTAACGCGCTTGGCACTGTTCATTGTCCATGAACAGTGATTTTAGGCTTATGAACAGTGCCAAGCGCGTGAACAATAAATTTTTAATTATTTTTTTATTGTTTTTAGTTTTCAGCAAAATAAACGGTATCCAAACGGATTCATAGTCACCCTAAAAATTATAGAGATTCTATCATGATTTTCTACATACGGTGATTGGTATTGTTTTATGATGTAAGTCCCTTTCCCCAAGTTAGGGCTCGTTTGGTACATGTGTTTAAAAACTGAAAATTGTTGTTTGAAAACATTTATGAAAATACGTGTGGGTGAAAAAATGTGTTGAAATACGTGTAATGTTATTTAAAAACTGAAAATTGTTATTTGAAAATACAAACCAAACACCCCCATATGTATTTCAATATTTCATTACTTTGCTTTTTTTTTTTTTTGAAGTATTTGTGAATTTTTTGTACGTTTATGGTATAGTAACCTCTTGTTCTTTTGTGTCATGTTAAATTATCTTAAATTACTAGGTCAATACCGTTAATCACCGTTGCTCTCTCTTCCCTTTCAGGAATCAAAAGGAATAAATACAATCACATAATAAATACAATATCTTATAAGATCTAACATGAAAGAAAAATCAATGTAATCCACTGGAATTTTTCAAATCCTTATTTAAAGAAATAGATAGGAAAATAAACAATCAACATTCATAAGTTTATCCTAATTTGGCTTTTGATGAACCGGATAATAGGGTTTGAAGAATCTTTTTTATGTCTTAGGGCAAAATGATTAATGTGAGGACCCGAGGACCCGAGGATCACAAGACCCGAAGATCAGTGAACAACTTATAGAAAATCTTGCTCGGGATGGAGGCAGAGGACTTGAGGAGCCATGAACAGTCAGCGCAAGCCCTAACAAATATCTGGAAGCATTGAATGCTGTAGATAGAACTTCTTGACCGCAATAAATGAGGAAACAACAGCTTTATCCTGAACATTGATAAGGAAGTGACCTGAATGGTGAAGGTGGCCTCTAGATATTTTACCACTATTCTTCTCTGTAGAAGGATTACAGGTGTCACCGAAGGAAAAGGGAAGGGAAGAAAGATGAAGGGTGGAGATGACAAGAACCAGATGTATAAATAGGAGTGGGAGAGATACAGAGAGGGGGACGAGAAAAGAGAGGAAAAATATAGGAGAGATAACTAGAGAAAGTAAGAAAAAGAAGAGGACGAATTATAGGGAATTGAGGATTTTGGGAGTTTTCGGGACTTGCATGTTTCTCTGTTGTGTGGTTCCCTCTCTACAAATTTTATTGTTTTTGGCCAAGAATCATAGTGGGCTTCAGCCACCCCTAATTGTAGTACGGACTTTGGACCACTTTGAAAATTTGGACCTTACAATTAATAAACTATCAACTGAAGTAATTAAATATGATAATTGTTTATCTATTTTACCTTATAAAGATTGCCAAAAGTCATGATGGTATTGTGCTTTAAAGGTATTTCTCCACCTTATAAAGTCATCCCCCCTCCCCCTCCCTTTAAAGGTATTTTTCCACCTTATGAAGTCATCCCCCCCTCCCCCTCTCCCTCCTCAAGGAAAGGGAGGCAGATTAAACCCATAACAAAGGGAGAGGGATGGAATTAAGTACTATCGTCCTTTTATATATTTTGAAGTTTAACTTAGGACAAAGTTTCTCTCCAAATTAGTTTGAAGATAAATCCTCCAGACTCTCCTTATATATTTTATTAGATGTAAATTTTGACAAATTCGTTGTTACAGTACATTTGCTTATTATATCTTCCATAATTTCAAATTTTCAAAAATATCAAAGGTTAATAACTATGTCATCAATCAAAGCAATTGTTTAAATTCCAAATTTTTTTAGTCTTAAATTATGCATAAAAATATGTTTATGGATTGAATAGTAATTAAAATTTGTTTTGAACAAAATTTGACATGCATTTTTAGAATATGAAAAACATGCAATCCAATGGTTAAAATCTTTAAATATTTAGCCATGTTCTTTTTTTTTTTTTTTTTTTGTCATTTAACTTATCTTGGGTAGCTACTTAAAAAAAAAAAAAAGTTAAAAAATTGTCTTTTTTTTTTTTTACCTTAAGTTATTTAATTAAATTCAATCATGCAGTTTAATTGGCCAGTAAATCATGCAGTTGAATATAATTATCAAAGCTAACATTATTTATGTTGTATTGATCAATGTAATCATATTGTTAAATTTAATTGAAAAACTTAAAGAATTGCACATTTGTCCAAATCAATTTCTTTATATATATATATATATATATATATGTGAGAATAACGGGAAAGGAGATTGTGGGGGGGGGGTATATGAGGACGGGACCCCCCCCCCGAAGGGATCGAGGAAGGGCCTCTTAAAGCGGCGGCTCGAACACCCGACCCGGCCGCCGATTTACATGTCCGAAACCTTAAGACCCTTGTCCGAGAAGCGTAGCAAGAGAAGGTCTCCTAAAGCTCAGCGAACCGTCCTCCGCCCTAACGGGACGCCGAGAGGGGGGGACAAGAAGTGCCATTTACAAAGCTAACCTCCGTTAAAACTACCCGCCTTTAATGGGGAAATGACTTCTGAAGGGACGGGGAATGGCCCTAAGGGCATTGGGGAGCGCTTTCAGGGAAAAGACAGATGGGAACCAGAGAGGGGGAGTATAAATAGGAAGGGGGGAACCATTGGAAGGAGATGGGCACTTTTTGGAAAAGAGGAAGAAGAAGGTTCTCTCTCTCTCCCTTGAAGAACGGAACGTTAATCTGCACAGACGCTCCTCGGCACACGTCTGAGAAGGGAATTAGGCCACTTCCTCAGCCAGTCATATCTCAGAAGTGGACTTGGGCCTTACACTGCATCCTTCTAAAGTACCAAGGGGGTCTAGGCTTTGAACCCATTCTCTACAAATTCTATTGTAAATGCCACTTGGGCCGGCCCAGTCACCCATTTGGGCCCAAGGCAACTTTGTGTCCTTACAGAGATATTTTAAATCTTAATTATCTTGGTAAAAGAAAGTAGGCTATGCCATTGAATCGTAAAACTTTTGACTTAGTGACCGTTTGGATAGAGCAGCTGGACGTCCACGTCCAGCTGCTCCACGTTTCCTTCTTCTTTTTTTTTTTTTTTCTTTTCGTTTCTGGCGCTGGGAGACAGCGCGCACTGTACGCTACTGTGCGCGTACTGTGCGCGCACTGTGCACGTACTTTTTCAGCAATTTTTTATTAAAAATGGGTCCTGCAGTACTATTCACACATTAAAAAATTATTTTACTACAGTATTTTCAGTTTCAGATTTCAGTTCAGCAAAAATAAGCTCTATCCAAACGGACCCTTAGTCTAATGGCGCCTCCGAGTTAATTTCCCTTTAAGCTCAAGTTTAATTTGCATACTTCAATGAAGGTTAAATTGACTTCTCCTAACGGATTTTTCTTTTTATTTTTTTATTTTAAGTGAAAAAGAAAAGCTAAAGGGTCTCAACAGTGAAAGATATAAGGAGTGAAATTATTTTGTTTTGTTACCTAAAGTCTAACAAATGTCTTTTGTTACCTTGAAGGCTTGAGCAATTAGTATTGGGTAGAGAGATTCGAATTTGTTTGTCAATTAATATCCAAATAAAACATTCATGTGCCGTAGTTGGACTAATAAATCAAAAAACTAAAAATAAAAATGTGTCGCACTTCAAAGTTGGAACTAAGACATTCTGATCTTTGAAGCCTGTTCAATGGTAATAACTAATAACTTAGTAATATAAAGTAGTAACACAGCAAGAAAATTTAGGTTCAATGTCACACAGAATTACTATTATCTAAACTACTTGCCGTTTTTTAGTTATCACGATTTAATTAAAGATTTTTATGGAAACAAGTGGTGGGAATGTCCTTCTCAAAAAAAAAAAAAAAAAAAAAAGTGGTGGGGATGTGTCAAATCGGTGAAATGTTGTGAAAAGACGAAGCAATAATCGAGCTACATTGCTTTCAATTGAACAAGAATATTGCGACTTATTGGGGCATTGCAATTTGATAATCAAAACAATTATTAACTACGCGTTTTCTCGGTAGTTACACATTACACATCATCCGAATGAAAGAACAAATATCTGTTTTTTTATTTATTTATTTCATTTTATCCAAGATACAATATCTAGTAGTGAAAGTAACTTATAAAAAAAAAGAATGTCATTATTGTGGGGAAAAAAAAGCTTTAAATGATTTTAGTTGTTACATTAAGTTACTTTAAATGATTAAATGAGTATTAATTAATTAGTTGTTGACTTGTTATATTTTACGAGAAAATAATCCTATAAATAATACTACTCTTTCTTCTCACATAAATAGCGAATTTTAGTAGTTCTCCATAAATTAATTTATAAAATACATGCGTGAGAAAAAGAACATTATTTTCCAAGTATTGAATAATTAGGCATATTCTTTGTATTATATATGATAACTTTAATTTTTATCTACTTGTTTTAAATATCTATATCCACTAAATCTAGTTGATTCTTTTTCTTTCTTTTAGTTTGATTCGAAAATTGAAAGTAAATATTCTTGTAGGCAGCAATGTGACACACGTTATAGCTCATATAAAAGGCTGCATATATAACCAACCATTCAAATGATTATGACCCTTGGATCACTACGTCTCTCTCTTTCACTCTCAAATACACATATAATAATGCATGTTTTATGTTGTCATAGAGCAATTAGAAAAATGGAGGAACCTTTCACTTTTAGAAACCAAAAGGGAATTAATGGAGATGGCTTACTTGCCGGGAGGAGAAAGAGAAAGAGAAAGAGAAAGAAAAGCAAAGCAAAACAAAAGAATGCTTATTAAATAGTATCGCTTTACTCTATAGTATTGCTGTTACACTTGCAACAAGCCCCATTATGAAAGCGAAGTAAATAAAATAGCTTCCATGCACTCCTCCCCCACTTAACCCATGCATGATTACCGACACCTAACTTATCCCTATATTTCAAAGATTTTTTACAATTATCATTTGTAAGTAAATAAAATATTTGAGATTCAATCATCGCTTATACAAAAAACTGATTGATATTTTGATCTAATGATAAAGGGCAAAAGTTATAGAAACAGACCCTGTAGGTTAAAACTTTATAATAAAAAACCATCATTTCTCTTTTTTATTTTATTGAAAATTGCTACAAGAGTAATTTACAAATCAAAAGGGCAATAATATCTTCAAAAATTATATTTTATGCTCAATACAATGAGGGGTATATATATTTTTTTATTTTAAATGAAGGGTATCTTTGACTTCTCACTTCCATAAATTGGATGGACGTGGTGCACCTTCTGTTGAAATTTATATAATAAAAAAAAATGCCCATATATTTTGGTCATGTTTTATATTATACAATTGAAAATTTGATTTTGTCTCTGGGTGTCATGCAAAGTAGGACTCATTAGTCAAACATGTTAGCTGTTGAGGAGAATCAAGCATGGACAAAAGAGTAGGGAACTGTATAAAAGAACGCGTTTAGATCAATCTTTATGAATAAAATATGTGGTAGGTAAATTATTATTATTTAGAATTGACATAAAATATATAGGCAAATTTGAAATTAGTTCAACGTATAGGGACACTTAGATACGGTAGAGATTTTATTTATTTATTTATTTTTTAAATTATTATTATAGGTTAGATGTAATCTTCTCCTACCAATTCTATTTATGTGTTGAACTTTTTTTTTTTTTTTTTTAAATTTCCTTTTTCTTTGTTTTGGAGATAACGTTTTTTTTAGAAAATGAGTTATTTTAATAAAAAGTATTTTCTGTAAAACTATCTTATTTTTCAATATTTAGTAGCAATCTAAAATGAGTTGAAAAACAATCTTATAGCTTCATTTATTTAGTTTGCTGTGAGCCAAAATTGTTTTCCAAGAATATTTAATGGAAAACAATCTATAAAAATAATTCATACTCTTTTTATTGACTAAAGAAAATTTTCTATTAACTCAAATTTTCTGATACTACTAGATACGATAAAATATAAAAAACTATATTTTCACAATATTTTTCATTGAAACAAACAAAATGTAACTAAAAGAAGATATACTAGAATTAGTAATGATTTTTTGGTTTATTTCCTCTCCTTTCCTTTTTCTTTTGCTAGATGAGTGAACATTTCAAGAGTGTATGAAAAGTGAGAAAAACAAGCTAAAATTAGCCAATGGGATAAGGAAATTGTATTTTAAAATTTGAAGCTTTAAATTAAAAGACCAGTTTATTTTACAATCCAATTAATTTTTATTACTATTTATAAGCTCTACTTGACTTTTTAGTACTATTTATGGGTTCACTATATTATTTCAATTAACTTTACTTTTATCTATAGTAATTTTAGTAAAAAATTTTTAATTTTAACAAAATAAGCAGATTCCAAATATACCCTTAAAATATATTCATTAAAGTCTGAAAGTTTTTTTTTTTTTTTTTGGTTTGTGTGGCAAAACAAAAGTCGGAAAGTTAATACATATCTTACAAGGGAGAGCTACCTATAAATTGTAATGTCATCATTGCCTTTAATGTCCCCAACGGTGACATTAACAACTGCGGCATTATTAGTTAAGGACTTATAAAAGTAGGGGTCGGCATCACCGTCACTAAATAATCTAGAAACCTCAAACCTAATGGGATGTGACTGAAATTTGCCACACGAACTCTTTGCACTTTAATTTGTTTTAGCTTTGGTTAGATTTTCTTTACCATATTTATATGATAAATTTGTTGTGAAAATGAAAGTCTCATTATACAAAAATTTTCACATCATTTGTGAGATGGTATATATTGGGATTGATATATAACACAAAGTTATTTTATAAATGAAACTATGTAAAAGTATTGTTGCGTGACTTAAAAGTTGACTCCCAAGTAGTTTATAGGAAAAAAATTCACGAAAAATCAAGAGTTTTATAAAAATAAAAAAAATTTAAACTGAAACTTTTCAATATTTTAAATAAAAATGTTTTGAATTCGAAACCTCCATTCTCCCAACTATTCAAACTATTGAGTTATTCAAAAAATAATGACAATGGTAAGTCATAATAATGATAATGATAAGTCATCGAAAAGGTTGCCACTATATTCTTTTTCTGGTTTTTGTTTCAAACTACGCTACTGACAAAATTAATTGTCTTGATGAATTGATTCTATTTAGAAATGTGTCAGGCTGCGTCTTCATCAAGATGAGGAGCAACATCCACCAACAAAAATGTTATGGCAATAATTTATTACCATTTTTTTTTAAGGTTCATTTAATTTTACTTACTTTTTAGTTTAGGTAAATATCAACAGAAATAAAACTAGAGATACAATTATTTTACAAATGGCTAATGTAGTAAGTAATTATTAGTAAATGAATATGTAATATTAATAGTAGGCCTAAATAAAAATCAATAAGAAGTTGACTATATTAATATTTTGTAAAAATATTGTAAAATAATTTGTGCTTGTAACATTACTCTATCAACAAATATCTTAAAAGTTTTGGTTCAGAAAATATTTTTAGAAATTTTTTATGAGAAAAAAAATAACTGATTTTTTGACATTTTTTCATATATTTCATAAGGGCAAGATTTATGTACAATACTTATGTGCTGTTCTTTAGATTCATCTTTTAAGATTCTGCTATGTGAATTTTTTCTCGTAGGATGGAATGATATTTTTTAATTAAGTAGCTATATGACTGAATCTTGAAAAGGGAATTTAAGGAACAACACCTAAGGTACTGTGCCTAAGTTTTGTCCTTTCCATAAAGTACTTAAAATTTTTTTTTAAATGATTCATTAACAAATGAATTTGACTTACATTTAGTACTTTTTTTTAACTGAAATATCTTTTTATTTTAATGAGAAATTGTCACATCATCTACTAATTAAATAAAATGTGAAGATTAAAATCTATTGCGACAAGCTATTGTATATTTAACATAAAAGAACATGTCTAGTTAAAAAATACTAAAAATAAGTTAAACTCTTAACAAATTTCCTAAGATTATGACCAATCCTTTAATTTTTATATAATCAGTAACAAATCATTGATTAGTAGTGGAATTTTGAGGAATGTGCATCAAAATGACCTAACAAAGAGTGAAATACTAGCGAAATAGAAATTTTTTGTTAAGATGATAATGGTAGTTTTTACATAAATTTATCATAGACATCATTTTTATTATACATTCATTATAAATTAAAATTATAAATAGTTAAAATCAACTGTTTTTAATTTTGAAAAAAGTGAAAAAATTATGAAATGAAAGTTCCAATGTGTTGTGTTGTCAACCAATATTTGTTGTCGGTGTTGGTTTCAGAAAATTTTTTGGCTTCCAGCCAATTATGCTCTGCTCTGAACTCTGGCCTGGGTCCCGACTCCCTACACCGGGCTGTGTGAAGCAAAATTGACACAAATACAGGTTTCAGTTCTTGAAATTCGAAACATTGTTTGCCACAGTACCACTCGTCTCTTTAATTCCCTGCCTTTTTTTATCCAAAGAATCCACTCGTCTCCAGTCTCTATTCTCCCGCGTGCGTATCACAACTACTCATACTCAAAATTAATTTTAATTAGAATTGGACTCTAACTTCCTTCTTCTTCTTCTTCACTCATTAAATTGGAGATTAGAATCTAATTATCTAACATGATCCTCATTCCTCACTATTGTAAATAGGGATTCAAAAAACCTTCAAATCTGTCCGAATTATCTTGAGATGATTGTCATTGCCTTGAAGAGGGGACAAGGCACTTATGAGTTATGATCCTACCCTGTCTTGCTCTGTTGTCACTCTCGATTTTAATTCAATCTTATCGACATGCATATAATTTTTAATTATTTAGTAAATGCATGCTTAAAAAAAATATTTTAACTTCATTTTTGTGAAAATATCAAAATATTTAAGGCATCATCCAAAGAGATTAGTCAAATTATAATTGTTACTTGTCGTAATCACTTATGTAACTCAGTTCAATCAAGTAAATATCTGATGTAGGACTCTGCAAGTGCCCAGATAACACATGGGACATGTTTGATTGTGTTGTTTAAACGACAGTTTTCGTTGTTTAAATAACATATGTATTTTTACAACACTTTTTCACCACACATATTTTCACAATACTTAAATAACATTACTTGAACAATATTTCCAAATCTGCCATAGTTATTTACTCCACTATAGTCCTTATATTATGAAGTATCTCAATAATAATTATTATTATTCGTTGAACATGAAAAACCAATTATTAAGAATAAAATGTTGGACAATGAAAAACTTTTTTTTTTTTGCTACAAGAAATCAATATACTTTTTGATTTCAGTAACCCGAATTATATATATGTACTATAGACCAGAGTGTTCCTTATGAGCTGACAAATACAAACCATCTTTCAGCCCAAAAAGGAAAAAAGAAAAAGAAAAAGACAAATACAAATCTACTAATTAAACCTACTTAACAAAGAATAGAGAGTAGGTAATATCGTATCACAATAATAGCACCAATTTTCAAACACAATATGATCAGTGCCGGCTTTACATGTGAAGCAACAGATACGGCTGCCTAAATTTTAATCAATAGGTTTTTTTAATATTATAATAATATTAATTAAGTCTAAATATTAGTTAATAAATAAAATAATATTTTTCATCAAATGAAAAATAAGAAAAAAAATGTTATGCTCACAACATTTTTCACAATACTTTTAGAATAAATCCTAAGTGATAAGTTGTTATAGGGTATTATTGATGACAAAAAATTAATTTCAGTGATGAATTCAAATTAGAATCAGTAACAAGTTAACACTTAAGATTTGTTATGAAAATATTATGAACGTAGCACTTCTAAAAAAAAAAGAGCAATACAAAAAAAAAAAAAATTCACAATATTTTTCACAAGTTGAGTTGATAAACTTTTACTAGGTTTTATCTAAATTTACTACTAACATCTCTTTTTTACTTACAACTATCAATCTGCCATATCAGCGTGTGTGAAAAGTTTTGTCAAATTTTTAGCATTTAAAACAAAATAATAGAATTTAAGTAATATTTAATTTTTTTAAAATTATATATAAATATAAAAAAGTCTTAATTTTAATTTTCACTTTAGGCCCGCCCGTAAATACATTAAGCGGCTCCTGATTGTGACATTTTCAGCTGGCTGCTATCTACCAATGTCACGTGAAGCTTACAAACATTAAAATTACAATGGGCATAACCAAGATTGTTTTTCGCATTTTATGTAAATGTAATTCACAAGTTTCATGGCTGCGTGTGAAATAAGTATATACTACATATAGGTCAAAGATATGGGACACGAATGGTTCACGTGCCCCCAGTTTGCTTGGATTGAAATTGAACCTTGAAGCAACGCCCAAATTCTTTTCATTCGGTTAACAGTGATGAAAGAGTAAAAGCAAAGGTTAATTAGTCAATTAAAATGGCGGCGCTTGTCTTGTCTGTGTTAATTTTTTTTTAGGAGAATTCTGCTTTCTGCATACTTATATATATATATATATATATATATATATATCCTAGAATGATCCTTTTTTATTTATTATTATTATTATTTTTAACAAAGGATGATACTCAAACATTTTTTAGAATTTGATTATGTCTCAAGTGTACGCAAACTTCATCTCACGTATACTAGATTATTATAGAAAAAAATTCTTTTTAGGAGGATTCTGCTTTTTACGTACTTATATATATATATATAATGTATATTCTAGAATGATCATTTATTTATTTATTTATTGTTATAATTATTTTTAACAAAGGATAATATTCAAACATTTTTGAGCATTTGATTATGTCTCGAGTGTATGCAAACTTCAGTTTCATTTATACTATATTATTATAGGGAAGAATTTCTTGAAGCTAGTTTTAAAATGTTGACAATTTGTTTCAAATTTAAGATTTCATAAATATCATGAGATATTAAAAATTACCAAATCAATCCTTTTTAAGGAGGGAGGAGACAATTAACAGAATTGTTTTTTCAAAATTCAAAAGGAAAGGATGTTTATAACTTCCAAATTTGTTTTCTTGTATTAACCACTCTCCTTTTTGGGGAGAGCTTGATTCAGTTTGAATTTGAATGATATTATGATGATTTTCTTTTTGTGGAATTAAGCCAAGCTACTCAATTTTTTTTTTATTTGCTCACCCCAAAGCTAATTAGCTACGTTGTAGTAGAACGTTCACATCATTATATTATGTATCAAAATATTCTGGGAATTACTTACTAGAATAGCATTTATCACAATTAGTGCAAGACTGGCAGGTACATGTCTCCGTTGTCATCAAGAAATCAAATCATTTGAATTTGATAATGTTGTTAATGACAAATTAGGTGGGTGCACGAAGGGGTGACATTGCAATGGTGATAGAGAAAAAGCCTAAAAGATAAAAGTAAAGGTTGAATGCGACTAGTATTTCGAGTAACAGAGAGAAGTGAAGGACAAGAGCGACGTCCACTTCACTTGACACCACTGTGATAGAAGAGTGAGAGGTGGGGCGTGGGAGATTGCAACTACGAAAGAAAATTAGTTTATACACTTGATGATTTGAAGGGTATATTAGTAATATAATATTTAGTTAAATAAGCCAAACAGGTTTTGTGAATTGAATACAGATATAGCATATTTATTTAACGGGTCAGATGTGTCAACTTGAATATGACACAAATTTATTAAGTTTTAACTCATAATTAGTTAATTTCGTATCCTGTTATGTTGTGTTTGTAGATTGTGTTGAATTTTGCTACCCAGGTGCATGTGTGATTTATGCTTTAAAAAAATTGAAAGGATTAACATCAAGTTGCTAGTAACAAAAAAGTAATACTTGATCATGATCTTATAAAGTTGTGACAGAGATTGGGCAAAGTCGTCTGTCTCAGTAGCTAAAGAATCGCATTCATGTAGTTTTTTTTTTTCTTGCATATGGGCTTGCGGGGGCAATGTAACCAAATTATAATGCCCAGTAATGAGCTTAAATATTGTATCATAGTCGACAGAGCTAACTTTTGGGTAAGAAATTCGAAATTGTGTTAGGATATGAGTTAAATTATTTATTTTCATGGCTTCAAAATTTTAAAAATATTGACATAAGTCACAAAATGTTAAGTTGCTAACTAATTTTTTCTTCAACAACTTTCTAACTAATTAAATCTCAAAGGGTTATATAGTCGGCTGGCTCTCTCTCTAGGGCTTAAAAAACCTTACCCGTCCCAAATAAAATAAAAAATCTACCCATTCAACTAATATTTTAATATTTATTTTTGAAATTTTTTTTAAAAGTTGGGGCCAAATAAATGCTCACCTTTCGGTCATTTTTTAAATTTTTTAAATTTATTTTTTATAATTCACGTTTCAATCATTGTGGTCCTTCCCTAACAAAATTTTAGGGAGGTGTTTGGCAACCATTTTCAAACAACAATTTTCAGTTTTTAAACAGTATTTCACGTATTTTTACACACTTTTTCACCCATACATATTTCCACAAATATTTTTAAACAACAATTTTCAGTTTTTAAATACATCTACCAAACAGGCTCTTAATCTCTTTAACAATGGTTTAAGACTTGGGAGTGTCACTTCAAAAATATTGAATATTAAATTCTTTTAGTTATTTCAATTTGATACGTCAACATCTAATGCTTCAGAAAACCCCTTAGCCTTGATCTTCAAACATGCCCAATGGTTGATTGAGAACCTCGACCTGGAATCATCAACAGTTTGAAGAGTTTTGACTTTTGAACTGTTAGCCTCTCTCTAAATTCAGTTCTTTTTACTACTCCACCTTCTGCTATTAGACCCCATAACCATGATCATCATATTTGATGAGCATAATAATTATTATTATCATTGAATATGATATCTCTTGGATGTAACGGGATCAAGTTGTTTTCCAACTGCTTTAGTTGTTAACGCGGTGTAATTGACAAACAAATCTATCAATCATGTCAAAATTTTTGCAAAACCACTTGAATTATAAGCAAAATTTCCTTCTTTTGTTTTTGTTTTGTTTTGTTTTGTTTTTTTTTTTTTTAACTCTTCTTGCCCATTTACGTAAGAAGGCTTGAGGGATCACAATGATATGAAAGCATTAAGATTTGTCAACGGAATTTCCTGAACAGAAATTCTGAAAATAGAAAAAAAAAAAAGGGAGTTTCAATTAGCTAAAGTCCCACTTTAAAGAAAGAAAAATCCATAGGTGTATTGGCTATACTTTTTTTTTTTTTTTTTTTTGGGTGTTGTTGCTATACCTATTACCTATTAATAAAGAGTAATTATTGAATTTAACTTACACAAAAAAGAAGAAGAAACATATTGGTCTATCTATATCACCCAAACAATAAAAATATAAATTTGTTGATGTATTAACATAATACTAAAGAATATTACTTATCCTCAAAAAGAATAGTAAAGATTATTAACTTAATTATAAATAATAATCATCACCAAACAACACCATTCATAAAAAGGAAATATATTGATCTGCTTATACCAAAGAAATCCACCATAGACTTGATCTAATGATAAATAATTGTTATCATAAAATAGACGTCATAAAATTCAAATCTTAATGAAATTATGAAAAAAGAAAAAAAAAAAAAAAAAAAAAAGAAAAGAAAAGAGAGAGGAGAAGTTAATATAAGAAATTATTTTTATTTAGCAGGAAAATACGCAACTTTATAGACGGGTCCTCCAATGAGGGCAGAAGTCAGTGCCAGTTGCCAAGCATCTGATCCGTAAACTGTCTTCCATAATTTTGTTGGTGTATCCAATGCATTGTTTGTGGCCATAAACTGTCCTAGTGAACGCTTCCAAAGGCAATATTACAATTTGCATTCAATCAAAAAAACTTTACACCTACTTGCCAGTACCCATTTACTTCAATTGAGTAAGTTCATCTTTTAAATGACCCATATCTCTTATTTCTTCTTAGGTGGTTTAGTTGAGGGTTGGTCCAATGGGGCCATAATCACTTGACTTCTATCCATTAAACTAGTAACTATAAGCCTGCAAACCTTATAAAATGAGTAATTTCAAGTATCCATTTACATCAATTAAGCAATTTCATCCTGAGAATGACCCATATCTCTTAGTTCTTCTTAGGTGGTTTGGTTGAGGGTTTGGACCAATAGCGCCATAGTCACTTGACTTCTATACATTATACTAGTAACCATAAGCCTATGACCTTATAAATGAGTAATTTCAAGTACCCATTTACTTCAATCGAGCAATTACATCCTGAAAAGGACTTATATCTCTTATTTCTTCTTAGGTGGGTTAGTTGAGGGTTGGTTCAGTAGTGCCATAGTCACTTGACTTCTATCCATTATACTAGTAAATATAAGCCTATTAGCTTATAAATTTGTTAACTCCGCTTATGCCTTATGCCCCGTTGACCCTACTTATCATCAACAACAACAACAACAACCGTGACAAATTGTTGAACAAAACATAAAGCCAGCTAATGTCTTTTGTCTCAATCATAATGGTATGTTTGATTTGGAACCAAACTCCATTTACATTTTGTACAGCATTGTAGGCACTGGCCACTCCTGTTGTGTAAATTATTAGATGGCAAGTGTAGTGCACATGGTTCATCACTAGTGGAACCATCAGCAACAAATTATTATTTGGAATTTTATATTTGATTTTATAATAAATTAGGACTCAGGATGCAGTGGATAACCTTGTGAATCTGCAAATGAATACTTTACTTTTGTCTCAAGAACCTCGTGACTTGGTAGTATTACAAATTCTGCTGTAGAGAAGAATTTAAGTTCAAATTCCCCTCTGCACTTATTATATTAAAAAAAAAAACATTGAAAATTTGGCAAATAATATAGGATAAATTTTATTAATTTTTGAGGGAGACAAAGTTGAAAATGTGGAAGTAAATTATCACAAGACATGTTTAAGAAAGAATCTGAACATATTTACAAATTAGAAGCATTTGACAGTGCTGAAGAATTAAGCAAATGATTGATATAATGATTAAATTGTGTTTAATCTGGATTTTGTTTGCTCGATGTTGGTCATGAATATATGATATAAAAAAAAAATTGATAGAACTTAGGAAAAGCAAGCAAGTATTTACATTTAAAGGAGAATTGACCATATGGAACCATCCTTTTTTTATTTTTATTTTTGTTTAGTTTAGCCAATGGAATTACTTGACAACAATCATTTCTATAAATTTTTTTCATATTTTTCAGGTTACAGCTTTGTAGTATTTGACTGCCAAGCTTGCCACTATGACATGTTGATGATTTTAGCAACTTTAGCACTTACCTTTTGTCTAGAATATCTCAGTTCACTGCTCACATGCTATATTCTCTGCCTTTATAGCTGTGTTTGTTATTTTGTGGGTATCTGAGACTAAATCCACATAGGATTGTTGTACCGTATTTTTGATTTTTCACTGCAAGCTGGTTGCATGGTCCTCATTCTCATTCTCCAATAGACACCTGGGCCAATGCCAAGATCCTTTTTCTCTAGATTGATTATGAAGCATGCTCATAAACTTTTATTTTTCACCTGGATTGTTTGGGCCTTATTCAGGTTGAATATGATTTTTTTTTTGGAGAAAATTGTTTTAATGATAGAAAAAAGAGAGGCCATATATATATATATATAATTGCAACTATTGAGGTGACAAGTTATCAATAATTTACAATAACGTAGAGTTAATGGTAAATCTATAATCTATATAAAAACCAGTACTAACTTGTTTTTATTTTTTGATAGAGTTTCAACCTATATTGTTCGCTTCTGATAAATCTGTTCTTTATTATTATTATTATTATTTTTATGGGGTTTTAATCTATAATGTTTGCTTTTGATGATTCTATTTTTTATCATCAAACAAAGACATCAGTCAGTTTTTGGTATAGGCTGAAATTGAATTTCAGATCTCTTATTTAAACATCAGAAACCTTACGAGTTGAGCAAACTAAAACCTACACACTAACTTGTTACATTGTAAAAAAGGTAGTATATATTGGCATAGCATTACTTTTTTTGGAATAGCATTACTCTAGAATTTATGAAAAGGAGTTCTCATAATTTGTGCTGACCTTCACTTAAATTTGGTTTTGATAAAATGGGGATAACATATCTCTAGCCCCCCAAAAAAGAGCGAGGAAAGCACATCAGCACAAGAAGTGGGACAACCCAATAATCCGTTAGACCAATTTGATGTTGCAACTTACAAAAAAGGATGGTGTTTTTGGCAGCCAAAAGAGGGACTTATCTACTTATGGATGAGTTTGCCACATGGTTTATGGCTAACCATTACAGCCATCTTCTTTGGTTTTTGGATTTGGTGGACCCTCTCACACTCAATCCATCACAATAGTGTTACTGCTTACTGCAACATCTGGGCCTCTTGCTTTAAAAAAACAAAAGAAAAAGAAATATGCATGCTTGTCTATCCTCATGTCATGTGGTTAATTTTTCATAATAGGATCATCTGATATTATGGGCATGTGCTCATGCTTAGTTTTTACCCTCAGGATGAAATTAACTTTTCAAATTCATCTATAAATTACAATGTGCAAAAATAAAGAGGAAGTTTGCTGGTTCAAATAATTGATCACCCTTTCATCATCAACTAGTGTCAGTCTAGTAGTTATGAGTCT
Source organism: Castanopsis chinensis (assembly GCA_032878915.1). NCBI lineage: Eukaryota > Viridiplantae > Streptophyta > Magnoliopsida > Fagales > Fagaceae > Castanopsis > Castanopsis chinensis. The sequence continues at coordinate 8,063,382 of JAVQMG010000083.1, read as the reverse complement.
TGGACCCTTGGTTTGTGGTAGGTTAGAGTTGAATTTTTGGGGGTGAAAAGTGTAATGTTGGTTGGTTCAACTTGATACCATTGAGCATAGATGATGGGATTGGGATCAACGTTATTGATCTACTCATTTGAGGGAGTAATTGTAATGATTTTTAGAAGTAAGAAACTTAGGTATTGATTCCTCAATAAATAACGAGTTATTATGATCATGTTCAAATATGGTCATTACCCGTCACAATTGATCAATTATTTACCTTTTTAATTTAAAAAAAAAAATACTAATCATCTTTCAATTATAAAACATTCTATTGGATGAGAGTTTAGGAATACCAGCGATAGTTTTGACTTTTGAATTCGGCAAATCCAATGGTTGCAATCTTGCAAGATTATGAAAAAGTAGATGGTTGATACCACACCATTAATACTGTCTATGTGGATTCCCCCCCCCCCCCCTTGCTTTCTTCAAAAAAAAAAACTTTACTTCAAAATACGCATGCTCAAAAGTATAGGTCTCTATTGCATAGATCTCAAATAAATTGATGGAATATAGTAAAGAATTAAAAATTTTAATTACTTATTTAAAAAATTCAATTGATAATTCGATAGTAATATATATTTTGACATATAAAAGCTAATTTTTTGTCTGCTCTATTCTACACCCTTTCACTCCTCCTCAATCCAAATAGACCTTAAAGTGGTATAGGTTTTGATTTTTGATCCCAAATACAATTTGAAGAAATTTCTAGAGTGCCCAAATGCTTTTTAAACTTTTTGCCTATTATATGGTTTTAATTTTTAAAAGAGAAATATTCTGTTTACTATATGCGTGCTTAGAGCATTCTCATTAACAATTGTAAAAATTTTAGCATTTACAATTTCAAAACACTATTTTTACAATTTTAACACCTCATTTTACAATATACCAAACATCAAACATTCTATTTTTTTACAACTTCATTTAAATATTCTTTCTTTAATATTTTTATTCATTTTTAAAAAAAAATTTCACTCTCCCTCTTTAAAGAAAGCGAGCCCCACTTGAATAAAAAAATAATATAAGTTTTACAATTTGTGAACCGTGCGGTCTCAAATTTGAGATTGCACTGTTCATCAATGCCAAATATTATGGCATTTAAAACACTTGATGAAAGTGGTTTTTTAGAGTTTGGTGTGTCAAATGTCAATTGACATTTGACACATTTGATGAGAATGCTTTTATAAAAAAAAAAAAAACAAGCAATATTATTTTGAAAAGGTGATTCTTTCGAACAAAACTTCATTTGTCTAATGTTACTTTCTGCACGAAAGAAACGTTTGGGTTTTAGCTAGACACTGCCAAATTTCTGGTCTAAGTGCACCTATGTATGGCCGATGAATAAACCATACTAGTCAGTCCAAAGGTCTCTAATAACAAATTATCAGTGCTTAATACCTAATCAACTTATGCATTCAATTTCAATTAAAAAAAAAAAAACTTATGCTTACAATTGACCACGGCAATCAAATGGTCATAAACCATTAACATGATGGTGTTTGCCACATTATTATATAATGATAACATTAGTGACACATATATAGACCCATACCAAACTAATTAATTATTATTTGTCAACAAATATGATAGCTAGAAATTTATATTAAACGCCAAGATTGTCTTTTGGGGGGGACCAACAATTAGTGATTCTTTTGTTCAAACTCAAAAAAAAGTGTTTTCCCTTGTCATTATCTTCTACTCCTCGATTTCTCTTTAAAGTTGTGCATGCATGAACTTTGCTTTAGGATAGTGTGGGGCTAAATTATAATCAGTAATATTACTAAAAGTGGGAAAGGAAAAATGTTCTATATATCACACTCCATTTCGTGCACAATTTCTCTCTCACCATCTCTTTTGTTTTAATTGATTCCATAATGACTCCGTCAAGTTTTTGCTAGTTTTTCTTCCACTCAACTTCAAAAGCCTCATTAGTATGGCTATGGCAGATTAGTTTCTTTGGTTTTACTCAAACGTGTGGTCCGAATTTAGAAATCTCACCTATCGCCCATCTTTTTTTTAGTGCAAATTTTTGATAAAGTAGCAGGAAATTTGTAATAAAATATACTTTGAAATCATCATTTTTTTTTTATCCATGACAAGAGAAAGTATCCATTTTAAAATATGAAATCTCACTTAAGACCCATCTGTTTTTAGACTAATCGAAACATTTGCATCAATTATCAGTGAAATTATTCAATGCATTTAGTGTGTTATACATTCTTCTTACATAAATGTAAACCCACGCGTGAATCCTGCACATGAGATCCAAAATTATGTAAGAAAGGTGTAGTACACCACAAGTGCGAAATAATTTCTCCAATCTTCTTCAAAAACTAAGGAACCCAAGTCATTGTTTTCCCTACTAAGCAGCACTTGCTTACCAATTTTGACTCTAAATAATTGCTTTAGCTATAATGACACTGACATATAAAGAATTATTCAAACTAAGATTCAATTGAACTTGTCACTATTTTTGTTTAAACCAATTTCATAATATCTTTGAGTTACCTATGATAAAGATTATTATTATTCTTAGTAATACTTCTGACTAAGTAGTCCTGAATGACCAGGTAATCCTCATGAGAAGCAAGATTTTGCTTCTTCTAGTTGACTTCAACATTTATTTTCAACTTTTTGGTTGTACTCTACAGGTTGGCTATACTCTCAAAACGCCTTTAGTATTAGTTAAGTTTTTATGAGACCATGGAGTTGCCTTTGGAGATCAATGGTACAAAGTAGTTTCACGCCACCAATACCTAATTTAACATGCATCTTCAACTTCAAGTTTTGGACTTCAAAATTTAGGACTAAACTAACTGCATAAATGCTAATCAAGCTGACCAGCTTTCTTCTCATCACTCCCTCCTACCCTTTCTTTATTGCTCAGGGTGTGGAGTCATCAGCAGCCAATGAGCCCACGCCATGTTCAAAACAGTGTGCACTTTTGGTCAATGTCAAAACCAATTGGCACCATGGTCTCAACCACCAATAAGCAGAAATAAAACAATATTGCAGTACCCCACCTCCAACACAAGGTTGAAGAATAAGTTGGGCTAAGGGCTTGGCCACCAGAGATTCCAAGTCCTTGTGGAGCAAAGAGGGTACAACCATTCAGCCGTACCTCCTCTTGGCCCTGATTGGTCCCAATGCAATCCTACACTTTTGTACCTTACAAGAAGAAAGGGGCAAAAAAACAGTGCATGCCTTTCATTGTCAAACTAGATAACTTCGTCACTTGAAACAATTCTTTATACTTCTTCTCAATAGTATAAAGGAATTATCCAAGCCAAAATAATTGTTAAAATAAACATGAGTTTTTTGTTAATTTTTTTTTTTAAATTTATTATTATTCGGAACTAATTAATTCAGCTGGGCAGTTATCTTTTATGAATATCTTTAAATGAGGTCCATTTAATTGGAGGATGAGTATGACAACTAAACTTATCTATATTGTTTAGAACAAGTCTCTACTTCTATCACTAAACAATACAATGCCTTTGCTTTCATGAAACATGGACATGGTGATAGCTATCCCTTTGGAAACCATAGATTTCAGAATTGGTGACTAGTTATTGAGATTAAATGATAGGCCTTATCATCCTAGAATGCATGAGAGCTTTGTTATTTTCATTTCTTAAAAAACAAAAATAAATAAATACAGAACCAGATACTTAATTTATTGTGAGAAAATCATGTAAAATTTTGTCTAAAATTCTAATTTGGAAAGGAATACATGTTTAAATTTGGATAGATAAAGTAGCAGCTTTTTTATTTTTTATTTTTTTAAACAGAAAATGAACAACTTTGATCAAAACAAAAAATTTTTCAATTTTTTTCTATCTTAATCTTGTTAAAGGTTCTAATGTCCCCAAAAAGAAAAAAAAAGATTTTGTTAAAGGTTGGGATAATGATTCAGAAGTTCATGTCACCCAATTCATTGGATTGGTTCAAAGCCAGGCTGAGTTTTTGAAGCCCAGATATTTGGTAATGCAAAAAAAGAGTTGTAGGAAAAGGTTCAGTTCTATCCTCCTTTGTGATCGGATTGTCACATATGAACCAGGGGCCCTTAAGGAAGAGCCATATGCATAACTCTTTTGCTGGCCCTACATGATCCAATAGAAGAGTCAGCACTGTGTGTGTAGGCTTTTGCTAATCTCAGATTTTTGTTTTGGGCTGTCTTATCCAATTGCCTTATCTAAAATTTTCTGTGTATCACACTTTTCTATTTAGGATTTTTGAGGATGTAAATATTAGAAACCACACGCATTGGTTTCACACTTTGGATGGTGTTCATAGAGATAATAATGGACTGATTATGGAATTTTTGTCAACTTGAGCAATTATTCTACTTTAAATATTCTTTTCAAAAAGACAGGATAAAAGAAAATAAAAGAAGAAATAAAAAAAAATAATAAATGAATATCTAAACCTCAAAATTCTACTGTTTTTTTTTTTTTTGGGGTTGAGTAAAGATTGTAGTAATCAATATCATTGCTGAAATTTTGCTAAATCCGCAAGTACATAAGGTTCAATTACATTAGGCACCTGGGAAAACCAAATTGTTGACACCTCCAAGACTTCAGCTAATTATGCCAAAGCACGAGTTGCACTCAAAATTCTACTTTTACGATAATTCAATAATTTGAGTGAAAAGATTTGAACGGTAGGTGTTTTTATTAAAAATAGGGCAAAATTTAGTTATAAAATTGGTCATAGATTAAGGTTACAAATTTACTCAATAAAATAAACATTACTTCATATTTTGAAAATCTAACCGTTGAATTGTATGTTCTTTACGCTTTTAATACATATGTCAAATTATGTGTCAATTAGATATTATTTACTATATGATCTATAAGCATATATTTTATATATAATTTTAAAATACAAAAACTTGCAATTTAAACAATTTATTGATTATATAACAATTGATTTTTAATTTTCTAAAAATTTTGCAAGTATGAAGAATATAAGAAGAAGATTTCATCCAATGGTGAATTTGTTAAGATTCACATCCAATAAAAAAATATTGAGTAAGGTTGTAGCCTAAGGCTATAACCAAGCTAAATTTTGTTCTAAAAAAAATATAGTGTCAATTAATCGAGTTACAAGACTTTTACTTAAAATTTTGTCTTAATAACATGCAAAGCATAGGTAAAAAAAAAAAAAGTGGTCAAAACAAAGTTGATGAATCCAACATGTAAACCATTGGGGTGGACCACTTTCATTTTGTTTGACTGTAAGAGCATAATTTTAATAAAAATAGAAAATGTGTCGTAGGAAAATATTCTAGTTTTGTTCACTTTAAAGAGTGTATTGGATTTAACTTTGAGCAGTCCTATTTCCATTCCACCCACTCGCATTTTGAACAAATTTACTTTTTTTTTTTTTTTTATGCCTTTTATTCAAAGAAGACCAATAGAATTTGCTAAAACAAAAGACTGAAACTGTGGTGGAACATCCTCCATCCACACCCTATAATCTGAAAAATTTAAAGCAAAACAAGCTAAACCATGAGCAATCCTATTACCCTTTCTCTTAACATGAGAGTAGTGTAATTTCCTAAAACAACTTGCCAATGTCCTAACGTCATCAAGTAATAAACCAGCTGGTGATAAATAGGGGTTGTCATGCTTGAGAGCATGCATGAGAACCTGACAATCCCCCTCCAAAATGACATCTTGGAAACCCAGGTCCGAAGCTAGCTGCAAGGCAGTGGCAGCAGCCAAACTCTCCACTTCAAACGGTGAGTACGATCTGCGTAAGCACTTCGAGAGAGAGGCCAAAACAGCACCATGTGCATCACGTATAACTACCCCAATCCCAGATTTTTGCTCCTTGCTAAATATTGCACCATCAAAATTGATCTTCACCATGTCCAAGACAGGAGCTCTCCAACGAACCCGGGTCGGTGTGGACTGTGATGGAGAAGGTTGTTATACTGCTTGAAAATCTGATAGGATTTCTTTGGCCATGTTCGTGAGCTGGTTGGGACTGCAACAGGGGTGGTTAGTCCTGACTCAGTTCCGGTGTGTCCAAATTGTCCACACCATGACCGAGAACAGCTCTGTTTTTTGGTGCGAGCTAATCATCCATGATAGCAACTCTTTGAAGTCCATAAATACCTTGGTTCCTCGACAAGCCCACAAAGATTCATCCTCCCAAACGAGGTCGAGTTCGCTGCAAGACCAGAGGGCATGAAGGGGAGATTCAGGTTCTATCTTGCATCTGTCACAGAGAGGGTCGTCGATGATTGTACGGCGAACCAAGTTCTGCTTGGTGGGCAAAGAATTCCGACAAGCTCTCCATAGTAGATTTCTCATTTTATTTGGGATTTGCAAAGACCAAATATCCATCCATAATGCCTTGTCAGAAGCCACCTGTTCCATAGCATCATTTGGTGCCTCCTCTATTTTCAGAAACCTGTAACCGGATTTGCTATTGTACACCCCATTATGTGTGAACGGCCAGAAGAGACAATCCTCGCTTTCCACCGCTGCTAGAGGTAAACTCTTAATTAACTCCGCCTTCTCCTGTACAAAAATTCCCTCCAACAAATTGTGATTCCACTGCCTCGGTTCAATATCAATAAGAATCTCTACTTTTGCCTCTGCCAATGAGTCACAGATTGGGGAAAGAACCTGTGAAGCTTGCTGCCTTGGAAGCCAATTACTCCCCCATATGCCCACTGATTTCCCATTTCCTATTCTCCATCTACACCCCGTTACTAAGACATCCCTCCCATGTAAAATACTACTCCATGCATACGACCCCCCTCTAGAATTTTTAGCTTCCATTATTGAATACTTTGGGAAAAACCGAGCCTTAAAAACTTTATAGAACAGAGAATCTTGATTTTTCAAGAGTCGCCAAGCTTGCTTGGCCAAAAGAGAATCATTAAACAAAGCCAAGTCTCTAAACCCCATTCCTCCTTCAAGTTTTGATTTTGTTAATTTTTCCCATTTCAACCAATGAATTTTCCTTCTCTCTCCCTTTTGACCCCACCAAAATTTCTTGATCAAAGCTTCAATATCATGACAAAGGCCTAATGGTAGTTTGAAGCACCCCATAGTAAAGGTTGGGATGGCTTGGATGACTGCCTTAATCAACACTGCACGACCCGCTTGAGACAAAGTTTTCCTTCCCAACTTTGTAGTTTTTGCCATATCTTTTCTTTAATGAGGTTGAAGCTTTGTTTCTTCCTTCTCCCAACCAATGAAGGTAGACCCAAATATTGCTTATAGTGCTCTATCTCCTGTAACCCTAAGGCTGTTTTGATCTCATATTTGTTGTTTTCCATGGTTGATTTGCTAAAAAAAATTGCTATTTTATTCTTATTAACTTTCTGCCCCAATACTTTCTCATATCTTTCCAAGATGTTCAAAATATACCCACACTCCCTTTGGGTTGTCCTGCAAAAAATTAGGCTATCGTCTGCAAACAAAAGATGGGTTAGTTTTGGTCCCCTTCGACATAAGGAGAATCCTTTGATATCCCCCCTTGAAGCTGCCTGTTGTATGAGGCCATTTAGTCCTTCAGTGCAAAGGAGGAAAAGAAAAGGAGACAAAGGGTCCCCTTGTCGAATGCCTCTAGTCGGATGGATCAAACCATATGGTTCTCCATTAACTAGAATTGAATATATCACCAATTGAACACAAGCCATGACTAACCCAATCCATTGCTCGCTCAACCCCATCTTCCTCATAATTTTTTCAAGGTACACCCATTCAACCCGATCATACGCTTTGCTCATATCGAGCTTTATCGCCATGTAACCTAAATCTCCTGAAACTTGATTTTTCATACAATGCAATGATTCAAAAGCCACCAAAATATTATCAGTGATGAGTCTATCTTTTGTGAAGGCAGATTGGTGTTCGGTGATGATAAAGGGTGAAACTTTCTTAAGTCTATTGGTTAGAACTTTAGAGAAAATTTTATACAGAACATTGCATAAACTAATGGGGCGATATTCTTGAACCAATTCGGGGTTTTTTGTTTTGGGAATAAGGGTGATAAAGGTATGGTTTAGAGGGTGAGGAAGAGTACCTGAGTTGAGCCAAGATAAAACTGAGCTCGTAACATCATTGTCCACTAAGCCCCAAAAGTGTTGATAGAACAAAGGAGGCATTCCATCTGGGCCTGGAGCTTTCAGAGGGGCCATTTGCTTTAGTGCTGTGACCACTTCTGATTCTAAGAATGAACCCGTAAGTGCTGCAATCATATCTTCTGTGATTACCCGTGGGATGTGATCAAGAATATCCATATGTGTGTCCGATTTTGAAGTGGCAAACAGTTCTTCGTAATACTTGATGAAAACCAAAGCAATAGACTTTGAATTGACCTGCCAAGTATTTGTTTCATCTTTAATTCCACGGATCAAATTCCTCCTATGTCTTTTACTTGCTCGGCAATGGAAAATTTGGTGTTGTTGTCGCCATTTTTTAGCCACAGCACTTTTGAACGTTGACACCATAACCTTGCTTCCCTATCAAGGAGAACAGTGATGTGCTCCTTGAGCTCACGAACTTTATGGTTCACCCCACTAACAATAGAATCCTTTTCGGCTTGAGCTAATTGAGCTTTCTTCTTCTCCAATTCTTTCCTGACATTCCCAAAAATATTTTTGTTCCACCAAGCTAGATCTCTACCACAAGTCTCAATTCGCTTTAAGATGCACTCATCACTTGCTACACCATGTATCGAGGACCATGAAGCTTCCACAGTTTCGAAACATCTCTCATCCGACAACCACATCTCTTCAAATCTAAAGGGTCGCTTACGATGTGGTGGATCAAACCTTGAAAGATTAATTAAAAGTGGACAATGATCTGAAGAATTGCATTGGAGATGAAAAACTCTAGAACTTGGAAATTTCATGAACCAAGGATTAATTACTAAGCCTCGGTCAAGTCTTTCCCATAAGGAATGCCCATCCGTGAAATGCTTACACCAAGTAAATTGGGAACCCACATAACCAAGATCTATAAAACCACACTCCTCAATAACATCCCTAAAGAGTTGCATCTGTCCATTGTTTCGTGGAGCTCCTCCTATCTTCTTTTGTTGCCTAATGATTTCGTTAAAATCCCCTGCACACAACCACGACTTCTGAGAATGATGGTTTAAGGATCGAAGGCTATCCCATGCTTCGATTCTTTTTGAGGTTTCTAGTTCCCTATAGAAACCCGTGAATCTCGACTCATCAACCGTGCCCTTCTCAATTATTGTGTCAATGTAGTACTTTGATGAATCCACCACTTCAAGGGTGATTGAGGCTTTCCAAAAGAGTGTAATACCCCCACCTCGCCCTTCCTTCGGCACTAACCACCTATGTTCAAAATCAATATTCCTTTGTACAAGCTCTAGCCTTGCTTCGTCTGTCCATGTCTCGGCTAAAAACACGATAGAGGGATCTTTAGCCTGGATTATTTCTCCAAGCTCTCTCTCTGTTCAGAGGTTCCCAAGCCCTTGACAGTTCCACACTAAAAGATTCATGGCGACTGGCGGGGCTGAACCTCAGCCTCCGCCACTTCAAATTGATTGTCCAAACCTCTCCTTGAAACTTGTATTTTTTTTGAAGGTAACTCTGAGTGGTCCTCATCTAGCGTGAGAATGCGTTTTCCTGATTTTTGAAAGACACAGCCTTGGGTAACAGATTGCACTGAAGCTTGCCGCACTATCTTGGTCCATCGTGGCTGTGCTGGGTTTTTTTTTGACTTGCATGCCTCATGTGTGTCACGTGGGGTGCCAGTTGTTGGAGGATTATTAGGGACGTTATGCTGTGGCTGAGGTGAATTATTTAGGCTATAAAAAGTACGTGTTTAAGGTTGGTGGGGAGTTACGGTTTAGCTGGGTCGTAATGTTTGTGGTTAATTCCTTTGGCCCCGCGTCAATGATATTGTCATACGTTGCACCAAGAGTTGGATGATTAAAGGAGGCATATGATTGATGGTTTAAGATTTCCTTAGGACTCGGGATTGGGTTTAGCTGGCTGGACTCCTCAGAATTAATTGCTATTCCCGTAACTGATGCATGCGTTACCAATTCAGGCTCTACTTTCCTTTCGTGGTTAAGGCTATGATTAATGGCCCCTTGATTGTCCGATTGATTATTCTTCACTGGTATCGGAACTTGATCTCCAGCGTGTCTTCCATTTTTTTCATGAACACTCTTCTCCCCCCCTAAGTCTTCAACTTGCATCCTCACCCTGGACTTCTTTGCCGCGTAAAACCCAGGAACACTGACCACCTGTTTGCGAGATGGTGAGAAAGGCGGTGCCTGTAATGTTGGACCATATTGCCTCTGTTCTTTTGAGAGTGAGCCTTCATTGTTCAGCCACAAGTCGCAATCTTTGTCGTCATGGTCGAGACAGCCACACCAGTAGCATATGTTTAGCAATCTCTCGTACTTGAAACTAATCCAAACCTTTTCACTGCCTCTGACTGTCACTAGGCAACCTCGACATAATGGAACCGTAACATCTATGGAGACTCAAATCCGTATGAAGCTTCCTCCCTCGTTCTCACTGGGATTTTTCGTATGTATCACTGTCCCCAATACTCCACAGATTTTCTCAGCCGCCTTAACGTTCATAAATCTAGTAGGAATGCCATGTACTTGCACCCAAAAGGTTGTTCTGTCAAAAGTAAGCTCCTCCAAGGCCTTCCCTTTGTCATAGTTCTGCATGATGACCAGGTGCTTATCAAAGCTCCATGGCTCGCTAACGATCACCTTATCTGCATCGGCCTTACAATCAAATACAAAGAGCAATATATGATTGTTCATGTTCCGAATTCTAAAACCTTTATGGGATTGCAAAAGAGGGGAGAAGGTCTTGGCGATGGCGTCAATATTCAGGCTACGTTTGGTGAGAAATTTGGCTGCTATGATGAACTCCTGCACTTCACACTCCTCATCCAAATCACAGCCTAGCCCCTCTCTATTTGACAGAGTGAGACGAGACCAATTAGAGGTCAAATCCTCCATGATGTAGAAATAATTCACAAAAGACTAGGTGAAAAGAGCGCTAAGAAAAAAACTGCAAGTGTTTCCCCACCCCACAAAGAAAAAAAAACCCAACAAACCTTGAAATAACCTTGTTATTTCAAGGAGTACTCTCTCACCTTCAAAGAGAAGGGACAACTATTCTACTGTCTAGGAGAAGCAGGAAGCTTTCTTAGAAACAGAGAAAACTTAACGCCTTCTAATTTTCACTTGTTCAGTTTTGAGTAAAAAATCTTTGCTTGTATTAGATCTTGGACCAATAGCTATTGTGCATAAGTGAAAACTTATTACACGTGTATAAACGTATTTTATAACTAAAAATGTGAGTTTTTTTAGTGAGTTGAACTCACATTTTTAGTTATAAAACACGTGTGTAATAAACAGTGCTCTAGTGCATGACAACTTGTATAAAACATGTGTTTAATAAATAGTGCTCTTATGCATAACAACTTGTATAAAACATGTGTATAACAAATAGTGCTATTGTGCCTAATAAATTGAATCAATAACATTGGGCCACTCCAACTAAAATTCACCTGTCTTTTAAAAATGATACCAAATGGCCATTAGTTTGCTTTTGATGCCACCCAATTGCATTCATCGAAAGATGATTAGATGAAATAAGCTCCATATATGCTCAATTCCAAATGTTTTGCAGCGGAACTATTAAGTTAAACTTTAGGACAACATTAAATTTAGTCCCTTGATTTTTCCCTTAATTATCAAATTTATTCCTAAGATTTAATTTGTGTCGATGCAATCTCTCATTTTGTCCAAATATATCGTTTAAACATTCAATCGCTATTTAACAAATCATGTTGTACATGTTGGCTCATTTTGACGAAGTGATGAACTAAATTAAGAAAAATTATATCTTAAGGACTAATTTGAAAATTGAAATAGAAGTCAAGTGATTAAATTGAATTTTAACCAAAAATTTATATCATATCCTCAGCCCAAAAAACATAAAGGAGATATGTTGCATGCACTGTAAACTTATTCCATCAATATGCTAATGCTAACAAAGTAACACATACATTCCATGTAAGCCTGGCTTCAATACCATCTTCAAGTACATGCACTCCTGGCTGGCCTGGGCCAGGAAAGGAAAAAAGTTCGAAGATCAGTGAATTGGAGAACTATTGACCACCTGAAAAAGAAAACATAAGTCTGATGGAATAGAACAGCCATGATTAATAACACATGCAAATCCTCAGAAATTCCTTAAACATGATCCACCTTATAGTAACACAGTGCAAATTTTATTTAATGTAGTCTTGCAGTTCCTCACAAACATAAACTTTAAATAGATAATGCAGTATTGTACTATGGTAAGTAACAAATAACAACATGGCTTATGAGGATATATGTGCAATGACGTGCATGAAAGCTTTTGTAAGTTAAAACACGATATTAAAAAACCTCCAAAAAAACCCTTATCATCAATTACCAAGATTGAAGAAGAGGGTTAACCTGCCATTGAAGCATCTTGATTCGCAAAACATCTACTAATGACTTTCACAATTAATGTCTCAAAAATGGTGTTGGGAAACATTGTCAAGAGTCGCTTCTCTTTACAGACCATATAAAAGGACACTTTCAAAATTTATCCTCTATAATTGTTGACAAAAGAGGAAGAAAAAAAGGAAAGATATAATGCAAAAAAGCCCCATGTTTGTTGTGGCAGACACTCAGCTGATCTTCATGATTGCGTAAACTAGCCATACTTTATTTCTAATGGAAGTTTAATCATAACTGCATATACCAAAACAAAAAGGAATTGATTTTATTCAAGATAATAGTTATTGATTTTAGTTGAATTGCCTAATGCAACAATCATTACTTCATAAGAATTTTCCGTATATTCATTGTCTATACTCTATACCTCCAACTATGACACAATGACAGCTTATGGTTCAACAGTACAAGGAAACGGCATTAGGACAGTTTATTAAACATAAAAAAAATGTGTATACAGGGAGTATACAAAAAAGAAAAACAGCAAACACGCATTTAGTGAGTCTTGAACCTATGACCTCAACCTCCACCTAGCAGTTGCCAGGAAAGGAGGTGCCAATTGAGCTAAAGTTCCTTAGATTTTTTCTTTTTAAATAAGTACGAAAATGCTTGCCTTTCTGCTCACTATGAGAAGAAAAGATGTCATCAGGGTTCATTAACAAAGTTGTGAGGAGTGAGAATAAAAATCTAATATGCTACTAATAGATATATTTCGACAAAAGTTTTCATGGTAAAAACATGTTAATTGTCAGCTTCCTCTTTGAACTGGCAAGTTTATATATAACAGAGCCCAGAATAAATGAATGTGCAGTTTAACAGAGATCAACATTATGTGAAGAACACAAAGGAGCATAGAATGTACTAATGTCTCCAGTGAAGATGCTCTATTATAAACTGCGGCACTAGCGCGTATTACATTTACATTTTGAACCAAACTCCATTTGCATTTTGAACAGCATTGTAGGCACTTGTGGAACCATCAGCAACAAAATATTATTTGGGATTTTATATTTGATTTTATAATAAATTAGGACTCAGGATGCAGTGGATAACCTTGTGAATCTGCAAATGAATACTTTCACTTTTGTCTCAAGAACCTCGTGACTTGGTAGTATTACTAATTCTACTGCAGAGAAGAATTTAAGTTCCAATTCCCCTCTTGCACCTATTATATTAAAAAAAAAAATTGAAAATTTGGCAAATAATATAGGATAAATTTTATTAATTTTTGAGGGAGACAAAGTGAAAATGTGGAAGTAAAGTATCACAATACATGTTTAAGAAAGAATCTGAACATATTTACAAATTAGAAGCATTTGACACCTGCTGAAGAATTTAGCAAATGATTGATATAATGATTGGATTGTGTTTAATCTGGATTTTGTTTGCTCGATGTTGGTCATGAATATATGATATATATAAAAAAAATTGATAGAAGTTAGGAAAAGCAAGCAAGTATTTACATTTAAAGGAGAATTGACCATATGGAACCATTCCCTTATTTATTTATTTTTGTTTAGTTTAGCCAATGGAATTACTTGACAACAATCATTTCTATAAAAATTTTACATATTTTTCAGGTTACAGCTATTTAGTATTTGACTGCCACTAGGACATGTTGATGATTTTAGCAACTTTAGCACTTACCTCCTGTCTAGGATATCTCTGTTCTCTGCTCACATACTATATTCTCTGCCTTTAGTGGGTCATCAATAAATAGCTGTATTTGTTATTTTGTGGTTATCTAAGACTCAATCCACATTGGATTGTTGTACCGTATTTTTGATTTTTCACTGCAAGCTGGTTGCATGGTCCCCATTCTCCAATAGACACCTGGGCCAAGGCCAAGGTCCTTTTTCTCTAGATTGATTATGAAGCATGCTCGTAAAAGCTTTTATATTTCACCTGGATTATTTGGGCCTTATTCAGTTTGAACATTAGTTTTTTATTTTATTTTTTTTTACGTGTCAAGTTATCATTAATTTGTAATAAAATGGTGTTTCCTGTTAATGAGGAATACATATAAAAATCAATACTAACTTGTTCTATTGTGAAAAAAAGATAGTGTATATATAGGGGATTTTTTTTAGATATTTCTAGAGTACGTAGAAATTGTGCACTCTGTTCTCACATTCGCGGTGAAATTTATGATGAATTTAATAAATGAACTTTACTATGAATGTAAGAGGAGGGAGTATCATTCTTTGTGCTCTGGGAGTACCTAAGAAGTACTCGTATACAGGTTTTTTTTTTTTTTTTTGGGTTTTTTGGAATAGCATTACTCTAGAATATATGGAAAAGGAATTCTCATAACTTGTGCTGACCTTCACTTAAATTTGGTTTTGATAAAATGAGGATAACATATCTTTAGCCCAAAAAAAGAATGAGGATGGCAAGTCAGCACAACAAGTGGAACAATATAATAATCCATTAGAACAATTTGATGTTACAACTTACCAAAAAGGATGGGGTTTTTGGCAGCCAAAAGCCTAAGCCAAAGGAGGGACTTATCTAATTATGGGTGAGTTTGCCACATATTTTGGCTAGCCATTACAGACTACAGTCATCTTCTTTGGCTTCTGGATTTGGAGGACCCTCATACTCAATCCATCACAATAGTGTTACTGCTGCCTAGAACATCTGGGCCTCTTGCTTTAAAAAACAAAAGCAAAAGAAATATGCATGCTTGTCCATCCACATGTGGTTAGTTTTTCATAATAGGATCATTTGATATTATGGCCTTAGTGGCATGTGCACATGCTTAGTTTTCACTATCAGGAGGAAATTAGCTTTTCAATTCATCTACAAATTACAATGTGTGAAATGAAGAGGAAGTTTGCTGGTTCAATTAATTGATTACCCTTTCATCATCAACTAGTGTCATAGTCCACTCCAGTAGTTAAGAGTCTTGGACCCTTGGTTTGTGGTAGGTTAGAGTTGAATTTTTTGGGTGAAAAGTGTAATGTTGGTTGGTTTGACTTGATACCATTGAACATAGATGGGATTGGGATCAAAGTTACTGATCAACCTACTTGAGGGAGCAATTGTAACATTTTTCAAAACTAAGACACTCAGGCATTGATTCCTCAATAAATAGGGAGTTATTGTGATCACGCTCAGATGGGATCGTCATGATTGATCAATTATTTACCCTTTTAATTAAAAAAAAAAAATACCAATCATCCTTCAAATATAAGACATTCTTTTTTCTTTTCTTCTTTGAGAAGAAAAAGAGCAATTGTAAGACATTCTATTCGATGAGAGTTTAAGAATACTAGAGATAACTTTGACTTTTGAATTCAGCAAATCCAATGGATGCAATCTGGCAAGATAATGAAAAATTAGATGGTAGATACCACACCATTAATACTCTATCTATATGGATGCCCCCCCTCCCCTCATCTTTTTTTTTTTTTTTGAGAAAGGACTTGAATTTTTTTATTAAGTGATAGGCAAATCTGCCTGATAAACTAAAATCTGAATTGGAACAGCCTCCATCCAAACAGAAAAACCAATGACATGACGTGCATGTCTAGCTAGGTTGTAAGCAACGTAATTCCTTTCCCTACCAAAATGTTGAAATTTAATACTAGTAAACAAATCTGCCAACAAATGAGCATCCCGGATGAAAAGACCATATGAGGCTATAGAAGGAGAAGAATCCCTTAATGCAGTCACGAAGATCATTGAGTCTCCCTCGAGAATTGCTTTGTCTAAGCCTAGTTCTAGGGAGAGTTCAAGTGCTTTACATGCTGCCAAGGCTTCCAGGTTCACAACTGAGTTTGGGAGTGGGATATTTTGAGATAATGAAGCCATGACCATACCTCGACTTTCTCGAAAAACCACACCGATACTAGCTCTATCTTCGTCCTTAAACACGGCTCCATCAAAATTAATTTTGAAGCGATCTACCGAAGGAGGCTGCCATCGTACCTGTGTTGGTGTTGCTGCTGTCAGCTTCCTTGGCTGAACTATCCGTAACTTTTGGAGTGATTGATAGGCTTGCTGTGCAATTTGATTCAGTGGCAACCCTGGTGGAAAAGTCCTTACATTGTTACGCGGAAACCAGATAGTCCAGGTAAGCATTGCAAAGAGTTCGCCACTACAACCCGAGTCCAAAATATGAAGGAGAACTTGAGGGAATGTTTGGAACCGCATGGTGCTCCTAAAATCCCATTGCGGATCATCCTCCCATACCCATGTTAGGCTTGGACATGACCACAAAGAGTATAGTACGTCTTTTGGGCTTTGTGAACAGAGGGGGCAAGTTAAATCATCGATAACACAATGGTGAACCAGATTTGATTTTGTTGGGATAGCATTTTGGCATGCTCTCCATACAAAATTCCTCACCTTACACGGGACTGCCAATTGCCATATATTTTTCCACAATGCTTTTTTTATTAGTGACTTGGTGCCTTGGTGGAGATGAGCTTTGCACTTCGGTTTTTAGGAAATAATATCCCGATTTGGTTGAGTATTGACAGAACTGCACAAATGGCCAGAACAGAGCATCATCACAAGGCTGTCGGCTGAGATGGATTTTCTGGATTTCACCTGTTCTTCTTAGCTGAACACTCTGGCCAGAAGGGTTAAGTCCCATGGACGGGTAGATGGGTTTAGAAGAGAGCTTGGTGCAGGAGACGCAAGAAGATTTTTATTTAGTATTATTTATGTTTGCAAATCAATTGTATTTTTATGTTTTAGGTCCTGGTAGTTTATTAGGCTATTAATATTTTATTTTGGAAGCAAGGTTATTTTCGTAATAAGGCAGTTAGGGTTTCCTAGCCAATTAAAATTAGGGTTTAGTAATCCTATATAAGCAACTTATTGTACTCCTTGAGGAGATAGTTGATATTTTGATGAATGAAAAAAATGGCTGTTTGGTCTTTCTTTTGGTCTGGTGCTGACTCCAGGTCTACCCTGGTGCTGACTCCTAGTGGTTCCCCGCTTGGTGTTGAGTCCAAGCAAGGCCTAGGTGCTGACTCCTAGGTCATATCATTTATTTTTCCATTGTTTTCAGTTTTGTTCTGGTTGTCCTGCGTCAATTTTGGTATGGTGCAGGAGACGCAAGAAGATTTTTATTTAGTATTATTTATGTTTGCAAGTCAATTGTATTTTTATGTTTTAGGTCCTGGTAGTTTATTAGGCTATTAATATTTTATTTTGGAAGCAAGGTTATTTTCGTAATAAGGCAGTTAGGGTTTCCTAGCCAATTAAAATTAGGGTTTAGTAATCCTATATAAGCAACTTATTGTACTCCTTGAGGAGATAGTTGATATTTTGATGAATAAAAAATGGCCGTTTGGTTTTTCTTTTGGTATGGTGCTGACTCCAGGTCTACCCTAGGTGCTGACTCCTAGTGGTTCCCCGCTTGGTGCTGACTCCAAGCAAGGCCTCGGTGCTGACTCTTAGGTCATATCCTTTATTTTTTCGTTGTTTTCAGTTTTATTCTGGTTATCCTGCGTCAGTTTTGGTATCAGAGCAAACCTCGATCCGTTGAAGTATCACCGCAGGAAAGAATCAGAAAAATCTCACACCCAAAAAAAAAAAAAAAAAAAAAAAAAAAAAAAAGAGACAAAGAAGAAAAGAGGAGCAGAGGCTTACGGAAGACCCAGCCACCAACACCCACCGTCGCGATTACCAACACCCATCAGTCACCAGCCGCCGCAAAGCCCAGCCGCCAAAACCCACTGCCGCGACTCCCCCACAACCATCAGCCACCAGCCACTGCGAAGCCCAGCTCCTCACCCGCGACCACCGCTGCTGAAGACTTCGACCAGCGAGCTCCGATCTGCACCAACGAGCGCCGCTAACTGTGACGCCGGTGAGCCCAGGCTGTATCTCCGCCATTAACGCCGGCGCCGCTTCATGCTTGCTCCGCCGCTCCCTTTTCATTTTAGTTCTGTGTCTTCCTTTGTTTTTTTTTTAGTCTGTGACTTGGTTCTTTTGTTTGAGTTTGTCGTATGGTTAGGCTGTAATGTCTTACGCCCATAGCATAGTGTAATTTCTTATTTTGAACAAAAAAAAAAAAAAATCACAGCAACTATCAGCCAGCCGGTCCCAGCAACTATTTGAGAGGATAGTCTTCAGAGCCTACCCCCAGCAATTGTCCAAAGAACATCACAGCAACCCAGGTTCCTATTCCAACTTCCAAATATTTGTTGAAAGTTGAAACACTATTTTAGAGAATTATGGTAATATCCGAAGCACCTTATTTTGATGGTTGTAAAACTAATCCACGGGATTTTGTCTACTGGATGAATGGGATGGAGCAATTCTTTGAAGAAACAAATTGGGCAGATAACAAAAAGGTTAGGTATGCAAAGTTGAAGTTAATAGGTGGAGCACAAAGGTTTTGGGAAAAGCTTGAATATTTCCGCTATCTAAACTATGAACCTGCCATTAGTGTGTGGGAAGATATGAAAGAAAAGCTTTGTGATGAGTATTTGTCACCATACTTTCGAGCTAAGTATCTACCCCAATCTCAGTGTAGTACTTTTCAAGTTGAAGCAACTACGATAAATTCTCATTTTATTTCATGTTGTCAGTGCACTTTTGAACAATCTACCAAGGAATTAAAGGAGTCATCTAAAAAGATCTTGAAAAATGTTGAAGACATAATTGCCCGAATGAAGCAAATGACGCCTCAAACTGATTCAATAGAAAAACCAAGGATAATTGATCAAAATGAAATTATCGCTGCCCCCATAGAAGACAACATCGATGATGATATCTTGGTTGTGGAGAATCCTCAAGCAACACCAAAGCCTAATGTTGACACAAATGTACATGCCTCGACAAGTGATACTTTAACATGCATGCAAGAAAATGAATCTATTGAAGAGCAGCAAGGTGAAGGGATAATTTCTACAGAGAGTATTATGTTAGAGGGTTCACAAGATGTGATATTGGAAGTTAATGAATCTGCTTTTGATCAGCCTTCCATGGAGCATGAAGACAAACAGTTTGCTAAAGTGGAGAGAGTGGATAATATAGTGCTTCCAATGGTTCAAGATAAGAGTATGCTGATTCCACACATTGATTTTGTTATTCCAGAAGAGTTTGGCATGGTGGAATTCAAGATTTTTCTTTTCTCTATGCTCCCTAAGATAATTCCAAACTTGAAGCAAGTATTACTTATCAGCATCCTAATCCTTCAATACTTCAAAACTCGAGGTCGAGTTTTCTCCAACCAGAGGAGAATGGTGCAGGAGACGCAAGAAGATTTTTATTTAGTATTATTTATGTTTGCAAGTCAATTGTATTTTTATGTTTTAGGTCCTGGTAGTTTATTAGGCTATTAATATTTTATTTTGGAAGCAAGGTTATTTTCGTAATAAGGCAGTTAGGGTTTCCTAGCCAATTAAAATTAGGGTTTAGTAATCCTATATAAGCAACTTATTGTACTCCTTGAGGAGATAGTTGATATTTTGATGAATAAAAAATGGCCGTTTGGTTTTTCTTTTGGTCTGGTGCTGACTCCAGGTCTACCCTAGGTGCTGACTCCTAGTGGTTCCCCGCTTGGTGCTGACTCCAAGCAAGGCCTCGGTGCTGACTCTTAGGTCATATCCTTTATTTTTTCGTTGTTTTCAGTTTTATTCTGGTTGTCCTGCGTCAGAGCTTACAGTAGCATTTTGCAACTTTGCAACTAAAGGCCCTTGCAATGATGGACAGCTAAGAGAAGGCAGCCATTTGTCACCCCAAAGTTTGATTGACTCACCATTTCCAACCCTCCACTTTGCCCCTTTTCTAATAACCTCCCTTCCAATTAAGATGCTCTTCCACGCATACGATCCACCTTGACCCTCTTTAGCCTCCATGATGGAACAACTTGGAAAGAATTTAAATTTAAGAACTCTATAAAACAAAGAATCTTTATTATGTAGAGGTCTCCAAGTTTGTTTTGCTAAGAGAGCGTCATTGAACAAAGATAATTCCTTAAAACCCATAACACCTTCAGATTTTGGCTCACACATATCCTCTCATTTCACCCAACGAATCTTCCTTCTCTCACCTCTTTGTCCCCACCAAAACTTTCGAATCAATCCTTCAATGTCATGACAAAGGCCTAATGGGAGTTTACAGCAACACATTGAATATGTTGGAATTGCTTGAACGGCGGCTTTAAATCAAGACTTCTCTACCTGCTTGAGAAAACAACTTTTCCTCCCACTCTTGCAATTTCCTCCAAATTCTTTCTTTGATGTAGTCGAAGCTTGCTTTTTTGTGTCTCCCAACCAATAATGGCAGCCCCAAGTATTTATCATATTGCTTTATTTTTGGAACTCTTAAGGCTTCCTTAATCTCCAAGTTCATAGCATCATTGGTGGACTTAGAGAAGAAGATGGCAATTTTACCACAATTGATTTGTTGACCCGATATGCTTTCATATTGTGCCAAAATTTCCAGCACCTTTTGGCATTCACTTTTATTAGACCTGCAAAATAACAAACTATCATCTGTGAAAAGCAGATGGGTTAGTTTAGGACTTCTTCTGCTTAAGCCAAACCCGTGAATGGCTCCCTCTTTTTCTGCCTTATAAATTAGGCTATTAAGACCTTACGTACAAAGTAGGAAAAGAAATGGTGATAGTTGGTCTCCTTGGTGAATCCCCCTTGTAGGTCAGATCAACCCCTTAGGTTCACCATTAACCAAAACCGAATAAGATACGGTATTCACACAAATCATCATGAGGTTTATCCACCTCTCATTAAACCCCAATTTTCTCATCACTTTCTCCAAAAATATCCACTCCACCTTGTCATAAGCCATATTCATGTCCAATTTAATTGCATTATAACCTGATTTTGTAGATTTATGAATATTCATGCTATGTAAGGTCTCGAATGCTACAAGAATATTATCAGATTTCAAACGTTTTTTTATAAAAGCACTTTGATGTTATGAAATTATGGTTGGTAAAATTTTTTTGAGTCGGCTGGCTAATACCTTTGAAAATTTTTTATATAGCATGTTGCATAGACTAATAGGGCAATAATTAGAGGCGGAAATTGGATTTTTGATTTTTGGGATTAACGTAAGGAAGGTATGATTCAAAGGGTGAGGTATCAAGGCTGAATTGAGGAAAGATAAAACAGTTTTAGTGACATCACAACCAACAAGTTCCCAATAATTTTGGTAGAAGAGTGGAGGCATAGCGTTGGGGCCGGGAGCTTTCAATGGAGCCATTTGCTTCAGGGAAACCTGAACTTCCTATTCCATGAATTCTTATGATAACTGAGAGTTCATTTCATCATTAACAATATTTGACATTAAGTCTGAGTCCTCAACACTAATCACCAAATTTGATGACACAAAGAGTTCTCGGTAAAACTCAATGAATAATTCAGCTATCTCTTCAAAATTTTTAACCCATTGGCCTGAGGAGTTGGTGATACCATTTATTCTATTTTGCCTATTCCTTTGAGTTGCTCTACTAGGGAAGTATTTAGAAATTTTTGTCTCCCGCAACCAACCAGAAACTTTTAGAACGCTGCCGCCACATTTTATTTTCTTTAATCATTAATCCGTTAATTTCCTTAGTGAGTTTCCTTACCCGAAAATTGCAGCCAGATTGCATTGCCGCTTGTTCTACCTTCACCAAGAGCTTTTTTTTCTCGGTTAGCTCTCTACGAACACTCCCAAAATTCCGGCGACTCCGCTGGGTTAATTTAGTCCCACATTTGGCAATTTTCTTCATCACTTGAACCTCAGGATCATAAGGGATTGAAGCTTTCCATATTGCTTCCACCGTTTGCCCACACCCTTTGTCTGAGAGCCACATTTCATCAAAACGGAATGGCTTTGAACTAGGAGGTGGTTCAAGGCCATCAGGTACAATCCAAATAGGCGAGTGGTTTGATGCGGTGCTATTGAGGTGAAAAACATTTGTTCCTACAAACTGTTGAAGCCAATCATTAGTGCAAAATACCCTATCAAGCCGTTCCTAGGATGGACTGACCGCTTGCAAAGTGTTTACTCCAAGTAAATTTGGGGCCCAAATATCCAAGATCTAAAAACTGCAAGCATCCATTTCATCTCGAAAAAGCTGCATCTGATTGTGACTCTTTCTATTGCCCCCCAATTGTTCATTGCTTCTGAGTAGCTCATTAAAATCCCCTGCACATAACTATGGCATTTGAAATTTCCGCTCTAGCCTTCGGAGCAGATTCCAAGACTTAGATCTTCTCTGTGTTTCTAGTTCTCCATAGAATCTGGTAAATCTCCATTACAGTTTTGTATTCTTATTGATAATTACATCAATATGATTCTTATCAAAGCCCTCGACTGTAACAGCTATTGTTTCTGTCCAAAATAGAACTAAACCTCTTCCCCTCGCTTCTTTTGGTACAACAAACATGTTCTAAAATTGTATCTTTCGCTTTACATCTTTTAGCCTTGCTTCGTCTACCCATGTTTTGGCAATAAACACGACAGAGGGATCTTTTGCCCGCACAAATTCCGCAAGCTCATTCTCTGTACATAGGTTCCCAAGCCTATGATAGTTCCAAATTAAGCAACTCATTGCGATTGGCAGGGCTGACACACATCCTCCACCATTGAAAAAGAAGAATTCCCATCATCCTTTGAAACCAATCTGCGCTTGCCTGGTAACTCTAGATGATCATCACGAACTCTTTTGCCACAAATTATTTTCTCTTTTGTATTACTCCTCATAGTTCTTGCACGGGCTTGATATTTTTTCCCCCCTCTGGTAAACGGCTTCTTGGTTGTGGTCGTGTACATTTTCGGAGAGGCAGATTGTGCATGCTCATGAATGACCCCGTACTCTTGCTCATGTGATTGTGCTAACCCTACCTCACGTGCCTCTTTTCCTTTCCTGGCTTCTCCATGTTGGGTCTAAGGAATAAGGTCAGCATTGATTGCTTCCACCACAGTAACTTTCTCATCCGTGTGTTGGCCAAATTTATATAGGGCCTCATCAATTTCCCTTATTTGGATGTCTAACAGCTCAACAAAAGAAATAGTTTTGGGAAGTAAAACCTCAGAATTAATATTCTTCTCCATTAAATTCGGGTTTAAATTTGGGTAAGGATCGTTTGAGATAGAGTTCCCGTTTGGTATAACTGCTGCATCCATTTGTAACGTATTCTCCACACCTACGATTTCAGCATTTAAATGCTCCTCCCATTTGTTGCTTTCTTCCTCAACTGTTAGCTCAATGTCGGACTGAACATTTTCCAATGAACCCATCCCTAAGTTATCCACCACTGGCATGGGATATGACTTGACTTCCTGTGGTACTCGAAAACTTGATTTTCTTCCTTCATAGAATCCTGGAACGAAGATGATGTTTTTTCCTTTAGTCGAGTATGGTGATGCCTTCAAACTAGAGTTGAACTGTTGTTGATCAGGCGAAAGGGTGCCTTTGCTTTCAATCCACAAGTCATAGTTCTTGTCACTATGAGTTAGTCTCCCACACTAGAAGCACAAATTTGGCAACCTTTCATATTTGAATCAGATCCAGTTTTTGACCCCATTCTCCATTGTGATTAAATGTCCCCTACACAGAGGTAAGGTGACATCCATTAGGACGCGAACTCGGATAAAATGACCACCTTCATCATCAACAGCATCAGTTGATTTTTGGACTTCCCTGACAGTTTCACAATGGCTTTTAGCAACCTTCTTGGTCATGAAACGGACCGGGATTTCGTGAACCTATACCTAGAATAAAGCTTTCGTGAATACCAACTCACAGACTGGTACATCCGTATTGTATCTCTGTATCATCACTAAGTGTTTGTCGAAACTCCATAGCTGGCTCTGTAATATTCGATCAACATCACTTAAGTTGTCAAAACAAAAAGCACCTTGTGATCCTTATGGTTGAGAATCTTGAAGCTGTTGGTGGATCTCCACAATTGTTTGAAGGTTCTCGCCATCACTTCCATGATTAAAAAATGAGGGGTTAAGAATTGTGCTACGATAATGAATTCGCCTGACCGTTGATCCTTGTTTAATACAAAGCTTGTCTTCTCCCTTTCTGAGAGAGAGAAGTTACTCCATTTTTCTGCCAAATCCTCCATGTCTCGCAAGAGCAAGTGAGATTCGATAAAAAATGTGTTTCCCTAAACCCCACAAAAAAACCCAACTAGCTCTAGAGATCACCATAATTCTCAGACCCGGACCAGACCGTACGATCTGACCCGGTTAACCGTGAACCCCTCATCATTTCGGTTTTGTTAACTCCAACAACCTCTCTATGTGAAAAATGCATGAAACCGCTCGAACCGCAATCAAATCGTACTGTTCTAAGAACCGTAGCCGATTTTAGAGGTTCGCACGGTTCCATTTTTTTACTATATTTGGCCGGAAAACAGATCTTAGTAAAGAATTTGAATATAAAAAATACAAAAACAAATTACGAGAGAGGAAAAGAAAACAAAGAGCCAAGTTGGTGAAGTTGCTAACATCACTGTTACTTTTCTGGTGGTATATCTTCCCGATTATCCCCACCTCCTACTTTCTTCTTTTCATTCTCGGAAACACTTCACCCAGCAGGCAGCAGCTAGAAACTCATCTCCTTATATTGTCTCTTCTTTCTTGTTTTTGAGTAGTGCACTAATAACATGTATAGCTATATTCTTGTTTTTGTTAAGTATGCTCACTGTTTTGCCTGACAAAACCACTACCACATGACCTCTTGATGCCCAAAAGATTAACAGTGAGATTTGACCATTCGATTGTTTTTAACTTTTGTCATCCGCCAATATTGACGTTGTTTCAAACAATAGGTGTCCCTCTTTTTTTTAATGTTATCTAAGATAAGCATCCTTCTAAAGTTATAATTTTTATATTACAATTATAATTATAATTATTAAATTATTATTATTATGATTATTATTATTATCACAAGTTTAACTAATCAACATAAAAATAAGTAAAGAAATATTATATATATGTTTGCTTAAGCTTTGATATTTTTTGTTTGCTTGTCAAAATTATGATATGAAAAATATAAACATACATCTTTTATTTAATTGGACTATTTTAGTTAATTTTTCTATTTGTGCTAATTAAAAGTATTTATTTATATTTTAAATAATTAATAAATTAATTATGATGTCATCAAGGTTCGACCACGGTTCGACGTAGTTCGGCTACGGTTCGTCCTCGGTCCGACCTCAAAAACCTTGAACCTCTTTCATTCTACGGTTCATTGAACGATCCGTGTCTGAAAAACATTGAGATAACCTTGTTACCCCAATAGAAATAAAACTCTCCATCGAATGGAAGAGACGGCAAATTCTACTGCTTAAGTGAGGGAGAGAGTACTCACTTGCTCTAATTCTTGCTTTCTTCAAATGTGGTCTTTCAAAAACTTTAATTCATAATATACATGCTCAAAAGTATAGGTCTCCATTGCATATATCTCAAATAAATTGATGGAAAAAATAAAGGGTTAAAAATTTTAATTACTTATTTTAAAAAATTTAATTGATAATTTGATACTATACTTTGACATATAGGGATCGTTAAATTGTCATAGGTTTTGATTTTTGTTCCAAATTACAATTTGAAGTTGAAGTTCATCTAAATGAAACGTTTTCATTTCTAGATATTGCCCAAATGCCTTTTTAACTTTTTGCCTATTATATGGTTTTAATTTTTAAAAGAGAAATATTCTGCTTACTATATGCATGCTTATAAAAAAAAATAAACAACATTATTTTGAAAATGTAATTCTTTCGAACAAAACTTCATTTGTCTAATGTTACTTTTTGCACGAAAGAAACATCTGTGTTTTAGTTAGAGACTGCCAAATTTCTGGTCTAAGTGCACCTATGTATGGCCGGTGAATAAACCATAGTAGTTAGTCCATAGGTCTCTAATAACAAATTATCAGTGTTAAATACCTAATCAACTTATGCATTCAATTTCAATTAAAAAAAAAAAACTTATGTTTACAATTGTACACGGCAATCAAATGGTCATTGTATGAACATGAAATCTGGCAGCCCAAGTCCACTTAGAATAGTGAGATTGGAATTCCTAAACCCAGCCCAAATCAATAGATATTTGTATAGAAAGCGAGATGAACAAGTTTGGGCTTTACCCGAGGACAAAGATAGAGAGAAAAGATCAGGGGCCTAAGGTTTGAATATATGAATGGATCTTACAAGCTTGCTTGATTTCAATGTTCTTGATTTTTACAAATATTGTTCACTCTCTCTTAGCTACTGTTCTCTCTGTGATCTCTTTTTCTCAGTTCTTGCTCTCCCCCTCTATCTGAGGTTCTCTTTCCTTTATATACTCCATGGCCTCTTGCATCCTAACCCTCCATCTTTAATTTTCCCAAATCTTCTTAGGACACTTGTCCCTTTAGACTTTTGGTGAAGGTGGTGGAAGGACCTGCTAAGCTGTGGATCCACTGTTCAAGTCATTTCCTCATTAATGCAGCTGATAAAGCTGTGGAATAGGTGAGACTTTTACAAGAAATTTCCTACAAAGAACCCATTCAACCCCTGAGACACCCATCTGCACCCCTTATATCTTTCAAGGACGCTTTGCCACTTCCCATCCCATCCTCAGACCACCTCACTCCTCGGGCCGTGGATGCTCCTTCCAAAGGTACAATTGAAGGCTACAACGGTACTTCCCATCTTTGGTCCTCAGGTCCCCATAGTCATAAACCATTAACATGATGGTGTTTGTCACATTATTATATAATGATAACATTAGTGACACATATATAGACCCATACCAAACTAATTAATTATTATCTGTCAACAAAAATGATAGCTAGAAATTTATATTAAACGCCAAGATTGTCTTTTGGGGGACCAACAATAGTGATTCTTTAGTTCAAACTAAAAAAAAAAAAAAAAAAAAAAAGTGTTTTCCCTTGTCATTATCTTCTACTCCACTCTTACTCTTTAAAGTTGTGCATGCATGAACTTTGCTTTAGGAAAGTGTGGGGCTAAATTATAATTAGTAATATTACTAAAAGTGGGAAAGGAAAAATGTTCTATATACCAGATTCCATTTTGTGTACAATTCTCTCTCACCATCTCTTTTGTTTTAATTGATTCCATAATGACTCCATCAAGTTTTTGCTAGTTTTACGTCCACTCAACTTCAAAAACCTCATTAGTATGGCTATGGCAGATTAGTTTCTTTGGTTTTACCCAAACGTGTGGTCCATATTTAGAAATCTCACCCATCGCCCATCTTTTTTTAGTGCAAATTTTTGATAAAGTAGCAGGAAATTTGTAATAAAATATACTTTGGAATCATCATTTTTGTTATCCATGACAAGAAAAAGTCTCCATTTTAAAATATGAAATCTCACTTAAGACCCATCTGTTTCTAGACCAATAGGAACATTTGAATAAATTTTCAATGAAATTATTCAGTGCATCTGGTGTATCATACATTCTTCTTACATAATATTATTTCGCACGTGTGAGATTTATTCAAACTAAGATTCATTTCAATCTCTCACTATTTTTGTTTAAACCAGTTTCATAATATCTTTGAGTTACCTATGATAAAGATTATTATTATTACTAGCCGCGAACCCGAGCGTTGCGCGTGATAATTATTTTTATGGTAGTTTAATTAATTTTTCTTTTTACAATTTAAACTAATCTAATAATGAGTAATGTATTTGTAATTCTATTTTTTATTTATTATAGGAACAATCTTAAATGTAATATAGGAACAATCCAAAACACCAAAAAAACGTAAACTAAAAAAAAGTAATAAAGCTTAACAATGATTAATTGAACCAATATTAGGATAAAATTTTGTTTTTGACTATCTATTAAAGTTATTTTCTTTGTAGAAATTATAATTTCGGCCACCTAAAACATATTATCAAATAAACAATTATTAGCAAAATCTAAGAATTAAATTTCTATACATGCATTGTTATAAAATAATAATAATAATTAAAATAAAATTGCAAAAGTTAAAATTTGTCACCTATCCGATTATTTTCATTTGGCTAACCTTTGCTTTTCTTTAAATGAATGGCATTATAGAGTACGTCTAATACAACTATTAAGAGTACTTTGTCAACTACAAGGGATTGGAAAATAAACAAAAATTAGTAAAGTCTCATAGTTTAACATTTAAATTGAGCACTATAAAAAATCATGCTATGTAACATAATAAATACCAAATTATCAAAATCATGCTATGTAATAGAATAATATTATATTTTTTAGAACGCAATAGGATAACATTTAACAATCAAAGAGAATTAAAAAAAAAAAAAAAAAACAACAACAACAACAATTTATAAAACAAAACTAAATTTGCATTAACCCAAAATAGAGTTTTAAAAAATATAAAAAATTATGAACCTAAAGTAGAGATGCCCGGGAAAAAAAATCCACCAAAAAATTTAGAGAGAGAGAGAGAGAGAGAGAGAGAGAGAGAGAGAGAGAGAAGAACCATTTTTGTGAGAGAAAGCTATGCATAGAATAGAAAAGATAGTGACAAATTTATAGTAATAGGGTGTGAATAAGAAGAGACAAAAATAAAGGAAGATGAAGGAAAAGAGAAAGAATGATATTAATGTTGAGGGTAGTAGGGACATGAAAAGGTAGGAAGGGAGAAAGATTGAAGAAGTAGTAGGGAGATGAAATGGTATGGAAGAGAGAAAGGTTGGAGAAGTGTAAATATTGAAAAAATAAATGTTAAAAACAATTATAGGAAAATTGGAAAGAAAAAAAAAGAAAAAAAAAAAACCTAAAGCTATAGGGTTAAGAAGAGACAAAAATAAAGAAAGATGAAGGGAAAGAGAAAGAATGATATTAATGTTGAGGATAGTGGGGACATGAAAAGGTAGGGAGGGAGAAAGATTGAAGAAGTAGGAGGGAGATAAAATGGTATGAAAGAGAGAAAGGTTGGAGAAGTGTAAATATTAAAAAAATAAATGTTAAAAACAATTATAGGAAAATTGGAAAGAAAAAAAAAAAAAAAACCTAAAGCTTGAAAGGCTTCAAAGATTTTTTTTTCTTTCTTTAAGATGAAAAGGTTCACATAAAACCCTAAAACTGAATCGAAAAGGCTTTGGGTTGGGCTTGATAGTGGAACTAAATAAATAAAAGGTGTGCTGGATTAATTATACATATTTATTATAAGGTGATAATGGATGTAAATAAATTAGTGGGTTGGATTTATTATAGGGTGATAGTGGAAGTAAATAAATAAGTAGTGGGCTGCATTTATAAGGCTGAAAATTGTAAAAATCATTTTAAAATTGTAGGACAAATTATATATATTTTTTAAAAATGACGTGGCAGCTGATGTGGCGCAATGTGAGAGCAGCAGTATTAAACGCTATGCTTCAGCTTTTAGTAATATATAGATTAGTAATGCTTCTGACTATCTAGTCCTGAATGACCAGGTAATCCTCATGAGAAACAAGATTTTGCTTCTTCTAGTTGAGTTCAATATTTATTTTCAACTTTTTGGTTGTACTCTACAGGTTGGCTGTACTCTCAAAACACCTTTAGTATTAGTTAAGTTTTTATGAGACCATGGAGTTGCCTTTGGAGACCAATGGTACAAAGTAGTTTCACACCACCAATACCTAATTTTACATGCATCTTCAACTTCAAGTTTTGGACTCCAAAGTTTAGGCCTAATAAACTAACTGCATAAATGCTAATCAAACTGACCAGCTTTCTTCTCATCACTACCTCCTACCCTTTTTTTATTGCTCAGGGTGTGGAGTCATCAGCAGTCAATGACCCCATGCCATGTTCAAAACATTGTGCACTTTTGGTCAATGTCAAAACCATTTGGCACCATGGTCCCAACCACCAATAAGCAGAAATATAACAATGCTGTAGTACCCCACCTCCGACACAAGGTTGAAGAATAAGTTGAGCTAAGGGCTTGGCCTTGGTTGGTCCCAATGCAATCCTACACTTTTCGGTACTTTTGTACCTTACAAGAAGAAAGAGGCAAAAAAAAGAGTGCATTCCTTTCATTGTCAAACTATATAATTTTGTCCCTTGAAACATTTTTTTTAACACCCTATAATTTTAATACTTATTTCTTTCTTATACGTAAATTAAAAAAGAGGCCCACAATTAAATGGATTTAATTGGTTTGGGCCTAAGATATTTAAATCTGGTAATTATTATGGTATAAGAGGCTCAAGTGAAATGACATAAGTGTATATATATATGGGCCTTGGTAAGTTAAAAAAAAAAACCCCCCTAGCCTTTTACCTTAAGTTACACTTGCATATATACACAAGAAGGTTCCTTTTGTTTTAGCCGTAACACATGATTAAGGTTTTTTTTTCTTCTATGCGGCTGTGCTTGGAAATTGCAGGTATGATTCTCTCAGGCTCTAAATTTAGGAAATTTGAATATTCAATAGCTAGCAATTGTCATGAACCTAATCTCTCCTTATATTAATAGAAAAAGGGCTCCTATAATTGTTATTATATTAGATTAGGAATGGTGCATATGGTTGTATGTCAGGAAAGGGGTACTCCACAGGCTTTGAGAATTGCACCTAATAGAGTAATAGGCTTGGACCTTATCAATTTAAGTTTGTTACCATGTGAAAGGGAAAATGTTGCTTTATGGTTGATATTTATCATCCTTTTCATGACGAGTATTCATCTCTAATTTATTGTAGAAGGCAGCAGTGCTTTTCAAGCCTAGAATATCTTGTTAGCCCTATAACATTGGAATAAGAAATTATATATTATATAAGTTCACCAATTTGTCATTTATGCACTGCCATTGCTCAGAAATTTGATTAGCAATATCTTTAAGTTTTGCCACGTCAAGGGAATAATGGGTTAGCTATGGGATTGATAAATTAAGAGATAATATTAGATTTGACTGTATACTAGATTGATCAGATATCTGTCATTCAGGTATATTGAAGTTTCATGAGTATCTATGATTATGTCAATGGAAAATCTGATCAAAGCTGAAAGTGAATTAGATAGTTAAGTGAATAAATGAAAATTTTTGGATATATCAGTATTGTCTAAGATAAATTTATTTTCAGTGAAAACTGATTTTAAGTAGGAAATTGTGTATTGATGGACTTTTCTTTGGTGTTGCTAGATTCTAATTCTACTGATTTGTTGTGATTCAAGGGAGGTTGGTTTCATATTTTTGCAAATAAGAGGTAAGTAGTGTTTATTAATTTTGGGGGTTTTCCAAAAACAATGTTGATTATTAAACTATTTTGTATCAAAGAAATATGTTGATATTCTATATATAAATTGATATTTTATAAATGTTCGATGTGCACATTGACTATTCATTTTATGAAAAACTTGTGGAACAATCTAAATTTATTTAAACTTGTATGTGTGAATATATCTTTATATTTTTTAGAATTATGAATGGATTATTTTTGTTAGCATATTGAATATGTTTCGAAAACCTATGGCCAGTCATGATTAAAAGCTCAGTATAATATTTAATCCTTAGCAAGGAACAATCATACTGCAACTAATCCTTAGCAAGGGACAGTGCACATTTGATAGCTCCTTAGCCAGAGAGTATACTAGTGAGGATCCAAAAAGGAAGCTCTTTAGCAAGGGAGTGCACATTTAGGTTCCAAAGAAGACACCGTTAAGAAAAGGGATGAAAATGTGGTTCTAGTCCTAAAAGGGGATAGCGTAACCCTGTCAACGGAGCGTAAACGTTGACCATGAGAAAAGCTTAGGAAATTGTTTAAATGATGATATTGATATATATATATATATATATATATATATTATGATGGGTCACAATATAAAGATATTTTTATATGAAATATTTGATGATAAAATATTGATAAGTTACAAGTTATGAATTTGTTGTAAGAATTATTTATTTGAAAGGTTTGTTCCCACACTCCAATATTAGTGAATTCCACTTATTGAGTTATCTCACCCCTCTTTATTCCCCCTTACAGATACATTAGAGGGATCATTGGAGTATAGATTCTTGAAAGACAACAATTTTGTAGAACTGAGGATTTTATTATTATTTTTATGGTATTAAACATTGTACTGGGGAATTTTTTTTGAGGATGTTTTATCTTCGGTAGATTAGAGCTCTGAAATTCGTGATGAGATTTTAGGTTGTTGGTTGCTTTTATTTAATATTTTTATGGATTATTTAAATTGAGTAGACTTTTATTGCTTATGATTTGGGGGTGTTACATTTTTTATACTTCTTCTCAATAGTATAAAGGAATTATCCATGCCAAAATAATTGTTAAAATAAACATGAATTTTTTGTTAAAAAAATTTAATTTTCAATTAATTTATTATTTTTCGAAACTAGTTAATTCAGCTGGGCAGTTATCTTTCATGAATATCTTTAAATGAGGTCCATTTAATTGGAGGATGAGTATGACAACTAAGCTTATCTATATTGTTCAGAACAAGTCTCTACTTCTATTACTAAACAATACAATGCTTTTGCTTTCATGCAACATGGACATGGTGACAGCTATCCCTTTGAAAACCATAGATTTCAGTATTGGCGCCTAGTATTTAAGATCAAATGATAGGCCTTATCATCCTAGAATGCATGAGAGCTTTGTTATTTTCATTTCTTAAAAAACAAAAATAAATAAATATAGAACCAGTTACTTAATTTATTGTGAGAAAATCATGTAAAATTTTATCTAAAATTCTAATTTGGAAAGGAACACAAATTAAATTTGCATAGATAATGTAGCAGCTCTTTTATTTTTGATTTTTTTAAAACAGAAAATGAACAACTTTGATCAAAACAAAAAATGTACATTTTTTCTTTCTTAATCTTGTTAAAGGTTCTAATGTCCACAAAAAGAAAAGAAAAAAAAAAAAAAAGATTTTGTTAAAGGTATGGATAATGATTCAGAAGTTCACGTCAACCCAATTCATTGGATTAGTTCTAATTTGGAAAGGAACATAAGTTTAAATTTGCGTAGATAACATAGCAGCTTTTTTATTTTTGATTAATTTAAACAGAAAATGAACAACTTTGATCAAAACAAAAAATGAACATTTTTGCTATTTTTTTAAAGGGAAATCGATAGTAGACTTTGTTTGTTCACAATCAAGGTATACAATTAGGAAGAGAAAAAGGGGCATAATGTCTGCTTTTTAATTCTATTATGCAACGCTAGC
Source organism: Castanopsis chinensis (assembly GCA_032878915.1). Classification (NCBI taxonomy): domain Eukaryota; kingdom Viridiplantae; phylum Streptophyta; class Magnoliopsida; order Fagales; family Fagaceae; genus Castanopsis; species Castanopsis chinensis. Next base: position 8,029,700 of record JAVQMG010000083.1, on the reverse strand, counting down.
AAGTGGTAGAGCAGCTCTAGAACATTGCAAAGAAAAACTTAAAAAAAAAAAAAAATGAATGAAAACTTTCACAAATTTTTTGCTATCTTAATCTTATTAAAGGTTCTAATGTCCCAAAAAAAAATTGTTAAAGGTTGGGATAATGATTCAGAAGTTCATGTCACCCAATTCATTGGATTAGTTCAGAGTCAGGCTGAGTTTTTGAAGCCCAGATATTTGGTAATGCAAAAAATGAGTTGAAGGAAAAGGTTCAGTTCTATCTTCCTTTGCGATAGGATTGCCACATATGAACCAGGGGGCCTTAAAGAAGAGCCATATCCGTAACTCTTTTGCTGGCCCTACATGATCCAATAGAAGAGTCAGCATTGTGTGTGTACGCTTTTGCTAATCTCAGATTTTTGTTTTGGGCTGTCTTATCCAATTGCCTTATCTATAATTTTTTGTGTATCCCACTTTTCTGTTAATACTAGAAACCACATGCATTTGTTTCACACTTTGGATGGTGTTCATAAAGATAATAATGGACTGATAATGGAATTTTTGTTAACTTGAGCAATTATTCTACTTCAAATATTCTTTTCAAAAAGACAGGATAAAAGAAAATAAAAGAAGAAAAAAAATCAATAAATGAATATCTAAACCTTAAAATTCTACTGTTTTTTTTTTTTTTTTGGGTTGAGTAAGGATAGTAGTAATCATTGCTGAAAATTTTGCTAAATCCGCAAGTACATAAGGTTCAATTACGTTAGGCACTTGGGCAAGCCAAATTGTTGACACCTCCAAGACTTCAGCTAAATGTGCCAAAGCACGAGTTGTCCTCAAAATTCTACTTTTATGATAATTCAATAGTTGGAGCGAAAAGATTTGAACGGTAGGTGTTTTTATTAAAAATATGACAAAATTTAGTTACAAAATTAAATGTGTGTGTTTAGTATCCGTTGTTTATAACTCCAGTCTACAATTACAAAGGTTAGGCCTTTTCGTAGTTGTAATTGTACTCTGGTTAAATAATATATTATAAACCCGGTTTAAAACACTAATATTACTATTTTTGTGTGTGTGTTCAAATAAGTATTACTATTTACTCAAAAAAAAAATGGTTATAATATAAGGTTACAAACTTACTCAATAAAATAAACATTACTACATATTTTGAAAATCTAACCGTTGAATTGTATGCTCTTTATGCTTTTAATACATGTGTCAAATTTTGTGACAGTCAGATATTATTTACTATATGATCTATAAACTTATATTTTATGTATAATTTTAAAATACAAAAACTTGCAATTTAAACAATTTATTGATGATATAACTATTGATCTTTAATTTTCCATAACTAGTAGTCTTTAATTTTCTAAAAATTTTACAAGTATAAAAAATATAAGAAGAAGATTTCATCTAATAGTGGATTTGTCAAAATTTACCTTCAATAAAAAAATATTGAGTAAGATTGTAGTCTAAGCCAACAACCAAGCTAAACTTTGTCCTTAAAATATAGTGCCAATTAACTGAGTTACAATACTCTTACTCAAAATTCTGTTTTGATAACATGCAAACCATAGGTAAATAAAAAAATTAAAACCACCACTTCCCCTTGGTGCGGCGGTCACTCTGCAAGTATAAATGCTTGTGGAGTGTGGGGGGCAAGGGTCAGGATTCAAGTCTCTAGGAAGGAGTTTCACACACATATACACTTAGATTAGACTAGAGTAAAAATTCTATCTTGTATAAAAAAAAAAAATAAAAAAAAAAAAAAAGTTGATGAATCCAACATGCAAACCATTGGGGTGGACCACTTTCATTTTGTTTGACTGCAAGAGGCAAGAGCATTAGTTACTTTTTTTCACTTTAAAGAGTGTATTTGATTTAACTTTGAGCAGCCCTATTTCCATTCCACCCACTCGCATTCTGAACAAATTTACTTGAGTAAAAAATCGTTGCTTGTATTACATCTTGTACCAATACCTATTGTGCATAAGTGAAAACTTATTGCACGAGTATAAACGTATTTTATAACTAAAAATGTGAGTTTTTTTGGTGAGTTGAACCCACGTTTTTAGTTGTAAAACATGGGTGTAACAAACAGTGCTCTTGTGCATGACAATTTGTATAAAACATGTGTAATAAATAGTGCTCTTGTGCATAACAACCTGCATAAAACACGTGTAACAAACAGTGCTCTTGTGCATAACAAATTGGATCAATAACATTGTCCATTTCAACTAAAATTCACCTTTGTCTTTTAAAAATGATACCAAAACCCACCAACATTTTTATCATTATCATTAGTCCAGATGCCATTAATTTGCTTTTGATGCCACCCAATTGCATTCATCGAAAGATGATTAGATGAAATAAGCTCCTTATATGCTCAATCCCAAATGTTTTGCAGCGGAACTCTTAAGTTAAAATTTAGGCTAACATTCAATTTAGTCCCTTGATTTTTCCCTTAATTATCAAATTAACTCCTAAGATTTAATTTGTGTCAATGCAATCTCTCATTTTGTCCAAATATATCGTTTAAACATTCAATCGCTACTTAACAAATCATGTTGTTGGCTCATTTTGACAAAGTGATGAACTAAATTAAGAAGAATTGTATCTTAAGGACTAATTTGAAAATTGAAATAAAGGTCAAGTGACTAAATTGAATTTTAGCTAAAAATTTATATCATATCCTCAGCCCAAAAAACATAAAGGAGATATGTAGCATGCACACTGTAAACTATTCCACCAATATGCTAATGCTAACAAAGTAACACATACAGGTTTTGCACTTCTTGTCACATAAATGTTCTCCAGGTCCCTATTTATTTCTCTAAGAGAAAAACCAATTTTAAGGACCTTGGTGGTAAATCAGTAGCGAAACTAAGTATAATTGATTCCCAGTCAAAAGCCAAAATCAGCTGCTTGCAAATTGGATTACCTAATCAGTAGCAAAACTAAGGGTTCATCCAAAAATATTGCAATAACATCCTAGAGGGTTGGCATTTGTTAAATTGTATTACCTATTCAACTTGAGTTTTCAACTGTGACAAATGCAACTAGTAATTCCAATAAATTTTGGCATGAATGCATTAACATCACTTCATGTAATATGGGAAGTATGCGCTTTTATTTAGATAAAATTGTACACACAGAAAGTTTGATGCCTAGTAGGCAATTTTGCTGGTTACAAACAGGTTCTAGCTCCAAACAAACTAATATTTTATCTGACCCTCTTCACCAGATGTAAAGACACAAAATGGGGCCTCTCAACATTCCATGTAAGCCTGGCTTCAATGCCATCTTCAAGTACATATACTCCTGGCTGGCCTGGACCAGGAAAGGAAAAAAGTTCGAAGATTAGCGAATTGGAGAACTATTGACCACCTGAAAAAGAAAACATAAGACTGATGGAATAGAACAGCCATGAGTAATAACACATGCAAATTCTCAGAAATTCCTTAAACATGATCCACCTTATAGGAACACAGTGCAAATTCCATTTAATGTAGTTTTGCAGCTCCTCACAAACATAAACTTTAAATAGATAATGCAGTATTGTACTATGGTAAGTAACAAATAACAACACTGCTTATGAGGATATATGTGCAATGACGTGCCCGAAAGCTTTTGTAAGTTAAAACACAATATTAAAAAACCTCCAAAAAAACCCTTATCACCAGTTACCAAGGTTGAAGAAGAGGGTTAACCTGCCACTGAAGCATCTTGATTCGCAAAACATCTACTAATGACTTTCACAATGTCCCAAAAACAGTGTTGGGAAACATTGTCAAGAGTCACTTCGCTTTACAGACCGCATAAAAGGACACTTTCAAAATTTATCCTCTATAATTGTTGACAAAAGAGGAAGAAAAAAAGAAAGATATACTGCAAAAAAGCCCCATATTTGTTGTGGCAGGCAGTCAGCTGATCTCCATGATTGTGTAAGCTAGCCATACTTTATTACAAATGGAAGTTTAATCATAACTGCATATACCAAAACAAAAAGGAATTGATTTTATTCAAGATAATAGCTATTGATTTTAGTTGAATTGCCTAATGCAACAATCAAAACTTCATAAGAATATTCCATATATTCATTGTCTATACTCTATACCTCCAACTATGACACAAGGGCAGCTTAAGGTTCAATAGTACAAGGAAACGGCATCAGGATAATTTATTAAAAATAAAAAAAAGTGTATATAGGGAGTATACATATAAGAGAAACAGCAAAGCAAAACAAGAAAAGAAAAACAAAAACATGAGGCCAGCAGAAAATCAGGAGAAAATCCTGGACACATAAACATTAGAAACCCGAAAGCAATAGCTATTATACAGGAGTATGTGATGCAGGAAGCACAAGGAAAGATTTATTTTAATTATTTTTAGATTCAATTATATTTTATTTTAGGTCCTGGTATTTTATTAGTTTTATTAGAATTTATATTTAAAGTCAAGGGAATTATAGTAATTTAAATATAATTAGGGTTTACTATGTCAGTTGGGATAGGGATTTAGTAGTCCATATATGCAAAGTTTTGTACTCATATTGAGGGGGATTATTTTGAATAAAATTTCTATTGAAATTGTTCTAATTGGTGGTGCTGACTCTAGCCAACCCTAGGTGCCGACTCTGAGAGGTTTTCTTTTGCTTGGTGCTGGCTCCAAGAAGGCCTAGATGCTGACTCCTAGCTTCTGTATATTTATCTTCCTATTCTTCAATTTTCCTATCGTATTGTTTTGGTTTGTCTTGTGTCAGTATGTACAAATAAAACAACTGGAGGTTAGCAGTATGGTGCAAAAGAAGCACCAAAATATAGGAAAAAATACAATATATATTCCACTATGAACCAAAAAAAAAATTGAGCTCTGTACCTAACTATTTTACTTGCTCTTTGCTTCCTCCAAAAGCAACCGCATAGAAGAATCAATTGAGAATCCCAACTTTAGCATGATTTCTTCCAAGCGTTTCATATTTGTTAGGTAGAGATAACCAACCTACAAAATATTTAGTCCATAAGTTTATGTTAATAAGCAAAAATCAAGTTCCTAAATCATGATTCATGACTTCCCACAAGGATATCATACATACAAGTTGGACAAGATAAATCAATCAAACAACTAGATGTCTATATAATACCATGCTGGACTGCCGAAGGTCACAGTCCACTGAGATAACAGATTGTATTTACATTAGAACTCAAAACAGACTAATATGATCATATGTGCCTTTTTTTTGGGTAATTTACACACACATTTAGTGGGTTTCGAACCCAGCACCTCAACCTCCACCTAGCAGTTGCCAGGAAAGGAGGTACCAACTGAGCTAAAGTTCATTGGCTCATATGTGTTTTTTTCCTTTTAGATAAGTACAAAAATGCTTGCCTTCTGCTCACTATGAGAAGAAAAGATGTCATCAGGGTTCATTAACAAAGTTGTGTGGAGTAAGAATAAAAATCTAATATGCTACTAATAGATAAATTTCAATACAAGTTTTCATGGTGGAAGTGTGTTAATTGTCAGCTTCCTCTCTGAACTGGCAAGTTTAAATATTATAGAGCCCAGAATAAATGAATGCTCAGTTTAACATAGATCAACATTACGTGAAGAACACATAGGAGCATAGAACGTACTAATGTCTCGAGTGAAGATGCTCTATTATAAACTGCTGCACCAGCGCGTTTTTTTGTACGTGTTTTAGCTGAACCAATGTTCTTTCCCCAGCGAAGAACATTCCTGCAATATAAACCATACCTGCCGTGGGTTAAAATAGCAACTTCTGCACACAAAGAATCTGCCTGAAAAGTTTTATTGGTAAATTCATAAGAGCTTTAAGCAGATATCTCTTCTATTAGAAAAATTATACAAAGGCGTAGAACATGTACAAACCTTCTTATGGAAGAACAAATACTGGTTTGCTGGTAATGGGATTCACTCCTATTCTTGAATGCCTATTCACCTTCCACACAATCAGGTTTGCTATTTTTGTTCTATTGATAAGAGATCTAAGTTACTCATGGCCACACCATACTTGTTCAATACTATGGAACCCCCTTAAAGGCATTTGTCCAACAAATTTATTGAACCTTGTACTTGGTGCATTACCCTTAATGACAACCTCACACTAATAAATGAAGTCCTTGTACTTAGTAGGTGCTGGAACAGCTTTGACACTGCTTGAATAGTTGAATTACAATCTAAATATTACACACAAATCACTTGAAGCTTGCATAAGATGCATGATACTTTATGAGGTAGTGATGAAAACCCTTTTAATTGCTTCTGATGAACTCAAATCAGAAGCGAAACCATGGAGCTTAAAAGCCTGGATTCACTTCTTTTTTATTGTTTTACAAGTAAAATAATTTTAATAAGAAAAAGGTAGCAGTTTGAATGTAAAATATGCATACCAAACTACACCAGAAGGATTACAACTTCAAGTTCAAAGAGTCTATAAAATGACAAGGAAAACTGCCAAAAGCAGTCATCCATTCATACAAACATCTCAGTCTGAATACAGATTTTTGATAACGTGATTCTAATGCTCGGCCCCTTCAAATGTTATGCTATTACACTCATGCCAGATTGCCCACATAACATTCAATGGAACCACCTTCAATATTTGAGCATTTATATGATGATGGAATTTCCCTTGCTAACCCAATTGTCAAGAAGCAAACCTAGTTTAGGCCCAACTACAAGCCCATTTACTTTTGAGCCTGGCGAAGGTTCCTTTAAATTCGTAAGGCCTATTTCCTCATCTGTTGCTCATGTGAAGGCTGGGGAGAGCCCATTGCAGACACTGACAAGGTTTGCACTGCCGTTACAGGTGGCTGGAGGTCCGGTGAGGACACAGACTGAGTGGGTTCAGGCCGAGAAGGCCGGAGCGAGATTCTCGGTGCCTCCGATGAGTCCTGTTCTGCCAGTACAGGTGAAGCGACGAACTGAGATTCTTCAGAGGGCAACATAGGAATGGTGTGCTTTGCCGGCAGGGGAGTCGGGGTGCACTGAGTCTTCTCAGACAATGGTTTTCTGCTTTAGCTCTGACCGGAATAGTATCTTGGGCTCTAGCATGTTGTCGGGTGGGTTGATCTCGGAAGGTAAGAGGACGGTGATTTTAGAATTAGTGCCGCGATGGGTTGGACCTCTTTTTCCCGATCTTTCTCTGAAGTCTTTGCGTGCTGGGCCACTGGGCTTTGGAGTTTTGGGTCAGGAGGTTAATTCCTCTTATTGCAAGGAACTCTCTTGCCTTCCTAGGGAGGTCAAGGAGGTCATGTTTGTGGAGGATGCAGCTAATTTTTCCATGGGCTTTGGTGAAACAGAACTGTCAGTTTGTAGACCTCTGCAAACCATTGTTCCGAGTGCGTCGACAAATTTGGCAGAGTTGAAGGAGGTCACTGAGGAATTGAGTATTGAGACTAAGTTAGATATTTCTGGGTGGGTGAAACACAAAATTCCTGGGTTCAGTAAATTGGTTGGGTTGTCAACGACTCGACATGAGAAGTTGTGCATTGCTCTCTTACAGAGGTTAGAAACTGAGATGGAGGTAGCCAATGTGCTACACAGGAAAACAATGGGTAGCAAAAAAATGGCTAAGTCCAAAAACAAGGGACGTAGAGAGCTGCAAAACTTGATATGTTCGGTGAATTATGACAAGAGACGTAGGAGTTGGGGATTTTGTTGTGTTCATGAAGATAAAAATGATTTCGTGGAATGTCAGAGGTTTGAATGATCTTCGGAAACGACTTGTGGTGAAGAATTTGTTGCGGGAGTAGAAATGTGATGTTGTTTGTCTTCAAGAGACACAAATTGCCAGCATGAATAGACAGCTGGTTTGTAGTTTGTGGAGCTATCCTTATGTGGATTGGGTTGTTTTGGAGGCTGATCGGACTACAGATGGTATTTTGCTTATGTGGGATAAAAGGGTCTTGGATAAGGTAGAGGTTATGGTTGGTACTTTCTCTGTTTCGGTTAAGTGGAAGGGGGTGGAAGACGATTTTTTATGGGCATGCTTAGGTGTTTATGGCCCAAATAAGAATAGCGAGAGGGGTCACATGTAGGATGAGTTGGTGGGTATTCAGCAGTATTGGAGGTTACCGTGGTGTTGCTTGGGGGACTTTAATATTGTTCGCTTTTCTAATGAGCGTAGGGGTGAGACTTGTTGAGGATCTTAACTTGGTTGATTTGCCTTTGGAAGGAGGTAGCTACACTTGGTCAAGTGGTACTGATCAACTAGTGATGTCTAGGATTGATAGAGCTTTGGTCACCCCAGATTGGGAGGACCATTTCCCAGATGTTATTCAAAGGATCTTACCTCGTCCTATCTCAGATCGCTGTCCAATTCTCTTGGAGGCAGGGGAAATGGCAAAGGGGAAAAGTTCGTTCAAATTTAAAAATATGTGGTTGAAGACGGAGGGATTTGTGGATAGAGTCCAATCCTGGTGGAATCGGCATTCCTTTGTAGGTACTCCTAGTTTTGTGCTTGCAAAAAAATTAAAGGTCCTGAAAGAGGACATTGCACATTGGAATCGCCGAGAGTTTGGAAATGTAGAGTGTCAAAAGAAGCAATTTTTGGAGGAGCTGAAAACATTAGACGCTAAGGAAGGGGATTTTGTTCTCATTGATGGGGAAAAATGTCATAGGGTAGAGTTGAGGTCCCAGGTGGAGCATCTTCTTTCCTTGGAAGAAATTTCCTGGAGACAAAAATCTAGGATGTTATGTATCAAGGAAGGGGATAATAACACCAAGTTTTTTGACAAAATGGCTAACTCCCATAGAAGATCTAATCATCTGAGGACATTGGAGGTGGATGGGGTAGTTTTTGAAGAGGAATCCAAGGTGAATAATCAAGTTGTACAATTTTATAAAAATCTGTACAAGAAGACTGAGAGGTGGAGGCCTTGGGTGGAGGGGTTGGAATTTGATTGTATTGGGGAAATGGAGAGGACTTGGCTTGAAAGGAAGTTTGAGAGAGAGGAGATTCTTCATGTTGTTAGTGACTTGGAAGGGGACAAAGCTCCAGGTCCGGATGGGTTTACTATGGCGTTTTATCAGCAATGTTGGAGAGTAGTGGAGAAAGACGTCCTTGCGGTCTTTGAAGAGTTTTTTCAACATTGTAAGTTTGAAAAATCTCTTAATGCTACCTTCCTTGCATTAATTCCTAAAAAGAATGATGCCTCCAATATAAGAGATTTCTGCCTTATTAGCTTGGTGGGGAGTGTATATAAAATCTTGGCTAAGGTTTTGGCAAATCGGCTGAGAGTGGTCTTAGATCAGTTGATCTCTGACACTCAGAATAGCTTTGTGAGTGAGAGACAAATCCTTGACTCGATTCTTATTGCGAATGAGTGTGTGGATAGCCAAAGGAAGAGTAGGGTTCTTGGAGTCATTTGTAAACTTGATATTGAGAAAGCCTATGATCATGTGAATTGGGAGGCTTTGCCGTACTTGTTGAACAGAATGGGCTTTGGAGTGAAGTGGTGTAAGTGGATCTGTACTTGTATATCCATAGTTCAATTCTTTGTTTTGATTAATGGGTCTCCAGCTGATTTCTTTGGTAGCTCAAGGGGTTTAAGATAAGGGGATCCACTATCTCCTATGTTGTTTTTGATCGTAATGGAGGTGTTTAATAGGATGTTGAGAAGAGTGGAGGGAGCTGGTTTGATCCGTGGTTTTGAAGTTGAGGGTAGGAAGGGTGGTGGGGTATGTGTTTCACATCTATTGTTTGCAGACGATACTATCCTATTTTGTGATGCAGATGTGGAGAAAATTCTGCATATTCGGTTGTTGTTACTTTGTTTTCAGGTGGTAACAGGTTTGAAGGTCAATGTGCATAAGAGTGAAATGGTTCCAATAGGGGAGGTTGTTGATGTGCATGTTCTTACTGAAATTTTGGGTTGCAAAGTTGGATCTTTGCCTATGTCTTATCTCGGCATGCCGTTGGAGACTTCTCATTTTTCCCCTTCTATTTGGAATCCAATTTTGGAAAAAATTGAGCAAAAATTAGCCGGGTAGAAGAAGTTGTACTTGTCTAAGGGGGGTTGATTGATGTTACTCAAGAGTATACTATCTAGCCTTCCTACTTATTTTCTATCATTATTTATCATTCCTACTCATGTGGCCAATAAAATTGAAAAGTTGCAAAGGGACTTTCTATGGGGTGTTAGCAAGTCTCATCTAATAGGTTGGGATAAAGTTTGTGCGCCTACAGCCAATGGTGGCTTGGAGATAAGGAAAATTACTACTTTCAATAAGGCCTTACTGGGGAAATGGTTGTGGCGGTTTGGAAAGGAGGATTGGTTATGCAGGAGGGTGGTAACTTCAAAATTTGGGGAAGACTGGGGGGACTGGACCTCAAAGCTCAATAGGGGAGTTCACGGGTGTAGCTTGTGGAGAGGTATTCGCATGGGATGAGAGGATTTCAGCAAAAATTGTCAGTTTGTTGTTGGGTTGGGGAATAGAGTGAGGTGTTGGCAAGATGGGTGGTATGGGGATCAACCCTTTCAGTTGGCTTTCCCAAGGTTGTATGGTATTGCCATTGATAAAGGGGTTTTTGTAAAAGCTTCTTTGTCTAGGCAGGGGGCGGAAGAGAGAAGAATTTGGGATGTTCGTTTTATTAGAGAATTTGAGAATTGGGCGATTGATGAAGAGCTGCATTTCCTTCGTTTATTGGGAGCTAATACTCCTCCAATGGATGTTGGAGACCGGATGAGATGGAAGTTAAAGCCTAATGGGGAATTTGACGTCTAGTCGTTCTATAACAAATTAAGGGATTCTCCCTCATTTGTCTTTCCTTGGAAAGCTATATGGAGAGCAAAAGCCCCTAGGCGAGTTTCTTTCTTTGTTTAGTATGTAGGTTGGAATAAGATCCTAACAGGCAATAACTTGAGATTGAGGAGATTGGATTTTGTGGATTGGTGCATTATGTGCCGTCAGTGTGGAGAAACAGTAGACCATTTACTTCTTCATTGTGAGTTGGCTTATCGGTTATGGAGCTTTGCCTTTAGAACTTTTGGATTATCTTAGGTTATTCCTAGATCGATACCTGATGTGCTTTTTGGCTGGTGGAATTGGTTGGGGAAGCACTAGTCTCAAATTTGGAATTTAGTTCCGATGGGCATCCTGTGGTGTGTTTGGAAGGAGCGGAATCAGCGGACTTTTGAGGATTTGGATAGCACTGGTGATCAGTTACTTGCTTCTTTTAGTGAGACTCTTTTTGATTGGTCTAGGGCTTGGGGACTCACAACTAGTGACTCTCTCCCTTCTTTTCTTAGCTCTCTTTCTCTTTTGTAATTTTTTGTTGTTTGGTTTTATTTTCCTCTTGTTTTTTCTTGGTTCGCTCTATGTTCTTTATGCATAGAGTAGCCTTTTGTATATATATTATTCTTACTTATCAAAAAAAAAAATTAAAAAATCTGAGTCACCGTCTTTGGCATAACCCAAGTCTTTGAAAGTTTACTTCAATTAATCATGTCACTAGGTAAAATATATTCCTAAAGCACCATCTAAATGAGTTAGGGACTATCTACTTGCTTATGTAAGCAAATTTTTGGTGTTGACAGATGCATTTGTAAAAAGATTATCTAGAAGAATTCCATATATAATTCTCACTGGGGCTGACTCATATATCAAGGTATTCATGTCTCCTTAAGCCACAAGACACTTCGGCATTACATGATCTCCTTAATTCTAAGTATAACTACTAACGAAGTGCCTAAGTTGTTCATTCATTCAGTTCCTACTTATTTTCATCTTCCACAGGAGAACCCAAATCCTTCTCTTTTTCAATTCCTTGACCTCAGCAAGAATCTCTGAGTCTTTGGCAGTAGGTGCAATATCGAAGGAGTTTGGGTTATGGGCTGGAGCTTTATTCCCACTCCTAGTAGTCTGTCTCTAGTAGTTCTCTTGCAGAAAGGATAGAACATGATCCTAATTGTTCTTCTTGGATTGCTCAAGTATGATGGATCAAGAGGCTGCAGCTACACACCTAAGCCAACAGAGGAAATGCAACATGATAGGGGAGTTTCCTACACCTTCTAATTGACCAGAAGCATCCAGCAGCGTTGTGCCAGTTTAAAATCTGATTCTAAGGGCTAAGGCTCTCCTTTTACCCCCACCCCATGATGGCCACAATGCTCATTTATTGCCAATCCCAAAGACACATTTGGTTGAATGTCCACACCTGATCCACCTTCTTCACTTCCTACATTCACTTTTCTTCTCACCATCAATGGCCAAATGGTTAGCTTGAGAGGAGAGAGATTGAAGACAGACCAAGCAAGGGATGTCCATTTGATGCTAGTGCTGGGCATCAGACTGTAACTAGCTAGAAAGGTAAGGCAGCAAAACTGGGCTGTGAGCACGATGGCACTATGCAGTTGGGCAGGCTAGAGTCAATCTTGGTGGAAAGGCACAATGACATGTGGCTGGGGCAATTCCCCTTCTTCCTCTAATGAAATAGATTGGTCTTCCCACGTAATCAGTACTAGCACTTTTTATTTTGAAGATCTACTTAAGTACCAAAGGTGGACAAGGCTCCCATGCAAGGACATATGGCAGAATGCCAGTGTAGGTTTCAATTCAGTCTATGGTCTTGCCACTGGAAGTCAGAATCGGATAGCTAATCACTTACCCTACTTTAGTAAAGTGAGGAGTGAATTGACACAAATAAAATTGTCAGGAATCCAAATGACAGCACAAAACAAGCCACCATAACTTTGAAAGCTCTGCTTTGCTGCAGATCCAGCTACTTGACAAGCAAGCTATTACAACAAGTACCTAGAGCTTAAGGGAGTTGGGGAGTGGCAGTTCTTCTAATCTAGAAATCTGAATAAACTATACCACTACTAAATATAGTCAGACTAGGTCTTTGAAAGTGATCTAGCATAATATGGGACCAGGAACCTTTTTTCTAATAAAAAATTAATTGCTTTTTATTTTTTTATAACAGAAAGCTACAGATTTGATATTCTTTAAGAAGTCAAACATCAAATCAAAATAGATGGAAGTTCTAACATACACTCTTCCATCTTCAGTTGGTGTATTATGCACATCCCTAACAGCATTTGTGTGAAACATCAGCTAATCAATCCTATCAAGTAGCACTGAAAATAATATTCTATATTGGATGTCTTACTGCTTTTGCTGTCATTTTTCAGCACACACTAATTCCTAAGTTTTGTCAGTCAAATAGCCTTTTATGTGGCCTAGAAGACTGATTAATGTGCCTTAAAGTGCTTTTGTGCTTCGCAACTGTTCCTACCATTTACTTACCAAAGATTCTATGTTTAATGTTTCAAATATTTGTGTCCTTGAAAGTTCACACGAATGCATCCCTGCATCCTCATACCATATTTTCACTAGAATCAACTTTTCTCCTTCAAATGGCACAGCCTTGAACGGAAACCGAAACCCATTTAATGCACTTAAAAAGCTTTACAAACATAAGAAGATGTAGTGGCAACATCTAGGGTAGAAAACTTCTAGAATATTGGACCTAACACATGAAAAGGAAGTTTCGTCTACATGGCATTGGGAAATGAGTAAAATTTTCAAACTGAAGATGGCTCCCAATGCTTGATTATTAAAATCAAGAATTGCAAGCTCACTAATTGAGATAAAGAGCTTTATTAGCTACTGTTTTTTATGCTTCCAGCCCTCCACACAGAGAACAAAAGGCATATTAAAGAAGTTTTTGTATTTCACGATTCTTTACAAGACGAAGATTCATAGAGACAAAAGTAGATAAATATTAAGAGGACCATAAACTCTTCTGTTACCTTTCTTCTTCTGATAAGTAATTATCATTAAGAAGCTTCTGGAGCAATGCATCCTGAAATGCATAAAAAAAACACAAATATTAAGAAGAAAAGAAATTATCCATTTCCATCTAACAAAGAAAAGGCAGAGCTTACAAGAACAACAACAAAGCCTTAGTCCCAAAAATTTTGAGGTAGGCTACGGATCCTCAACAGATTAGTTAAGGTCGGTCACATGTATTCTTTTTCCTCAATTCGATTCTATTTAAAGTCATATTCTTTGTACTTCCTTAATTGACAACCATACAAAAAGATTCTAGACTAAGGAAATAGTCCTACACATGTATATAATAAAAAAGATATCACTTCCATAAAAAAATAAATAAATAATAATAATAATAATAATATATAAAGATATCAGTAACAGTGTGCCATGAAGATACAAAGTACCGCATAACACAGCAACATCATCTTCAGCACAGAAAGGTCCATGAAGATAAGTAAAAATTACATATAAAAAAACTCAATCATAACAATGACAACATATGGAACAAAGTCCTCCTAACACCATGAGCCCATGATAACAATTAATTAACTCAAATGTCCAAATGATGCAGGAAAAATTCATACTTGAGCTTCGCAACGTACAACTGCTGTCACTCGATCATTGAATTCTTCAATATTCAGAGGAGGGAACAAAAAGTGCCTGCGAGCATAGAGCTGCATATTTTCAGAAATAGTGGAAGTAAGACATGTAGGAAGATTAAGTTTCCTTAGACAAATGATCGTGCTAGTCATTATATTTTAAACTGGGCACCTAATTGTTATGTATTTAGATATAGAAGCAATCCCAGACAACATATGCTTTCACAAGAAGGTATCAACTATATTTCTAAGACCCCTTACATTGATGAGTTGTTACATAGGCATCAAATTGCTCGCATATCTTTTTTTTTGATAAATAATGTAAGAATATTATTAATAATAAAAAGATTGCCAAGCTGAGTACATTGGGGATGTACTATGGGGGCACAAATCAAGAAACAAAAGAACGGTGGTCAAAACAAATAAAAAAGGAAGAACAAGAAAAATGAGAAAAAACCACACTCCATTCAAATAGAGTGTGTAAGAAAAAAGACTTAATCTCCAGCAAATAGCGTTTGCAACCCTCAAAGCTTCTAGCATTCCTTTCTCACCAAATGCACCAAATCAAGCAGTGAGGCACTAATTTCCAAACATCAATGTGACGATGTCGCGCAAACTTTCCTTGCCAAGCCTCAAACAACTCAAGAACAGTATTAGGCATAACCCATTGAATACCAAACAAGCAGAAAACCAAAGACCACAACTCCCAAGATATGGAGCAATGAAGTAGAAGATGATCCACCGACTCCCCACACCTCTTACACATATAGCACCAGTCAAGCACTATCACTCGTCTTTTACGAAGGTTGTCTGTTGTTAAGATCTACCTAAGGAAGCAGACCAAGAAAAGAAGGCTACCCTAGGAGGAGCCTTTGATTGCCATATCATTTTCCATGGAAAGGAAACGAGATTATGAGGGTAGAAGGAACTATAATAACCTCTAACCTCAAAACCTCTATTCCTTGTAGGCTTTCAACAAACCTTATCTAGGCTAAACCCCCGCACTGACGAGGAATAGACCAGCCCCATAAACCGGTCAAAGGCTTCTTCTTCCCAATCTTGTGGTGGACGACGAAATTGCACATTCTAGTGAAATCTCCCAACAGACTAACTCATAACTTCAGCCACTGAGGAATCCTTTGCCCTACTAAAACTGTAAAGCTCCAGAAAGGCCTCTTGGAGAGGACAATCCCCACACCACACATGCTTCCAAAATTTCACTCTAGTACCATCCCTAACATCATAAACAAGGAGTTTAGAGAAGTTCAACCAGCCACTTCTAATGTATCTCCACAAACTGACCCCATAAGGACTTGTCACCTTCTTCGTACACCAACCACCCCAAATGTTCCCATATTTTGCCTCTATAACCCTCCTCCATAAAGCATCAGTCTCCGTGTCATACCTCCACAACCATTTACCTAGTAAGGCAGAATTAAAACTACCCAAACGTCTTATACCCAACCCCCAACCTACAAAGGCCTACAAACCTTGGTCCAATTAACTAAATGAATTTTAGGTTCACCACCAATCCCATTCCACAAAAAATCTCTCTGTAATTTCTCCATACGCTTAGCTACCTTACTTGGTAAAGGAAGAAGGGAAAGAAAGTATGTAGGTAAAGACGATAGTGAGCTTTTAATGAATGTCACCTTACCCCCTTTTGATAAATACATTCTCTTCCAACCTGCTAATCTCCTCTCCATTCTCTCTAAGATAGGATTCCAAACAGATAAGTCCTTAAATTTTGCACCTAATGAAAGGCCCAAATATTTCAAGGGCAGAGAAGACTGCCCACACCCCAACAGACCCACCAAATCCTCCAAGTTGGGTACCCCACCAACAGGTACTAACTCAGATTTCCCCAAATTAATACGAAGCCCTGACACCTCCTCAAATCTAGCAAGAATCGCCCTCAAATTAGCAATCTGAGAAGGTTCAGCATCACAAAAAATCAGAGTGTCATCTGCAAATAAAAGGTGAGACACCATCACTGATGAACCAGCCGTACTACCCACAAAAAAGCCTGAGAATTGCCCAACGGAGGTAGCCACATCCAACATACGACTTAATGCCTCCATCACAATATCAAACAACAATGGAGATAAAGGATTCCCCTGCCGAAGCCCCCTAGAACTTCCAAATAAATCAGTTGGGCTACCATTGATCAGAATGGAAAACTTTATAGTTGAAATGCAATACCTTATCCATTTTCTCCATTTTTCTGAGAAACCACAACGCTGCAGCATATACATTAAAAGTCCTAACTCACATGATCATACGCCTTCTCCATATCCAATTTACACAGCACACCCAAAACTCCTGACTTCAATCTACTATCAATACATTCAGAAGCAATCAAGACGGAATCCAAAATTTGTCTGCCCTTCACAAAAGCATTTTGTGAATCCGAAATAAGCTCATGCGCCACCCTACGAAGCCAATTGGCCAACACATTAGAAAAAATCTTATAAATCCCACCAACTAAGCTGATAGGCCGAAAATCCTTTACCTCTACAGCATCCACTTTCTTAGGAATAAGGGCAAGGAACGAAACATTAAGACTCTTCTCAAACACCGCCTGAGTGTAGAAATTGTGGAATACAGCCAAGATTTATGTTTTCAAAACACCCCAACAAGACTGGAAGAATGCCATGGAAAAGCCATCCGGGTCAGGTGCCTTATCACCATTACACTCATAGATCACCTCAAACACCTCTTCTTCCTCAAAAGGCCTATCTAGCCAACTTGCATCTTCCACCGAGATGCTAGAAAAATCCACATCATCTAAGACAGGTATGTGAGCCACCTCCTTAAAATAAAGTTGCCTATAAAACTAAGAGATACAGTCTGCTATAGCAACCGGGTCTGAGGACAACACCCCATCCACCATAAGCCATTCAATAGAATTAACCCTCCTGTGAGAGTTAGCTATACGGTGGAAAAATTTAGTATTCCTGTCTCCTTCCCTAACATAAAGAACTCTAGATTTCTACCTCCAACATATTTCTTCTAACAGAGTAGCTTTTTCTAACTCATCACGAATTCTTCCCATTTCCACCCTTTCCTCCGTTGATAATTCTCGACTCTCCTCCATATTCTCTAGAACACTAAGGTCCTTCCACAATTTTTTAATCCAAACGTCAACATGACCAAACACCTCCACATTCCAACTTTTCAAATCATTTTTAAGAAGCTTTAATTTATTGGCCAGAATAAAACTTGGTGCACCGTGAACCTGGTAGGAATCCCACCAAGACTAAACCCTATCCACAAAACCTTCATCCTCAAGCCACATATTCTCAAATCTAAACGACATACTCCCTCTCTGAAAAGATCCACCCTCAAGGACAATTGGAAAATGATTTGAGCACAACCTAGACATCTGTCTTTGAGAAACTGTTGGGAACTTATCCTCCCAATTTGCAGAAAACAAAAATCTGTCTAGCCTAGCGTTCGAAACAACTTCTCTAGAATTTGACCAAGTAAAAGTACCCCCTTGCAATAGCAGATCAATGAGACCTTGTTCTGAAATAAAATTGGAAAACTCCCTCATAGCAGTAGTGAAAGAATTAGACCCCAATCGTTCGGAAGGGAACCTAACCACATTAAAGTCACCACCCACACACCATGAGACACTCTACCAGCTATTCAAGCCATATAGTTCCTCTTATAATAACCTCTTATCTCAATGTAAATTAGGACCATAAACACCAGTAAACGCCCAAACAAACTGATTTGACACACATGTAAACTTACAAGAAACCGAAAATCTCCCCACTGCTTCCTCCATTTTATTCACTACCCGATTGTCCCACCTCACTAACACCCCACCAGAAGCACCACAAGAACCTAAGTAAGACCAGTCAACATGTTGGCCACCCCACAAGCTATGAATCACCGCTCTATTAATCAGCCCCATTTTGGTTTCTTGAAGACAAACCACATTTGACCCCCATTTCCTAATCAAGTTTTTAACCCCGAGTCTTTTATCCTGCTCATTCAACCCTCTAACATTCCAAGAAATAATCTTCACATTCATTGATAAGACACAACCGCCCGCTCAAAACTTGCACTCCTTGCTTTATTTGTATCATACTCAACATTCAAAGATGACAACAAATTCTTCGACTCCCGCTGACCTTTCTGTCCTGACTTGACCAACTTCGTCTGATCACCCACCACAGGTTTCTGTTTATCTTTCTTTCTGGCCTCTATGGCTAATAACAATCCTGTAATCTGCACCTCAAAACCTTCCAGCGAAGTACCCACAGATTACTTGAAAGCCTTTATCCTATTAATTACCCATTGTGAAAGTTGACAATTATCCACAGTCTCCTTACACGAATCTCCTTCATATGACTAGACACCAACTCCAACGGACCTTCAGTAGCCAAAGGTACCACAACTAATGGCTCATCACCTCCCTCACAAGACCTCAACCCTTCATCAGATTCCCACAGCTCACTCACTAACCCAGGAACCACAGTCGAGGAGTCTACTAGCCCTTCACTCTCATTTGCCTAACTAATCCTCTGCCCTTCATTAGTACTAGAAACATTACCTGGTACACACTCTCCCTCCAAATTTGAGCAGGCTGACATACAATCTGGAGAACGATACAGTGACAATGGGAGCACTAATTGCCTGCCATCACGCAATTGTAATATCCAATATTTGGAATTACCCCAAGACTTATCCAAGTCTCCGACCAATTCCCTTATAGTTGGGCCAGGTAGTTGAACTCCCTCAAAATCAAAAGTAACCGATCCTTCCAAACCCACAAAATCCTCATCCCCATCCTCCGATGCCACTGAAGAAGACAAAGGCACCAACTCCGACACTATCGGGTCAGCAAGGGTCATTATCGGTTTTGATATTGTGGCCAATGACACCACCGGCACCAACCTCAACCCACATGGAGCACTGATCGGCGATAACTATTCATGGGAGACTTGGGCCACCACCGCCGGTCCTGTCGACTCAGTGGGTGGCTGAGCTAGTCGAATCGAGCTGAGCTGACCACCCTTAAGTTCAACTTCCGTCACTACTAAGTGCAACGGTACCTTTGCGACGTCGCAGGTTGCTCCGATGTGGTGGGTGTGACCACCGATACGTTCGGCGATGTCGCAGGTTGCTTCGATGTGGTGGGTTTGACCATTGAGCACACAAAATCCTTCGTGGCAATGATTTCACTTCTACCTGAACTTGGCATCGTGAACCCATTCTGGTAAGAAGGCTCTAGAACCCATGGTCCACTAAAGGAGCTCTCTCCAGCCTCAAAATCAGATGGGCTTAACAAACCCAGGCCCAAATTGGGTTCTTCATTTCCCAATGAGGCTTGGGCATTCTTCTTGGATGGGCCTAGACCCACTTTAGTATTATAGGCAATATTACGTGGTACCCATTTGCCAGCTTGTTGACCTCCCTTAACAGCATCCCAAGATACCCGTCTCTTTCCATAATCATTCACAATCACAGTCAGCCCTCTCCCTAGCCAACGTCCCTTCCTATTATCACACAACTTTCCTAACTCAACCATTTTTTAATTCAAATTAGGCTTCAAAGGAATATTGCAATTATTTCCTTCTGAGATTTTCTCTTCAATTTTATTCTTACCATTAATATCACCTTCTCCACCCTCACCACCACCCACGGCTGCCTGATGAAAGCTTCCAGTCTGAATTTCAGAAGCTACTACCTGTGTGCGAGAATTGTCGCTTGGAATCTCCACAATATTCTTCACGGTACCAGCCTTAACCTTATCTTTGTTGAGGGGCTGCTGAACATGCTTCAACATTGCCTACACTGGAGCTTTGACAGCTTCCACATAGGACCTGGTAGGATGATGTTTTAGGATCTGCTTGCTCGCATATCTTTAAGATTGCAATCTATACTTCCCAAGGTAAATATACATCATAAATGCCTCCGGTTGAATTCCTTATCATGCATCTACTGATGTGTGGTTCTATATCTCACCTCCACTAAAGCCCTTTGCACAACATCATTCCTATGCTTCTTCAAATATTTATTGTGATACCCCAATTTGATTGATTGTGTGATGTGTGTGGATGTGTAATGAGTCTCACATCGAGTATTTACTAGATTGATCTGAGCTTTATTAACAACTATAAGGAGCCTCAATTGTAATTAGTCCTTTTGAGGTATAGCGTAGACGTGATTAGCGCTTTTCCTTAGATTGTTACATATGATATCAGAGCCGGCCTAGTAAACCCGTGTGGGCTCGGAGACACTACTTGACAAAATGAGCCCTAATGAGGACGTTAGGGATTTAAGTGAGGGAGATTGTGATGCCTCAATTTGATTGATGGTCTGATGTGTGTAGATGTATGATGAGTCCCACATCGGGTATTTACTGGATTGATCTGGGCTTTATTAACAACTATAAAGAGCCTCAATCGTGACTAGTCCTTTTGAGGTACAGCGCAAACGTGGCTAGTATTTTTTCTTGGGTCGTTACATTTATCATTCATGTTATAAAATTATATATCTACGTCATTTGCTTTAGCATACACAACAGTTTGTTCAAAATTTGGAGGACAAAGTAAAAGGTATTTTTCTGTAAGCTCACATGAGCTGAAAGTGTAAAAGTCTGTTGCCATTACTAACTAGGCTTTCATAGGTAAAGTATTATTTACCAACAATCTGCAATAAGTCATAGCAGTAAGGTTCTATGGATCTAGTCAAGTCAAAATTCCATTTTAGGTAACTTTTTCATTAAATGTGCCTTTAAATTATTTTCTACAATAGCAGATGGTTGTTAGCTCATGTCATCAACAATCTGTGCACCATGCAGTTCCTCATAACACACATTTCTAAAGACCTACTTCAACATTGAGCAAGTGTAACCACTGGTCCACTTAGAGTTGTTCACAAGTGGAGTATGGCACTACATAACTTGAGTCATGAACAAACCTCATAGATGCAATCACCGACATATGCTAATGATGCTGCGTTGAACACAGATCGAGGCTTCTGCACTTTTGGAGGACTTGGCAACCATCGCTCATAACCCAAATAAAATTCATCTGGCTCCACTTTTTCTTCTAGAAATCAGAAATCCAATAAATTTACAAATCAGGAATCCAATAAATTTTTTAAAAATAATTAAACCACTACAACAGTGCTCAATTCATTTCATGAAAAAACATATCAAATACAAAGAAATCTATTGTTACTTTAGAAAACCAGTACCATTAGTTTTTTCTTTCTAGAAATTGCCAGTAAAATAGAAAATAATAAAAACAGTTTCAAACTTCAAAACATTTCAATTTTAGTAGGAAAAAAAATTGAATTAACATAATGGAAGAAATTTTTTTATATTATCAATTACACGGGACTTCGCCGAAAGTCGAAAACCACCAAATTTTCATTCCATCTCCTCTGGTTTTTTTTTTTTTTTTTTGGGGGGGGGGGGTGGGGGGGAATGAATATTTCCTCTGGTTTCTAACTAACTAAACAACATTCTTAGCACCCACCAGGGCCACCACAACAAAACTCCATACAATAAATTTGCTTGGAATTGTATTTCCCATTTTCCACAAAACCAAAAACAGCAACCCTCATGTCTCTCAGTGACCAAAAAGAGCACAAACAGATACCCCTTAAAGAAAATGTGAGTAACAAAAATTAAATACAATTTCATTTCCAAAAATTGAAAATTTTTGGAAAGAACAATGGAATAATCAAAACAAAGAACTTTCTTGGATTTTTTCAATTTCATGGGGTTTCTCCAAAACCACCCAACTTCACATTCACTTTCCTCTGGTTTCTTACTAACCAAACAAAATTACAAAAACCCAATAAAACCCAGAATTCCATACAAACAACTTGCTCTAATAGACTTAAATTTCCATCCCACAGAACCCAAAAAACACCAACTTTCTCAGCAACCAACTAAGCGGAGCACATGCAACAAAAAGCCCATTAAAATACATGAGAATTCGATACAGAGTGTAATAATATACCTACTGTGGAGCGCTTGAGAAGGTCATCAGTTGGGACAGTTAAAGTGACAGTTGGCGGTGTTTGTGGTTGTGGGGTTTTAGCTTTGAGAGTGGTGTTGGGGTTTTTGGGGGGTTTTCGTGGGGCATTGGGGTTGTATGTGAGCCTCGGTTGCGTGTCCCATGAAGCTCTAACCGCTACTCTCACTCTCAGTGAAGGCACTGATGATAGTGTTTGCATTCTGTCTGAATGTTTTGGAAAATTTGTGGGATAAGACTTAAGAGTGAGTGGGAAGTGAGTAAATGGGTATCCAGAATTTTACAGAAAATTATATTTGCATCAATAAATATAGTAGTAGACTATAATACGGAGGAAATGGGCAATTGGCCACAATTGGCCAACAATATAGTTAGTAGGCGCCGAAACGAAACTATGTACCATACTAACATCTCGACTCTCTAAGAGTCGATTTTACTATAAGAAATCGAGTCTTAAAGACTCGATTTCACTGATATATTCCGGTCTGATGTGGCAAATTAGTCCACCTGGAAATCGAGTCTTTAAGACTCGATTTATATATCGACTCTTAAAGACTCGATTTTAGCGTGACGTGTACATGGCCACCTGGAAACCGAGTCTCACAGACTCGATTTCCAATAGGGCTTTTTTCAAATTCCCTCGAAGTCTAACCCTCCTCACTCTCCCTCTCACGCCTCTCGCACAGACATCTCGCCTCTCTCTCTGTCTCACTCACCCTCCTCACTCTCCGTCTCACTCACCCTCCTCACTCTCCGTCTCACTCACCCTCCTCACTCTCCCTCTCACGCCTCTCGCGACTCACTCACCCTCCTCACTCTCCCTCTCACGCCTGTCGCAGACATCTCGCCTCTCTCTCTGTCTCACTCACCCTCCTCACTCTCCCTCTCACGCCTCTCGCACCACCTTCGTCTCGCGGCTTCGTCTCCGCCGTCGTCATTGCGGCTTCGTCATCGCGCCGTCGTATCCGGCTTCGTCATCGCGCCGTCGTCTCTGCCTTCGTCATCGCGCCGTCGTCTCCGCCTTCGTCATCGCGCCTTCGTCTCCGCCTTGGTCTCACGCCTTCGCCTGCGTCTCTGCCTTCGTCATCGCGCCTCTCCAGTTCTCTCAGGTATGATTTTCGTGTGATTTGTTCATGTGGGTTTGTGGTGTTTGTTCGAAATGTCTTAATGTCTTAATGGTTGTTCAAGGAAATTATAAATTTGCAAATAAAAGGTAATCTAATGTCTTGGGAGGCATATTTTGAAAATTCTTGGTCTATTTTGCTGGCATGATATCCTCATAAATTTAATAAAATAGATATGCAAAAGAAATGAACAAAACAAAAGCCTAGAACGAACTGAACCCCAAACGAACTGAACCCCCTATAGCTCTCACCCAACTGAAAAGGAGATGAGAAACAAAGACTTCAACCCCCTTATTGTGAGCTTCAACCTCCAAGAGTAACCTTATTATTAAAAAAATAAGCTATGTTGATGCCACCAAAAATTTTATATATGGGGATTCTTTGTTGGCTTTCTAATAGGAACAACTAGACACAAAGGAATTGAATTTGTAAAGGAATTCTCTTTTTTGATAGGTAAACACAACTCATGCACCCAGACAGGATTGAATTTGTGAGCTCGAAATTCACCTCTATTTATAAATGGAGGATCCTAAGGCATTGGCTTAATAACGAGAGAATTCCTCTCAATGAATCTAGCTAGTTAACTATAGAAAATTGTAACTTCTCCTTGCCATCTCCAATTTTGAAATTTGCATCTCCATCATTCAGCTAGAAAAAGTTGTAATCTCCATCACTTTGAAAGTCCAAAAAACCTATATAAATACAATTTTGGTTGAAGTTATTAAAATTCAATTTTTGTTTCTAAAACTTGCAAAAACTGAAAATGACCCTTTCAGATTTTCATTGTTTTATTTTTAGGCAGTAACAGGTGTTAAAGCAAAGATTGACAATAGATGCCTCTATGCTGAAAAAAGAGTAAATTTTTGGAGCAACTAGAACATGAATCCATAATACAGTTGCTGAATTTGGCAAAAATACATGGGACTCAAGATTTAGGCTTGCACAAAACATAGCTTATTACCCTTTATATACTGCTACCCTCTGTTGGCCATCAACATCAATTCCTACAAAACAGAATTTTTATCTTTGAGTAATATGGTTTTTATTCTATAATTTGGCTAGGTGTACTTAATCAACTAAATACTTACATGCACCTTTTATGTTTTACGTCTTCCTTTTCCCCTTTTTGCTCAAATCATATGTGCTGCCTGCATGCCTTTCTATGCATCCCAACCTTAGGAAAACCCTGAAGAGGAAATCGAAAGAAAAGATAGGTTAGAAGTCTTGTCAATTCTGGTTAGGGTTATTGTTGGAATATTTGCTTTGTTTTGAGTGTGGTTTCCATTACCCTGCGCATTAGTTGCGTTGCCAAAATGCATTTTTCATTTACTGTGTGTAGAGCACATAATCAATATGAAAATGCTAGTTTTTTGCTGATTCGTTGTATTACGTGCTAATTGGTTGTCATTTATTGTGTAGTATGGCTGCTGCAAATGCTGGACAGATTGACCATGCGCAGCCTGGCCCCATTGACCCATCGGTGTTGACGTTGCAGCTCAACCATCGGTCAGAAGCTATTTGGAATGGGCAGGTAAAACACAACACTACACTTATAACGAATGTACACGCATTTAATTCATACAATGTACACGCACTTCCCTAGTTTGTATTAATCCATGGTTTTGTTCTGTGCAGGATCCAGGGTCCCTTAAATGTTGTGCCCGTAGTGAAGAGTTCTCCGATCGAGAGCCAATGGTGGACGACCGAGTCGTTGACATTATTAAGGCACTTGGTCTGGAGGGACTCCTTAGGACCCCGGGGAGAGAGATTGACCACGGCCTGATAACGGCCTTAGTGGAGCGGTGGCGGCAGGAGACTCACACCTTCCACATGCCACATGGTGAGGTCACCATTACATTGCAAGATGTGGAGGTCCTTCTCGGGCTTCCTGTTGATGGCGAGGCTATTACAGGGAGCACGCAAAAAGATTGGGATAATGTGTGCGAGGAATTCCTTGGCTTCCGACCTGTAAATGATCAGAGAAAGCAACTTCATGGCCAAAGGATTCTCATCCAACGGCTTTTGGAAGCTGTTGCCGATCCATTGCCGCCTAATGCTGAAGAGGATCAAGTGCATAAGTATGCACGATGCTACATCTTAGCGCTACTAGGGGACACGATCTTTATGGACAAATCCGGCGATAGGGTGCATCTAATGTGGGTGCAGCAGTTGGAAGACCTTCGCAACCCACGAAGGTACAGTTGGGGAAGTGCTTGCCTTGCATGGTTGTACCGGGAGTTATGCAGGGCAAGCGATAAGAAAGCTAATCAGATTGGTGGGTGCTTGCTATTGGTGCAGTATTGGGCATGGGCCAGGTTCCCATATCTGTGCCCGACGGTTGAACGTGGCCCGCCAATTGGTGCTTATGGTCCTCCAGTGCGTGGTCCACTGTCCCTGAAGTAAGTCTGTACTTCATACACGCAACAAATATTTATTTATTCATTTTCAAAGCTACTAGGAATTATTTAAGTTAATTTGAAAGGTACTAGGTTAATATATTTGTTACTTATAGTTTTTTATTATTTTATAAGTATATAAAAGCTGCTTAGTTAACGAAGCTTCATTTTACTAGATTAACTATCTTATTAGAAAACATATTCTAAATGCAGCATAAGAAAGTATGTTTGTAATGATTAGTTGAAATGCTGGTCGGTAGGCTAAGATTAGAAATAGTTGACCATCCATAGTAAACTTTACATTATAGTTTTAATTATATTATTTTCTACGTGGAAAAGTTGTACAAAGTTAATGATCCCTTGATCTTGATTGTAGGTGGGTGTGGGTCCCAAACAAGAAAAACAGGCCCGCCCACATCTTCCTGGACAGGTATCGCGAGCAAATAGCTTCCATGTTGCCAGGCCAGGTATGAAAATGCCTTGTTTAACATGTTTAGGAACAAGATCTAGGTTTGGTGAAGTTTGAAATATAAACATTGTTGGCTAATGTGTTGCGTACTTCTTTTTTGGTTGTTGTAGGTGGTGTGGCAGCCGTATGAAGCTGAATTCGAGGACCTTCCGTCGTGGTGCGTTGCAGGAAGGGCTGTATGGACGGCAACGGTGCCGCTTGTATGTTTCCACCTAGTAGAGAAACATACACCAGATCGTGTCGTTCGTCAATTCGGGATGATCCAAGAAGTTCCCCGTAATGCTGACACTGATATAGTGCTTCATGGCATTGACTTGCGGGGGAAGGTTGGCGTTGATTGGATGCGGAAACATGCTACGCATATTATGGAGTGGGGTAATCGCCTTCAACGGCGTTGTGAGGCAGTGCTTGGTGATATGCCTCCAGAACACGAGTACTTCGATTGGTACAAAAGGATAACTCGGAGGTTCATCAATGTACTCGGTGCTAGATTGATTCTAATGGTAACTTTAAATTTCTGTTCGTTTGAATTTTTAATTAGCATGGTTGATTTCGTAGTGCATTACTAATATACCTGGTTTTTCATGTCCAGATTGAAGGATACGCTCGTTTGTTGAGGCGTCACCCAGTGGGCACGGAGGACCACAATTTAATTACTGGTGTGCTGACGGCAGTGCAGGAGATTGGCCGTGTACAACCTCCTATCCCCGACGGCCCGAACGAGGAGGCAGCTACTCCCGCAGCTGCGCCTACTCAGAGCCCAAGTACTTCTGAGAGGCCTAGCACGAGCAGAGCTCTTGCCGGACGTGCCTCTCGTCCGCCTGTTGCTACACCGAGAGTTGTCCCTACCCCCGATCCCCACCCATCCACCACACATCCATCTCCTAGCCCCATCACCATCCCTACACCCACTCCACATTCATGTCCTGGGTCTGACATCCGTCCACCCACCCCACGGTCATTTCCTGAGCTATCACCCATTCCATCCTTTGACCTGGGTCTTGATCCAACCCCTCCTGACATGCACATGTAGCCACCCTCCCACAGTACGGCCACTGGCCCTTCTTCACCCACCCCACATCCATTCCCTAGCCCCACAATCCCTTCACCCACCCCACATCCATTCCCTAGCCCCACAATCCCTTCACCCACCCCACATCCATGTCCTGCGTCTGACATCCGTCCACCCACCCCACGGTCATTTCCTGAGTTGTCACCCATTCCATCATTTGACCTCGCCCTTGATCTAACCCCTCCTGACATGCACACGCAGCCACCCTCCCACAGTACGTCCACTCGCCCTTCTTCACCCACCGACCCACCCCATGTTCCGGCTGAGCAGGTAGTTGGGTTAGCTGTAGAGCCAGCAGGTCGGCCGAAGCGCATATCAAAGGCACCTCCTTGTGGGACTGGGGGGCACAAACATGGACACAAAGCTGAACCCGAGGCATCTGACGAAGGACATGCAAGACCTCCTCCTCATTACACGAGACGTCGTAAGATTCAAAAAAGGTAATTACACAGAAGAAAGACAAAGATTTCTATGTTAGATAGGCACATTTGGCTTATATATTTGTGTTATGTTTATTATGGTTAATATGATCTGTACTAACTACTACATGGTGTTCTCTAATATTTAATGTTCAAGTGTAATGCTAATAATAGTTACTTCGGTGGTTTTTTAAAAAAATATGATGTCAGTGTGTGTTTCACTTGTCTTGGTCCCTCTCCTTTTTGTTTACATTTTGAATTCGTTAAAAAAAAAACATTTTTAATAGGTTTTCTTGTTAGCATCAATTGGAAATAATCATTGACATTCAGTAGCAGTGATACAAGCGTCATGTGCATTACACAGGCAAGAATAGCTGAGAACGGAGGAGATTTCTTGCTTGGAGAGGCTGATTCCCGGATTGGAACTTGCAATCTATCACTTTTGGTGGAAGGTACTTGCCATTGCACATTTGGACCTGCAATTGCAAATGTAAATAATTATTTAGTCATTTCCTTATTCTCTGAATTTTAGCAAGTGATTAAAGCACTAGGAGATTCCTTTTGACCATCTGTACTGATACTTTGGCTGAAGCTGTCACTGCTATTTATGGCCTCATTTGTTTCTTTCAGCTCTTGACTGACATGTAATGGTGTTTGATAGAATTGTAATGCAAATGTGCTCTTCCATCAGGTCAGTTGAGCATCTTTTCATAAAGGGACTGAATATGGTTGCCAAGTGATTTCCAATGGAAACTGAACACAAAGTAAAGAAGCACACAGTTCTGCTTATAGGGGACCCGGAGCTTCAATAGGAGTGCAATGGTCACCTCCTTTGGCTTTCGAGAGGGCTGGTCCTGCAGTCCGTCCAACTTATCAAAACTCTTCTGGAATTCGTAGGTGTGTATTTTAAACAAAATGCAAATTTACAGAGTTATATATTTCTATGCATCGATGAAAAATAAATATGTAAGTATGTCTTTGGCAAAATTGTAATGAATGCTTTAGTGCTTTAATAACTGAAGTTTGAAGACAAGGAGACCACAGCCTTTGGGAATTGATAAGATGAATAACCTAAAATGAGATATTTAAAGGCACCACAAAAAATGGATCTTTAATTTTTTATTTAAACCAGACCCCAATTAAATGATCCTCAAGCTTCGGCATAAACCACCTTAGTAGATTGAGATCCTCTAACATTTTTAGGATTAATTTGCCGAGAGTTTTTAAAATCCTAACCATCAATAGGTAAATGAGTAGTTTAGATTTTTGCACATCATCAGTAATTCAGTATTTAAAAAAAATACATCAATTAACTACTTCAGTTGTTAGCAAAGCTGCAAAACTTGTTTTCCACTCAGAGTTCTTTGTACCTTATTCAGCATACTTTAATTTATGCACTATCCAGACTTGCTTCAGGTTTTTTTAGTATAAAGTTTGTAGTTTTTATCCTTTTAAAATTTTGTATCATGTCGCACTAGCTTCTCTTGTTTGATGGTTCCATGATTAGTCACCATATTGGCTGGATTATAATTTCCTAGACGTACTGTATTTATGAATGGTTCCATCTAAAATTTCTCAATTAAATGTTTGGAGTTCGTTTTCTCTGCAAACTCCCTTTTAATTGTGATAATATGAAGTCAAACCTGGGGCTTAATTGGCCTTTACTAAATGTCACTGAATATTTTCTGATCATATTTGCAATGATGACTGGGAAATCATAACTATAACAGAAATTTGGTCAGATAGTGCAAATCAAGCATGTATTAAAGTATCAGTAATTGGCTAAGCTCTAGTACATTTGATATTTGAGTTTTAAGGGGTTTTTATTTATTTATTTTATTTAAATTTTGTTTTTCAAGTAATAAAGGAAACTGTAGCAGAAGAGCTTCCTAAAAATGTAAATTTGAAGGCTCAAATGGTCCATGACATCAACTAACGAATTTTTCTACGTGTATTCCTCTTCCTTATTAGATTATTTCTAGTTGTATATTCACTGCATTCAGAAGGAGTCATGGCCCTTTGTGTCTTGCATGACTGATTTATTTTAAGCCTTCTCCTTGCTACTTTGTGTTGCTTAACCCACTGGCCACTCGGATCTGCTTGTTGATAATCCTGATCCCTTGGGCATTCCAATTCTTCCAAACAGTGGTCCTTTTATCTTACTTTATGGTTACTCATTGCTGTGGAATCATTGGGAAAAAGATAATCCATTTGTATGCATCAAATAATCATTTAAGGGTGAGATGCGTAATTAACTACTTTTTGTTGGTGGTTTACTTACATATTTTTAATTTGTTCAATTTCCTACCTCCATTTCCCCCTCCTTGCTTGGTGATCTCCATTTGATCAAGCTACATTTCATAATACAGGCCTGCTCCATTTTCCACTCCATTGGATAATCGGCCTAGGTCACCAGTCAATTATGCTGATTTGCTGGATCATCAACATCAACCATCAGTTTCACCCTATTTAGATTCTGATGCTTCTGCAAGAAGTTTTACAACTGACACAAGGTGGTGTTCAAGTCCTGAAAAGAACCAGGTCCCCACCTTTACAATCTGGGAGTGAAGTTCTACAGGATTATGAGTCATTTTGCTCAAAGTGGCTAAGCTCTAGTGATCAAGCCTATCCTGATTACTCTGATTCCACCCAAGATGATACTTAACGGTAAAGGTGCATTGATTCCATTTATTGCTTATATTAGTCATGCTTTATATCCAATAATATTGTGTTTTCTAATATTTCCATGTAATTTACAGAGAAATACAGGCCAAGGCAAAGCGATTAGCTCGTTTGAAAGTTGAATTAAATGCAAATGTGCAGGGTAGTTTTTCAAGCATGAGTGATTGAAAATCATCTTTGGAACCTTTTCTTTGTAGATCATTATGTGGTAAAGGGACCG
Organism: Castanopsis chinensis; assembly: GCA_032878915.1. Classification (NCBI taxonomy): domain Eukaryota; kingdom Viridiplantae; phylum Streptophyta; class Magnoliopsida; order Fagales; family Fagaceae; genus Castanopsis; species Castanopsis chinensis. The sequence continues at coordinate 7,998,922 of JAVQMG010000083.1, read as the reverse complement.
TGGAAATTATTGGACCAATTGCGACAACAGTGGAGGATGTCATACTAGTGTAAGCGCTTCTACTTATGAAGATGTTCATCACTACTTTGTGTTTTATTTAGTTTCTATCTTCTAATGGATTTGTGATACAGAGCCCTCCAATTACATTGCCTTGGGCCTTTATCTTTCTCCTAATTTATTTTTTGTAACTATATTACTGTTGTCATTTTCAATTTTGAACTAATGATGGGGGTCGTTATAATTTTTCAATTGTGTTTATGAAAGAATTGCACGTGCACAAAAAATTGCATCTATCTATCATCAGTTTATATAATTTGAAAGATGGATAACTCTTTTGTTGCTATGTGATAATTTAAAACCTTACATGCATGTTTTGTCAGTGAAATGGTGGTTCAATTGGTAATAAACGTTGAGTCATTTTTTTAAAAATCTGTTCTCACTAAAAAATGTGTGTCCGGCCAGACTTCCTTGTACTCTTTTGCATTGTCATAAAATGGATACACCAGGCCAATATTGATTCGTGCCCCCTCTGATTTCAATCCATCTACTGCACTATTGCCTTTCTTTATTTCCAACTGCCTTTGATTCAACATGTTTAATTTCAAGCTTCGACCTTAACCTGACTAGAAAATGGTGATGTGCCACCATCCTAAGAAGTAAACGTTTACAGTTATGTTGCATCCATACGTTCTCTTTGTTTCTGTAGAATCTTGGTCATTGGGAATGCCAACCCTGCAACTGGAAAATGTTCTTTGCATGGCACAATTTGACATGAAGTTAGATGGCCTCATAAGAAACTCCACATAAGGGCCATAAGGCCAACAAACCTTATTTGATGGCTACGGCCTCACTTGCCATACTCCCCCCACAGCTTTCCATCCCATCAAACGCAGTTACCCTTTCCCATGTAGCATGTTAGTCCACTTATGGATGTAACTCTAAATGCCCTCAATGTGAAAATAGCCCCTAAGTTAAGCAGCGTATGTCTGCATTAGATTCAAAGACCTTGCAACATTTCAGGTTATTCATTATATTCTGAAGCTAGAACTGACCCTTTGAGGTTTTACATCGGTTTGTTTCCAGTATCTTCTTCTTCTTCTTTTTTTCTTTTTTTTTTTTTCTATTTTTTTTTGGTTATAGGTTCAATCCAAAATTTTAGATTGTACATTAGGCACATGTCTGGTATCTTTTTTGTTATCATAGATTCAATTATGTCCATTTTGCAAAATTATGAGATTGTGCAATACTCAAATTTTCGGTGTCTTTTTGGTTATTAACTTATTATAGATTCAATTATTTCCATTTACTATCTATTTTTGCTAAATTTGTACTACATTTTATGTTTCAGTTCTCTTTGTTGTCTGTATTTTAGCTTTACACGTTTCACCATCTTTTAAAGTTTTCTTACATACCCTTCTCTTGTTTTCAGGTGATCTTATGCGGTTTATGATTGCAGCAAATCTTCTTGGACTTGATGCTAAGGTATACCAAAATGTGGGTGGTTACATATCTTCAAAAACTCATTACAAAAAAAGTCCCAAAAAAAGAGCTTCAAACTACTAACCAAATGGGCCATGGTTTATAGCGTCTGCATCTCATGTTCAGATTACACAATTTGGACTTTGCCAAATTGTGTAATCTGAATTGTTTATGGCCAATGGATATTGTCCAAAATGGAAGTCTGTTTCAAACAGAAAAAGAAAAAAATGGTGAAGTGGCATGGAGAAGACTAGGGATGTATGCTAGCAGGGGTTCCCCCCCCCCCCCCTCCCCCTCTATATTTGCTATATTATTTATATAACGAATCATTCTATAATCAAAGTTCCATTACATTAGGATCATTTATTTGCAATAAAGGAATTTGACACTTAAACACTGATGAACGTAGTACATTATAAGTTGGGATTTTTCATGTCAGCAGCCTCGCTTTGGCCACAGCCCATAAGCTGTAAATCTGGTGATTGTCATGCAATTGCAATTTTTTTAGAGGGAATTATTTGTATAGTTTATAATAATAAAAACAGAAGAAAGGCAAGGAAAAAAGAAGAGTAGTTTACATCTTGCATTATATAATGGCTTTTTTGCCCCTTCTGTGGAAATTTTATGATTAAATCCGTAGGGTGGCCTAGGAGTGGGATGTTATGTCCTTTTAGGTAGTTACTGATTCTACATTATACTTTAATCAGAACGTTGTTTTTTGCTATCTTTCCTACTCCAACAGATAAAATAATATCTTGAACTGTTTCTTTTTTTGCACTGCACTATGTTTCTGAAAGTAGTTCATCATATGACATGGATATTGTTTTTTGGTGTGTACTTACACACACACCTGAGGTGTACTTTTTTGTAGAGCTGATTGGAACATTATTTGATCGATTATGGATTCAGTTATCCATTTATTGCAGCCTTTTTCGGACTGTTTAACTCCCTTTGTGCCTTGGACAGGTGATCATGTCATTATTCTTGTGAGCTGTGGAATCAATTGCCAATTCCTTATATTATGTTAAAAACCATACAATTACTTGGAATCATCTGATCTGTTCTGAAAGTTTTTATGCTTTTCTTCATGCAATATCGAAGAAGAATATTTTATTCTAAAATGTCCTAATGTGAATTATTTTCAGTTTATTTTCAGTTACACTTTCTTGAATTCAATGTGCTAAATTGTTTTTATTATATTCTGTCCAGAATTTCTTTGGTTAGCAAATCTTATTATTTCCTTCTTCAAGAGCCATTTCTTATGTCAATGCTTCGAGTTTGTTAACATAATCATTTGGTCATCGCAGAATAGGAACAGAACATGAGAAGTTTGGTTTTGAGTTTGGAAGTGTTCGTCCAATGAGGTATGAACAAATAGCAGAGTTGCTGAATGGGATTGTTGAAAGATTTGATTGGGAGAAAATAATGGAAGGTGACAACATTGTAGGACTCAAACAGGTAAAATACTTATCTTCTTTAGCTATCATAGTTGAACTTTGCTTATGTTTTCTATTTTATCCATGTCAAGTTGTGAACCGTAATTCTTCAGACTTATTTCCTCTGTGCAGAGACAGTTTCTAATGTTGTTTTCTGCAAATCAATTCTCGTAAGGAAACTAGCAAAAAACTAAAATTTGTTGTTGAACTTCTCCAAAACCAAAAAAAAAATAGTAATAACAATACAATTTAATTTTTTGTGGGCCAGGGGAAGCAAAGCATATGATTAGAGCCTGGGGGTCAGTTTGAGGTTAGCGGTGCACCTCTTCAAACTTTGCATCAAAGTTGTGCGGAGGTTAATTCACACCTTTATCAGGTTCGTGAACAATATACCTTCTCATAGGCAACAACAGGTTGTGGCAGGTTTTCAAGTAAAAATTTCTGTTCAATTTGAAGTCTAGTGGTCATCATTATCACCAACTTCTTTTTCTTTGATCTCAATATAGCTTCTTTTAATCAAATTGACAGACTTCAGCTCCTCAAGCAAACCAAATAGAAAACTATTCTCAAAGAAAATCTTTTGACCAGCCTCTTACAAGTAATCAAATTGAAAGCATACCACAAGGTTGCTGTATCTGCCCTGCTCTTCACGTAATTAATGCCCTCTACAATACAAGCTTGTTGGCTTTATAAAGTGGTTCTATTTTTATCAATATGGAGTTGAGGACCAGACCTTGGTCTATAAACAACTTCTAAATTTTTGTGGAGGTATTGACTCTAAATATTGATGTCTTTGCAGATAGTGATAATTCTTATGTTCAGAATTTTAAGAGATCTGTGAGAGAAGCTGCTCTGTCAATGCAATCCTGCAATCCAGGAACATTACGAGACGGTCATTCTGATGAAAGCTCAGAGCACTTTTTTGTACCTGTTTCCACTACTGGGTTTTCTCGTCTTAGCCCAGAAAACAAAGTGCCTTCTTTAAGGAGCAAAAGGTTGTTTGTATCTCAATCAGACAATTCTTTGCTTGAGAATTGTGCCCCTGATGGTCGTGTCAGGAGCAAGTTTGATGAAATTCCAGACATGTTAAATGATTTGGATTCATTTCATGAGTATGATAGTGTAAATGGGTTTCTCTCGGCTACCAGCTCAAATGGTGCAGCTTCTGATGCTCAAAGATCGTTTTATGACTTTGAGGAATCTCAGGACCAGGTCTTCTCACCTCCTTTGCTAATGGATACATCCCTGTTAGCAGATTCTTATGAAGATTTACTTGGTATGTTGGTTTGGTCACAAATTATTCCAGTTGTGTTCATTTGCATATTGGTTTCTTGTTATTAGATAATCTCATTCCTGTTGAATGCTTTACTTTTAGTGTGTAATATATCTGTATTGTACTGTCACAATTTAGACAGTCAAATCATTTAAGATTTACCATGTGGATCTTACTTGGGAGTTGGGACCCTAATTAGTTAGCCTCAATCTTGTGTATCTTATCAAGGCCAAGAGAAAGGTATTTAAAAAGTTGTAAGAACTTGTGTTCCAGATTTTTGTCTCTTCAGTGGGCTTTCCTCTCACTGTCTCTCTCCTCCAACAATATAAGCTGGCATCACATACTTTTGCCCTTTCACAACAAATACATGATTAACATATTCTGCATTCCTTTTCTGTAGCACTGCCTAAGGTTGTTATTGAGAAATTTCTTTTACTAACAACCTTATTGAGAGCTTAACTTTTCCTCATGTTTTTCTCAATTGGTAGATTGTATCGTTCTGAAATATTTTGCCCATGTCTTGCAGCTCCACTGTCAGAAACTGAAACAGCCTTGATGGAGCATTGAAACAGCTGTTTGGGCAACCTTGCTCTTGTGTTCTCGAGCCAGATAATTCGGTTGCTGCGCTGGTTTTGTTTTCATTCCTCAGTGGGCATACTCTCTCCTCCCCATTATTTTTGTATGACACGGTGTTTGTAGGATATCTCTTTTACTTCTTCATCTTCTGTATATTCTGCCCACATATTCGGCACATTTTTTTATCCTATTGTGGAGGGAACTATGAGCCATTGGGCAGCACATTTTTACATGCTTGACAGATGCCTGGAACTTGAGATGGTTGTAATGTATCGGAATGCTGACCTGGGTGTTAAGAGGCCAAAATCTGCAGCCAACCAATAGAGTCTAAATTCAAAAACTTCCCTTGACAGCCGGTTCATAAACGTTACTCAAGAAGAGGAATGTGGCATCCCATGGTTAGAAATAGAACGTGAAGGTTGGTTTCTAGTGACAAGTTTCTGGCAGCAATACCACATTCACTTAGCATCCTGTTTTTAACTGTCAAGAATGATTGTTGATGGACTGATTATTATGTGTTTGATAGACATGTATCACATGAATTTGATAATGTATTTTGCGATTCATCAGGAATGAGAAGTTACTGTCTGTAACAGTTGGATTACTTTTATTTATTTTGTTGACCAAGGTCATGTTTCGTGAATTCAGCTTAACCATGTAGACGCCACTTGATTCTACTAAATATTAATTCTTCTCCCAGTTTTCCAGCAGTCGCAAATAAATTTGAAACCTAAAATAAAATGTAAATAATAATAATAATGTATGATCTGGTGTTCAATTAATTGTTGCGGTGTGTAATTATGGTCAGCCCCATTATGAAGATGCCGTGATGCATAAACTATTTAATTCCAAATGTTTCACATTACACATTGAAAGTTTAAGATAGATAGGTACAACTTAAATTTCATATTTTTCTTATTTTCAAAATACAGTTCTGACAATTGGCAAAAAAAAAAAAAAAATTCCAGGGTAAGTCAACTATAAGACAGTCGATTTTATAAAGAGGGACTCGAGTTTTTTCTTATTTTCAAAATACAGTTCTGACAATTGGAAAAAAAAAAAAAAGTTCCAGGGTAAGTCGACTATAAGACAGTCGATTTTATAAAGAGGGACTCGAGTTTAGTACTGGCGAGTACGCCAGGCCGAGAGTTCAGAAATAATTACGGCCAATTGCCACTGGAAGAATTACCAGTGGAAATCGACTTTCAGAAGGTCGATTTCCATTGTAGTGGCATTTTTGTTAAAAATAGCTACATAAATCGAGTCTTTAAAGCTCGATTTATGTAGCACTTATATTTACGATAATGCCATCCCGTGAAAATCGAGCTTCAGAATGTCGATTTCCACTGGGAATTTTTTTTTTTGGGTTGCTTACCCCTGCAGCAGTAAACCAGAGAGCCCATTCCCCTGCTGTAAACCACATCCAGAATACATCAGCCACTACATTAAGACAGTAACTGTTCATTGGCAGTACAGTTGCCCTCTTAGGTCAAAACCATACAAATTTAACCACGTCTAAAAGTACTAGCAGAGCTGGCATAATAAGCAAAAGCTGCACAACGCAGCTACTAGTTGAATTACAACAACATTCACGAATAAAGAAAATAACAACTGACTCGATACAACATAGTCCACATAATCACCTAACACTTGTCAATACTTATACAACATGTTCGCCTAGCACTTGTTCAACCGAAGATAACCACAACTCCCATGTACAATGCTGTGCGAAAATCGAGCATCCGCTCGCCTGAAAAACATTACGAATACGGTTGTTAGTTCCTAAATGCGAAGAACGAAAACCAAATGAAATTCTGAGCATATTATATCAAAACAACAAAGGCACTTGCCTAGTTTGTAGCACTACAGCCTGTCGAAGCCCCACGGGAACCACTTGTCGAAGCCCCACGGGAATTGGGACATCTTCTGCGGTTATGCCCCTCTTCATGACACACTCCACATCGTTGCCTCGGTTGAGTCTCCCTTAAGTCTGAATCTGGGTTCGGGCTTCCCCGTTTTCGCCGTACCCCATCCATTTCATTCCTTATTCTTGACTTCACAGGACGACCTTTGGCCCGCAACAGACTTGGGTCAGGCACCCACCGTGGTCCACGAACGTCCCTCCATTCAGACTCTGACTTTGGCACCACAAATTGATGTGAATATGTGTGAATGGCGTTGTCCAAACTATAACATGGGTCAATATAGCTGGTCGCTTCGAGACGCAATTGCTGCAAAACTTTAATTGCATGTGAACAAGGGATCTTAAGGTTTTGCCACTTTCCACAGCCACATGTTCTGTCCAATACGCGCACTTCATGACTGTGGTTTCCCCCTCCACCTCTATGATCGTTGTACGGGGTAACCACTTGATATACACTAGTTTCATGATTAAATTCCCTGAGACTGTGTCCTGAACTTTTATCGACATTTTTGGTATAGATCTCCATTGCATAATCACTCCACACCTTACCTCGAGAGAGATCAGAAGTAATATTTTTATGTCGATCGTGGAAATATGCAACAAGTTTGGCCCAAGTGAACTCAACCATTGCAGCAATGGGCAAACCGCGAGCACCTTTAAGTACCCCATTAAAACACTCAGAGATATTGGTTGTCATTGCCCCGTAACGTCTTCCACCATCACGTGACTGGGTCCATTTCTCCACATCCTCACTCATTAAATATGTGTATGGCATATAGCGTTCAAGATGAGGATCATCAGGGTCTACACTCCTCAGTGCATTAATCTCGACATCCTTAATGGTTTGCATTATGGACTCAAATTTAGCTTCACTCGTCGCATATCCAGCTTTCAAGGCCAATGCCTTTAGAGCCGGGTCATCAAAGTGTGTGTTGAAGTTGCTCGCAACGTGTCGAAGGCAATATCGATGAGATACCTATTCTGTGCCGTTCTCACCTCTAGGCCACTCTGCAATGGCACATTTGATACCTTTATGTCGGTCAGAAATAATGCAAATGCCCTCGTTTGGTATCACATGCTCTATCGAAGTCCTGAGACACTCTAAAAACCACCCCCAACTAGGCCCTGACTCCTTGTCCACAACAGCAAAGGCGAGAGGCAAAACCTTTTGGTTAGCATCGGTTGCCATTGCAATCATCAACACCCCTTGATATTTACCATACAAATGAGTCCCATCAATACTGATCACTGGCCTGCAATATCTGAATGCAGCAATGCATGGAGCGAATGCCCAAAATACATAGCGCAGTAACGTAGTACCATCCATGGGTCTAGGTATGGTCCAATAGTTGTACTGGGTACCCGAATCCTGATCCAAGAATGCCAACAACAACTTTCGCAACCTTTGGTAAGACTCCTCCCAATCCCCATATATCTTAGCAATTGCCTTTTGTTTTGCGTCCCATACCTTATAGTAAGAAAGTTCATGATTATACTTAGTATGTATGATCTCCCAAAGCTCATCAATATGAGCAGTGTGCTTTTGTCGCAATTTTCCCACAATTTCTGATGCAACAAAATTAGAATCCATCATTTTACCGTCTCTTCGCAGGCCAAAGGGTATACAACTGTGTGGACCCACATAGGACGTGACCATCCATAGACTATTAAGTTTAGCCTTCATGAATGCCCCAACGTACCAGTTGCAGTTGGTGTCAATGCATGCGGCGCATAATTTAGTTTTGGTCGACCTCCGGATTGTAAAATTTCTATTATCCTTTGCTGCGTATATTATCAATGCACGCTTCACCGCCTCTTTATTTACAAAAGTCAACCCTTTATGAAAATGCATCCCATCTTCCCAAGTAGAAACAAATGGAATCTGAAGAGGTGAAGGATCAACCATATTTTCCCAAGTATTTGCGTAGAATGACTCGGCAGGAGGTGTGTAGGCAGTGGTCGTATTTGTAACATGCTGGACTCCAATATCCTCGTCTGCATCACCTTCATCATGGCACTCCATATTTTCCTCTTCGAAATTGGGAGCAACTTCATGATCATCCACATCCTTCTCAAAGTCGCCTCGCTCAATCCTCTCTTCGTACTCATCCATATCATCAAGATTTTCATCATTATTCACAACATGAGGTTGGAGTGTTTCACAGGTATTGGCAGCATAATCTTGAGATGAGAGTGTGTAACCTCCCATTGTAGTGCATCCATCATCTAAGGCTGTAAGTTGCAAAGATGTAGTTGTTTGTTGCAACTCCTCGACATCAACTTCTGCGAGCCGCTTGGAACTTACGTACAACTCAGCAGCATTTACTTGGGGCATTTTACGGATCCTATTAAACATGACCTTTACATGTTTATCTTCTTTGATCGCCATATACTTGTAATTTATCCGTTCATGAAGGATTTCTTGTGAGCAACGATAAATAATATTTATGTCATAACAAGTAGGGCTCAAACTCAGTTCTTCCATGATTTTCATCTTCAAATCATTCAATGTCTTCAACTTACGACGTATAATCATGTAATAGCATTCGATACTCGGCCCTTGAAATGGGAATCCGTCAATCTGTTCAGGATTGAAAAGTGGTCCACCGTAGTATACATTTATGTCAATATTCTTCAGAGATTGTGAACCTATTACAGTCAAGGTAATATGTTAGTGACATATTTTAACACAATTACAAAACTTTTTATGTACTCAAAGTACAAAAATTACAACTTCTTATATCAAACACACCCCACATTTGCATATACTCACTCCACATCACATACAAACACACTCAATCATTATCATTTCATACTCAAACAAATAAAAAAACTAAAGACCCAACTCACCCCCACCCACTACAAAATTTCATATCATTCTAACAAAAAAATAATAATGAAAAATATTAAACCAAACAACAACAAAAATAGCCATGAAAAAAGGCTAACAATACAAATATATCTTAAATATTTTTTACTTTTTATAAAAAAGAAAAAAAAAACCCTACCAAATATATACACTAGTTACATCATATGCATATACAAACCCCACATTTGCATATATACTCAACCATTATCATTTGTTTCTAAACAATAAAAAAAACCATTCATCATACTCCAATAAAAAAAATACAAAACACATAAATCTTCAATCATGCTATCAAAAATATAAAGAAAAATTAACAAATCAAACAAAAAAACTCATAATACATACCCACAAAAAAAATCTAACACTACATATATGTAACTAACAACTACCCATTAAAAAACCCTAACATTACATATTTGTAACTAACAACTATTCAGCAAAAAAAAAACCTAACAAGTAGAGAGAGTGCAAGCTATAAAAACCTTACTTGACATTAGGATGTGTAAATAGAGGATGAGTTTGATTTGAAATTTTGTATGAGAGTGAGAGAGAGAGAGAGTGAGTGAGGAAGAGAGAGCTGCTGCCCCCAGACAATAGAATTTGGTGTGGGAAACGGCTCTGCCCAGAAAACATAAAATGGGATACTAAAGAGCAGCTGCCCTAAGCACGTGGGGTATATGGAGTACAGCTTAAAAATCGACTCTCTGAGAGTCGATTTTCTTTATAAAAATCGACTCTCTAAGAGTCGATTTCCAGCTGAAGTCCACGTGGCCACCACGTGGAGTATCTGGAGTACTGTAAACTATTCATATGGAACTCGACTCTCTAAGAGTCGATTTCCAGCTGGCGTCCACGTGGAATACCTCCACATCGGACATGACCCAAACATAGAAATCGACTATTTGATACTCGATTTCTTCAGGGGAAATCGCCTCTTAGAGAGTCGAGATGTTAGTATGACATATAGTTTCGTTTCGGTGCCTACTAACTATTTTGTTGCGAAATCGTGGCTAATTGGCTAGAATCACCCTATAATACTAACTAGAAACATCTATATTGCAATATATACATATATATATATACATATATTATTACCAACAAAAAAAACCTAGTAACATCTAAGAAATAAAATTTTCTAATGAAAAATATAAAAATTTTAAAATTCTAATCACAAAATGCTTGTAATTTAAGTATAAAAGGCCTATTCTAAAGTTATAGATTTTTTTTTTTTTTTGTTTTTTAGTAAAACTTTTTTATTCAATCTTTTATTTTGAAAATATGCTTTATTTTAATGCAAGTGTGACTATGGCGTTGCTAGTTAAAATAAAATTTAATTTTGTGTCCTTAAATTTATTTATCTATTTTTTATAGAAAAATGTGCTTAATTTATTTTATTATTCACTTCAGTTAGCTAGAAAGATTTTTTTTGGAAGTATAAAAAATTGGTTATATATATAGATTATTATATGTATTTGTCTCTGTGGATAATCTTATAATTAAGCTAAAATACTAATTGGTTTCACTAAAAAAAAAGAAAAAGAGAAAAAAAAAAGACACCAACTAGTTTATAAAGTAAGTTTATTTGATGTTGCCTAGAAAACACCTTCACTAATTCAAATAAACACTAAATTGCATTAATCAATATTTGTTTAAATGTTTGTTGACATAATAAAATTTAATTTATTAATTTGTATAACAACTAAACAAAAATTATATTCCCTGATGAAATTATCATAACAACTCTAAGCCTTAGTTTAGGATGAGGGAATTGAATGGAATGAAAAGAATATTTTTATTTTCTCTTGTTTGAGAGTTTTAATAGAGAGAATGAAAAGTCCATTCCCTTATATGAGAGTTTAAGTGGAGTGAATGGAATTGGTAGAAAGGATCACTCCATTCTTCCCATTTTCCTTAAAACTTCAAATTTTCATTCCCCTTGAAATTAGGAGGAATTGGAGCTAATGAAATTATATTTAATGAATTTTTCACTAAAACTCTTAAAATATCCCTATATATTCAACTATTTATTTTAAAATAGAAGTCTAATAGTAATATTGTCATAAAATGAATCAATTACATTCCCTCTATGTTACTTCTAAATAAGGTTACTTACATTACATTCCTTTCAATTCCTTTATTTTAAAACATCAAATTAAGGTTACTTAATTCAATTCTATTTTATTCCTTTTTTTTTTTCATTACTTTCCCTTACTTAAATACATTCCATTTATTTTCATTCTCTTACGATCATTCTATTTCATTCCCTTAACTCTCTCAAGCAAAGAAAAAGTCATAATCCTTAACTATGGAGCGCACTATTTCACCCCACCCCTTATTCACTTACATTATATCATATCGTTCATATGTAACATAGCATATTTGTCACCCAAATTTAAGCCTTTGGTGGCATTAAATATGCTCTATTTAGTCTTAGCCAATAACTCAAACACTCATCTCTTGAAAAAAAAAAAAAAAATCGAACACTCACATGAATGAACTAAGTAATAGTTGTGTGAATCACAAGTTCACAACATGCACACAACACATAATATACAACAGACAAAGTTTAGCTATAAAGTTGGTTGTAACTTAAGATTATAAACTTACTCAATAAAATAAATATTACTGCATATTTTGAAAATCTAACCGTTGAATTACATGTTCTTTACGCTTTTAATACATATGTCAAATTTTATGTCAATCGGATATTATTTACTATATAATCTAAAACTTATATTTTATGCATAATTTTAAATTACAAAAACTTACAATTTTAAAAATTTTATTGATGACATACTAGTGATCTTTAATTTTTTTGAAAATTTGCAAGTATAGAGGATATAAAAAGAAGATGTAATCTAATGGTGGATTTGTCAAAATTTACTTCTAATAAAAAAAAGATTAAGTAAGATTATATTCTAAAACTACAACCAATTTTGTAACTCACTTTCAACTTATATCATTTTACCATAAATCACAAAAGACATTAGTGGCTCTCTTGCATTAAAACACTCACTTGGGATATGCCTTGTCAAATTCAACCACCAAAAGGCTTGCAAAGCACACATAATTATGGAGTATATCCCACACTGTACACTTTGTTTTTTCCTCTTATAATTGTTATTGACACCTTCAACAGCTTAGGGATAATAATAATAAGCAAGAAATAAATGTCAATAATGGTTACCAAGTAACTGTTCCTCGGACTTGCTACACAAATTAGTGACTTCCTTTGGGATATAATAGTTGCTATTTTAGAACATTTTCACATTGCCAAAACATCAACATGGTTGTTGCTACCATGTAATTTCACGGTAGCCATAGCAGCTTATACCCATTGAGCTACAGATAAAGCAAAAAAAACAAAAAAAAAATTTAGTCTTCCTAAATTTTGTATCATTGTATGTGACCATAGCAGTTTATACTTTATAACTATTTAGCAATCGATAATTATGGGGTTTAGACGACAAGAAGTTGATAAATTCTTACAAAAGATATAAATCTTTATAAATTATGAGTAATATCACATACACAACCATTTTTTGATATATATATTTTTTTCAAGGGTCATGCTAATGAACGCACTTAGAGCAATGGTTAATAATTCATTTTAGGAATGTTTTGACACAATTTTTATAGGAAATGAAAAAAGTTGTTAAAACATTTTTTTTTCCTTTTTCCATAAACACTTTCTTTAAATGGATTGTTAACCATTACCTTTAAGGGCATTTGTTAGCATTTTTTTTTTTCAAAATGATTAATGTGATAAATTAAGATTAATTTACCGCATAAACCAATCACCAACACAATTAATGTATTTACCATTTAAAAAAATTATAATTTATATATAGACTTATTGATAAACAACATGGACACAAATTTTTTGACCTACACAAAGGTCAAAACTTCTCTTATATCATTTTATTTTATTGAATGTAAAATTTGAAAATTTAACTATTGAATTACTTGTTCATATTATATATAGTTATGTCATTAACTAAATGTTTAAATTTTAAGTTTTTGTGATATAAAATTTTGTATAAAAAATAAGTTTATTGATCAAATAGTAAATAATATTTAATTTAAACAAAAATTAACATATGTGTTAAGTATTTAAAAAACATGTAACCTATCGATTAAATTTTTAAAGTGAGTAGTTTAAAGTGTTACACTGAAAACTAGTTATATACATAAAATTATTATTATTTTTAAAATTATTTTTTAAAATGTGACGGTGGATGTGAGTCCCACTCACACATGGCATGTCATTATTGGAGGTTTCAGCCACAAGATACTCAAAAGCGTAACTCTATCATCCAACGCAACTCTCTCTGTCGCTCTGTCTCTCTCCCTCTACTCTCTTCTTCTTCTTCTTCTTCTTCTTCTTCTAAAAACCCTTTTTCCTGATAACCTCACCGGCAGTATCATCATCCCCACTCATCATGAGCCGCTATGACAGCCGCTCCGGTGACCCCTCCTCCTACCGTGACCGCAGAAGGTAACCTTCACCAACCCCATATCTCTCTCTCTCTCTCTCTCTCTCTCTCTCTCACACACACACACACACACACACACACACACACTTGTATATGTAACTGTGTTTATGTGTTGCTTTGCTTAAATTCCCATGTGGGTTTCATTCATTTGTATCTAATTTCATTACATGTGAACTTAAATTTTGCCCCTTTACTGTGTATATCTCTGAAAGACACAAAAGCACACGCATTCATGTGTTAATGTATGTAATTCATAGCTGAGTTTCATTCCTTTTTGCCTAATTTGATTTTATTTTGAATTTGAAGTTTGCCCATTTATTATCTCTCTCTGTTATGTGTGTTTGACTTGTTTTACATAATATTTGTTGAAATTGAGGTTTTTTGTTTTAGTGTGGAGTTTAAGTTTACTTAGTGATTCTGCTTCTTGTGGCTCTTCCAATTAGGCCCAGAATTAAGGCCCACTGTTTTGCTTTATCTTAGTTCATATTAGAGTTTGTCTAAATTTAGTGTTTAGTCAGTGGCTCATTAACAATTATTGGCTAGTTTTGTGAACTTTAGGTTTTGTTCAATGATTCTGCATTTGCTCTCTTTCCATTGTGTCCAAACTATGGTCCGTTTGGATTGAGGGGGAGGGAGGGGGAGTAGAGTTGAGTAGAGAAGAATTGGCCCAAAATTAGTCTATTTTCAGCCAACTCTACTCTACTCCCCTTCCTTTTCCCCTCAATCCAAACGGACCATAACACTTACAACTTTCTTCAAGTTCATTTAGCTTTTGTATATATATATATATATATATATATATATTTTTGTTGAAAAACCCATTTTTGTAAACTGCTTTGTTTTGATACTTGTTTCTTATATTGAATTCTATATAAATATGCCTGTATGTTGAGTTAAGATCAAGTACTGATCAATTCTCTACAAATATATTCCTTTAGTGATTCGGGTTTTGGTGCATCCACGGGCTATGGTGGCTCAGTTCGGTCCTCGTCGAGCAGAAATAGTTATGAAGTTGTAGAGTCACCAAGGAAGTTGGATTTGGATGGGTTGACTCCTTTTGAGAAGAACTTCTATGTTGAGTCGCCAGCAGTGGCAGAAATGTCAGATAGGGAGGTTGAGGAGTATCGGCTGCAAAGGGAAATTACTGTTGAGGGCCTTGATGTTCCAAAGCCTGTCAAGAGTTTCCGTGATGTCGGGTTTCCAGGTAACTTATTTTAGGACAAAGACCCTTTCTTCATTGTTTGAGGATTTTTTAAATGTTTCATTTAGCATATACATGAGTTAGAAGAAGCACAAAATTTCAAAATAAGACATCAAATAACTTTTTATCTTGCATGTTTTTTTGGCATGAGCTTATTTAGTTTTTTGCTGAAAGTGTGCTAAAATATACTTGTACTTTGAAAAAGTGAAGTTTTAAAAAGTCGTACATAAAAGCTAAAAGTTAAATGTTAGCCAAATAAGGTGGACATAAACGCACTTGCAACAGCTGTCTTTCACTTCTACCACCTAGTCTGGATAGTCCCTTGATGTGATCCCAAAGAAAACGCCAAAGATGGAGTAATTGAATGACAAACCCTCGTAGTGAAAAGTAATTTCTTCACTAAAAAAAACTTCATAATCCACATTGAAAATTTTGGTAGGAATCTTTTTTTAGACAAACACATGGTTTCTGTATCAGGATATTTCACCAAATGAGTTCTTCTGAGATTGCTATTGCACTGTCTAAGTCTTATAATCATGGAGGTTCCCGGCAAAATTAATCATCTAATGCATCACATCTGCTTAGTTGTATCACCTTCTTGTTTGCACCAACTTCTTGATTGGTTATGTCAATTCTTATGATAACTAAGTTGTGCTGAAAATTTACTTATCAAGAAAAAAGTTGTGCTGAAATCTAGTTGAGTTATCCTCAACTGGCAAGTTATTTTTTCTTTTTTTAACATTGGTGAGATAATGTTCATTCCTACTTGTCAACAGATTATGTTATTCAAGAGATTACAAAAGCTGGCTTTGTCGAACCTACCCCTATTCAAGCTCAAGGATGGCCAATGGCTCTAAGGGGCCGTGATCTAATTGGTATTGCTGAAACAGGGTCAGGGAAGACACTTGCCTACCTGTTGCCTGCCATTGTCCATGTTAATGCCCAGCCAATTCTTTGTAAGGGTGTAATGTTTGGGTTGATTTATTCTTAATATGATCTTGATATGCCTCTGTTTATATTTTGTCAATCTCTGGAAATATGTTTATTGATCCCCATTATATTTTTCAGCTCCTGGAGATGGCCCAATTGTTCTGGTATTAGCTCCAACCCGTGAACTTGCTGTTCAAATACAAAATGAATGTACTAAATTTGGTGCATCATCAAAAATTAAAAATACGTGCATATATGGTGGGGTTCCAAAGGGACCTCAAGTTCGTGATCTTCAGAAAGGTAGGTTGTCAATTGAGTGTCAGACAACTTTTCATTTCTTGCTGTATTTTGATTTCCTTGAACTGTCTCTCCTGTGACAGGTAGTTACCATGTGAGTTGACATAGCTATTTTTTATTACTTTCATGTCTAGGTTTATATAGTTGCTTACTCTCTTTGATTTTGTTAATGTCAAATTTATTCCCTTTCTGGACCAGGTGTTGAAATTGTAATTGCGACACCTGGGAGGTTGATTGATATGTTGGATTCGCATCATACAAACTTGCGAAGGGTCACATATCTTGTGTTGGATGAGGCAGATCGGATGTTAGATATGGGTTTTGAGCCTCAGATTCGAAAGCTTGTTTCTCAGGTTTGAATTGTGCCTTGCTGTTTGAAACTTATGTTATGATCATTACTGTACTTTTATCTCTGTTACAAAAATAATTTTTGACAGGTGATTGTTTCCCCTAGCTCTCATATTTCCTCTTCGTTATGCCTTTCTGTCTCCTGCTTTCATTTATGGATTAGATCTGTTAGAATAGAAGGGCAGATTAGCAGATGTCTGATCTGAAATAGCTTGGTTGAACTGAGTTCTTGAACAGCGTGGATGTTCTAATTGTTGGTTTAGAATCCCAATTTGACTTCTAGTACTTAATTGTAGGTCTTGTCCAATGGATCTTAAACTTGCAACAAGAACTTATTAGAATATTTTTTGTGTGTATATATATATATATATATATATATATATTTGGGAGTTTTCGAAGGCCATATCATTAATGAAGCCTCTTGCTTACTTCCCTACCAAAGAGAAGGTATGATTTAGACAATAAAGAGATTGAGGAAAAGCAAGATTAAAAAAGAAGAAGATAGATTTGTGGTCTCGTTTAGATGTGGGGCCTTCTTGGAACATTTCATAGGCTACTTTAATTATTATTGAGTTTTAGTATTAAGTTTCTTTAGGATTGAAAGCTACTGGTTTAGTTTTAATTAGTTTTTACTGGAATAAATGTTATAAAAGAATACATGTGGCCTATTTTGACTAATCTGTTGAGAATCCGTAGCCAGTCCCAAAAAGGGTCTAAGGCTTGCTTGTTGGTGTAAGGGCAATCTGTTAAATTCCATTTTTTCAGGAATGGCTGTTCTTGTCTCTACCAAAGGCCCATGAGTCTTATTTTGTGTTTTGAGTCATTTTTGTATTTGGTTTAGAAGTTCTAAAGTACCTTTTCTAGTTATTAGTAGTCATAGTGTTTTTTTAGGAGTCTAGTGTTTTAGGAAAAGATTTTGGATTCAGTAATTTCCTTTATTTTAGTCAATAGCATTCATGGTGAGATTGATTTTAATAAAATTCCAGAAGCTTATTTTAAGGTTTAAGGAGCGTTGAGGGTGTGATTGCCTTGTGATTGTTTCGGACAACGTAGGTATGGTTGCCTATGTGGTTGTGTAGCGTTTATCTTATTTCTTGTTCAACCCACTATTTTAACACCTGACAGCCATCAAACATATTCAAAATCCAATATTTTTATTACTGAAACCTACCTAAGAGAGTGTAAATCATTGGTTGAATTTTCAAATTTTCACTAACAAGGGGAAATCTCTAAACATTGCTTGCCCTCCAGTATTTTGCTTAATTTTGTTGCCTATTCATAATATTAGCCATATACTCTTGTTTACTTGAAAAGCTATTGGCTTTAAAGACTAAAGTTACCAACATTTAATTATATTCATGCACATACTTGTTAGTATTGTGCAATACGTATAATATGAATAGTAGGTATCATAGGTGTGTATTGACCATGCTTATGAATCTGATGATACATGCATATGTATTGAATGAATCATATTGATTGTGTACGATTTATAGACATGTGAGTTTAAATTGGGTTTTTTTGTTAAAATTTGTGCTTTGACTTGAGTCCAACTAGTGATTGGACTTGTTTTTAACAAACAATTATGGGATACTTGGTTGAGGCCAATAAAATAACGTCCATGGAGTTTTTTTAAATTTAATTTAATTTGATAATAGTTGAGATTTAATAAATGCTTCATTCTAGGATTGACCCTGGTTCTGGGATACTGATTGCTTTAATGATCACTTTGTAATGTTTATGCCCAGTTGCAAGTAGTACAAATGTGGTATTTTGAAGATGCCAGCTAATTCAGTGTTAAGTATCACTGATGGCAATGCAATGGGCCCTTTACTTCCCTCCTAATGTATTGTTCAATGCAGATTCGCCCAGATCGTCAAACTTTGTACTGGAGTGCTACCTGGCCTAAAGAGGTTGAACAACTTGCTAGACAATTTCTTTACAACCCGTACAAAGTAAGGTGCTCTAACTTAATTTTGCTACTGCCTACTGCAGTTGTGGGATTTCTTCTGTTAGGATATATTCTTTTCTGTGTTTCGTTTTTATTTTATACTTTTGATGTGTGTAGTTGCCAGTCATAACTCATATGTCATTTTACTCGTGTGAGGCAGCTTGTTTTTTGTGAATTTTCTCCTACTCCTACTCCTCCCCCCTCTTTCCTTTTTATTGAAACTGAGGGTAATTTCCCCGGTTTAATGGCTTGCTAGAGTTCTGGAGGGCATATGCCCTTTTTTTTTTTCGCTCTCCAAGAAGGGCATATGCTCTTTTTGAAAGTTCCTGCTTTTGTGGTATGTGTATCTGTTTGTAATGTGCGATTATGTTATGTGATTGGCTCTTATCTTGGACTTTGCATAGGTGATAATAGGATCTCAAGATTTGAAAGCTAACCATGCTATACGCCAGCATGTTGACATTGTTTCTGAAAACCAGAAATATAACAAGTAGGCCCCATTTCTATTTTTTTCTTGTATATTCTAATTTCTTCAGGATCTCATCATATGAGATTTGATGTGGTCATTTTACTGATAGGTTTGATTTTCCAGATTGGTTAAATTGCTGGAGGATATCATGGATGGCAGCCGAATATTGATCTTCATGGATACCAAGAAAGGATGTGATCAGATTACCCGGCAGCTTCGCATGGATGGCTGGCCAGCTCTTTCAATTCATGGAGATAAAAGTCAAGCAGAGAGGGATTGGGTCCTCTCAGAGTTTAAAGCTGGCAAGAGTCCTATAATGACTGCTACGGATGTTGCAGCTCGTGGTTTAGGTATGGAGATAAAACTCTTAAAGCTTGTTCAAAGACTTGATAGAAATTCTATTTTAGTACAGGAAATTGTGTTGGTAAATAATTTACTAATAGCACTCATCATCAGCATCTCATTTTGGAAGGAAATTATTATCTGATCTTCTTGTTGTCCCTAATTTAAGTCTTCTTTTAATTTTATTGGATGGGCTTAATGGTATAATCCACCATTGGATTTCTTCCTTTTGAGCTGTATCTTATGTTATTATCTTTCAAGCGGTTTTTATTAAGGAACATTTTTAGTATTAATCATGTTTTCATTGATAAAACAGATGCAAATCATTTCACTCAGCTCTTTGCTGCGTATGTTGGATATTTACCTTTATTTTTATTTGCACTCATTTGTTATGTTTTCTATCCTAATGCTCGTACTCTGTTATTTTGAAAGATTCATTTTTTTAGTTATTGCTTTGCTATATTTAGTGGTCTCTAAATTGTGTCATGAACACCTTTTTTTACCTAAGTTGGTGTTATTTGTCACATGGATCCTACTTGTATGTTTGTTTGAGCCACTTGTTTTCATGTATATGGATATTGGATATTGCCCTCGAACACTTCCTCTCTGTGCATAATTGTTGCCAGAATATGGTTTCTGGGGGTATTCATCTGACATTTTGTGTTTATCTGCTACAACAACAACACACTAGCATACATGCAGAAATGTGTTGAGATCATAGATTCTCTTATCTTAATAAGCTTCTGATGTGAGAGATCGTTGGCCTAATGCATTTCTTTTAACTTATAATACTCTTTTGTTTTGTGGTAGATGTGAAGGACGTGAAATATGTGATAAATTATGACTTCCCTGGATCCCTGGAGGACTATGTTCACCGTATTGGTCGAACAGGAAGGGCTGGGGCAAAAGGAACTGCATACACTTTCTTCACTGCTGCAAATGCTAGATTTGCAAAGGAACTCATCAGCATACTTGAGGAAGCTGGACAGAAGGTCAGTCCTGATTTGGCTGCAATGGGGCGTGGTGCGCCTCCTCCCCCGTCAGGTTAGTTGGCTAGCTTGACTATTCTTAGACGCGCGCACATACACACGTGCACGCTTGTCGTGGTGTTTACATGTATGAGTGCGTGAATTTGATTACTAAAACTGACTGTTTCAATGAATATCAACCAACCAGGTCATGGGGGTTTTCGAGATCGTGGGAGGGGTCATGGTAGTGGTCGCTCATGGAACTAACTATTGAAGGTAAACCGGTTCTCACGTTGTATTTTGGAGGGAAACATTTAACATGTATGATTAGACGATAGGAGTTTAAATGTCTTCTTTCATTTATGTTGAATTTTTGTTCAATTACGTAGAGGACTAACTGTAGTTAGTGTTGGACTATGTAAGATAAAACATTTGTTTATATCATTAAAGGTTTTGAGGAAGAAGATAAACGATTGTATTTTCATTTTGCTTTGCCCTAAAGTAGTGGAAGTATGCACAAAAGAAAGTCTACTTCAACACTAAGCATCTCATTAGGCTGGTATCAAAGCAACCCTGGTTTGGATCGTTGGAAAGTTGCGAAAAAGGTTGAGATACTTACAAGGAACAAATGATTACAGGTTGACTTACATGCATATTAATCAGTTGGAGGTGATTGGTTACCCAAATTCCGATTTTACCGGATGTGTAGACACAAGAAAGTCTTACTACAGCATATAATTTATTTTTTATGTTTTGGAGTTGATATATCTTAGAGAATTACTAAACACAATTGTTGCTTAATCTACCATGGAGGCTATTGAATACTGTGGAGCTACTACACGCATTATAGTTAAGCCATTTTATCACAGGTCTCAAAAATTTAGATATTGAATACTATGAAGCTACAACACATGCATTATTTATGTTTGATTTTTTTTTTTTTTATCACATATCTCAAGATTTTCAATTCTATATCAAGACCCTTCAAATTTTTCTGTGACAATTTGATTGCATTTTTCTTCTCTAAGAATAATAAAAGTGGAAGCCAAAAGTAAGCATATTCACAAAAAGTACACTAGTGTTAGAGAGTGTCAAAGAAACAAAAAAAGCATATTACCATTGAGCTATTGATTATTGATCCCATAAGGCCATAACTAAAGGTTTGCTGGCCAAACAATATAAATCACGTTGAACACGTGGGGATTGCTAGCTTATTTGATGTTTAATTTCTCTTTATTTGTTTTGTATCTGAGTAGTGTTGTGTTTCATAATACTTTCATAACAAATCATAGGTGATAAGTTGTTATTTTTTTTTTTAGAAGAAGTGATAAGTTGTTATTGGTTCTTACTTAAACATATTATTGAAATTTTTTTGTAACCTGTCAATAATAATCTGTAACAATCTGTTACTTAAGATTTATTATGAAAATATTGTGGACTTAACATCTCTTTTTATATTTAGACACTTATTTGGTTATTCGTAGAGAATAAGGTAGAATATTTATTTTGTTCACATATAGTATAATTATAACGAGAGTTTTATTCGTGGTGGATGTATGAAAGGGGACTTGAATGGTTAATAGGTAGTCAATTTATTAAGAATTAATAGCTTTTAAAGTACTCACATAGTACCACACATTGTAATACATGGAATAGTAATTTTAATTAAGAGTTTTACCAATATGTTTTATGTATAGGATAGTTCATTAGAGTAGGAGAATTTCACAAGTAGACGATAAAAGTAATATCCTAAGTATATTACAATGACCATCACTCGTTAGGTTATTTAAATGCCATGTGAGCTTAGTGAGAGAATGTAAGGAGGCTTATTGTTGCCCACACACAATTTCTAATTGATTAATTACAATATACTTAGATTTATTTTAGAGTGATAGATAAAGAACACTTTCTAGGAGTATGTTAACATCACTTGAAATGTCATTTAGTGAATAAACACTATAAAGTAACTCTTAATTAAACTTTTGGATGGCAGAGTATTCTTACCTTTAAAAATATACATTCTCGGTTTAAGGTGTAGAGTAGTTTCTTTCGCAACTCATTCTCTTACGGTGAGATTTTATTTACAAATCATTTGAACAACATATCTGTAGGTATTATTACTATTATTATTATTTCCTTCCACTGCTTTAGATTTCTTACATCCAATTGATGCTTACCGTCACTGCATTGGGGGGTTTTGGTCATTGGATTTGAAGGAATTACTCTTTTTATGCATTTTCTTATTTACTTTAATGGTGGGTTATGTTGTCCTTGCCCACTTTGATTTTGATTTTGATTTTGATTTCTGGTGAAAAGTGAGATGGGTTTTGATTTTGTAAATTAATTTGAGTGGAATTTATTTTGTACCATCTTCCAAGAGAGGGTTAGTTTTATCTTCTTATTTCCTCATTTTCGATCTTAATCTTATGTAAAATATATCAATGGGAGGGTTTATGATCTCAATTTTACGTTCAATATCATATACTATATAATAAAAGTTATGTTTAAACGTCGTGGTTGCACCAAATAGTTTCATCAAATTGCAGAAATTTCTGCTTTAAAAAATTAAATTTAGTTATTTGGTGGCATACAATTATTGTACCTAAGAGACCTAATCAGTTTGAATAGCAAAAACTAAATTACAATCAAGAATCCTAACTTGATTATAAACCAAATTGCGGAAATTTATTAAATTTCTATTTAAAAAAAATTAAGTTTAGTTATTTGGTGGCATATAACTTTTGTACCTAAGAGACCTAATCAGTTTGAATAGCAAAAACTAAACTAAAATCAAGAATCCTATCTTGATTATAAACCAAATTTTGCAATAATTTTTTAGATAAAAACTAATATTTATTTGTTCTTACTACAATTTCTAATTTAATAAAAGATTGCAATTGAAGTGAAGTTAATTATATGAATAAGTCCTTATTGGTTTCTTTACCAACAAATAAATTCATAAAGGGTGCTCAGTTATTGGTTTAATGTATGTATTAGAAACAAACTAAACAATTTAAGGTTCTTATCAATTTTTATATTCAGCAATCAGTTTGGCCATTTGCTTTTTCGTGTATAAATTATCATCAAATTTTTATTTTCATATTTATCTTCAAGTATATCCAATAATTTTATGAGATTTTATATCAGAGTTTAACTTGAAATTCTACTGTCTCTTAATGGTAAAACCAATCGAGAAAAAAAAAAAAATTTAAATTATATATTTCTATTCGCCCAAGAGCAAGGAGTAGTAGAGTACGATTAGAGAAAACAATCAAGTAGCACATGAACTTGCATAACTTCAATTATCTATTTATATTTTTGTTACATTTGTTTTCCCTAGAATAAAACTATAATGAAGAGGATGTTTGTATTAAGTTTATGCTTGCAGTAGCAGGTGGACATATCGATGATATCATACCAACCAATCAAAAAGTCATGTATTCAAGATAGCATCGTTCATCCTGGGGAAATTGTTATTCAAGGTTTCACGACCCCGACTCCCACATCAATTTGTGATCCCTCCTTATAATTTTCTAGAATTTTTTTTTTAATTTTTAATTTTTAGGTTTTTTGATAGAGTTTTAACTTATGAGACTGTTTTTGATGATTGTGCTCTTTATCATTAGATCAAGACACCGATGGGTTTTTGGTGTAGGCAGAGATTGAATCTTAAATGTGGTACGTTTTTATTGTTATATTATATTTTTGTGCTAGTGGATTATGGATGTGGTATGTTTTTCTCTATTGTTAGTGCAGTCTTTTATCTATTTCAGTCTCAGGCTCTCAACTAAAATATCCTTCCAGTAATCCCCTTTCTCTTAGCTTATATTGTTTTTTTTTTGTGTTTTTTTTCCTAGAATAAATTTCTTACTAAAAAAATACTTTGTTTGTAGCTTTGTTTTTATGTTTCCCTATTATTATTAATTCTCAAATATGATAAGGAGACTGTACTTTTTGTGGCTAAACAATACTTTAAGGATGCCTGCAATGAATGCTACAAGTTCTCTTTTTGTACTATTTTAATATGTTGTATTTCAATATAGTTTTGAAGAATCCGTATTCAACCTTGATGAGAGAGAAAAAGATTGAGCCATTGCATTTTGTTAATTTTGACATTTATAAAGATTGAAAAAGAATAGTTTAGATTTTTTTTAAAATTTTTTTGTTAATATTAAGATTTATGTTAGAATGATAACATTTTTCATTGGTTAACTTTGAATGTATATATTTACTATTGGTTAACTTTGAATGTATATAAATACTAAATGATATAAATGGAAAAATTAATATTTCAGACACATGCTGGACATGCAAGTTGGAGGCACAACAGAACTTGCAAATATGCAAGTCCAAATAAGCATACAAATATGCCAAAGAATCAAATGCAAGGCATAAAAACAGAGGGAGACATAGATAGAGAACAGTACTTGCTATGCAACTTTCCAATATGGAAGAAGAGATAAGAATGATAGAAATATGTTATTTATTTAATTAAAATTATTCTATCAAACTTGGATAGGTTTCTCACTATTGTTTTGAATATATAGTTTTTATAAATATATATAAAAATAATCATAATGATGTGATTTATTCTCAAATTTTAAAATTTAAATTCAATAAAGATTTACATACGTTTATACCCTCAAATAATGTATTGCCAAATTAAATTATTTCACAAAAATGAATAGAGAGAATTAAACATTATCATAATTTCCTTAAATATATCAAAGTAAACAAAAGAAAAAAAAAAAATCAGAGCAAAGAATCGTTAGGAATTAGTGGGGGTCATCATTAACAACCAATGTTAATATACATGTTGTTTGTCATCGAAGAGGAAGCTAAAGATGAAAAATTCCTAAGCCCAAGGCTGAATGACGATGAAATGACTTCATCGAAGGTGGCGGCTCTTAACTCTAGCATCATCTCGGGTAGTTATGCTGGTTCTCCTTCAGGCACTTTGTTTTGGCCTTTTTGTTTGTTTGTTTTTTTTTTAATATTTGAATATATTTATTAAAAAGGGATGTGATAATATTTGTTATTTGTTATTATTATTATTATTTTTTGTAAAAAAATTTGATGTAGCATTACATTATTGATGGGAGTAAACTTCTAGGTTCACACCACATTCTTATTAAATTTAAGCTTATAATTAAGACATTTTCTTTGCCGAGCTTCTTATAATAAAATTGATAGAAACTAATAATTTTCCATTTCTCTTTGAGTTTACAATTTTCTATTTTATACCACACATCCAAAATTTTTTATTTAATATATATTACTTATAATATATCTTAAATGTCTCTAAATTTACTCATGTATCAATCAAACCAATTAGTCAATACGCGGGATTGCAAACTTATCTTGGTTTTTCTTTTTATTATTCCAATGAATGTTCCATTTCTTTTTTTGGTCACAATATTCTAATTTGATTGGCTAACAAAAATCGATTGCATTATCTTGAAAATTCCAATATATATTAAAAGAAACACTGAATAAATTTATATAATATTTGATTGCATGATAGATTAGGCCCCAAAATCCAATATATATTTTTTTTCACATGTTAAAATCAATATTTAGGGAAATATTTTTATATTTGCAAATGTGAAAGGATTTTAATCTTTGGCGCTTGATCCATTATGATTGTTTTTTATCATCATGCCACACTAATTTTTTTTTTTTTGAGAAATAATTACAAATGCTGCTAATTTCGCAACTCGAACTCTTTCTCCTCTAAACCCCCAAGCACTTTGTACACGAGGAGGTGCCAATTCAGCTATAAGACTCTTGGCTCATGCCACACTAATTGGTTTTCCATATAATCGGAAGTCGAATCTTTAACATCCTCTCTGATATAATTCTTTTTTATTATCAGCTTAAGATCTTAATTACTTTTTGGCAAGTAGCCAAAATTTAAATCTTAGATCTCTTTATTCAATACAAAAAGCTTTACATGTTAAGCTAAATGAAGAAACTTTTTTTTTGAGACATTAAACATACAATCATTATCAAAATTGTTAATTTCTTACCATCATGATTCATGGATACGATAATTTTCATATAAGTCATCAAACTGATACGATTAATTCCCCTACAACACGTCAAATAAAATTCAAGCCATTCAGCTAATTTTGCCAGTCAATTTTGCGTGTTTGGAGTAGCAGGACAAAAATCTAAGTCTTC
The DNA here is from genome assembly GCA_032878915.1 of Castanopsis chinensis. Taxonomy (NCBI): domain Eukaryota; kingdom Viridiplantae; phylum Streptophyta; class Magnoliopsida; order Fagales; family Fagaceae; genus Castanopsis; species Castanopsis chinensis. Next base: position 7,972,180 of record JAVQMG010000083.1, on the reverse strand, counting down.
TATTTCTGTTCTTTTCCTCTTTTTCCTTTTCTTCTTAGTTTGTCCCACTATCCACGCACATGATCTTCATTTTTCTCCTCTGTGTTCTATCATCTATGTCAAATGGTTGGTTGGTATGTAAATGTATTATTGTATGATCTTTTAATTTCCTTCTCTCCCTTCACGTCCACATGAATTTTCTTTTAAGTGTTAGATACGCTGATTGATTAGGGAAACATTAGTTGGCCAATATATTATTGGCCAAGATTCTCAATATATATATATATATATATATATATATATATTATTGGCCAACATATTTGGCTGTGATATGGATTTGAATTTATATTCTTAATATCTCTCAAAAAGTTTATATTCTTAATAAATCATCAGATGAGATCTAATTTTTAATATATATATATATATATATTAGAGACAGAGAGTAATTGTTATCGAAATATTTCATTTTTCATTCCGTTAATCATATTAAAATGAGGTTGGGTATGGAATTCACAATATGGTTAATAAAACACTGTAAATTTTCATAATATTAACACTTAACAATTAATATCACTTATATTTTCGTCTCAAAAAAAAAAAAAATCACTTATATCAATAAAAAAAAATATGGATGAAGTCGTGACAGAACCCAAAAGAAATGCCATCACCCTGTTCAATATTGGTCAAATTACTTTCGTCATTATCAAGAATAATACCTGCATCATCACTCTTTTCCAATTTTCAATAATGGCTAGTTAAACAAAAGGTGTAACAGGAATTTGACTGAACCTATTACAACAGAAAAGAATAAGGCTGTGTTTGTTTCGGAAAAAGATATTTTCCAACTACCATAAAATTTTTTCAGGTGATAATATTTTTTGGAAAAAAAAATTATTTTCGAGTATTTAGTTGTATTCGTAAAAATGTTAGGAAAAAATAACTTTCTTTACACATACCTTCAATATTTTTCTCTCTACGTTTATTTTTACAAAACGAAATTAAATAAAGGAGCAAATATACATAATTCTTTATAGTTTTCCCATAAAACACAAAAACTCTATGAAGTTTTGATTATAATTTATAATGTAACACTTAAACCTATACCTATTATATATATATATATATATATATATATTAGTGGCAGTCTGGCAGAGTTAGGATTTCAACTCAAGGGGCAAGATTAAATGACACCTCGATACTCATTATTGTGATCATGTTTCTTCATAAGCTCAATTAACTACATGTATATATATATATATATATATATATATATTTTTCATATAATTCAAATAAAGAAAACAAAAATAATCAAATTATAGTAAAAAAAAAAAAAAAATACATAATGTTGAAATTAAAATAAATTGAGAAAATAAATTAATGTAGGAGTGTTAGGAATATAATAATATACCTATAAAGTTGTATTAATGTTTTAGTGCCTTGAATTCTTTTAAAAATTTTTGTAGAATTAGGCATGTGTTTCTTTATTTGTTTAAGTAGTTAAAATTAAGATTTATAGGAAGAGTATGAAACTGTGAAAAATTAGAAGAAAATATGAGTCATGTCAAGGACACAATAAAAATTCACAACATTCCTCAAATTAGCACATCATCTCATACATGTGGGTCATTAAAAAAATTTAAATCATATATTGTGGTTGACATCTTGAATGGAAAGAACACAAAATAGATTTTTTAATGCTTTATACACAAAAAGAAGGTGATTGTAATTTTTTCATCATTGACATTTTTTATGTCTGAAAAATACGAGTCTGTAGTTTGTACTATATATATATATATATATATATATATATATATATACTATGACCTTGTGAGAAGCAAAGAAATTCTATAATAGTGAATTTAACTATTTAAGTAGCCCGCTACGAAAAGATGAAAACTAGTATGATGATTTTTTTTTTTTTTTTTCTCTTAAAGTAACATGCTTTTCTGATATGTGTAGGGGGGCAATTTAGGCTTCTAACATCAAACTCTAGTATTATACTATAGATGTGTGTTGTGAAAGGATTCTCATGACACTATCTCATGAGTTTCCATCTCAGTCGTCCAAGTCAGTCTTTCATTCATATTTGTGAAATGATGCTTTCCCCTAATGCTGGGGAAGTTGGTCATATCTAGGGGTAACAATTTTTATCCAAATCCATGAACTCGCCCATTATTCACCTTATTTGGATAAGTCTTAACCCAACCCATTTGAGTATTTGGGTTAAATGGATAAAGACCCATTTGGTTATTTAATTAGATGGGTCTCAATGGATAAATCCACTAATACCCACTAAACCTATCTAAAATTTAAAATTAAATAAACCCACTACTACTCACTATCTCTTAGTCTCACTCTCCCTCAGATTTTCTCAGTAACCAAACACTTTAACCTCTAGATTTCTAAGCCCAAACACATTCCCTCAGATTTTCTCAGTAACTAAACAAAAGGAAATCCTAGAGAGAGAACTATACAAAGAGACGATCGATTTTAACATGCCGGAAGAGACGATGAGGATCGACTCAGTGAAGCCAATGGTGAAGTCTCGACTGAAGAGGTTTTCTAATTTCCAATTCCCGAGCATTCTGAGGAATTCCATGGTGGCGCCGGAGAAGGTCGTGGCCGAGGAGCTGCATTTTTAGAAGGACGGCTTTAATGGCTCGGCTGTGGTGGCCGCTGAGTTTGAGCCGAGTTCTGTGTGCTTGGACAGTATGGTATAGAACTTCATTGAAGAGAACAATAACAACAAAAATGAGAAGCAATCCGGTGCGGTCAGGTGTGGCCGTAACCGCAGCAACTGCTTTAACTGGAACTGTATTGATAGCAGTTCAGAAGATGAATGGGACTATTTCGGCGATTCTAACTATTCTTCCACTGAAGTTTGTGAAATTCTCAAGGTCAGAACAACAAAATTTAATGAAAATATTCAAATTAATACGAGAAAGATACTGGTAACAGTTTTTTTTTTTTTTACTTTTCATTGTTCGAGTTTTTCTGTTTGGTTGCCGAGAAACTTTTGAGAAAATTAGGGAAAAACTGTATTTCAAAGTTTAGAATAAAGTTCAAGTTAGTTCTATGAGTATTTGTTTGTTTTCTTAAAAGATTGTTTGATTAGCTAGGTATTGGTCTGGGTGAGGAGAAGTTCTGTTTGGTTTGTGAGGAAGTTTGGGAAAATAAATGAAAATGAAGTGGTTGATGTTGTTATAAAGCCAAAAGATTTTAATCCAATTTTCAAGGGTCTTGTTTGGTTTATGAGAAATTTTGTGGTTGCTAACTTAATGGGAAAATCTAGTAACAAGCTATTTATTTGTTTGGGTCATATTAGGTTAAATGGGTGGGTTATTAATTAAATGGGTTGGGCGGATAATAGATAATTAATTTATATATAAATGGGTCATAAATGAATAAATGGGTAATTACAAACCCAACTCATTTATGACTCAACCTGCCCATTTGCCACCCCTAGTCACATCAAGTAGTCCTCTCTAATGCATGACCAAGTCTCCTTCTCCCAAATACACGGTTAGAACAGTCCTTTTTCCAAATGCAGTCAATCCTTCCCTCAAATACACGGCCAACAAGTCAAGAAAACAATTGAAAGAGAAGCAAGCATCATCACCTATTAGTTTTCAAGAGCCTCTTCACTAGTGAATCATACGAGAGAACATAAAAACAAAAACACAAAAATATCCAACAATCAGTGTAAGAAAAGCTTTGAACACCTATATTAGCTCAAAAATAAAAAAGTATTTAATAGAAATAGTGCCTTTGCGACTATCACTTGTAAAGTTTTAAATTTGGTTCAAGCGTCTCTTTTTATAAATTGAAAGAGTATTTTCATACAAAAATGATTTGGTTAGCTAAGTAGTAAAGTTTCACAATTGATAGTGTTATATATATATATATATATATATATATATATATATATAAGCAGTTAATATAACATAATAGTAGAAAAATATTGACTTAAACTTTTAGATCAAGTGGTATACTTATGATAGTCATCATAATTATTTTTTAAATGGATAGTTACAACGGGGAGGAGATTTCAACCATAGATGTCTTGAAAACACAAAAAAGTGCTAACCCATCTTATTTGAACTAATTAGTATTTATCAATACTGAAAATACTGGTGCTAGTAATAATTGACCTACTATGTCAATAAAACATCAAGCTTGTTTGTGTGTGTGTGTGTAATAATATGCCAACACTGTACACCTTTGGTGTAATAGTCACTCTATAAGTATAAGTGCTTGTGGGATGCTTGTGAGATGGGGGGGGGGGGGGGGGGGAGGGCAAGGGTCGGGGTTCAAGTCTCTAGAAAGCAAAAAATTTGTACAACCATTTTAAATTAGTCTACCATCTCGCATATGGGTCATTAAAAAAATTTTAATTGCAGATTGTGGTGAACAGGGGTAAGCTAATTTGAAATGTTGTGAAACTGTAGTAATTTTTTATTGGCTCCCTAACTTTATTAAGCCCATAATTCTTGAGGTGTTTGAATGAAAATGTTTCCAAAATGTAGCTGATAAAGAGAGGGACTTGTGAAAATGACCACCCCATTCTTCTTAACACATTCCACAAACTTTGCTTTCGATTTCTTTCCACGTTAAACATGGAAAAGTAAGCAAGAGTTAGGGACAGTTAGTCAAATCTTGTTTCTACTCACTTCAGTTTCATCGAAAGTGAAATGATTCTTCCCTCTAATGCACGGCCAGTTAGAAAAATGATGATATGTATTGGAGTGTCAAGAATTGACTAATTTATAAGGACCGATCAAATATTTCCTCCAACCCATTTGATAAACAAAGTTCACCCCACACCCAACTATCTTCCAAATGAAATAAGCACTAATCTATCACCACAAAAAAACACAAAGCTATGAAAGAATGAAAGGTAATTGCATTTTCAAGATTTAGCGTTGCTATGTTGTCAATATGATCATCGTTTACTTTGCCATCCGTTTCCTTGTCACTTCATGCTCATGGTCACAGTTTGAATTGGTCCTCAAAATGCCAATTGAGTATTCATCATGATAGGCTCACCAAGATTGTAACAGCTAAGTAGTTCAAAGTTGGAAGCAGCATCAAAAAGAAAAGAGAGGGGTTGTATCTCTGTGACTCTGTCCGTTCATTCAGTCGGGTTGGTTTATTTAGGCTGATATTTTATCAATAAGAAATCCAATTAGGCCAGCTTTATTAGGTAAATCACGTTTGTGGCCGCAACTATATTCGTGGATATGCTTTTAATTACAGGATTTTTTAAAAATAAAATAAATTAACTTAATTGTTGTCAAGAATCTTGTAATAAAATTGGTGCCACTTTATGATTCAAACGGCAACTTTAATTAGAGTTTAAACTAGCTTGTAACCTCATGCATATGCATAAGTATACTTAAAAATATATAATAAGATGCATAATATAATTCATATATATATAATTTAAATAAAATTGATAGTCATTTTTATATTTATTAATTCTTTAGAAAATTTGGTAAGGATATTATTAGGTATAAAATGTAAATTGTCAATTTATTATTATTATTATTATTATTATTATTATTATTATTATTATTATTATTGTGAAGCACTTTTTTTTTTTTTACAATTTATTTATTATAGACTTTTTGGTTTTTGTACTTAATAACTCATTTGGATGAATATTTATGATGTGGTCACATTATGATTCTATTAATTTAAAATAAAATTAAGAAAAGAATGCTCCAGACAGACATATATATATATATTCAAGGTTGATTTATAGACGGTACATATAAAATAAACAATTTTTAAGAATAAATAATTTAGGACACATGGCGCAAAAGTGAAACTCTAATTTGAGTTTCTCTCAACTTTAGCTATTATTATTATTAGCTTGTTACTCCATGCATATGTATTGATATACTTAAATATATAGAATAAGATACATAATATAATTCCTATATATATAATTTAAATACTATTGATAGCCATTTTTATATTTTGTTAACTCTTTAAAAAAATTTGTAAGATTGTTATTAGGTATAAAATGTAAATTGCCAACGTTTTTTTTTTTTTTTTTTAAATTATTGTGAAGCAATTTTTTATTTTTTTTATTTTTATGATTCATTTATTCTAGACTCTTTGGTTTTTGTACTTAATAAATCACTTAGATGAATATTTATGATATGATCCCATATTTGAAACACGCAGGTGTGATGAACTTGAAAATTAAGTAAAAAAACTTACAATTTAACTTAAATTTAGAATGAAATAATTTATGAATTGCAATAATTTATGACACATGGTTCTAATTTAGTAAAATTGGAACTCTATAAATATATAGAATAAGATGCATAATATAATTCCTATATATATAATTTAAATACTATTGATAGCCATTTTTATATTTTGTTAACTCTTTAATTTGAAATTAATTTTATAAATCACTTAGATTAATGATTCCCATATTTGATTCTAAAATTAAGTAATAAAACTCTTTAAGAATAAATAATTTATGACACATGGTGTAAAATTGGAACTCTAATTTGAAATTAATTTTAATTTAAATTTCTCTCAACTTCACTTATTATTATATATATAGACTAATGTGTAATTCCGTGCATATGCACAGATATATTTAAAAACAATTACAATTACATATATATATATAATTTAGACTCTAATTAGATCTAGATTTTTTGATTTTGCATTCAATAATTTACTTGTCACAAAAATTAATAAATTAGATGGAACACATGCGCAAAATTGAACTCCAATTAAAATTCAATTTAGAGTCTAATTGAATTTAGACTCTTTAATTTTAATTTTTGCACCTAATAATTCACTTGAAACACAAACTTCAAAAATTAGATGAGATACGTGGAGCAAAATTAGACTCCAATTTAGAATTTAATTGGATTTTCTCTTAGTTTTGGATATTAATATATATATATATATATGACTTATAAACTTGAATTGTTTTTAGTTGTAAAAAAAAAGACTCATAAATATAAAATAATTCAAAAATTATATTTTTTATGGTTTACTTATATTGGATTCCTTGTTTTTTACACTAAATTAATCCATTTGACACAAAAATAAAAAACATAGATTAGATGGGACACATGGTACAAAATTAAATTCTAATTGAAATCTAATTTTTATATTGAAATAAATCATTTGGTACAAAAATTTAAAAACTTAGATTAAATGGGACACATAGTGTAAATTAGACTTTAATTTAATTCAAATTTGAAATCTAATTAGATTTTTTCTCAGCTTTCCTTATTATTATATATATAGATTTTGGGCAGGCCGGGGGGCAGTTGCCCTCTCTCCTTGACTCTGCCTCTGATATATATATATATATATATATATATATATATATATATATATAAATATAAATAAAGAGTGAGATGGGGTACATTGGACAAAACTTATATTTGGGATGGGAAAAGTTCACACGGTAAGATGGCTCAAGCATAAAGGAGAATTTTTACCATCATAACTCATTTTTCACCCAAACTAAACATACCATTAGTTTACTAGAAGCTGCGAATTTTCAAAAGGAGGAAGGGTGAGAGCTATTTTTTCACTCGAACTAATGGTTTTTCAAAAATTGATAGGAAAAAAAATGTCAAATCACTAATTTATCAGAAGCAACGATTTTTCAAAAATTGATAGGAAACAAATGTCAAAGTAGCATCATTTTTCGCTTTCCATTGAGTTGGCAAGGAAACTAATTTTCAAAGTAGTCATAAGCATTATTCTTTTGATTTAAAAAAGAAAAGCAGACCCATTAATCCTTGGTCTCCCACCAATCAGCGTAATACATACGCAAAGGCAGAACAAAACAAAAAATGCATTTTCTGTACTTCGGTTTAGCCCATATAATAAGAAACTGTAATCTCTAGACTCTAGTACAAGTTTCCGTAAAAAGAAAAAAACATTCTAACTTATCTCAAATTAAAGTTTCCTAAAACCATCCTATGATTTTTGTTTTTTTATTTATTATTTTTTTTTATAACATATACTATGCAGTTTTTTTTTGTTTTTTTGTTTTGTTTTTGTTTTTTGAGAAGCACATTTACTACTTTTTAAAACACACATAACGCTCCCACAACCCAATCTTTCAAACTAGACTAAAGCAAGACACGTGAGATTAACGATTGATTCCGCTAATAATAAATTCTTTTCATCAACCCCTTGGAAAAATTGGATCTATTTGTAGGAATAAATAGACATAAGCCAATCACAAGTCATCATGTCAACTATCATGCAATTCGGTCTTGAAAATGATATTATTCACTAAATTGAGCAATCAATCCTAAATTCGCATATATTAATACCACTAAAGTGATCTAGTGGGAGACTGACTAAAATAAGCAATCACATGGAAGTAGGAGAATGTGAAGTAGAGGAGAATAAACTTGAGATTGAAAGAGACTTGAACCATTTTTATTAATGCATATTTTGATTTTTTTTTTTTTTTTTTTAATTTTTGTTGACACCATCTAGGTGACAAATAATTTTGATCAAGACTACTATAAATTTTAGAAATAAGAGGATCAAAGTGTAAGTTTACGTTTACCAATCCTCAAGGAAGTTTACCTTATTTTCTCTAAACATTTTCTATATAATACCCTTGACCTGTGAGATGTAATAATTTCTCCCTAATCTCAATCATTTCATAAGTTCTAAACTCACGGTACTTTCTGTTTGGCTTATCACTTTTTTTCTTTAATAACTTTCCACGGCACTCAACTTCGAGGCCTTTATTTAAAAGAAAATCAAGGTTTAAAGAATAATAGAAAAAAACTTAAAAGTCTTAAATTAATGGGGCCCATATTTTACCACGAAATAATTTTTTAAAATTTAGTTAAGTACTATACGATAGAAAACCTTGAGAAGTTTTCTCTAATGTTTCCATTTTTGAATATTTTATAGCTTTAAATTCTTGATTATTACTATAAATCCAAAATTTAAGTACTTAGAAGAATAAAGAAAGAATGTTGCATTTTAAATATTTTTTTTAAAAGAAATGAAGGTAGTGAGATTAGGTATATTACTATACTTTTAACATTTTTTATTTTCTTAATTTATTTAAAGGAATTATATTAGATGTTTAAACTTTATACATTTAGATTAAGCTCTTATTTTTAATTTAATTTTGCTTTTATACTTCGTCTTATAATCTTAATTTTTACTCCCTTAAATAAGAATTCTGGCTCCACCACCTTCTGATCCGAACATATTAATTGTGAATCAGATGCAACGAATAATTTCAAGAAAAAATTGATAGGAAACAAATGTCAAAGCAGCATCAATTTTCCATGCTTTTTTTTCCAACCAGTTGGCCCCATCATACTACAAATGGAGGGAGGTGAGAGAGAGAGAGATAGATAGATAGCAGCATTTCATTAATAAAAACAGACCATTTTAATGACACAAACAGTTACAGAAATGGACAGGCTACAAATGGCAAAACACCATCACTTTCATTGAAATTTCTTTTCCAATATGTTGGCTGTTGGCACCCATTATCAGAGAAAGAGATGGTTTCTTTTCCAGTGAATTGGCAATGAAACTAATTTTCAAAGTGGTCCATTAGCAAAAATTGATATTAAAAAAAAATCAAGAAAATTCGTTCAAGAGAATTTTTTGATTTAAGTCCGCCCACATAAACAGACTCACGCCCAATTTTATAACATATTTACACGTCAATTTGTGATGAATACAGTAACTGCTGGAAAAAAAAGCACACCAATTACAAAATAACACTTAAGTATATATGTTGTGAATTTAAATATATAATTAGGTGTTCCTAACATTATTATTATCATTATTTTAAGAAAACTAGCACTATTCTTTTAAAATGTTGATAAATTGTTTGATGGTTGAATAAGAGATCTGAGATTCAATCTTTGTCCACACTAAAAATTGGTTGGTATTTTGGCCTAATGATAAAAAGTTATCATAAGAAGCAAACGTTATAAGTTGAAATTTTCTATAAAAAAAAAAAAAACCCTAATACACGTTTTCCAAGTCTTGATCGAGTTACTCCTGTAAAATCTGTGAGATTTTATACCTTTTAACTCTACCAAGCACCTATCGGAGATCAAATCCATATTGTTAGTGCCAACCTAGTAAAGTTGTAGCCAAGCCTTCAGCTATCAAGTGTACTAAATATCAAGGCATGAATAGATGGTTCATGTGAGAACAAATCCAGATCAAAGAAGTTTGTAGAGTTTAGAGCCTAGTTTGGTAACTGTGTTAGATTTACTACAAATTGGTATTCTTAACTGTAAATCTCAATTTGATATATTGGATTGTTCTCTTAGGATAGCTACCCCAAGGTTTTTTTTTTACCTTGAAACAAGTTATTTCATTGGTTTTCCTAGGTTATCATATCTTGAGTTATTTATTATTCCGTTGTGTTTGACACATGTGTTGAATGTTTAACTTAAATTTGAATAATTAACCTAAGTAACTACTTGGGCTGTAAATTAGGTTAAACATATTATGTTTTCAAAGGGCCCAAATCCTTATAGCTTCTAATCCTTCCTTACTTCATAGTGGTAATAGTCATGGCACATTGCTATTAACACAGCCACTTGCTAGAGGAGAAAATTATCCAACTTGGACAAATAAAATTATATTTGTAAATAGTTCCATTGTTATTCCAAATTGTCTTCTCCATAGTTCAATTATTGGACCACAGTTCAATTCATGATATACATTCTCCACATATTAAAAAAATATATTTAACTAAAAGAAAATTTGCCATCGTCATCAAAATTAATGGATTTGTATCGTATCGATTGGTAAGGTCAAAGGATTCAATATCAATCACAAAAAAAGTATGATTATGTTCCTTGCACCATTTCAAATATTCGCCCTAATTTGTCTTGTATTGTTCGTTTCCATGTGGTTTAACAATTCTAGATGGTAAACACAATTTAGATTCTCTGAAATTTCAGCTCTTGTACTTCTTTTCTTCTTTCTCTTTTCCTTATCAATCACGTCCCTTTTATATTTTCTTTGTCCCACCATCCAACCATATGAACTTTACTTTTTTATTTTTTATTTATTTATGTTCTTTGCCAAATGATTCGTTAGTGTGCTATATCTTGGAATGATCTTTTTAATTTCCTTCATTCTCCCATCATATAAGACATGTAAATTGATGCCAAGAGGTTTATATCTCAACTTACTCCTTTTATTATTTCTAGTGGAGATATCTAAGTTCCCAATCCCCTTTTTTCTAATTATCGAATTATTTATAAAACAAAAATAAGGAAAGAAATATATGTATGATTGGATTTTTTTTTTTAGGAACGTTGTATGATTGATTAAGGCTGTAATTGGTGAATACATTATCTGCTAACATATTAGGCTATAAATTAGTTTACATTTATTATGGCTCTTATGGAAATAATTCTAAAATAATATACATGTGTTAATCGTTATTAAAATATTTAATTTTCTTAAATTGAAACAACTTTTGCTATGGTATTCACAATTTTGCTCATCATTAATAAAGGCGTACAAAATTTTATTACATTAACATTAAAAACCTATTCAAGTTACAAAGGCCGCCACAAACCGGCCAGGTTTGGCTTGGTTAGACTAGATTTTGTGTATAAATGGTCCATTAAACACCCAGCCCGATCTAAGTGTCAGTTTGTTGGATGCCCAATCTGACCGGCCAGACCGGTCCAAGTTTAATAAGCTTTTGCAATGGTATTTATAATTGCAATATCTCCTCTATCATTTATTCTTTTGCAAATTCTTTCACTTTGTGCAGAAGTGTGTAATGTGTTCTATTGAATCATTTAAATTACACAAATCACAATCTCCCCTTTCTACTAGGTGTTGGTCATAACTTCCCATGTCTTGTCGTGTCTTTTCTTTAGTAATCAATAACATCCACTGATGATTCTTCTATAATGCCTACAAAAAGTCCTCCATGCAATATTCTATTGAATAAAGTTAGAAATATTCTATGAGATTATTCCGCTGCACTTGATTACCCATATAGTTTAATTAACTAATGCAAATGCTTTTCCGTTGCATATGTTTTAGGCTTTATTGTTACTTAATTTCGTAAACTTGTCTAATTTTTTGGTAGGTTGATCATGTCATGCCCCCTTAATCAAGGATATAAAGTTAAAAACTAGAAGGAGAAGGCTAACTAAAACTTTTGATGGTCATTAAACGACAGATGATGAGTTATCAGATAATTAGGATGTAAATGAAAACATAATTCAAACAGCAAATATTGCTTAATTCGGAGAGGAGGATGTTTTTTTTTTTTTAGTCATAGTGGGTCTCAACTCTCAATCGCCTGATTCTGAATGCTTTGGGTGTTTATAGGTATGTTGAAGGAAAGAAGAGACTTGAGTATCAAACGGCATCGGTTAATGATGAAAACATGTTATTAAAGCAAATGGTATCGTCAAATGCTTCAAATTTACACGTGTGCACATGTACATTAAGAACAGAGTTGCTGGCTTAAGTGACTCACGAGAAGATCACATGAGGCTTATAGAAGTTTTGTTAGTATAATTGGTCAAATGTAAAATTAGTGGCGTCTGTAACAAAGCCGTTAGCTCTGGTTTTGGGAGTTAGTGATATTTTTCCTTTTCTTTTAGTCTTGGATTAGTGTATAAATAGAAGAGCTTAATCAATAATCATAATGTAATTTTTTCTCTTTTTCAATAATATAGATCTCAAACTTTATTTAGAACGAGTGACTCTTCACATGATATAGCTCTAATTTTGCTCATCAATGACTTCCAACATTAACACTATGGCACTTTTGACAAGCAAGCTCTCATCAATGGCGGAGGATGCTTCTAATCCTTCCTTCATAGTGGTGATAGTCCTAGCACATTGCTATTAACACAACCAATTATTGAAGGGGAATATTATCCAACTTGGACAAAGATCTATGATCATGGTATTGCTAGTCAAAAATAAAATAAATTTTGTAACAATATCCACTCCTGTCCAAATTTGTCTTCTCCATAGTTCAAATTCTTGGATCACCACAGTTCAATTCATATAATATACATTCTTCACATACTGAAATTGTACGGACATCACCTTTTCCAGGCCTATTTGCTCAGAGGCCCATAAAAATGACGGCCCGCGTAGGGGCCTAACATTGATCAGGACAACGGGCTCATTTCGGACTAGCCTAACGCACACCATGTATTCGCAACTCGATGTGCCTGGCGGTGAGAAACCTCGCCACTCCGAGTAAACATGTCTCCAGGTTTTGATCTATGTTTAGATACACGACATTATCTGGATATCGCCGGACATCAGGCCTACAAATGGTACGAGTTCTGAGGCCACTATCGTCCTCTTCCCACCACCAAACCTCCAACTACGATTAACGGTAGTGGACCTCCCATTCGTCACCAAGGGAATGCCTTGGCCAGGCAACTGACCAAACGGTGGAACTTGTTCCGATGCTATTATCATCTCCTTTCACTTATGATTAGACATCCACTTACAAAGAATAACATTGGACCTCTCCTTCCACTGACCTGGAGAATGATCGTGGCAATCCCACGGTTGCGGCTATAAATAGGGAAGGGGGAATCGATGGAAAGGGGTTGGAAAAATTAAAGGAGATGAAGGAGGGAGAAGGAGAATTGGGATACTTGGCCCGCCGAGCATAGAATCACCCATTGTAAGAAATCCAAAAATCCACAATACAAGTAGATTGTGAGCCCAAACACCTTCGAGACCCAGTTGCTGTATTTGGGCGTGCACAAAAATCAATATTTATCCAAAAAAAAAACAACTAAATGAAACATGTCATAATCATCAAAATTAATGGATTTGTACCATACCAATAAGTAAGGTCCAATGATTTCATATAAGTCACCAAACTAGTATGATTATGTCCCTTGCAACATTTCAAATATGGCCAAAATGGGCATTTGCCCCTTTCACCCAAAATAAATAGCAAAATGCCCTTGTTTTAAACTCAATTTTCTAAAAATTGAGTTTCAATGAAAAACTCGATTTTTAGAAAATCAAGTTATAGGCAAAAAACTTTTTTTTAAAAAAACATTATATGGAACTAGAGTTCCATGTAATATTTTGCAAGTAACTCAATTTTTCATTGAATCGAGTTTTTTATTGAAACTCAATTTTTAAAGAGGGATATTTTGCTAAATAGTTTCAGAACAGATACATTTTGCTACTTGTTTTGGGCAAAATGGGCATTGACCTTTCAAATATCCCCCCTAATTTATCTTGTGGCAGTCATTTTCACGTGTTTTGACAATTTTAGATGGTAAACACAATTTGAATTCATAGAAAGTTCGCCTCTTTTACTTCGTTTCTACTTCCTTATCAATCACGTTTCCCTTTATATATTCTTTGTCCCACCATCCACTCATATAAACTTTACTTTTTTGTTTATTAATTTATGTTCTTTGTAAGAGGATGCCAAGAGTTTTATATCTAAATAGACACGTTTTATTATTTTTTGTGAGGATACCTAAGTTTCAAATATCCCTTCGCTTAATTATTAAATTATTTTTAATAACTTTTGCTCATTATTAATAAAAGAAAATATGCTAGAGACAAACTATTTAATTCCTCTAAGTAAAATGACTATAAAATTTAATCATGTTAACATTAAAAAAATAATTACTTATTATCAATAAGGAACTAAGAATTACAAAGTCAAGCTGCTTTCATCATTATGTTCAAGAAGAATACCTTAATTATCATTTTCCGAATAAATAAAACTAATAAAACAAAAAGTATAACATAAATTTTTCTGAGTGCGAACCCATTCAAAACAGAAAATAATAAAATAGAAAGTGCAATTAGTGCTTTATGACTAAACAAAATGTAGAGCCCACATGTCACGTTGAAAGATACCAATAAGATTCGGTAGAACCCAATTACACCACGTAGACTATGAGATTCTTTTGCCCAAAGATTTAACCAGAAGTTTACCATATTATATGGATTTAAATAATAAGCCTTCTAACTTTCTCTATATAAAGGCTCCTGGACTTATAACTTTCTTGTCTTGGTTACAAACACAGAAGTTGGTTTACCTGGAAAATTAAAGTAGGAGTTTCAAAAAATTTCTCAATGGGGTGGCCTTTAGTTAAATCTTTGCTGTGGTCTTTACTACTCTTTGTTCAAATTCATGAGCACAGAGCTTGTATTGAGGAAGAGAGGATGGGTCTCCTAGAATTGAAAGCCTTTTTAAAATCCCACACTAATTATACCAAGCCCCTTCTTCCGACATGGGTCAATGAGACAAAGGGTGGGTGTTGTAGTTGGGAGCGGGTCAACTGTAGCACCAACACTGGTCACGTGATCAATCTCACACTCTCCAATATAAACTATGTGTGGGGGACTTGGTTCCTCAACGTGTCCTTGTTGCAGCCTTTCAAGGAGTTAAGAATTCTTGATTTATCTGACAACGGAATTGCTGGTTGGTTAGGAAATAAAGGTACGTGAGCTCTTGCACCCACTACCATACACGGATACACCCCACTCCTAAAACACACACCACAAAAGAACTTTATGCTTAATAGGAAAGGCTTGGGAACATGGCAAGATTAGATTAAATATCCCTAATCAAATTAAAAATATAATAGTTTGTCATCTGCTTTCAATTTGATTAATTAAATTTATTTTAGAGGAAGAGTCATTTTAATCATTTGATTAGATATAAGTTCTTTATTCTAAACTTTTGTTTTTGGAGCTTCATTTACTCTGTACTTTAAAAACAAATATTTAGACTATACACTTTACATATGTTTTTATTCCCTTATCTCATCCCCTTCTCCTATATATATATATGTATGTGTTTCTCAAAAAAAAAAAAAAAAAAAAAAAAACTTTACATATGTTAAATATGTATAACGGTAATTTATTTAAAAGTATTTAAGGAGCCTCATTATGATGCGTCAAATTTTTATGACGTATACAACTTGTTGTTTTCCATATAAAAACATAGGTTTATATCACTCTAAAAGATAACACATGTTATTGCCGTATGCATCGAGTAAGGGACACATAAAATTGTTCCGCCTGGCTTCTTAATTACCCTCTCTCAACGTTTGTTAGAACCAAATAAAAAGGTGCAACAGTCCTCGCAAATTCTCTTATTATTTATATTTGATTTCATCCTTCCTCTCTCGACCCTTTCTATCTCCATCAAACCCAGTTTGCGCCAAGCGTTGTTTAGAAATGAAGCATCTTAAATAAACAGCGTTGTAGCGCCAAAAATGTGGGAGTGCTCTGTTTAGATGAGCTCTAATTTCAAGTATCCAGGACTAGCGGCTGCGAAATACATGACTCACATATTCCCGCTATCGTAATAGATTACAGAATTCCATGGGTATAACTTAACTTGGAGATGTTTGGTCAATTTAAAAACTCAGTGCATTATTTATGTTCTTTTGGTATTGCATTCCAATGATGCCATACGTTGGATGAAATTTGTACTAAACTTGATATGAGTTCTCCTCATTCATAGATACAATGATTATGAACCAAGATTTTAAACTAAGGAAATCATTTTTCCTGTCAAAAAATTATTTTGGCTAATTTTGTTAGAGCGTGGGAATGGCTATTGTTATATTCGTTAGCTAGGAGATAAAGTTATAAAATTTTGAAGGTTATGACAGATTATTCTTAATTGATAAATTGGTCCTCTAGGAAGTCTCACCATGTTTGAAACAAGCAAAGCCAAGTAATGTATCTCGTGTTAATGCTAAATCATCATTTGTTCGACAATACGATTAAGCCTAAACTCAAAATGGTCGATAAACACATGCACAGAGGTAGAGGGATCAGGGAAGCAGATTTTTTAAAAAGTCAGAAGCGCCTAACTCTTTTTTTCTTAATTCTTTTTTATTGAAAACGGCCCAACTTTTTTTTTTCCCCCTTTTTTTTGGAGTCAAAACATATGCGTAAATCTTTCTCAAAAAAAAAATAAAAAATAAAAAAAATAAAAAAACATATGCATAAATATTTTAGTTTGTCTTTCGTTATTGAATAATTGCTTTAGTATTTTATTGCTTGCTTTAGTATTTTATTGCTTTTACTTGTGTGTTATGATCAACAAACCAATTCAAGAACACAAAATGACGACAATAAATTCCAATCATTAATAAATTGTATTTTATATGGTTCATTACTTGTTTTTTCTTACAAATAAATGTTCGTAAAATTAGATTGTAAATTGTTACTTATTTTAATACTGTCATTTTCTTATGCTTTCTCACTAATTGCTACCATTATGGTATTTGCATCAACCAATGCAAAATGGAAAAATGTGTCAATTTTAGGCATTCAACTCTCAAAATCATCCTCATCAGTCATGTTAAAAATTTGTAAATTTACAAAATTACTACAGTAATTGTGTAAATTTACACAAACACTATTCACTTTACATATACTTATTTATTTTTTTCATATCTCAAGATCGAAAGAAAATAATAGGTGGTAGTTATAGTATGTGAAAATAAAAATAAAAAAATTAATATTTTAATGTAATAAAGTGTAAAATAGATAATACAATGTGAAATTTTTTAAAAAGTTAGTATATAAAATAGAAAAATTAAGTTCTTCGAAATTTTTACCGATACTTTATCTTTTCTTTAACATCTATTACCGAACACCTATAATAATTATAATAACGGTGGACTTTGACGTAGACTTGGTCTTGCTCTTGGCTTCATAAATAAGAAAGGCAAATACAACTGCCAACAATTCATATCTATATGATAAAAGTGCATACCTATGGCTTACAATCATAAAACTTCACACCTATCCAAAAACATATATATCAATTTTAGAAACATATTTGATTCTTGAATTTTTTTTTTTTGAGTTTGAGAATGACTTTCCGCATTTTGTTGATAAATTTTAACAGTGGATTTTTTTTTTTTTTTTTCAGAATCCAATTGTTTATCAAATATGAGCAAGCTAACACAATTAAATTTAGTG
Organism: Castanopsis chinensis; assembly: GCA_032878915.1. Taxonomy (NCBI): domain Eukaryota; kingdom Viridiplantae; phylum Streptophyta; class Magnoliopsida; order Fagales; family Fagaceae; genus Castanopsis; species Castanopsis chinensis. Next base: position 7,954,216 of record JAVQMG010000083.1, on the reverse strand, counting down.
CGGAACAACTTTGACAAGGAAATTTTAATATCCTTAGGTGCCCTTCCAGTTCTTAAATCTCTGGATCTAAGTTTCAATAATATGTGGCCTCTTTCTAGCAAAGGTACTTGTATATCTGAATTTTCTTCGCAACAATACCATGAAAAAGTTTACACAAAAATGAAATCTTATAACCAATATTTACCTTTATCAAAATTTACTCTCTCCGTGTTAAAAGGCACAAAATGCTTCAGTGCAATAACTAATTCTTTTGATATATACAAATGGTAGTAGTAGTATGCGCATTTTAACAGAAATTTTTGTCCATTCCAATATAAAAGTGTTTAGTTCTACTAGATCTTTCTTCTGTACTATTGGTTTCAAGCTTATATATGAAATTTTGAATATCTCTTCACTGGTGATGTAGAACTGGTTTATCTAAGCAACTTGGAGGTCCTTATCTTGCAAAATTGTGGCCTTAATGGAAGCCTACCATTCAAGGGTAAACATTCCAACATCAATTAATCTCCTTAATGGAAGCCATTTTAAATACTTTCTCCTAACATACTGTCATCAATTTTCCTGGTAGATCTGACAAATTTCAGCAATTTGGAGATTTTAGATTTGAGTAGAAATGATTTCACTGGAAGCATTACTCCATATATTGGAGCATTATCTTCTCTCAAGGCTATATCATTATCTTCTAATAGACTCAATGGAACTTTAAACACTCCAGGTAAGAATCTACTATGAAATCAGGCATTTACAATTTTGATTAGGAGTGTGAGAACAATTAAAAGAGAATGGTTAGTAATTTGAAATAGATCAATCCTTATTTGCTGCAACTTGGAAGCATAACATTTGACCATCCACTTTTTCTGAATGTAAAAATTATTATACACCCCTCTCCCCCCCCCCCCCCCCCCAAAGAAAAAAAATTTTAATCCCACAAGACCGACTGTACCCTTTGTTAATTCATAATTGAGCCAATTTGCCTAAGGCAGCCGTATAGAATAAGGTCCCATAATTTGGCCCTATGGTAGTACAATATTATACTTTGTAATAATTTTAAATAAATTATGTCACATAATTTTTTTTTTTTTTGAAAAGTGACAAACCTTAGCCACTCTTTTCCTATTTCACATCTAAACTTATCTCCTAACTAAAATCAATTATAACAAAAAAAAAAAATTTGGAGCATTAGACATAATATCAATAATAAATTAACAAAACTTAAATACAAAAATTTAATTAGTAATTTTACTTCTAAAAATCCAAAAAACAATAGGAACAAATTTGAAGTAAAAACTTGTAATATAGAAATTTATAAAAACAATATTAAATTGATATCAAAATATAAGAGAATATTTGACTTAAAATTGTCTTTCTTAAGCCTCAAATCTTTTTCTCCCAAAAAAAAAAAAAAAAAAAAAAAAGCGTCAAATCTTATTTAGCGTGATTTCATATATTAATTAGGTTGTGTTGTTGATTCTTTCGGTGGCACAAGTTTAGGATAGACACCGCTAATCTTTTATTGCTTTCGACAGAGTTTTGTGCGCTGAAGAAACTTGAAGAGATAGAGCTTGCTGGTAATGGTTTTGAAGGGATGCTTCCTCCATGCCTAAACAATTTGACATCTCTTTCGCACTTAGATATATCTCACAACCGGTTCAATGTAAACTTGTCTTCGTCTCTAATAGCCAGCCTAACATCCCTTGAGTACATTGATTTGAGTTATAATCTTTTTGAAGGTTTATTCTCATTCAGCGTATTTGCTAATCACTCCAAGCTTAAAGTGATTCAAATTGTGAGTGATAACAACAAACTTGATATTGAAACTGAGAATCACAGTTGGGACCCTCTGTTTCAATTAAAGGTCCTAGTACTGTCTAATTGTAGTCTTAACAAGCTTACAAGCAACTTTCCTAAGTTTCTCTTGGACCAACATGAGTTGGTAGTCGTTGATATCTCTCACAGTAATTTGAATGGAAGCTTCCCCATATGGTTGCTTGAAAACAATACTGGACTACAACGGTTAAATCTCCGAAGTAACTCTTTCACGGGCGAGTTTCACTTGCCATCAGATCACTACATGAATCTTCATTGGTTGGATGTATCAGGCAATCACTTTGATGGGAAACTTCAAGAAAATATCGGAAAGAGGATTCCAAAATTAGAATATCTAAATTTATCCCATAATCAATTTGAAGGTAATCTTCCATCCTCAATAGGTGACATGAGTAATTTGTGGCTTTTGGACTTGTCCTTTAATAAATTTTATGGAGAGGTACCAATGGAATTGGTTGCTAATTGCACCTCCTGTGGAGATTTGAGGTTATCTAATAATAAGTTTTGCGGTGAAATTTTCTCGAAGCACTTCAACCTATCCTTGGATTCTTTAGAATTGCAAAATAACGATTTCACAGGCACTCTTCCAGTTGTACCCCTAAATGTATTGGGGATCCTAAATATTAGCAACAACCACATGACAGGTACAATTCCTCTATGGATAGTAAATCGTAGTACGTCACCAAGAATGGTTGTTGATCTGAGTTACAACTTTTTCAAAGGTCAGATTCCATGTGGACTGCCTTTTTCTTTTATAATAAACCTTTCTCATAACTTGCTTTCAGGATTGTTACCTTCTTGCTTGGATCTGAGGGTTGTTAGGCATGTACTTTTGGAAGGGAACAAACTCACAGGATCATTACCAAAAGCTATTCTCAATTCATCATCTCTTGTGACATTGGACATTAGAGATAATCGCTTTAACGGCAGCATCCCTGATGAAATTGATGGACTTTCCAACTTAAAAGTGCTTTCGTTAAGTGGCAATCATTTTAGTGGTGTGATTTCAAAGCAGTTGTGTCGGTTAAAGAGGATAGGCATAATGGATCTTTCCAATAACTCTTTTTCTGGGACAATACCATACTGCTTTAATAACATATCATTTGGGAAGCTAGCAGCTAGTGATTTTGTCTATAGATATGACATAGCTTTTTGGATAGAAGGTTTCACCTTCCCATATAAATCTCTTCTAAATAGGGATTTTCAAATTGAAGGGCCATCTTTGTACTTCTATGAACAAGTTGAGATTGAGATTGTGACGAAATATAGACCTGACTTGTACAAGGGTCTCAACCTTGATTTGATGTCTGCATTGGATTTGTCATTAAACAAGCTAATAGGAGAAATCCCACCAAATCTAGGACAATTATCTTCACTTCATGGACTAAATCTGTCTCACAATCAGTTGACAGGTCCTATTCCAAAATCGTTCTCAAATTTGGCTCAATTAGAGAGTTTAGACCTTTCTCACAACAATTTGAATGGGGAAATTCCTTCAACGTTGATTGATATGAACTCTCTCGCTGTTTTCAATGTATCTCACAACAACTTATCAGGTAAACTTCCAGACTTGAAAGCACAATTTGCAACATTTGAAAAGAGTAGCTATGAAGGAAATCGATTTCTTTGTGGTCCACCGCTAGAGAAAAGTTGCACTGAGAAAGATGAGTCTCCTCAATCACCGCAAGAATCTTCAAAGGCAAGTGGGGGAAAACGTTATGAAGCTGATCTTCTATTCTTCTATGCAAGTTTTGGGGTATCATACATTATTTTCTTTTTCGGTGTGATCAGTGTTCTTTATATTAATCCTCATTGGCGGCAACGATGCTTTAACTTGGTTGAGGATCGAATGTACTGGTGTTACCATTTTGCTCTAAATTCTCAAAAGCTGCTAAACCGTACGTGTATTAGATGTACTCTATTTACATAGAAATCGTTGGTGATAGTATTGATAAAGACCTATGTGTATGTGTATGTGTATGTTTGGTTATGAATAATAGTTATCATGCTCTATTATGGAGGAGTTCACTTGCACTTTTTCATTTGTATTGAAATTCTTGTCACTAGCCAATGTTATAATTTCATTTTAAAATAACTTCTGGAATGTTTATTACATGTATTTATTTTGTTGTATACAATATCATTTACATTTTGAAAAATAGTTACAATTATATTATATTTCATGAGGAAAGAAAAAAGAGAGCATACAATATAAATTGGAAGAATTATTATATGATTATTTTGTAGATATATTAAGATATAACATATCACTTCAATGAATTACCAATTATTTAAGTACTAGCCCTATGGCCTAATGATTGAGGCATGGTTATGTGAAAAAGATTATACAATTATTTCATGGAGTGATTAACCAACATTTTCAGTTAAACTAAACACTAAAAAGAGAGTCAAGTGTTTTGTAACTTAATTGATTACCACATTTTGGTGTTTCTAATGAAGATATCCATGGTTCAAATTCCCCTCTCCTCACATCATATATATGTGTGTGTGTGTGCGCGCGCAAAAAAAAATGAAATAAAATATATTTTGATCCCTAAAGTTTATCTACTGAACACTTTTAGCTCCTAAAGTTTCAAATAAGTATTATTCATTTCCCAAAGTTCCATAAATTGGCTCTATTAACTTCGTTAATTTTTTTGCCTACAAGTACTTTAACAAAATAATGACAAAACTCTTTTTAAATGACATGACACATTTTTTAAGCAAAAAATTTCACTTAGACCGAGTCTAAGAGGGCAACCCATTCCTATTTGAATTTTGCCTCAAATTAATCCTAGTCCTTCCAAAATCTCTGTTGTAAGGAAATAGCATAAAAATCTCTATTTTCAAAGAGCAAAGATGAGATACCCGAAAACAAGTGTACTCAATTCCAACTTATAATAGCATTTCCATAAGGTATGCTAAAATAGCATAAAACTCATAATATAACTAATAAAGCCCAAAATCACTCGCATCAGATCATGAACTAGTTATGCAAAATAGGATTTTCCTAATGTGCATGTCCAAATTTAGGAGGCACTGCAATATACGAAATCTATTTTAACTTTATTATTTCTTTGCATATGTTGAGGGTGAATAGAAAGAGTGGATGGTCGTTGCTGTTATGTGTGGAAAAAGAGAAATGAATAAAAAAAAAATTAAGAAAATTTGATATTTTAATGAAATAAAGTATATAATAAATAGTCAAATGTGATCGTTTTAAAAAATGATTAGCTAAATAAAAAAGTAAGTTTTTATTTTAAAATAAAAGGTAACTTTTTGTATACACTGGTATGAATGCTCTAAGAGCTACTAATATGGAAAATATTTTCACAGTTCGTTTGTGTAGTAAATCAATAATTCTAGAATTACAATTTTTACCACACCTTTACTTACAACTATCCTATATGATTAATTGTGAGCCATGGAGAAAAAATTGTAAGTATATATAAAAATGACAAACAACTAATCATAGTCTATCGCATAGAATAATTGTGAGAAAGATTGTGGTCCCAAAATAAATGTAATTAATTATTAATGGTAAACATAGAATGCTTGTTAGAATAGCCTTTTTACATCAGAACACCTGGCTTTATTTTCTTCACTGGGGTGATGGGAGGGGGGATTGGCATCTAGAAAAGATTCTATTCCACCTTAATTGGTACTTTGATTGGGCAAGAGGGTTCAGGATTTTCAAGTGATTAATGACAAGTATTACATTTTTTTTAGGTGATTTTGTGTAACGGTATTTGATCCAGTCCATTAAAACCCATCAATCTAAAATTAAAAGCACTTGTTTATAGCCAATATTTTGATATTGACTATGCAATTGAAATGGGGACGGGGACCAAGGTAATGGGAAATAGAAAGGGGCAGACGACCACTGTGTCAGTCGGTATTACATGGGTCAAAGCTCTCTCTCAACAGCATATTTTGGATAATTGTTTTTTATAAAGTTTATCAAAAAAAATTATAATCTTTAATAATTTTTATATTAAATTTATTACAAAATATTAAAAGTTGTTTTAGTTCAAAATAAATAAATAAAAGTTAGATTATATATATATATATATATATTAGGTAAAACTCTAAAACTAACCATTAAGTTTCAATTTTTGTTATTTCAGCCCTTTAAACTTCAGTTTTTGTCGATTAACTATTCGGTTAAACTTCGGTTAGCTTTTCCACTTACTAACCAAAACGATGCAGATTTGAACTATAATTTTTTATATTTCGTAATTAAAAAGGTGAAACTGTTATTAAAAGAAGGCGAAAATGCACTTTTGGTCCCTACATTTTAGACCGATTCTCGATTTGGTCCCTAAATTGATTTCACTCCTAAGTCAGTCCCTAATTTCAGAAAATCGTTTTTATTTTGGTCCTTACCGTCAACCCAATAACAGAAAATGCATACGTGGCAAACGAAATACACTGTATGTTAACAGAGCTAATAAAATTATAATAAAAAACCATCTCAGCGTGCCATGTCATCGGCTAATTTAAAAAAAAAATTAATTTATCAATTTGAAAAAAATTAAAAAAACATAAAAAAGTAATAAAAAAAAAGCCAACTCAGAATTTAAAAAAAAAAAAAAGTAAATTAAATTAAAAAGAAAAAACCTTAAACCTAATTTAAACTAAAATCATTTCTTAAAAACTCAAAAATCATTATCTTTTTAATTCTTTTTTATTTTTCTTTATCCTCATCAGCTTTAAAAAAAATCCCCAATCTCAAATTCTCTCACTCTCTTCATGCTCAATGGATTGAATCTCTCACTCTCCACTGTCCATGGCCGGAGCTCACTCTCCCTTCATCTTGAGGTAGAAGACTTGGAGTCGTCGGTGGCGGCGGCGGGGATCAAGGAGCTTGAGGATTCCGTTTCAGATGCTGGAGAGCTCCGATTGATCTTGGATCTGTAGTCCTGGATCATGGACACGTGTTCCTCGTTGCCGCGGCTTTCCTCCCTGCTCGATCGAGGAGATGATGCGCCACGAGGCTCGCCTCGCGCCGATCAGGTTCTTGTGCGCCACGGTTCGCTCCTCGCTCTCCACCGCCGCCGAGACCTTCTCCATGAGCTCCACCATCTCCTCGCACCGCTGGGCTTGCTCGGCAAGCTTCGCCATGTACACATTCTCTTCGCGAGTGAGGGTATCACCGCCGTTGTTTGTGATTGGTGGTCTGATCTGTGTTTATTTTAAATTTCTGGGTTTGTCTTTTTTCATGTGGATTTGATGATTTTTCTATGTTTATGGGTTTAATTTGTTGGACGTTTCGGTGGAGGATAGGTATTTTGTATGTATTTTAAGCATCGGTGTATTACATGTGAGTTATTTTAGTGTTTGGTTTGAAAGAAAATCTTGTTTTTCTGGGAAAAATTTATGAGGTTGCTTGGGTTTGTTGTTATTGTGAGCCGAATTGGCTGGGTTTGTGGTGTTTGTTTCATAAGAAAATTTCTGGTTTTGGGTGGAAAGAAAATGTTGTGATGAAAATTTTAGGCATCGGATTTTTAGATGTGAATTTTTTCAGTGTTTGGTGATATTTTCTGGGAAAAATGTTGAATGCCCGGGAATTTTGTATTCTTGAGATCTGGGTTCATGTTCTTGAGTATTTACGTTTAAATTTGAAATTAGGTATTTTTATGTTTTTAATTTTGTTTTATGTTTTTTTAATTTTTTTCAAATTGATAAATTTTTTTTTTTAAAATTAGGCGATGACATGGCAAGGTGAGGTGGTTTTTTATTATTATTTTATTAGTCACGTCAGTCCACTGTGTATTTCATTTGCCACGTATACATTTTCTGTTACTGGGTTGACGGCAAGGACCAAAATAAAAACGATTTTCTGAAATCAGGGACTGATTTAGGAGTGAAATCAATTTAGGGACCAAATCGAGAATCGGTTCAAAATGTAGGGACCAAAAGTGCATTTTCGCCTTAAAAGAAAACAGCAGCTAAGCGGGAACAACGTCGTTCTCTTGCTGCCCCTGAAAGCAAAAATAATCACAAGCAACTTCGTTTAAAAAACCTTGCTGGCTTTGCAGAGAGCTTAGAGGGACAACAAACTCGCTCTACTTGTACACCACACCCAAACAAAAATGGTTTGTACATCTTCTCTCTCGATGTTGTCGTTTGTTTTTTTTTTTGTTAAAAATAAAATTTATTTTAAGGATATGATATTGGGTAACGAATATTGGGGGTTTTGTTCACTGTGCAAATGGGTTTTAAGGGGTTTTATTCGTTTGGATTTTGGTTATTTCAAATGGGTTCTTTTGGGTGTTGAAGATATGTTAGAATCCAGATTTGGGTGTTCAAATATGTAGATTATGTGTTTGGTTTTTTTGATCTCTTTGCAAAGCCACCAAGGTTTTATGATCGAAGCTGCTGGTGAATATATTTTGTTTTCAGAAGCAGCAGGAGAACGACGCTGTTCCCTTTGGCTTTATTTTTTTAATAACAGTTTCGCTTTTTTTAATTAAAAAATTGAAACTTAGAGGGCTGAAGAGCTCTGCCACCTCAGCCACCACCAAAAGAGTCATTTGCTCAGCGTTACAAGTTTCTCTGGCCTACGCTTTTGGCTGTCAACCTTGCTGTTGGAGGTCCCATTCTTTTCTTATTTATCAGCTTTGTAATTCACTATTTATCTTAATTTCCTATACATTTATGTATGTGGGTGTTTATTAGTATACAAAGTGATTAAATTTATAAAATGATGTAATAGGTTTTGAGAGATTTTAGCTTAAAAGAATGGTTTTTTAAGATTATTGATTGCTTTTCTCGATATTATTTGTTGGTGGGTATTCTGTTGTTAGGATAGGGATTATGGTTTTAGCATCATTTTATGAGGATTCCTTGATACAATCAATCATAGGGGGTGGTTTCTGATTAATGGTTTTGGAGAGAGGTGAATGCGATTAATGGAATTTGGTGTTCCAAGGTTGAGCTTGTGTGGGATTTATGATTCTTCCTAGTTGAGAAATTGTGTGGGATTTAGATCTTAATTGTTTATGTGACATCTAATTACTAAAGTTCTTGCTCTTTGCTCCTCCTGTGCACTAAAGAACCTAGAAAGGCAATATAGGGCTAATACACTATTCTATTCTTTTGACAAGTAAATTATATATTTATATATACTGTTCGAAAATAAACATTTTATGTCTTGTGTGGGATTTATGATTCCCCTTTTCTTCTACCCAAGCACAAAGGAGGTTTATAAAAAGCTTATTTCTGGTCCCCAAAACCCTCCCCTCCCAGTTAGTTGAAGTAGAGGCAAGACCACTACTTGAATACCATGTGGTTACTTAATCTTTTAGTTTGCTACAGGTTTCGATCCATGCATGTTTATAAAAGGATGCATATTCCTTCATTTTGGAAATACTGGAGTTTTTTGTCAATGAAATTTCTTCCTGCTTTGTTAAAATGGTAGTAACTGCAATAGCTCAAGGCATTCTTCATTGTATTAGTACAGCCTTATGCTTGCCTAATCAGAGTAATGTTTTTGGCTATTTATCATTAATCTTATACCCAATGACCAAGTAAAAGACTTAGGTTATATTTGGTAACAGTTTTTGTTTTCTATTTTCAAAAGCTTGTTTTTGGAAATATAAAGAAAAAACAATATTCTTGTATTTTTGAGATCAAAAACATGTTTGGTTAGTTGAAATTAAAAAAATAGTTTTTTGAAAAAAAAATAGAAAATACTAAAATATGTTATTATTAGGATTTCAATTCTAATGCTAACTCATTAAATAAGACAGATTTATTAAATTAAATGTGTGTTTTCATTAACTTTTGAAAATTAGAAACTGAAAACAACATTTTGCATGTTTTTAGTTTCCTTCACAAAATGAGTTTTGAAAACAATTTTTGTTTTTTTATCCATTTTGGATTGCCAAACAAGTTTTTTACTCTCAAAAATAGAAAATTATTTTTGAAAAAAGAAAATAAGGAGAAAAAACAGTTACCAAACATACCATTATTTGTCTATCTTTCCAAGTGACAAACCATAATCGCAATCCTTTTCCATCTAGCATAATCAGTATTGATTATTGTGATGTGGAAGAATACATAATCATAATCATTGCAAAAGGTGGGAGAAAAAGATACACACAGAATGCAATTCTTGCATAATTTTTAACTGGCTAGCTAAAGCTCTACTGCTTGATATGATTAAAATCATATACCAGTAATCTTTGGCTTTATCCATGTCTATGATAAATGAGCAATATGTTGAATAGACAAAGAATTAATTTCTTTGGGTGTACATGGTATATTGCATACTGTAACAATAAGTACAGTGGATTCATTCAAATGGCTCATTAGGAGCTTATAATAATATAGGTGAGTGGCAACATATTCTATTTGCTCAAACTCACTCACTTACTTAACTAATCCCTGAACAAATATTGATGACTTTATAATTAGGTATAAGGAGGCTCACCACTCATCTCTCTCAGACCCTGCAAAAGTGGTATCTTTGTGCACTATGTACAATCTTTTTAATATATAGGACCTACATCTGGTGATCATTTTTAATATCTTGTTTGTGTCTTAGTCAGGTTTGAGAAAGAAAAACTGGAGTATACAAGAAGACTTCAGGGGTAGTAAATCTGGTTTCGTTTAATTTACATGGAAGTTGATTGAGTGGTATGATAAAGGAAATATATTATTTGCATGTTATGGTCTTATATAGTTTGAGAGGTATTCAGTACTAGCTTTGTGGTCAAACTTTCTCTTTTATCCACTCTTTGTTTCTGTGTAGCTTTTCTATATAAGTTGATAGTTTTTAATATATATAAGATAGAAAATTGTATTTTCATTTTGCTTTGCCCTAAGGCCTAAAGTAGTGAAAGAATGCACACAATGTTCTTGTTCTTATTTAACTTAGTCCAATTAGAAATTGTTGTTACTGCATTTGTTGATGGAGGCAGTAGTGGTCTTCGTTTAAGGATATAGCAGGTGTTCTATAGTGTGGAGCTCTTGTCATTCAAGCTTCAGCAAGATGCTAGGACTTCACATGAAACCTTTTACCTATCGGATCATTTAAGCCTTTTTAATTCTATCTTACATCTTGTTAACATAATATTATGTTTCTTCTATCTTGGTGGAAAATTTTTATTTAATTTTTGATGTTTGGTATGGTGGAAAAGGCTAGGTCTTTTACATAGGAACTCCCACCAATTGGATCATTTAAGTTTTTCTGAATTTTATCTTACAGCCGACATTATAGTAAGTGCTTTTTTTATGGGTGGAAAACATTTTCTACATTTTCCAACATTTGGAATAATATGGTTCTCATCTTTAAAGCTTCAACTGAAGGTTGCTAGGCTCTTACATGGGCCCTTTTACCTATTGGATTGTTTATGCTTTTTGAATTATATTGTATAGTTCTTTGACATAATATTATGTTTCATTTATTTTGATAGAAACTACAAATATAGACTCTTACACATAGATTTCTTTTACAAATATCACTATTGGAGTTTAACCTGAGTATTAATTTTGTCTTTGAATTTTTGATTTCAACAATCAACACCTTGTACATTAGGTTTGTAACAAATCAAAACATTTGATAGTGTTTTTTGTTAGGCTTTAAATTGAAAATACTAAAACAAGCATGCCCGATTTCTGTTTTGTTCTTGTATAATCTAGTTTCTTTAAGATCTCTATATATGGGATTTGATGCAGACATTTTACTGATAGGTTTGATTTTCCAGATTGGTTAATTTGCTGGAGGATATCATGGGTGGCAGCTAAATACTGATCTTCATGAATACCAAGGAAGGATGTGATCAGGTCACCCAGCAACTTTGCATGGATGGTTGGCAAGCTCTTTCAATTAATGGAAATAAAAGTCAAGCAGAAAGGGATTAGGTCCTCTCAGAGTTTAAAGCTGACAGGAGTCCTATTATGACTGCAACAGATGTTGCAGCTTGTGGTTTGGGAATGGAGATAAAACTTTAATGCTTGTTCAAAGACTTGATAGAAATTCATTTTTAGTACAGGAAAATGTGTTGGTAAACAATAACTAATAGCACTCATCATCATCATTATCAACTCATTTTGGAAAGAAATCATTATCTAGATATTCTTGTTGTCCCTATTTTAAGTCTTCTTTTAATTTTATCAGGTTTATAGAGAACATTTTTTAGTATTGATCATGCTTTTCATTGATTAAACAGATGCGAGCCATTTCACTCAGCTCTTTGCTTCATATGTCAGAGATCCACCTTTATTTCTTATTCGCACTCATTTGTTATATTTTCTATTCTGATGCTGTTACTTGGTCATTTTGAAAGATTCATGTTTTTTAGTTATTGCCTTGCTATATTTAGTGGTCTCTAGTTGTCTCTTGTACATCTTTTTTATCTAGGTTGGTGTTATTTGTCACGTGGATTCTGCTTGTATGTCTGTCTAGCCACTTGTTTTCATGTCTATGGATATTGCCCTCGAACACTTATTTTCAGCTACACCAACACTTGTGCATGCAGAAATGTATTAAGGACTTAAGGTCATAGGTTCTCTAATCTAAATAAGATTCTGATGTGAGAGGTTGTTATCCTACTGCATTTCTTATGACATGTGATGTGCTTTGGTTTTGGGGCAGATGTGAAGGATGTGAATTATGTGATCAATTATGACTTCCAAGAGTATATTCACCGCATTGGTCGAACTGGAAGGGTTGGGGCAAAAGGAACTGCATTAACTTTCTTCACAGCTGGAAACACCATATTTGCTAAGGAACTCATCTGCATACTTGAAGAAGCTGGATAGAAGGTCAGTCCTGAATTGGCTGCAGTGGGGCATGGTGCACCTCCTCCCCTTTAGATTAGTTGACTAGTTTGAATACTCTTAGGTGGTATTTATATGCATGAGTGTGTGTACTTGGCTACTGAAATCAACTGTTTCAGTGAATATCAATCAATTAGGTTATGGGGATTTTTGAGATTGCGGGATGGGTTATAGTGGTGGTTGCACACTGTATTTTGTGGGAAACATTAGCATGTATGATTAGAAAATAGGAGTTAAAATGTCTTTTCTCCTTTCAACTTTAATTTATGTTGATTTTTTGTTCAATTACGTAGAGGACTAACTATAGTTAGTGGTGGACTATGTAAGATAAGACATCTGCTTATATCATAAAGGTTTTGAGGAAGATGATAAACAATTGTATTTTCATTTTGCTTTGCCCTAAGGTAGTGAAAGTATGCACAAAGTGTTCTTGTCCTTAATTAACTTGGCCAAAATAGAAATTGTTGTGGCTGCTTTTGTCCTTATTTAGTGGGGATAAATACATTTTTCTAGTTTTATATGTAGATGACATTTTACTTGCAATTAGTGATTTGAGTTTGCTAAATGAGAGAAAATAGTCTTTCTCAATATTTTGAGATGAAGGATCTTGGACAGACCTTTATGTGTCATTAGCATTGCCATTTCAGAGATAGATCACAAAGAAAGTTAGGATTGTCTCAAAAGGCCTACATTGAAAGGGTTTTGAAGAGATCTGGAATGAAATGTTGTAGTCGTACAGTAGCATCCATTTTGAAAGGAGACAAACTTAGTTATAATCAATGTCCTTAGAATCAATTAGAGTAATAGAAAATGAAGAACATACCATATGTATTTTCAGTAGGTAGCTTGCTGTATGCACAAGTCTCACAAGGCTTGATATCAGTTTTGTAGAAGGTCAATACCAAAGCAACTTAGTTTGGATCATTGGAAAGCTGCAACTAAGGTCATGAGATACATGGAACTCACTGATTAGAGGTTGACTTACATGCATATTAATCGGTTGGAAGTGATTGGTTACTTAGAAAGTCTACCTTAAGATATATATTGGAGGTGATATATCTTTGAGAAGTACTAAACAAACAATTGTTGCTTCATCTAGCATTGAGGCTATTAGATACTATGAAGCTCAACACATGCAAAATGGTTAAGGAATTTTATCACAGTTCTAAAGATTTTCGATATTGAATACTATGAAGCTACAACACATGCATTATGGTTAAAGAATTTTGTCACAGGTCTCAAGATTTTCGATTCTATATCAAGACCTTTAAAAAATTTGTGACAATCATTTTTCTTCTCTAAGAATTATAGAAGTGGAGCCGAAGTAAGTATAGCGGCATAAAGCACCCTAGTGTTAGAGAGAATGTTAAGAAATAAAAGGCGACTCGGTATAAAAACCACGTGGAACATGTGGGACTTGGTAGCTTATTTGATGTTTAATCTCTCTTTAATTGTTTTGTATTTAGGATATATATTTGGTTATTTATAGTGAAAAAGGAAAAGTATTTATTTTTTGCACATAAAGGTTCATTTGGGATAAGCTTATATTGGGCAATTTCTTTACTATTTAGCTTATTTTGGCTACTATTCATTGGAAAATTATTAGGGACTCAGAGTACCATAGATGCATACTTCCCTTACTCACATAAATGGTAGGTTTCACTATGAATTTAATTAGTGGGACTCACCATTCATGTGAGCGGAAGGAGTTTGGATTTATGGTACGTACTTCGAAAGTAAACAATAATTTTCCCTATTTATGGGTTCTATTGCACTTTTTGGTATTATTTATGGACCTCATTGTACTATTTTTGCTAATTTTTAGCTTTATCTGCAGTACTTTCAGCAAAAAGTTTTCAGTTTCAACTAAATAAGTTGTTTCTAAATGGACCCAAAGTATAAATATAAAGATAGTTTTATCCATGGACGAGATATGAAAGGGTACTTGAATGGCTAATAGATAGTCTATTCATAAAGAATTAATGGCTCATAAAATGCTCACACAGGAAGTACCATACATTGTAATACATGGAAGTACTAGCTAAGAGTATTACCATCATGATTCAAGTATTGGATTGTTTATTTGAGTGAGAGCATTTCACAACAAGATGGCATAGGTAATATCTTTCTATTATTATGACTATAACTCATCGAGTTATTTAAATGTCATGTGATTTTTTGTACCAATCATTTGAACTACATGACTAGAGGTATTTTATTTTTCCTCGACTGTTTTAGATTTTTTACATTCAATTGATGCTTAAAGTCATTGTGTTGGGAGGTGTTGGTCATTCTAATCTTTTTCTTATTTGCTTTAATTGTGGGTAATTATGCAAGATGGGTTTTGATTTTGTGTGATTTTGTAAATTAATTTGAGTAGAATTAATTCTGTACCATCTTCCAAGAGAGGGTTAGATTCTCATCTCTTCATTTTCAACCTTAGTTTTATGTAAAATGTATTAGTAGAATTTTCACCTATTGTCAATCTTTTCAACTGAAAATTATTTACTTCGACTCAGTTGTTGAAATGCTTTTTTGAATTCGCCATCATAATGGATGTGTTCGACATAGTGGTGAGCTGGGTAATTAGAGTTATGGATTCAAAAATTTATTATTTTGTAATTATAAATTAACTAATTATGTTTTGTTACTTCTATTTTCTTAATGTAAAAAAAAGAGGAGAAACTTCACTTGAATTTTTTTTTTTTTATAAAGTTCAATTAATATTATTAATTTATAGTTTAATTAATTAATTTTGTTATTAAATAAGTATAAATTAAGTTGCTTATTAAATCACCAATTTGACCACTTGTTAAATCGGGCCAAAAAATGAGAAACCATGTTCTTATTTATTTTCCTAAAAAAAAAAAAAAAGTTCTTGTTTCTTATTCTATGTATCTTTAAATTCTTGCTATGAGAATAGATGAAATTGGGGAAAAATCAATGAGCATAACAAAAGCACTAAAAAGATTACTATTTTTTTTTATCAATATTAATTTAGCTGTACTAATAATTTATCACTGTACGTAACTTTCTTCTCACATAGTGTGAGCCTTACTTCTCATAGAGTGTGAGCTCCACCTCCTCCTCTTCTCCTTCCTCAAATGTGGGAAGTCCAAGACTGGTCCACTAGAAGTTTTAGTTTGGCCAGATACTAAGAAGGCAGACATAGGTGTTTACCATGGAATTTGAGGTTCTCGAATGTATACAGAAAATGAAGCTTACAACGGATGAAATGAGGCTATGACAATCCGATCAGTGAAGAGAGACAAAATATTAGAGGAGTTTTCCCTAAGCCTTGTTGGGCGATTTCTCACACCGAAACAAATCAACCTACGGGCTACAAAAAATTTGTTGCGATCTATGTGGAAGCTTGGTGACGATTTGAAGATAATTGAAGTGGGTGAGGGGTTATTATAGTTCAAATTCTCGATGGAGAGCCAACTGATGTGGGTTTGGAACAATGGACCTTGGTGTTTCGACAACCATCTCTTAGTCTTGCGAAGATACAAAAAAGGGATGTCCATCAGGTTAGTAACATTCTCAAAGCAACCTTTTTGGATTCAAGTGTGGGGTTTGCCATTTGATCTCATTAACGAAGAAGTAGGGAGTGACATTGGTAAGAGCATAAGCGAGCTGGTGGAAGTGGATTGTAAAGCCTTCAACACAAACCATTCTCGGTTCCTATGTATTCGTGTGGAGGTCCCACTCGATAAACCACTTCGGTAGGGTGGCCCAATGATTAGCCCAGAGGGTGAGTTGACACGTGTGGCATTTAGATATGAACGTTTGGCGGGGTGGTGCTTCAACTGTGATCAGATAGGCCGTGAGCTCAAAGAGTGCTAGTCATCGATTAACGCCGAGGATGGAGGTTGTTCGTATGGGGAATGGCTCAAAGAAGGAACGCGGGGGAGACAGGTTGAAAACGATGGGGGACAGTACCATGCCAACTGAAACCAACGACCAAAACCTCAAAATACCACAACACCATCTCCATTTGAAACCAATACACATATGGAGCCTGTAACCGATTTTTCCCCGAAATAGGAAAACGTAACTGCAAGTCTAGATTTTCCGCAAACACAATCAAGTCCCATGATTTCCCATAGTACTCCCACCACGTCATCACAGCTGGCCATACTAAATGCACCTGTTTCACACCTGAATTCAAATATCATTAAATCGAATCCCCATAATGCCGAAATAACACAGCTCTAGCTGGACAGACCAAATCAGACAACCTCGAACCAACAACATTTAAAACACCTATTAACTACCACCGAAACTCATGCCAATAACATTTTCCCAGTCCCAATCAGATACGACGCAAACCAAAATAAACCCCAAACCTTAGACACACCACCCTTACATGACCCCTCACGTGACCAACTTAAAAAACCAAACACTAAACCCATGCAGAAAATAATCACATTCATCCCAGCCAAAACACAAACTAAGTCCCCACAGTCTAGCCTAGTGAAAACAGGCACCAAAAGACAACATGATAGTAACTATGAGAGTGATGAAGCCAAGCGGTGCAAGTTCGAGTTCGAGGAAAGCAAACTTCAAAATGAACCATCAACGGTGGAGGCTGATGCTCATCCCCGCCGACCACAATGATCGTCCTAAGTTGGAATTGTTGGAGGCTTGGGAACTGCCAGGCAGTTGAAGTCCTCTCCGAACTAGTGAGGAAAAAAGCTTCCACAATTTTGTTCCTCATGGAAACAAAATTGACTGATAGAGAGATGGAACCAATACAAAGGGATCTGGGTTTTTATGGTATGCTAGTAGTGTCGTGCAATGGTCGAAGGGGTGGATTGGCACAATTGTGGAGAGCGGATGTGACTGTGGACACAAAAATCTATTCACCAAACCATATAGATGTGAGCGTACAAACACAGACTTCACCTATTTGGAGACTAACAAGGTTATATGGCCACCTGGAGGAAGAACTCAAACCGGAAACATGGAGACTCTTGAGACACCTACATGCCTAAGCATCTCTATGTTGGGTATGTTTAGGTGACTTCAATGAACTGTTGGCCTCAAATGAAAAAAATGGTGGCAATAGTAAACCGATATGGGATTCA
Source organism: Castanopsis chinensis (assembly GCA_032878915.1). Taxonomy (NCBI): domain Eukaryota; kingdom Viridiplantae; phylum Streptophyta; class Magnoliopsida; order Fagales; family Fagaceae; genus Castanopsis; species Castanopsis chinensis. Next base: position 7,936,511 of record JAVQMG010000083.1, on the reverse strand, counting down.
GTGGCTACCCATATACATGGAGGAATGGTAGGCAGGGGGGAGCCTTTGTTGAAGAGAGATTAGACAGGGTCGTCGCAACTACAGAATGGCGTGAGATCTTCCCTCGAACTAAAGTGAGTTGCCTTTCAGTATCCTATTTTGATCACAATCCTATTATGATGGACATGGCACCACCCACCCAACCTCAGAAAAGACGACACAAAATCCAGCGATTTCAAGAGAAGTGGGCAGCCCACTCTGATTGTGAAACGATAATCTGGGAATCATGGAATCAATTACAGCCTTACGGCAGCCCCATGTACTGCCTATTTGAGAAAAAAAAATGCAGAATGGATCTCATAGCATTGAGCTGTGTCACCTGCGGCAATACTAGAACCCGCCTTGATGCAAAACAAGGAGAACTCACCTCATTAATGGAAGCAGGATATGGGCAGAATGTGGAGAGGATACATGGAGTGAAGAAGAGATAAATGAGCTTTTACACCAAGAGGAGGTTTTTTGGAGACAAAGGTCGAGATCCATCTGGTTGCCAGCGGGGTATAAAAATACAAAATTTTTCCATTAAAGGGCGAGCCAACGACGAAGAAAGAACCACATTGGGGGATTGTATGATAGGGAAGGAGAATGGCACACCGATGAGGATAAAAATGCCAGCATAGCGGAAGACTACTACAAACAGCTATTCACATCTTCTACTTCATTGGACAGGGATGCTGTAATTGAATCTGTGGATTGGGTGGTGATGGAGGGTATGGCACAATCTTTGACCCGCCCTTATACGGAGGAAGAGGTGAAAATGGCTCTTTTCCAAATGCACCCATCTAAATCACCCAGACCTGATGGTATGTCGCCTTTCTTTTTTCAAAAATTCTGGCATATTGTTAGGCATGATGTTACTATTGTTGTATTATCTGTTTTACACTCTAGCAAATACCTAAGGAAAATGAATTATACACATATTGTCCTTATCCCAAAAAAACATGTCTCGAAATATATCATGGAATTTTGTCCAATTAGTTTGGGAAATGTTGTATTAAGGATTATTTCTAAGGTCCTTGCCAACTAGATAAAACCGATTTTACCTAATGTAATTTTTGACTCATAAAGTGCTTTTGTGCCTAATAGAAATATAACAGATAATACTATAGTGGCTTTTGAAATGATCCATCGTATGAGAAACAGGAGAAAAGGAAAAAAGGGTCATATGGCGATGAAGCTTGACATCAGAAAAGCATATGATAGGGTGGAGTGGGAGTTCCTTCAAAGGATAATGTTAAAAATTGGCCTACCAGAGCAATGGGTCAACCTAGCCATGGAAATGGTGCGCACTGCTTCTTATTCAACTCTAATCGATGGAAAAGCTAAGGGATTCATCACACCATCCTGAGGTATTAAGCAAGGGGACCCTCTGTCTCTATACTAATTCCTTCTATGTGCCGAGGGGCTCTCCTCTCTCATTTGAAGAGCTATGGAGAACCAACAACTAAGCATAGTATTCTCTTATAATGGAGGGGTCAAGCTATCACACCTACTGTTTGCGGATGACAATTTACTCTCTTGTGAGGCAGCAACTGCTAAATGCCAAAACTTTATTGACATATTAGAGTTGTATGATAGAGCATCAGGTTAAGCCATCAATAGACAAAAAACCACTCTTCTTCAGTCTAAACACAAGCCAACAGGTGAAGTTAGACATTAAAAACATGCTAAGAGCACAGATCATGACCAATTGGGAGAGGTACCTCAGTTTACCAATGGTGGGAGGCAAATCCAAGGTGAGCACTTTTAGAGAGTTACATGAGTGGGTAATAAAAAGAGTGATGAGATGGAAAGAAAAAAAAAATCTCAAAGGCATGAAGAGAGGTACACTACAAAAAAAACAGGCTATTGCGGCGGGCCAGAAGCGCCGCTAAAGCCCAAAAAAGCGCCGCTAAAGGTACATGTAACCTTTAGCGGCGGGTGCTATTGCGGCGGGCGAAACCGCCAGTGCTCCAGTGCCGCTGTAGGTATATTGCGGCGGTCACCAAAAACGCCGCTATAGATGTACCTTTAGCGGCGGGGAACAAGCGCCACTATAGGAGCTCAGAATTCGGGCCAATTGCACTTTTAGCGGCGGGTCATACCCGCCGCTAAAGGTAGCACCTTTAGCGGCGGGTCACAAACCGCCGTTATACGTTGACCTTTAGCGGCGGGTAATGCCCGCCACTAAAGGCAGACACTAATAGCGGCGGTCAATAAGCGCCGCTATAGGTAATCAATGAAAGTGGAGGAAGTGCACTTATAGCGGCGGTTAATAAGCGCCGCTATAGGTAATCAATGAAAGTGGAGGAAGTGCACTTATAGCGGCGGGTAGAAACGCCGCTATAGGTTCTAACCTATAGCGGCGGTTAATAAGCGCCGCTATAGAGCTTCAGTTTAAACATAAAATGTACACCTTTAGCGGCGGTTTTTGACCGCCGCCATAGGTCTTTTTTTTTTTTTTTTTCCCCTGGTGAGCTTTAAAATCACTGTTTGGTATTAATAAATGATTCATAAACCTGTTGGAAAGAACCTGTAATAGTTTAGCTCCATTAACATAATACCACAAATGTAACTAACACCACAAATATCTCAAAACTAACATAATGTTAACATAGAAATATATACATAACATTGTTTAGAACCACCATCATAAGATTAACAAAAAATGATGTGGTTCTTTGAATAAAACAAGTGCTGAAATTATACATAACATTGTTTAGAACCACCATCATAAGATTAACAAAAAATGATGTGGTTCTTTGAATAAAACAAGTGTTGAAATTAATCTAATACTATAATGAAAGTTCCAAAGTGGCATACAAAAATATCCTTCAACACTATCAAAAAATACGGTTGTTCTTCCATTCTTTGTACACAAAAAAGTTCACGAACACCAAGATAAAACTTATGAGGTGCTTGGTTGATGAGATGCGGCTGATGATTTGGGGAGAGCTGGAGATTGTTGGGCTAGAGGAACATCCTACATACAAAGTAGATTGAATTACTCAATAAGTGCGTATAAATTGAATAAAATGACAAGAAAATATTACAAAGGCAAAAAATGAGAATAAGTTAAGTGAAGACATTAAAATTGTTTTAAACTTCTAACAACTATTTAAAAATTGACATCCTAAAAGTCATTTATCATACCTGATGGCATTGTGAAGAAATTTGTTGCATTTGTTGAAGCATGCGAGCCATTCTTTGCTCCATTTCTTCAAAATGACTAAGTTTTTCTTTCATTTCATCAAAACCTGCTAGTTTCTCCTCCATAGTAGCCAAGGAAGCCTTCAATTGTGCAACTTCATTGTCCCTTGCTTGACTTGATTGCATTTCACTGTCTGTGAGAACCGTCTTGCTACTTCGACCACTTGGGGTTGGACCAAATCCTACCCCTCGAATGCGACCTTTTCGCTCCTTACCCATCACTTTGGCAAACACATCATCTGCTGACCATGCAATACTACCACTCGTGTCAGATGACTGCAAATGATTTGAATCGTCAGCCAACAATTCCTGCATTTTGTCCTGATATTTGAGTTTGAACCAAAAAAAAAAAAGTTAGCAATCATATAGTTAAAATGACCTCACAACATATATATACATGTATATAGAATGGGACAAGCAAGCACCAATAAAATCCACAATTGACTATATATATATTCTTAGATAAAGGTTATACTGGTTGGGTGGTGATTATATAAAATTATCACGCTAATATTATAAAGCAGAACATGGCATTAGTTGCATAGTGGAAGTTTTATTATTTTATGGGCATTGACCAAATATTTATTTATTTATTTTGATACCATACAAACCTGTTGTGTTCAAATGCTTACTTAATATGCATACATTAAGAAAATAAAACCCTTCCCCGTAGAAAAGGAAAATAGAAATGACAATTGACAGACAAATTGATAATTAGTTAATAAAACAAAGGGGATTACTTGGCAATTGGCATGCATTCTAACTTTTCAATTAATCATTACTATTAGCGTCCAAACAGTAGTTAGAATAATAAATTCCAACATGATCAGATGATGGAAGGTACACAAAGGGACACAAATCCTCCCATGTGAGTCTGATTTGGGGACAAAGCAAAGAAAGGTGGGCTCTTACAAGTTAGAAGCAGTTCACATGGGAGGGAGGAGGACATATGATTTTTCTTAGCCCTCTTTCTTTCACAGCTCATCCTCCCCCTAAGTCCTACACTCCTACATCTTCCCACTATATTCCCCCTATCCAACATACATATATATATATATATATATAATTTTTATCTTTCTAATAAGATATCCTCCTATATATGCAACTAGTCCACAATACAATAATACGCATACACAACTTGACGAGTAATAGAGCATGATCTTATACCATTCTAATTCATCATGACCCTACCCCCACCTTGACCCTGACCCATTTGATTCCTTAATTTCTTTCCTTGAACAAATTAATCCAACCTTAAAACAACTTTTTTTTTTGTTTTTGGGGGGGGGGGGGGGGGCGGGGTTCAACCAATAGTTTTTTTAAGAAAAGAAATTCTTTGGTAGCTCCTATATTCCTATGATCTAATTTCTTTTTGCTGAACCCATTAATTGATCCTAATTTCTTTGGTAGCATGAGCTTATACTAATATCTTTAGTCCCTCATATTTATATACCCAACAATGATAAAAGTGGAAATTGATCCTAATTTCTTTGGTAGCATTATCTTATACTAAATTCTTTAGTCCCTCATATTTATGTACCCAATTATGATAAAAGTGGAAATTCATCCCAAGTCGCAATCATCTTAAGAAATCAATTTGGAATAAGAATCGTCTATTCTATTTGAATATGAGTATTTAAAGAAAAAATATTGATAATTGATGGTTAGAGGAGTAGGGATTTAAAGCTTACATAGATGTATTTGTTAGAAATAATAGGAAGTACCTACTAGTTGAGATACAAGACTCTTGATAATACTAGTATATGTCAATTAATATAAATTCTATTACACATTGTGATGTAATCTTTGGAACTTTCCTAAAAATAAAATATTTGTGATATTATGAATTTGAGATGAAATCCTACACACAATTATTTCAAATCCACAAGTTTTCATCAAATGAAAAAAATTCTATCATTTCATACCTTAATTTAGTCATTTAAACTATAGATTGCAGTCCAAATACTTATCTTTAAATTCCTTGATCAAGAAAATTCATTACTATTTTAATTTATACTCTACCAACCAAATATCTTATTTATTTCTATTTTAAACTTTGATTACTTCATAAGAGAGAGAGAGAGAGAGAGAGAGAGAGAGAGAGAGAGAGATATGATAGACTGTAATCGGCAAAGCATAAAAATAAAAATAAAAAGTGGGATTTATGATTTGTGTTTGAAATATTTTAGGACCACAAATTATTTCACTTCAATTTTTCAACTATTTATATGACTAATTGTGAGTAAAAGGAAAAAATATGGTGAGTACGTATGAAAATAACAAATAACTTGACACAATCTACCATATAAAATATTTGGAAAAAAAAAAAAAGAATAAAGAAGAAGAGGTACAATCCTATAGTAAGTTAATAACTTTTTTTTTATTGGTTTTTGGCTGAATAAGTTAAAAACTGTTTTTATTCAAAGAATTGTGACACAAAATTTGATAGAAATGTGGGCCATGAGATGATGATGAAGGGAAAATCAAATGGTCAAAAGGCACTTACACATAAAAGACAGCAATGGTAGAGATGCATAGTAGATGGAGGGAAGTGAGAGTGAGAGACATGTGGTAAGTGCATGTTGGTGATTATTCAGCCAAAAAAAAAAAAGAAGAAAGTGCATGTTGGTGATTAGATTAAAAAATAGTATTAAGGGTGATGGATGCCAAGGAGAGGGGTCACATCAACACGTGGTGGCTGATTCCGCCAGTTATTAAAACTACACTGACTAACAAAAGAAGCATTATTGCACGTGGAAGGATTAATCTCTCACTCGATCTCTATCATAGTCCTTTTGATTGAGTCTTTATCCATGCATGTACAAAGTATAACCTTGAGATGTGAATAAATATATACATATCAGGAAGACTAATTTGCCATTAACAAAAAAAAGAAAAAAAACTAGCTCACAATTGCTTGATGGATTCTTTTTATCAGTGCAATATAACTACTTCTTCCTTTTAGAAGCCAACAACTCTAGCATATGACTCTCAAAATCATGCAAGGTACTAGTAGTTAAGAAATGCAAAAATTACTCACCATTTTTTCTTGCACAACAGGATTAACTGCAGTTCCATCTTTACGAGTATGTACAATTTGATATAATACTGCACGCTCTACAGGACGTCCATCAGTTTTTGCCTACATTATGAACAACATATTTATGTAGTGATCAATATTGGTTGCACATAAACTTAGGAGAAGTCAAAATCATTTAAAAAATAGTCATAATACTTATTACCTTTTTTGCAGCGTGCATAGCAAAGCCCAAAGAACCAGCAGTATGTAGGTCATCCTGTTTAGAACGACGCTCCTTATTCTTCTCCGACTCTATCTGCATTCAACAAAATTACATATTTATATACAATATGCTTTAAGTATCTAAAGCCACTTTTAGCTAAAGTCAATAGCATCAGAGTTTCATAATTGGAGTAATTTTCTGACAGCTAATAGGAATGATGAAAGTGCATTTGAATGATCAAGTGAATAGTGGCAAACAATCGTAAGCAGAAATAAGGACATATTGGACCCATCAATGGTATCAGAGTTCTCCCAAAAAAGAAGGAAAGTAGAACTGCACTAGGAAATGCACTTTGCTATGGCATCCCTAAATCTAATCAGTGACTAGATTTTATTGTTATTGGCTACTAATAATACTATCAACTTTAGTCTAAAATTTTAAAAATTTATTAGTTAAAAAACTTCAACACCGTTGTCAAGTTAGGAAACTTCCAACAAACAAACTATATATGTCAAATAAAATAATCCTAAGTACGGAGTACAGCACCTCGTTACTTGTTTTAATTGTTACACGGTACCTACCATCAAGTTGTTTCCAGCGCATACTTACTGTAGAGTGTAGACCACATTTAATAAATATATATAAAAGCTTTAATTAGGAGAAAGCCAGAACCATTTCTCTTACTCCATTTATATATATATATATATATATATATAAAACAAATTAATGATAATATTTTTTTTTTGACTAGATAATCCATACAAATACAGCTCGTTCGTTCTGTGGCTGCAAGTTGCAACAGATAAAAGTATGATCTCAAGTCTATAAAATTGTATTTGAAGAGAAGAGACCAACGTGTTCTCATTTCATTGGCTTACTTGCTAGTTTTTTTTTTTTTTTTTTTTTTTTTTTTTTTTTTTTATGGGTGCTAGTTTTTAGTTACAAAGAACATTATTAAATTGTTTATGGTAAAGGTGAAGTCTTGACTTCAATATTGCCACAACATCACGAGAAACAGCTCTAAGAATCAAATATATGTTCCACCAAGACACCGAAGAAGACAATATAATATTCCTACTTATATCTTTTTTTTTCTTTCCTAGAAGATCTTATTAGTACAAAATAATCCACGTGAGCTTCAAATAATATTAAAAACAAAAGCAACCCCAGCAGCAAAAAGAGAGAGATGTTCAAATCAAAACTATGAAAAATCAAACATGAAATGGTTGTTAAAGAGATGGAGAGATTGTAGAGAATAAAAAAGCAAAAAAAGTAAAGAAGGAATGAGAGAGAAAAAGGTGGAACCTGCAATAAATAAAGGTTCTAGCTAATCCTATCTAAAAGCAATCCAATATGTATTAATCATTCTCCTTTACGTATGATCCATGATGAAAAAGAGAGAAAAACAAACATACCACTGCATCATCAGTATACCAATGATCAACAAGTACTTCCCAATCTTCTGGTATACATCCATTGGGTTTCTTGTTCTTCACCTGTGCTTTGTTTCTTGAATTCGGTATATAATGGTCCTTCTTCAGCCTACACTTATGATCCCTCCAAGCCTTCCCAATTTTTTGTAAAGTAAATGTCTTCAAAGCCGCATATGCTCTAGGATCAACAGGAACTTGGTACTTTCGCTACAATCAAATAATTGAGTTATCAAGCAACATATGTTTTCATGCTAAAATACTTATGTAACACCTACTACAAAATGTCATAATTACAAGTATTCTAACTTCTTTCATACCTCTACAACACGCCAACACTCTTCTTTTAGTTCTTCTGGCATGACCCTCCAATCAAGATATTTAATCGGGCACATGTGGGGCTTACGCGCAATCGTACCCAAGAAACCAATAAAAGTCCTCGCCCCGTCATCAACTGGCTGATGCATACTATTTAGCGGCAACTCAATTTCTTCGTCAGAGGGAAGATCCCAAATATCCAAGTACTTGGTTGGCCCGCGAGTGACACGTACAGCTGGCTGCGCATCTGATCCTAAAATGAGACAATATCAACCAATGTCAAATAACAAAGCATGCAAATAGTCACCAAACTAATTAATGAAAGAGACAACTACCTCCCATTAAAAAAAAAAAAAAAAAACAATTTTGACTATGAATTGCCAAAATCACACGCTCACACACTCTCTCTATAGTTCCTGAGTCATGGGTTAGTTGCATTTGCATGTGACATTCCCTGGTCTTGATTTTTTATAAGGGTTCTTATGCATGCATGTAATTTGGCTTATAAAAATGGTGAACATTTTTCTTCAGGTCCAAGGGTCACTGCAAGGAAATTTTATGTTTTTATATATATAGTAAACACCATAATTGTAATTGGGTGAGGTGACCAAGATTAAGGATTTGTTTAAATAAATGAATATATTAAATTTCGGAGTTAATGGTTTTTCTTGTGTTAAGGGATTGTGTAAGTGGGGAATTATTTATGTCCTAATTAGAAATATTATATTTTTTTTACTTGGGTTTCACGGATCTTGCTGACAAAAAACTAGTGCTAAATAAACTTTGCTTATGTAGTTTGCCTATTGAGGTAAGTGGGACCTCACATTCTACCAACCTGTTTAGTAAATTTCCATGTTTCTTAAGTGTCCTCTAACTCATTGACTCATTTGCTTGTAAACACATGTAGAGGTGATGTAAAGGAATTGTTTAATGTGTAGAGATCAAGATCAATTATTACCTAGTTATATTTTTATTGCTTTCACTAAAGTTTTAATACTTTGGAACTAATTATGATATTTTCGTCCTTAAACTATATGTCTATATTTATATATAATATTTCCACAATTCTACTGTATTTATAAAAAGAAAAAAAATGTCATATTAGTTTTGTTTCCAAATCAATAGTCATTGGTATTCTAAAATCACTTCAATTTAATATTATTGTAACTCTACGTTTTGTTTCTACCTTACCATTACTTTGCAAATAAGGTGACAAATTTTTTTGTACACGTATTCTTAGAAGGTTGGCCTAGCAAGTTATAGGTCACTTGTTAGTCCTGTAATATCAAAATGTAACCCACCGATTGAAAAAAAAAAATGACATATTCAATATACAAAACTTGAAAATGCCAATGAAAAAGTTTTCCGATGCTTAACGGAGGAAGATATATTTTGACTATAAATTGCCAATTGTAAATAGATACAACCTTCTAATTTTGATTGGTACAAAAGCAATGAAAGGTATCTAGTACTTTTTATGTGTTGTGATCCGTGAATCTCACATTGTAGGTGAGACAAATACAACACAATTGAAACTAAAAAAGATCATATAGAACCATTTTAGAAACTCAAGGAAAGAAGCAAGAAAATAAAGCTATGAGTTGGACATCGCCAATTGTATTAATTAGGTGAAAAATAAACTTTATAAGTGTCTCCATCACCATTGTACACCAACCAAAGTCTATGGATGCTCAATCCACCTACCAATAGCATAGCATTTATCATAGTCCAACTGGTTAAGGTAGAATCTTTTTTTGCTGTACAATTGAAATTTGTGACATATTTAAGTCATCCACGTGAGGTGTATGATTGTATAATTCAAAAACAATTGCCTAGTAACAGTGACAATGAGAAAGTGGGTTATTATTATATGTGTAAGATGGTGACTTTATGAATGGTAAGGAATAAGGTCCATCAAATAATGGTCCATCATAGCATTTATAAAAAAAAAATAAACAATTTACTAGGAAACAAGGGAAGATGGGGTGTAGATGGTTAATTTGTCATTAGGCATGGGCTAGATGAGAATTTGCTTACAATTGGATTTGGGGCATGTGATAGGATTGCATTGCTTGTCACAGGTTTCAAGTTGGAGGGTTTATTACAGTTAATATTCGACAGCTTAGAGAAACATAAACGATTTCATACTTTAGACTTTAGAGTAAAGAAGCAAGTATATGTTTGACTAATTAATTGCTTATTATAGTGAGTTAAGTAGATGAGGCTTATAATTAAGTGGGAAAAATGCCCTGATACCTTGTGTAGAAGCTTCGTGCGTTTGTTGGTCTCCCACTTCATCCGCATTTTCTGAAGAAGCTCTTTCCAATGTTAGACTCTTGGAACGAGTGCGCAGTTTTGTCTTTCGCCTTGTCATTTCAACTGTCAAAGTGTAAAATAAACAAGTATATAAGCACAATGACAAGTAATGGTACAAGTAATTGAAAATACAACAACTCCAACTACTTTCAACACTAAAACAACACAAATTACCCACTAGTCATGCAATTCAACTTTAGAATTTAACAAATACAATGTTGTGGACTTAAATCAACATAATAGGTTTTAGAATTTAAAACATAATAATAATAATTTCAGGTCTCAATTAAATAACATGTAATAAAATTACTATGAAGTTCATTAGAATAGCAAAATTAATATATACTTCAAACAAAGTTAGTATTTGTCACTTTAACATTCATCCATTCTATGAAGTTCAATGTAAACTGCTACAACACAACTCAGTTAAGTGTAAAAGAGACCTTTTAGTTTTAATGTTTTTTTTCTATTAAGCAATAATGAATTTCGTTAAAGAATGTGCAAGAAGGGGCACAAGCTAGAGTGATACAAAAGTATTACCTAAAGTCATCATCACTAGAGTCATCATCACTGGACCCATCATCATTGGACTCATCGTCATTAGACTCATAAACATCATCACTAAGCTCTTCATCATCGATAAAGTCTTGTTCAAGCATTTCATCCTCACTAATCAACGGTGTATCATAAATGGTTCCTTCTTCATCAACTCGAGCCCAAGTATGGTTGTCATTTGCATCATCACATGCATCATCAGGAGTTACACTATAAGGGACATTCTCCATATACGTATCCACTTCTTCATCATCATCTATAGCTTTAATACCAACATCAAATACCTCCCTAGGTTTTGTTTGGACCACCACCACCCAATCTTTATGTCTCACATCCTCCACATAAAACACTTGCGAAGCTTGAGATGCTAATACATAAGGTTCATCAATCAATCGATCGCCCTTGTGTATCAATCTTGAAAAATTGACAAGGGGAAAGCCAAAGTCATCTTTTTTGTATCCTCTCCCACTAATAACGTCAGCCCATTGACATTTAAATAATACATATCGATACTTATCAGAGTAGTTCAACTCAATAATATCGATCAGTACACCATAATAAGTAGCACCACCTTCCGTAACAATACAAACTCCACTATTTTGAGTTTTCCTAGTTGTTTCACAATCTTTGGTGCGAAACTTCAAACCATTTATGACATAACGTTTGAACCGTTTTGCTTCATTATCTGGATATCGAGCAAACCATCTAACTTTATCAGAGAGTTCATTTCTCTTAGAGGCATCCATTGACATCACCTATTATAGAGGAAGACTTTTATTATAAGTATACTATCTAAAGTGTTACAACCGAAAATATAACAGAATACATATGTATATATGCTTTACTTACATATTCCCTAAACCAACTGCAGAATTCCTCTATGTGCTTCTTTTGAATAACATCATCAGTTATGTGGGCAGGAAAACCAGCCTTGATCTCTTCTATGTGTACACTAAAAAGCACAAACGTGTTAGTGTTAATCTAGACTATTATATTGGAATTCCGTTAAAGGATACGCAAGGACATATTACTTACTCTCGAAATGGAGTGATTTCTTCACAATTGAATAGCACATAACGATGTGCTTGGATCCATGAATTTGAATCTAATGTAATGCTCACCACTGCACCCATGGATTCCTCGACATTCCTTACAGGCCGATTGAATGCAGTTTCAACAGATTTAAAATAGCGTGAGCAGAATGTTAAGCATTCCTCTGCTATATACCCTTCTGCAATGGAGCCTTCTGGATAAGTTTTATTATGGACGTAAGACTTAAGTCTTGACAAGTACCTATTGGAAAACCCAAGATCAACAGTGGGAAATTGGTAAGTTAAATAAAACCAAATAGACCAAGTTAACATATGTATTACCTCTCTATGGGATACATCCAACGGTAATGAACTGGGCCAGCAACTTTGGCTTCGCTAGCCAAATGCATGACTAGATGTACCATCACTGTAAAGAAAGAGGGAGGAAATATCCTTTCCAACTCACACAATGTCACTGCAATTCTCTTCTCAAGAGCCCCAAGTTCCTCCACATTTAATACTTTGGAACATATCTCCCTATAGAAACAAGATAAGTCAATTAAATTCCTACTCACTTCAGGGGGCAAAGATCCACGTATTGCTATTGGAAAAAGCTGCTGCATTAAGATGTGATTATCATGGCTCTTCATCCCACTAATCTTGCGTTCTTTGAGTTTAACGCAACGTGAAATGTTTGAAGAATATCCATCTGGCACTCTTACATGTTTCAAAACTTGCAAAAACCCATCCTTTTCACTAGCATTCATATGGTAGCAAGCATGTGGCATACGTGTCTGATCATTGCCAACCTTTTCCAAGTGAAGTTCACTTCTTATACCCATATCCTTTAAATCTTGGCGTGCCTTCAAGTTATCCTTTGTCTTGCCATCCAAATTCAACAATGTGCCAATTATATTATCCACTACATTCTTCTCAATGTGCATCACGTCAAGATTGTGACGCAACACATGGTCCTCCCAATAAGGCAAGGTGAAAAATATACTTCTCTTCTTCCACCTAGTTAAGGCATCCTCCCCTCTTTTTCTTTTATTGGTCAAATTAACTTTTTTCTTCCCAAACACATGATCGGCTACAGCATCCGTTTGTAACCTGATTTCCTCTCCTGATATTGTAATAGGAGCTGTTCTCATATCAACATGCCCATCAAATGAGTTTTTTTGCTTACGAAATTTATAATCTCTATCCAAGAATCGCCTATGTCCAATGTAACTAAATTTCCTTCCATATCTTAACCAACGAGACTGACTATCATAGTTACAAGAGGGACATGCAAGAGCACCTTTCGTACTCCAACCCGAGATATCACCATATGCAGGAAAATCATTTATGGTCCACAATAATGCAGCATGCATTTGGAATGATTTTTTGGAAGACACATCAAACGTTTCTACTCCAACATCCCATAACTCCAATTCTTCTACTAGGGGCTGTAAATACACATCTATATCGTTCCCGGGTGAGGATGGACCGGGAATCAATAAGGATAGCATGAAATAAGACCTTTTCATGCACATCCATGAAGGGAGATTGTATGGAATCAAAATGACAGGCCATGTACTATGAGTACTACTCATATTTCCATACGGGTTGAATCCATCAGTTGCTAATCCAAGCCTTACATTACGAGGCTCAGATGAGAACTCTATATACTTAGAGTCAAATGATTTCCAAGCTTCAGAATCAGCAGGATGCCTCATTAACCCGTCATTCACTCGACCATTGGCATGCCACTTCATGTGATTGGCTGTTTGAGGAGACATAAATAGTTGCTTCAATCTTGGCTTTAAGGGAAACCACCGTAGGATCTTTGCAGCTTTCTTTTTTCTTCTCTTGGAGGGAACATTAGTACTTTGTTGACCTTTAGACTCATTGGTTTCCCATCTTGAAAGGTTACAGTTTGGACAAGCTTCAAGGTTCGCATTGTCCTTCCAATATAAAATACAATCTTTAGGACAAGCATGAATCTTCTCATAGCTCAAGCCCAGATCCTTAATAATCTTCTTAGCCTCATAACAATCTTTTGGCAACTTAGCATTTGAAGGAAGAAAATCAACCAAAAATTGCAGCAGCATGGTAAATGATTTGTTGGTCCAACCATTAAGACACTTCATGTGGTACAAATGCACAATGGCTGACAATTTGCTAAAATGCTTACAACCTTCATAACAGGGTTGATTCGCATCTTCAAGCAATTTCATAAATTGAAGTGCATCTTCATTAGGACCATTTGCAGGACCTTCTGTGGGTTGGTGCACACTAGGGACTTCTTCCGTTGGCCCATATGCCATATCTTGTATGGAAAACATGTCATGCAACATGTCACGAAGATCGGCATACTCTATTGGGTTTTCTTGGACATGACTACTAGGAGTTTCAGTAGAAGTCTTTGCAGACGATGATTCCCCATTAAAAATCCAAGGGTTATAACCCCTACAAATCCCTTTTGACACTAAGTGAGCCTGTACAGTATCTATGAGCAAGGAAGTTGTATGCACACATTTTTTACACGGACATGAAATCGTTCCATCCGGGTGTGCATGGTTAGATGCAAAATTCAGAAACTGTTGGACTCCATCTAAATATTGTTGTGACCTTCTATTGGTAAGTTTCATCCAACTCTTATCCATTGCTATAACGTGGTTTACAAGAAATACCTATAATATGATTTCATGAAAACACAAACCAAGAGTTAACACACATTTCATTTACACAATTTTACCTTAATTTAAGAAAGAAATCATCTTTAATCATTCACTTTTAGCTATGTTCCTAATCAAACAATGAATTTAAATGCATTGAGAAGTTATCAAGACATTTAGTAATTATAACATCATTACTAGCAATATTCTTTAGGAATGGACATCTCTTTAAATATGCAATTCCATTTTAGTATATAAGCACATGTGTGAAAAAGATAAAGAGACACCGTTAAAATGAATTAATCAAATACGAACAACTCAACAACAATCGTTTTTCAATTACACAAAACAATCAGCACTCCCAATATCAGCTAAAACCACCTTATTACTCCATGCAAGCCACCCACTTGCCCCAATTCAACAACCCACCACAAACAGAGAGAGAGAGAGAGAGAGAGAGAGAGAGAGAGAGAGAGAGAGAGAGAGAGAGAGAGAGAGAGAGAGAGAGAGTACCTTAAGTCTTTCACCAACTTCCCTTGCTTAGATCACATGAACTTATAGTGCCTCTTCTTTTTGCAATCTACGAACAAGAAAAGAATATATATAAACCTAAGTTAATTCTTAGACTTGAAATAGGAAAAAGTACTATTAGGCTAATATAATGTAATATAATATAATAGACAAAATATTGCAATTGTCCTCACATGCATTCTTTGATTGTCTAATCAACAATGGTAATATAAAACTCTCATATATATATATATATATATATATATATATTACTCATTAACTTGAATTATAGAAATACTAGAGAGTTGTATTGTATTTTTAAATGCTAAGTGCCTTTATACAGAAGAAAAAAAAAAAATGAAGTATACTACTACTACAAGACATTACCAAAATGCACTTCGGTTTGATCCATAAACGTGGTTGTCCTATAATATATTGAACTGGACAAAGTAGTGTCATCATCAATAGTATTTTTTTAAATAAATAAACCAGATTATTTTGAATTTGATTAATTGCAAATTAGCTGTATAATCAAAGACACAATTAACTCAAAATTATTTCTGAATAATTAATTATTCTCATTGTCAACTATTTTATTTTATTATATCCAATAGCAGTTATTTTCGATTACTTTCTTAACAAGGAGAGATGATTAAAAAAAACAAATTTAAAAATTGCAATTTTTAAACCGTTTAGATGATATATTTCTTACACAATTTCATTCCTTGGAAAAAAAATAATGAGAGGTACCTTAATTACAAGCACACTATGATTTATTTTTAATAGGTAAATAGTGCAATAATAAAATCTTCTTTAGTTTTAGTTATCCCAAAAGAAAAAGTTACAATGAAATAGATAAATAACAAAGGAAAGTTGTGTGCATCTTTGCATTTGTAAGCTAATCTTATATAAAATATCAGTGGACATTTATATCTATATAATATCAAAAAATTAAAGCATATTATTTATTGTTACTGTACTGTAACTAGTGTATCATTTCGGTACATTGCTGTCCATTTTAGTCATCTTCGATCCATTTGGTTGGTTAGGTCCGAGTTGATCAAATTTTGTCCATTTTGGTCAGTTGGGCTTTGATGTATAGAGAAAACAAAGGCCCATAAACTTGCTACAACTCAGCACAGCTAAGTGCCTAAGACCCATAAGATGGGCTATTAGTCTATTACGTACACAACTGAGAAGGGAGAGACAGATATGAAAAAAAGTCAAAAAACACAAAAGGAAATTCTTGCAGTGATGAAAATGGAGAACCATGCATTGCTGCCACATTTATATGCTCCAATCCAAAAGCAAAGCAGCACCTCGGACTTTTTCTCTCTAACTCCCAATCTCATTAAAATGTGCCCACAAGTGTTGAGTTGACAATCTTTGACCATCATCTTCTCCACACATAGACACTGTTTGTATGTACCCTAGTTTCTTCTTAACACTCCTCTCTTTCAACTCCAACTCAACTACATCGTCAAGCCTTTTATAAAAAGGAGGGGGATTGTGCTCATTATCAGCACTTTGTCCTAACTTTTTACGTGAGCATCTTTCTCTTATCCCCTTCATATTGAAAAGTAAAAGGCTCTAGCTCTAGGCTTTGTGAACAATCTCCTTAATAATAGAACAACTAAACTTTGTTGCAGATAATACCTTGCTTACTAACAGAAACTTGACTAGCTTAGCACTTAACGAGATTATCCTCTAAGTTTAGTCTAATGTCATCACCGCTAAACACTTCTAATTTTGGTGGATAAGGTGGTCAAAACCCGCTTGCACCACTATCTTCCACACATTTAGTGTTAGGATTCATAGATGTGTTGACAAATTATACTGTCAAAATATAAAGAAGGCATGCATTACTAGTCACTATTTTGTGCTTTAATCAATTTAATGCAATTCATTTAAAATTATTGACGTTAAAACAAGTGAGTTATCGAGCAAACGATTACATTTTGTATATTTATAACCTTTATGTTTAGAAAAACTTTTACTTAAATTTAGCCAAATCAAAGTGGGCTGTACACTTATATAGCTCAATAGGAGTGTAACGACAATAAATGTTATATGCTTTAAATTTTAAATATTATGACTTTAAGATCATATATACATTGTTTTAATAAATTTGGATTTAGAATATTTACACTCAACCTAAACTTGTCTTTTTCCATTGCGTAATTGCACCAAACTGGATTGAATAGGAATTAGTGGACAAAATAAGACCTAATAGGACTAAATGGGACCTAGCAGATTGAATAGGACCAAATATACATAATAGGACCAAATAAGATCAAATGGACTGAATAGGACCGAATAGAACTCCAATGGACCGAAAAACTGAATAAAACCGAGTAGGACCAAATAGATTGAATAGGACCGAAATGGACCAAATAAGGCCGAGGAAGACTGAAGTGGACTGAATTAGACCGAATAGAACCAAAGTGCACCCAATCAGACTGAATAGGACCCAATAGACCGAATTGATCGAATAGGACCGAAGTGGAATGAATAGCACTATTTGTCATTTTTTTTTGGAATAATATACTTTTGAAATTAGGGAAATACTTAATGCAAGCTAAAATCCATAGTTATAGACTTATAGCCCAATCAAAATATAAAGTGGGCTCCAGCCGAAAACAAAAAATAAAAAACAGAAAACATACAATGTTAAAAAAAAATTCCCACTTGTTTTTAAAAAAAAGTTAGCTCAAACTAACTACAAACCAAACTTTCTCATACCAACAACATATTTGCTCCCCTACACACTAACCCTTTCATTTGCACTAACTGGATGTAAAGCCAAACACTTGCTGGAAAAACCCAGATACCGAATTAGTTCAAATTAACTATAAAACCAATCTTTCCCAAACCAATTTCACATTCAGTCCCATACACACCAAAATTCTTCATTTGCACTAACTGGATGCAAAGCCAAACATTTCCTCAAAACCCAGGTACCAAATTAGCTCAAACTAAACCAACATCACAATAATTCCCATACACACTAACCCTTTATTTGCAAAAACTCAAAAGAAAAACGAAAACCAAACAATTTTCACCAAAACCCAGATAACAAAATCAGCTGAAAACAACAAAAGTTAAAAAAGCATAAAGTGTATCCCATCTCACCAATATCACATT
Organism: Castanopsis chinensis; assembly: GCA_032878915.1. NCBI lineage: Eukaryota > Viridiplantae > Streptophyta > Magnoliopsida > Fagales > Fagaceae > Castanopsis > Castanopsis chinensis. The sequence goes on along the minus strand of JAVQMG010000083.1, from coordinate 7,918,077 downwards.
TAGTCCCAATAGCCAACACAGTAGCCAAGTACTTGGTATCCGAACCCCACTTCTTCAAAAAAATTTTAAACTATTTTCATATAAACACGAAAATGATTTGAGTTTCTAAAATTCAATTGTATAGATACCTCCAAATGGGGTATCCACAGCACATCTAGGGCTTGCAAAGTTGGCGAAAAAAAATGTGCGCTTCACATCGGTCAGGCGTGTGTTGCGCTTTGCACCTAGGCTCCAAGAAGCCTTTGCGCTTAAGTACGTTCAACACTTTTAACAACATTGAGAAAGAACCTTTTTTTTTTTAATAAGTGATAAGGAATTTATTGATAAAGAAATAAGAATTCTACGTTCATGATGGTGAAAACAAAGTATCTAAAACAATTACAATCAAATCAAGAGAGGAACTAATTGAATGCTGGAAATCAAAAATGGAAGACAGTGTGTAAAACCCCAAACCCAAAATGAATGCAAAGATCATTGCCAACTCAAAATGCAAAAACCACTCCCTGACCAAGCTTTCCCACCCATTAACCTGCAACTAAGCTATTAAACAACACAATAGTCATTTCCATTAGATCTGAAATTAAATAAGGTTTTTTTCATCATTTATATGACTGAGATTGCATAGCTTGGGTTTTGGATATAAACTTGAATAAGACCTACCCAAAACCCAAGCTACCCTGATAGTAAACAGTTCTCATACTTCAAAAAGTGGCAGAATAATTAGTCACTAGTGAGTAGTTCATGAGCTGCAAATCCTAAGCACATAAAGAGTGGAGCAGAAACATTATATTATAGAGTTATAGACCAGTGAAAGTAAGAATTACGTATGGATATGGAGAAAGTGATTTTGAAAATCCAGGAAGTGATTCTGCTTTAACTTCTGGTTTTGGCACTGAATTTATCTCAAGAATAGGTTGTCCAACTGTTTCTACTTTTGGCTCAGGAGCTCCTTCTGATTTTTGTACAGCATTATTAGTTGTAGCAGGCTCTAGGCTTCCCTCGACAGGTGCAGGAAGAGCATTTCTAGGTACAGTTGTTGGTAGAAGAGCTTTTCCAATTTCCTAAAATTCCCTGCAATTCAGGATAGATAGAGGATATAATTATGAAGGATCCGGTTAACATATGCCCTTAGGGTATACATTAATAATCCATTTTATGAAAAATTTTATGAGCAATTGAAAAGGCTATAAAAAAAATTAGTCACTTTTTCATTTTTCTATAAAAGGTTTCGTAAAATGGTTTATTAATGTATGCTCTAAAGGCATACATTAGTAAAACCCAATTAAGAATAATATTAAAAGGATTCATTTTTGGATAATTCTTATTAAATAGATGAAAGAGCAACAGATAGTGATTTAGCAAGTATGCTCAAATACCATAAACATATTTACAACTCTACAAACGTATTGTCCATTTGACTTTCCAGGAAAAGTAATGGAAACACAGGTTTCACACAAATATCACATACCTTTATTTCATTAACAAACTCTTTAGGGGCAATCTTTGTGTTCAAAAACTCATCAACTTCTTGTAGGGTTTCCTTCCGATCCTGTCATGCAAAACAATTCAGCTAAGCTCCAATCTAGACTAGAACTATAATGATATGACTGATACAAAATTTCTTAAACTCTACAACACACAATGACCTGCCTCTGTCATCAGAAAAATCAATAAATTTTGCAAGCTGGATGAACCATACAAATTGAAATTATCATAAGATCTGTATTCCACCTCAGTGAGACCAATGTAGTCTCAACCATAAGACACTAACACATGCTATAGAATAATTGTGGCCATCCAAATCTGGGCAATGCATGGTAGCTTCAAAGGTAGTAAGAATATAATTTACAATGACAAGTATCTTCATTAAACATTATAACAGAAAATCTTACAGAAAGGTTTTGGCAACTCACCTCAGCAAATAGGAGTTTCTTGCTCACAAACTGAACAAGAGCAGCTGAGCCTAAAACTTGGGAGTATGGTTTCAACCTAAAAAGATAGAGAAAAATCATAAAATGCAGATGCTTATCACAAAAATAATGTCGCATAGAAATTCAAATCAAATAAGAATAATATAAAATTAAGAGAAACCAATTAACAAAACATTATCAACCCAACCTCTGAAAAAGCCAATAAACCTAATCCAGTGGCTGCAGCAATCACAAGGGTGAGAGAAAGAGCATCTGAACCCTCCTGCACATTAATTGCCATCATAAACCTTATACTTCTCATTTTAGAAACCACGAAGAATTGAAAAAACTTTTCAAAGAAAACAATATGCTGAAAAGTTCATGCATTTATATGACTGAGATTGCATAGACTGTTTTGGAGTTCCGTTTGCTTTGAAAGTCTACAAGATAAGTAGTTCAAAAAGTCAAACAGCACAGTTTATGGTTTTCTAGGAATCACAGTCTTCACATCATCAAACTGCTACTAGGACCAGTCTAGTTTCAAACTTGCAGTTAAAGAGTGTAAACTATGTACTCTCTCTCTCTCTCTCTCTCTCTCTCTCTCTCTCTCTCTCTCTCTATACTTGTTCACATGGTAAGCAAGTGCTTGTCTTCTTATTTGAAATTCTCTTACTTGTGTATGTGTCCTGTGATTCTAAGATTTGTTGCCTAAGCAAATAATCACGCACGCATAATAAGTGAAATTTCAATCACTACAACTGATGGTTTGCCCAGCTTCACAGTAAATTTCCACTTACCACCTAAAATGCATTCTCATTCCAAAAAAATGCCAGTGAAGTAATTGTTAAAATATGGGCTCATCGATTTAAGATGAAATCAGCAGTTCAAGGTGGCAGTGGTCCAGTGATTATCCTAATGCTAATAGTTGTGAAAAGGGGGAGAGGGTACTTCCAACATGCTATCCAAACATTGCTCTAGTTAGCCAGTGATCATCTAAGAGCTACTTTTGAGAAACGACTTTCAAGCACTTGCTCCTCCAATTGACAGTAGTACTACCTTATGCGTGGACAGAACAAAGGTTTGGGACACAAAGAGCCCAACTAATGGCACCATACTTTCTACCAAATAATACCTAAATGCCAAGTATGGCTCGTAATAATCTGTCCTCCAATCACAAGACTACTTTTCCTGTCCTATTGTGGTTCCAGTATTTGAAGATGAAATGATTTGGCCTAGTCTAGAGTAATGTTATAATTCTTTCCATTATTAGCATTATTTATTTGCACACCAAGAATAAATAAAAAGGAAAAAGGAAGCAAGGGGGTTGCATTGAAAGAGGAAAGTAAATTGCAGGATCAGAACTTCACAGGTTACAATACAACTTTGAAATATGGAGCTAAAAGATAAAGTACATTCATTTGCAGTACCTCTCAAAGTTAGAGGTCATGGTATTTCAAACAAATTTCCCACCATTTTCTTATAAATAAAAAATCCCACAATTTCCACCATCAAAAAGTAAATTAAATATAATGAAACCTCATCTTCTAAGTCCATAAGGTGGTGTACTAACATTGTAAGGTCCATTTGCCTAACCCAATGGACCTTTCACCCTCATCAATTCCTCTGAACAAAAAAGTAGTCTCCCTCAGTAGATAATATGTGAAAAGGACAAACAAAATCATACCTGTACATGCTTATATTTTTTGTGACGAGCAGCCATTACCAGTCCATCCTCTGTCCATGCTGTAATCTTGAGTTCATCGCCAGGAAAACTTTCCTTCTCAATCACAAGGCTGTGATATCTACCAGCAGTGAATGGGCTGAAGACACAGACCAAGCAAAAACCAACTGCAAACATATGAATAAGGTAATAGTTCAGGAAAATATGAGGCTCCTTACACTCTGTTTGTTTGGATGCAAAATATTTTACAAAAAATATTTTCATTTTATAGTGTTTGGTTGTGTATCTGAAAATTCACTTACAAGTGTCTGTTTAATGGTAAAAAAAAAAAAAAAAAAACCTTCCATTAGAAACAACCTAAACTCAAAATTCTCACCAACCTAAACTGAAATTCTCAAATTTTGATAAGAAACATAGCCATGAATCAAACCACCCAAACTCAAGTTAGCTATTAAAAAAAAAAAACACAGATTTGCAACCCAAAATATTAAATCAGATCTGAAAAAGGGTAATAGTGTTTTTACAGCTGCACCTGTACTAGAAGATGAAGATGAACCTGAACAACCAAGTGTGGCAGGAACTAGTAATAAGAATGAAGAGGTGAAGGAAACTTCGAAAAATAAGAAGAAGAAAAAGAAGAGTGGAAGGACAGCTGAAGAGGAGGATGATCTGGATAAGATTCCTGCAGAGCTAGGTGAGGGGACTTCTACATCAAAACCAGCTGCTCCTCCTCCTTTAGAGGACAAACCTGAGGTTCAGCCTGAATCAGTTGCTATTGCTGATGAGAAGGAAGGTGAAGAAGAGAACGTGGAGTCTGCTGCAGCGAAGAAGAAGAAGAAAAAGAAAGAGAAGGAAAAGGAGAAGAAGGCAGCAGTAGCAGTTGCTGTAGGGGCAAAGGATGAAAAACAGGAGGAAATAAAAGCTGAAACAATAGAGCCAAAAAAGAATGATGCAAAGAGTAAAGCAGCAGACAGGAAGGTGCCAAAACATGTTAGGGAGATGCAAGAAGCAATTGCTAGGCATAAAGAAGCTGAGGAGAGGAAGAAAAAGGAAGAAGAGGAGAAGTTGAGGAAGGAAGAAGAGGAGCGGCGTAGGTTGGAAGAACTTGAGAGGCAAGCAGAAGAAGCTAAGTGTAGAAAGAAGGAAAAGGAAAAAGAGAAAATTCAGAGGAAGAGAGCAGAAGGAAAGTTTTTGACTACAAAACAGAAGGAAGAAGCCCGTCGGTTGGAAGCAATTAGGAATCAGATACTTGCTGGTGCAGGGATGCCTGTCCCTTTTGCTGACACTGGTGCACAAACTAAATGACCAAAGTATCACAATAAGAAGCAAAAACCAACTCACCATCAAGCAAATGGTACTGCCCCTGATAAGGCGGTGGAAAACGTAGAAGCCAAGGAAGAGCCTCAAGATGTTCTGGCCATGATGGATAGTGTAGATTCAGAGAGAGTTGATGAGATTGTAGATTTAAGACCCAACAAGTTCATATATAACTTATGAATCAAAATAAATAGATAAAAAAAATATATCATGTCTGCCATTAAAATTTAAATAAATAAAAATAAAAATAAGAAAGAGTGACTCTTTTCTTGGGTAAGTCACAAAGAAAAAAAATGATTCACAAAAGAAAAGGAAATCAATCTTTTATCCCTTGGTAATAGTCGCAAGATACAAGCTGAGCTGAGAGTCCAAAACATGGTTTCTGAACCATTTGGACCCAATTAAGGACTCCAATATGGTCTATAAGGACACAACCTAATTAAGTTTGGGGGTGGGTTCAAGGCAAAGGTGTCAGGTTCCAAAATAGAAGAACTCATCCAAACTAGATATTAAAGTCATTAAAATAACACTATTGTTTATAATTTTTTTAGAACATCATTTGCACCAAGTAGTTTAGAAATAAGACTATTAGAAATTGTGATTGCACCAAGTAGATATTTAGTTTAATTATCAAGTAGTTGCACCAAATGACAACAGTGTTTTAGATAGAAACAATAGCTTAATTGTTCTTATTTTTTCTATTGTTTTATCAATTCTTTGGATAGGCAAAATCTATTTTTGAAAAGAAAAAAGCAATTAGCTTCTAATTCTTGCAAGGTTGTGGGCTTAAGAAAAATAAATATTTTCTTACTAGACATAATGATTATGGTAACTTATTCTAGATCTTTCCTCTTACTGCTGTAAAATTGATTAGATTTTCTTACTAGATCGTTCCTCTTACTGCTGTCAAATTGATTAGATTTTCTCATTGTGCAGCTGCCTTATTGTTTTGGCTAAAAATGTGTGTCTATCACTCAGAGATCATGGCAAATGGTGGTTTAACAGGTTGTAAGCCTTCGCAAGAAGTCACGTCTATAAATGCCCACTGTATCGTAAATTTGCGCAACAACGAATCAAACAACACAAAGTCTAACACAAAGTCTAGACAAGAACCTTACTACAATCAACAGATTTTTAGTTCTTTTCCACATATCAAATGCTACACAATCCAAATGAAATACCCAAAACTCAAAAGCATTCAAATCACCTACCGATAATAAACGAATGAATTAAAACAAAAACAAAATAAATAGTATATACCTCTCTAAGAGTGGAACCCCAATCTCTTTTAACAGCGCTTGAATTATCGTGTTCCAACTTCACCAATTCCTCAGGCAAATAATGTTCAATAAATTCCTTCTTTGGGGTTTCTGCAGCAAATTCCTCATTTCTAAAGCATGAAATTTTCAATTTCTGCACCCAAAAAAACATTAAAAAAGAAAAACCCTTATTCATAGTCATAATTGCGTTTAAATACAACTCTAAAGTTACACAAATTAATGCATCAAAAGCTTAAATATATATATATATATATATAAACAGAAATTATGAAATAGCTTACGTTGTATGAGAGGGTGAAAGATTGAGAGGTTTGGAGAGTTCAGGTATTCAGCCAGAGAGGAAGGGGTCAGGTCGGAACCCTAATGTTTTGAGAGATGGAGGGACAAAAAAACAGAAGTATAAGAGATAGAGAGGGAGAGTGAGAGCTTATCTCCAAATCAAACTCTGTCACTTGCCCTACCAAGCACCCAAAAGAAATTCCATTTGCTGTAAACATTTGAAACAAAATCATCAGAAACTACAGCACAGTTAAGCCTACCAAAAATAAGAAAAATCAATAAACTTATAATAAAACTATGAATTGGGATGATTTAATGCATATATAAAACAAGAGAGGAACTAAGGTTTGCTATCAATAACTAGATTAATTAAAACAAATATACAAGAGGATTATAAAGATAACTATACAATTTCATTTACTATAACTAGAGTACTCATAAATGGTTTAATACTGGAAATCATTATGCTTCTTTCCCATATACATATAAAGTTAGTCAATGTAGCTGAAACTACAAGTTAACACATAAAGTTTAATATGTGCATAGCTGCTGATTCTACGCATCAGATGATTCACAGCTGCCTTCATACTTTTGTATTTCTATTCAAAGTTCTCTTTAAAATTTATCTTGTGGATAGAAATTATACAATTTAAAAGTTTAGTGGCGAGAGACTAGTCATCCGAGTCCAACAAGGGAGATCTAAAAGTACGAAACCATGGTATCAAAGTGTCAAGACAACCAGGATCACCAGATGGCAAACTAATTCGCACAAAGTTTTGAAAAGAGGGGAAAACAGATGGAAGACATCTACAGCAAGCAGTGAGGTATAAAATTAACATTGCGAGTTGAAACTATATGGTCCAGAACATTGTATATTATGAAAGATAAACTTAAATAATGCCAAGTCTCAAATAAGAAGAGATATTTAGTCCTAAATTTGTCCAATGCAGTCAAACATGTCAGCCAAATTTTACTTTTTATTTTGGTTACGCTCATATAGGTCCCTTGTATTAGGCTAGTACCCATTTGCACCTTCTAAATGAAATTATCATTTTTTTTTTAATGAAGGAGATATACCAAGTTGGAAGAAGAAATCAAGAATAAAATGGAAGAGAAAAGAGCATAAGTTCTCATTACAACAAAGGTCTGCTCCCCTTGGTTTGCTTCCAAGTACCCAGTTTTGCAAAGCATGTCTTGTATTAGGTTCTGAACAGCTTTAACTAGAATAAAAAATCCTAGATTTCAGGGCCTAGAGAGAAAAAGAGTCCCAATCAAAACACAATACAAGGCACTTCTTCCTCTCAACAGTGTGGGTGAAGGTAAGGCCATAGGTTCAAGACTGTGTGCACGTGTAAGTTACTAAGATGGAGCTCCACAATTAACAATCACTATAAGTTTCCCTTAATGTCAATGGGTAATCTAATCATACTTATTTGGCTGTTTGACTACTCTACAGATAGCCCAACTTTTCAAGGTACAGTTTATTTTACCAAACTTGTTTCTAAAGCAAGATAAGCTAACAAAAACTAGCTCATTCAAATGCACATTAATGCCTGAAGGTTCTGTTGTACCAACTTGACACAACAACATGTATAAAAGGTACATTTTATGATTTTTGCAAATTACATGCCAGCTATAAGATTGAAGAGGGTTTTTCTTTTGGAAGTAAATGAACTTTATTAAAAAGCACAAAAAGAGGAACAAGCCTAGTACACATGGTGTATACAAAGGTGAAACCAAAAGGCAAAAAAAAAACAAAAACAAAAACAAAAACAAAAACAAAAGAAACATATCATCTAAAATTCATCATAGCTAAAAAATCACTAAAAAAATCAAGTACTACAACTATAGAGCCTTTTTCCTTTAAAACTGTGCATATACTTTTCCCTCCAACTGCTAGATCAAACACAAAGGCATGAACTTTCATAATCCATCATTAACCTTCTTTCAAAGTTCTCTTGCCAACAAGCCAATAGTTTCATCATATATTTTGGCATAACATAACTTACACTGAACAATCTTAAAACCAAGGACCATAACTCTAGCAGTCTCATAATGAAGAAGAAGATGATCAGTTCATTCTCCATTAGATTTGCACACACAACAGCAATCAGAAATTATAATGCCCCATTTCCTCAAATTGTCAGCAGGTAGAATTGAGCCTTTCACAGCTGTTCTAGTAAAGAAAGCTATGTGTGGTGGAGCTCCAACACACCAAATAGATATCTATGGGAAATTGATGTTGGCCCCTTTCCTCAAAGCCTTATAATAATTATTAACACAAAAACTATGGCTCTCGGAGAGAGACCAAACCAGACCAGCTTGTCCTCTTCTCCCGGATTAACTTTAGGAGTGTATAGCTCATCTTGAAATGACTGTATGAACTCTAGGTCCCAATCTTGGACTGCACGATTAAATTACATATTCCACCAACAATTTCCATTCAACCAATATGTGTGAACAGCAACAGTAGCATCTCTATTTCAGGTAATGAGAAACAACTCCAACTAGGTTCCAAACATCTCCTAGGACAAGGACTCAAACACAAAATAAGACTTATGGACCTTTGGAAAAGCCAAGGACAGCCCATTCCAGAAAATCTTGTCTTTTGTTATTTAATCTTTTTTATCCTCAAAACTTTTACAAACCACATCATAACCCCAAGTATTTCAAGAAGAGATGAGGGAAATTGCACATAATAAGTCTGGCCAATTCTTCTAGGTTCCGAACAATCATCTCCTACCCGAACCATTTCCTAGGGTTAAGGTCAATAGATACTCAAAATTGTCTATCCAAATGTAGTTTTTATAAAAAAATTGAAAATGGGCTCTAAGGATTTCTTAAAGTTGGACTCTATTTTCATGTTTCACCAATTGATTTTGCATGAAAATTGACAGTTTGAGCTTTGATCTAGAAGGCATATGTTCTAGAAGGCATATAAAGCAATACCTTCCACCTGTGGCACTATCAAATTGTATCAATATGGCTCTCAATTTTTCAGAAGCCAAATAGATGGCTCCAACCATCAAATTCTCCATGTCCCTTTACATCAACAGTAATATGAACATTGTACAAGGACTGTTTTCCCATACCATTCAGCCACCATAAGTCAGGATTGTAAAAGAAAAGCTGCAAATTCATTCCATTATAAGCTACAACAGAAGTATTTGGAGCCTAAAATTAGAAAAAATGCCCATGGGGACAGGGCTACCCCAACTTCCATAGGTCCTTGGTTCAACCTCCTAATGAGAATTGAGGATATTTGAATCCATAATAATCGGATGCACCAAAGCTTATATAATAATAAGAATATACTTTACATTTATTCAAATAACTAAGCTGAGGTGTTTTAGTAAAGAATGCATTAGCAAATGTCCCCCTATAAAGCACCCATAATTGGAATTCTCACAATCAAATTATATACCAAAAGTAAAGCAGTGAAATTTAACTCAATAACCCACAAAATTAAGACTGAACATAAACTCCCAACAAAACCCAGAAAACAACAAACACTAAATATGTATGTAGTATGTTACCTGAGCGGCAAATACAGCTGAGGTGGTCTTGCCAGATCCACCTTTGCCCAAAAAAGTGACCAACTTGGTTGATTGCTGAGAAGAATTAGCAATACTAAACAAGCCGAGAAGAGTTCATATCAGAATATCAATTGGGTTTGGTAAATCAATGAAAACAAAAACGAATCCGTGAAAATCAAAAACAATTACCTGTGGGTTAGAATGGGAGCGAATCTAGGGTTTCGAAACGCCAGAGCCGAAGAAACTTCTTCATTTTTGTTAGTTGTTGGTGAGAGAGAGAGAGAGAGAGAGAGAGAGAGAGAGAGAGAGGCCGATGAGATAGTACAAAAGAGGGATGAGCAGTTAGGGTTAGAAATGATGAGAGAAATGGGTCGGGCTAGACCTGACCCATTTGTTTTTGGACCTAACTAGGCTCGATTTTTGGGTGGTGGTGGCTGTGGTTGTGGGTGGTGGTGGCTTTGGCTGTGGGTTCGTGGGTAGTGGTAGAGAAGAGAGTGTCTGTGCGAGAGAGAGTGTGTGTGACTAAGGACATGGGTAAAAACGAAATCGCGCTAAAAACTGAAAAAGAACAAAAAAAACAGAGGGAAAATAATTTTAGCAGGCAATTGCAGGGTCTATTGCGGCGGGGAATTGGCCCACCGCTATATCTACCCAGCTGGCCACTAAAACAGGCCTATTACGGCGGGTAATTGGGCCTGCCACAATAGTACGCCGGTATACATGAGATCTATTGCGGCGGCCATTGGCCCGCTGCAATAGGTCTCACGTATAGCGGTGGGTGGAAGACCTGCCGCAATAGGCAACCTATAGCGGCGGGTTTGGCACCCGCCGCAATAGGTCCGCCGCAAAAAATCAATTTTTTTGTAGTGGTATTAATTAAGACAATGGCACTAGCAATTCCAACTTATTCTATGAGCATGTTCAAAATCTTGTATAGAATTTGCAATGACATAAACTCGGCACTAGCAATATATTGGTGGGGCCAAACACATAATGAGAGGAAAATCCATTGGATTAAATGAAGTAAAGTGTGCAACCCAAAGGATAGAGGGGGAATGAGTTTTAGAGATATTCATGCCTTCAACCTTGCCATGTTAGCAAAACAAGCATGGCGGTTGATCCAAGGAACACACTCTTTGTTTTTTAGAGTATACAAAGCATGCTATTTTCCTAATTGCTCTTTCATGGAGGCCGAGTTAGGAGATAACCCCTCATTTGTGTGGAGAAGCTTGCTTGAGACTAGAAACCTGATTCGGGCAACCACAGTGTATGAAGTGGGGGATGGGAGGAGCATCAAAATTGATGATCATAGGTGGCTCCCACACCCCCCTACAATTCAAACCTGATGCGGACAAAAATTTGACGGTGTGCGACCTATTCAACCTAGACACAAGGCAGTGGTATTGGCAGTTACTCTCCCATATGTTCCTGCCCACAATGGCTGCTATTGCACACATAAATCTGGGTACAACAACTAACTGAGACAAACTAATATGGAAGGAGAACAGGAAAGGCATTTTCTGGGTTAAATTGGCCTATCGAGTAGCACTCCGCATAAGGCAGGCTGAACAGGTGGAGCATTCCTCGGCAAGGCAAGATAAAAAGTTGTGGAATTGTATTTTGCAGCTACAGGTAACCCCCCCCCCCCCCCCCCCCCCCCAAGGTTAGAACGTTTGTCTGGAAAGTGTGCTCTGATATACTCCCAACCTGCACGAATCTATGCCAAAGGAAGATCCCTGTAGACCCAGCATATGCAGTTTGTCATCACCATGATGAGACAGTGGCCCACGTTCTTTGGGGCTGGCCTATGGCAGGGAATGTTTGGGCAATGGTTCCAGGAAAGTTGCAGAAACCCAGCTCAGCTGTAGAGGAGTTCTATAGCTTGGTGAGAGAACTGATGAATGTACTGGCGATAGAAGAAATGGAAGTGTGGGCTATAGTCTCTTGGGTTATCTAGAATGCACGAAACAGGTACCTTTTCGACAAAAAACAAGCTCAGCCAGCGACATTCTACGCGGGGCTATGACACTGCTACAGCTAATGTCTCAATACACTAGTGGTCGTTTGTTGTCTTTTCTTTTTGCAATGTTTAGTTAGAGTGGGCAATGGCCTCCACACAAACCCGTGCCCAGCCAATATTTAAACATTTTGTATTACGTGGGCTTGGTGATAGCCTTGTATTTCTATACTCTAAAGATGATAGTATTTCTATACTCTTTGACTAATAATATTTCTATACTCTTTACTATCTAAAAAAGAATTATTACTGTGTAATAGTTGTATGTAACATATTTGTCACATGATAGATTTTTCCCAAAAAAAATAACATGCAAATAGATTTATGATACCTATTGCATAAGCAATGCCACCTCTTACAGAATTTGTTTATTGCATTGAAAAAAAAAAGTTTTAATCTATATATATATAATAATAAGTAAAGCAAAAAAAAAAATCCAATTAAATTTTAAATTGATATTCAATTAGAGTCTAATTTTATGCCATATGTTTTAACTAATCTAAAGTTTAGAATTTTGTGCCAAGTGAGTTAATTTAGTGTAAAAATTGAATTTCAATTAAAATTTAATTTTGCGCCACATGTCTCATCTAATCTAAAATTTTAAATTTTTGTGCCAAATTAATTAATTTAATGTAAAAAATGAGGAGTTTAATATAATAAACCATAAAAAAAAACACAATCATATAACTTAAAAAAATTCAAATTTATTATTCATCTATATATATATATATATATTAATAGGTAAAACTTAGAGAAAGATGAATTAGAATTTGAAATTATAATTCAATTTTGCACATTTCTAAATTTATATCGGGACTACACCATAATTATCCACTTAAACATGTGCCATGTGTCTACTTAAGTTTTTTAATCTTTTTGTCAAGTGAGTTAATGAGTGCAAAATACTAAGAATATAATATTAATAACCTATAAAATTTAAAAAAAAAAAAACAATTACATATACTCAATAAATATCACCACATGTTTCTCAAAAAATAAATAAAATAAAAATCACTATACGTTCTATCTTATTAAAATTTAGAAAAACAAATGATCATAAGTAGTATTAAATTTAGGTAAGAATTTTAATATGTGACTAATTATATTTACTTTAAAAATATAATTTGACTAATTCTCTATATTTTATGATAAAAATTGTGTTTAATTTTAAATGTATCTATACATATGCATGAGTGCATGCGTTACATGTTTTTTTTTTTTTTTTAAATAATAATAATTTGACTAATTATTTATATTTTTATAATAAAAATTTTGTTTAATTTTAAATGCATCCATGCATTTGCTTGGAGTTACTTGCTAGTTCTTAAGTAATGTAACTGTGGAGGAACGAATCTTTTCGACACGAGAAGGTATTGTCCTCTTCGGAAACGGCAAATAGTCTATCCTCAAGGTTTTGTTCAATCTCACATTGGAGAGAGACACCTCCCACATGTGCTTTATAAGCTTGAGCTAAAGGACAATACCTACTCATGTCGAAGAGATTCGTTCCTCCACAGTTACAAACACAAATTATTTTACAACATTTTTACAAAATGTTAACGTGGCCAACCTCTTATTGGTTTTCATCTAAACTTACTATTAATATCACTTTTTTATTTATCAATAATCACTCACCACATCAGCAGTTTGTAAAAAAATTTATAAAATAGTTTGTATCTTTAGCATTATTCTTAATTCTTTTTTTTTTTTTTTATTTAAATGAGACCCATCACCCATTCTTTAAATGTGAGAAATGGCCAAAATTATTGCCGCGCCAATCAATACAAAAGAATCAAGCAACTGATGCTATCTTTACTGTGAAGCACAACAGGAGTTTGTGGAGTCGACTAAGTCTTTGAAAGATTATAAAAGGTAAGTAGTGTTAACAAACTGAAGATAATTGTGCCTTTAGTTCAACATTTTTATTGTTATCAAAGAGGTTTGGGGAAATAACGTAGTAAAGTGCATGGGGGAAATAGCACTTGGAGTAATAGGTTTGGTGGAGCATTGGAAGTAAGAAAGCTAAAAAATATAGTTTTTTATAACTCAAAATACTAATTTATTTATTTTAATACCCCACTTAATAAAACACCAAACATAAAAAGGTTTTATTTTAATATTCAATACATTAAAATAATATAAACAACATAATAAAATAATATATCCAACACAATAAATAACAATCACAACCATCAACACATTAAAATACTATTTTTTTTAACACCACACATTAATGAGCTACTATTTATAGCAACTCACTATAGCTGATACCAAATTTTTTTGAGTTTACCTCCTTTGCTGTTCAACATATTTTGAAAGTATCGGTTGCTAAATTAACATTTTAGTCAATTTAGCAACCTTACAAAGTATAACTCTCTCCCTAGTTTTCTCCTAATTTTGGAGAGAAAAATTTTTGGTAGGTTTGAAGAGAAAACATCTGGACTTCACCACATTTTTTTCATTTTCCCTTCCCAACTAAACACCCATAAAAATTTCTTTATGTCCTAAAATTTCCATCCTTCCTAAAATCCCTCCAAATAAACATACCCTTACCCTTAGTAACATGGTCCATGGGGAGTTACTAGTACCACATCCATAGTGTGGTGGAGTTATACTCTAAGATGTGATTGGTGAAGAAGTCAAAGCCGTAGTTGTGGTGGATGGAGGAGATGCGTATTGTGTCTGAATTTATTTTTTTTAAAGAATTAAATAAGAAAAAAAAAAGGTGCAATTCTAATAGACTTGTGGGAGTTTTGAATTGAATAAATTTGAAAATTAGAGAAGTTAATTGAACAAAAGTAAAATTGGAGGACTGAATTGAATTTTAATCACAATTAGATGATGCAATTTGTAATTTAGAGAAATATTAAATACTGAGTACCGACAAATAAAGAGAATGTGATAGAAATGGTGCAAATAGTATTTGAGTTGTAATAGATTTTTTCACAAATATGTGTTAAAACTCAAAAAAATTCTTTCTTAAACTTTAGGGTTTTAATATTTAAGATTTTGTTATCAAACTGCCCCTACTCACATATTCTATATCTTTGAAAAGTGGAGTCATTTGAACTGCATGTAATTAATAGAAATTCAACATAATCAACATACCAAACATTCTCTATTATCTTTTAACATCTTGAATAAATGTAATGCAAGAATTTAAATAATCTTTTTAATGATTGCTGTTTGGTCCCCTAAATACAATTCAAGACAATGGCCGTAGAAATTGATAAATAGTCTTGGTCATGGGAATGTAGGAACCCAGAAACAGGCCACGTGAAATCTGTTTCTATGTACTCGTTCGTTTCAATGGCCAATTTGTCATTGGTGTTTGATAAACTAAAGCTTGGTCATGGGAACCTAGAAGCAGGACCCATGGAATGTGATATACATGCTCAGCATTTTCAAACTGACTTTTATGTTATATCCACACGAAACTGATTGTCAGTCGAATCAAGATTCAAAATGCTTTTGTGTTTTTGTTTTTTTTGAGCTAGAGCTTAATTGTAAAGTTAAGGTTGCTCACTAATAAAAGTTATTATGGTTTTTTTTAGCTCTTGTAGCTCAACTGACACTTCCTATTATTTTCAATTGAAACGTCCAATGTTTAAATTATTCTTCCTCAACTATTGAATTATATGCTAAAAAAATCACTCTTAACAGAACATATGAGAAATTTAAAAAAAAAAGAAAAAAAAAAGAAGATTTTAAAGCTCAGGATTTATAAAATATGAAGTGTAATTATAAAGGTGTTTTTTCTTTTGTAAAAAACTCTTAATTTAAGTTTACCTAGCTATCAAGCTAAAGGACCCTGTAATTATCTCCAGCAAAATTATCAAACGTGTACTAAAAAAAGCTTCAAGGTTTTTAAACCATTTTTCCAATAGTGCGTAAACACTATTTTTTCTTGTAGTTAGTAATAGAGCTTTTGCGCTAAAGAACTTTAATTGAAAAGTTTTTTTTAGCATTTTAGATATATGGCAATCATTATTGAAACTGCTAATTTCATACCATATCGATCGATACAAGTTGATAATTTTCATTCAACATTTTAGTTTTAGTTTTAGTTTTTGTAGCAAGATACTATTTGCCACAATTGTTACCTATCTAGAGATGACATGTACAACTATAATCGATGAACCACCACTTTCAAATGGACCCAGTAAGTTCTACTACTCACAATTCCATGTGTTATGGCAAAAGTTGTTTTCACTTACCAGCCATTTCAACTTGTACCAATTATGTCCGCGTGTTTGGGCTTTTCTGGCTTATAAGTAAAATCCGATCAAATTTCACCACTTTTTCTTCTTTCTTTTTTCTCCGTCAATTGCGTTTCCGATTCTATTTCTTCTTCATTCCAATGCTCACCACTCCAACCACGTGAACTTTACTTTTTCTTTCTATTTAGTTCTTTGTCAAATGGTTGGTTGGTGTGTGTGAATGTATACTATCTTTTCAACCTTGTTTCAATCAAGTCTATGCGTAACATTATCTAGATACGTTGATTGTTTAGGCCACATATATATAATTGGCCAATATATAATATATCATTGGCCAGCATATTTGTTGGGGATGTGTTTGCTTTGTTTGCATAAAATATACTAAATATTTTTAAAATGCACACACATAAGGAGAGGGGAGAAGGTCTTAAAGAAACTTACAGTAGTGTATATCTAAAATGACCTAACTTTTAGATATATAGCATAGACTTTAAACCTTTTTAACTCACAAAAAAAAATAATAATAAATAAAATAATTACTAATCTGTCATCAAACAATCACCCCGTTTATTATGTTAATGAAATCCACTAATCACATTTATTGTTGTGAAAGTTTATAGAACTCATGTAATAATATTTTTAGTAGTTTCAGCATTTCCCATGTACATAGCTGAAATCCAAAAATGACATATTGGTACTGAATGTTGGATACTGTTTTTCTACATACAAGTTTGAAGAAAAATTCTTCTAACCCACTACCTGGCATATACTTGTAGTCATATGAATTTCTTAAGGATGAAGTTTAACTATAAACTTGGTTATAGATAATGACTACAACTATACTCAATATATTTTTATTGGATATAAATTCTAAGAAATTCATCATTGGATTACATTTTTTTTTTGTTACATCCTTCATGTTTGCAAATTTCTAGAATATCAAATATCAGTATTAATATTATCTATTAAATGTTTAAAGTTTAAGTTTTTGTACTCTAAAATTATGCATAAAAAAAAAAAAAGTTTATGAATCATATAGTAAATAACATAAGATTGACATGAAATTTAACATGCGTGTTATGCGTGTTAAGAAGATAAAAAATTTGCAATCCAACCATTAGACTATTAAAATACGTAATCATGTTTTTATTTTTATTTTTAGTGGAAGTTGTAGTCATTGGCTACATTTAAGTTTATAACCAAATTTTGTGACTTTGTCCATTTTTTAATAGGAAAATGCTATGTCCACAACATTTTCACAACATTTTTACAACAAATTCTATGTGGCAAGTTTTTACGGGTTATTAATGGTGGGGTAGAAAAGTAATTTCAGCGATAAGTTCAAATTTAAACCAATAACATCTAACCACCTCTAATTTGTTATGAAAATGTTGTAAAAATATTATGGACGTAGCACCTCTCTTTTTTAACAAGTTATGTGACTCACTGACTTCTTTAAATAATATAAATTAATATGTTTATAAATTGCCACACAATAAATTAGAAGAAATTCCCTCATATTGATTTAGAGGTAATTAATTGTTATTTTATATTTCGTTCCCTTATCAAACTGAAATGACCTTCTATACGTTGTTCACAACTTTCATCAAATATCTAGTTCGAATGAAAAAATCCAAATTGAGAGTGATTCTAAGAGTTGAGAGTGATTCTAAGAGCTATATGAACGCTGTCATGAATAAAGAAGCTGTTGACAAATTTCGTTGCCGACATTCAAGAT
This sequence comes from Castanopsis chinensis, assembly GCA_032878915.1. NCBI lineage: Eukaryota > Viridiplantae > Streptophyta > Magnoliopsida > Fagales > Fagaceae > Castanopsis > Castanopsis chinensis. The sequence goes on along the minus strand of JAVQMG010000083.1, from coordinate 7,900,099 downwards.
TTAATTTTGAATCAAAGCAATGTGAACTTTTGATGTTGGGCTTAGGCTTCCCTACTTTTGCAAAGTCAATTCAGAAGGATTGCCTGGGTCTTGCTTGACCAGGGAGATTCCTTCTCTTTTTCTTGGGATGTTTAGCTGTTTTGTTTCAAACTGTAAACCTTAGAGATAAGAGGATCAAACTACAAGTTCAATAAACCTCAAGGAGGGTTTTCTAATTTCTCTAACTTTTCTATATAAGAAGATTTAGCTAGAAACGAAAGTTGGTGCTTCACAATATTTCTCAATGGAGTGGCCTTTAGTGAGGTCTCTGCTGTGGGTTTTAGTACTTGTTGCTCACATTCATGAGAGCAAAGGTTGTATTGAGGAAGAGAGGATGAGTCTGCTAGAATTGAAGGCCTTTATGAAATCCAATACTAATTATATCAAACCTCTTCTTCCATCATGGGTCAATGAGGCGAAGAGTGAGTGTTGTGGTTGGGAGAGGGTCATGTGTAACGCCACCACAGGCAACATGATTGAGCTCTACCTCTCCAATATAAACCAAGGAACTCACGTCTATTCTGAGAATGAATCTAATTATTATCCAGAAAATTGGTTCCTAAACGGGTCCTTGTTGCTGACTTTGAAGCAGCTAAGAATTCTTGATCTATCTCATAATGGAATTGGTGGTTGGGTAGGAAATAAAGGTATGTGAGATTTGTTTCTACTTTCAAAACCCCCCTCCCCACCCCCTTCCCCCCCTCAAAAAAAGAAAAAAAGAAAAAAACAACAACAACAACAAAAACAACGCTAGAAGAAGAAGAAACATTATTTTTAGTGTTTTGATTCTACCACATTTTTTCATCAGTTTTTATATGTTAAAATGTGGATATTTTCGTAACAATTGTGAATATGAGTGTGAATAGTAGATAGGAATGAGTGTGAAAGTATGTTTTTTTCCCTATCATTATGACATGTTAAAAAGATGCCTTTATAGAACCTCTTCACTTTTCCTTCCAATCCAGAATTAAAAATAAAACTAAAAAAATCTTTGAGCTATTCATATCTTGTTAAGGATAAAGGGTAATGCATAATAGATTTGAGTCAAATGGATTATCTCTAATTTGAATGGATTGCGAGATTTCAATTTACTCAAATTATAAATTTTCCAAACTTAATCCTACCAAAATAGACCATTCTACTTTCTTTCTTTTTATTTATTTTTATGTTTATTTAAGTCAGACTGATCTTTATTATTTTTCTTTCTTTCTTTATTTTTATTTTGGTTGAGATACGAAATAATCAAATGAATATGAAAAGAAATAGAAGCACTGTTATGAAAGAAATAAATTTATTCTTATATTCCATGACATTAATGGCCATGGTTGTTATACATATACTGAGGGTACATATGTATTTGGTGGTTTAAAACACCCATATATATTTAGTAGGAAAAAAATGTTGAAAGAGTGAGGGTGGTATCTTCTACAATGCCGTGTGAGTATCTCCACACATGTACCAAACACACAAGGGTGTTTTGAACTTGAACTTAGGCCTACCCATCCCACCAAATGGTGTGAAACTCGAACACAAGCGCCTATGGTGAGGAATTCGAGCTCATAGCACCCCCACAGACAAGTTTCGGTGGTATTAGAAATATATATATATATATATATATATATATATATAATTAGAACCCTTAAGCAAGAACTAACCATTCTTAGGGTTGATCACAATCTTCTTAACCAAAGAGTCTAACAGTTGGAAAATACTTTTCATCAAGGCAATGAGGAAGGTCCCTCATTTCAGAACCCTTCTAATGACGAGGTAGCTTAAGTCTTAATACTAAGCCTTGCATAATCAGTGCCCATAATAGTCTTTTTATCTGCAATTGTACTAATTGGACCTTTGAGGTAATCTTGGAACTCTTCCTAAAATTAAAACTCCTTCAGAATAGAGTCTTGGTTGCCTTATATAGCCAAAGGGAACCTTGGATTCTTCTAAAGATTGCTGGAAATTTGGAATTATGTAATTAATGCCAATCTCTTAGACAGAGAATTTTTAGTAAAATGGTGGGATAGCTTTAAGATTGATCAGATCATCAATCAGCTCTATAAGGACTTTCCTCCTCCGATTCAGAGAATGGTTACGAGATCTCAGTCTAGGCCATAAGGATAGAACAATTTAATCCTTCTCTGATCAAAGGTTTGTTAAGAATATGATAGATAGGGTCATCTTAGGAAACCCTTTTCTGTGTCTGCTATATCCTTTCACAATGGACAATAAAGGTCTCACTGCCCATTCCTTTGGCCAGTCAGTCAAGTTTGAGTTCCTTAGGAGCCTCGAGCCAAGAGACATTAGCAGCCTCCAAGAAGTTTCTATCTCCAAGACCCTGAACTTTATTAGTGCCAAGACCCAGCATCATAAGTATTTACAAGATGAGTTGAGATACAAGAAAGTTGAAGAACAACTAACTTGTAAAAACATCCAAAATAAGATCAGAAAGTTTGAAGAAAAACTTAAGCAGGAAGTTTGCTCTGATCTACCTACAGCTTTTTGGCATAGAAAGAGACACGAGGTAGCTCTCGCATATGCTAAAGGTTTTGATGAAAAGGACATCCCTACTAAAGCTCAACCTATCCAAATGAACCAAGAACTCATGGATATTTGTAGAGCAGAAATGGAGGATCTCCTTAGGAAAGGAATCATCAAGAAGTCTAGATCACCATGGTCTTGTCTAGCATTTTATGTCCAAAAGAATGCTGAAATAGAAACAGGTGTTCCTAGGCTGGTTATTAACTACAAGCCTCTTAACAAAGTCTTAGAATGGGTAAGATACCCAATTCCCAACAAGAAAGACTTAGTCAATAGACTTAGCAAAACAGTGGTTTGCAGTAAGTTTGACATGAAGAGTGGGTTTTGGCAGATACAAATCAGAGAGTCTGGTAGATATAAAATAGCCGTCACCACACCCTTTGGACATTACGAATGGAACGTGATGCTCTTTGGTCTCAAAAATGGTTGGTCGAAGTTGTAAGTTACAGTTTATTTTATTTTCAATCAAGTTGGCAGGTTATACCGTCATAGTTATCCAATTATTTTGAGCACTATTATTATTTTGAATTATTTTCATGGTTATATCTCTCATTCCCCATATTTTGTTTTACATCTATTTTATGATAATTCTTCCATTTCCATTCATTTATTTCTTCATCTGTTACTATTTCACCATCTTCTTTTGTCTATACCGTTGGTAGGTTGAGCCTCCTTTTTAACTTATCTATTTATTATTCTGTGATTATTTGTTCAAATTAACCTTTTGCATCCTAGCTATCTGCTTCTTCTTGTTTTTGTGGTTAGCCCCAAATTTTGTTGCAGATGTGTACTGTTGAAACGTGTAAGACTAGATCTATGCTGTTCGTTAAGCAAGTAAGTCCTAGTATCCTCTTGGTCTGTGTTGGTCAGCCCATGTTAGCTGTGTATCAGGCGTTTTAGGGTGGTCCTACAATTTGGAGTGATTGTGGCAGTAGGAGGTTGAAGTTTGGACGTGATAAGGCGATTGTCTTGTTTGTATACCCTGTTTCAGATCTAAGGTTAGATCCAGAAGTCTAAGGATAAAGGTGATTAGTTTGTTATTGTTTAATTAAGCTTTTAATCTAGAACAATGAATAGGTTGTTTAGAAGTTACTCTTCCACCAGCTTTAGATCATCCCTCCTAGAGATTCCCCAAATTCCACAAGATGCTAGAATTCTCAATTCTGAGTCATATGAGTTATCAGATCTAGATCTAAAACTAGAAAATTAGAATATCCCTAAAGTACCCACCAACCAAGTCTATAAGTCCTTATGGTCTATGGAAAAGATTTTCAAAATAGACTACCATTTTAGAACTATAGAACAAGTTTATGGAATTAACAAGGAGTATGAGACATGCTAATTGTTATCACCATTTGCCATAGAAGCCCATAAGAAAAAAGGACACAATTATCTGCACATAGGGTTTAGTCCAGGTCGGAGTTAAACCTTTGATTAGAGAAGGATTAAATTGTTCTATCCTTATGGCCCTTAGAGATACTCATCACATAAGATTTGATGACAGCCTCTTAAGAACCATATAGACCAGTCTTAATCAAGGACCAGTTCACTTTGACTGTTTCCCCAATTTCACAGTTCATCTTCATGACCCGCATATTATGAAGACTCTCACCTTGAATATCAAGACCAAAGGAACCCTGGTACCGGAAACCTCCCAGCTAGCCTTGATGTATAGGATTTACTACAAGTGCATCATAACGAACATGAATGTTCAAGCACTTATTAAGAAAAAGATGGGAGAAACCACTCTCATCCAGTGTCTTGACCCTAGATCCAAGATTCAGGTCCCAAGAACCCTGAAATGGTCTAAGGTCACATTCCCCACAAATTGGACTCTAGAGAATGAAAACCATCATCTACAGATCCAAAATCCAGCCTAGAATCCAGACTTAAACTTTGTCCAACAATTTGCCGATGGAACGGTTAGACTTAGCTTTGACCAGTCTAGGCTTAAAACCCCTTTGGATTATGACAAATCTAGGTTTATAACACCTCTAGATGAGTCAAGGTTTAGATCCCCGATAGATCTTTACCAACCCATTAAGCAATCATTTGTCCTTCTTAGAGATAGACCTGCATCCTAATGTAGCTCAACTAGACTTTTGGCACCATTCTCAAAGTCTAGAAGAGATTTAGGTTTAGAACTCCAAGGGGTCAAGACTAGATCCTAGATTAGCACACCTTGCTACACAGCCAGACAGGACTCAGTTGTCGATTAGGGAGAAGACAACCGAGGTCAATCCCCTCCATCCCTATTTGGGACTGATATGGAACAACCATTTTAGCAAGAACCACAGTATCCTCCCATAGATCACCATCTCATGGTAATCAGAAAAGATTTCACTCCTGATCTAGTGGCCTTAAATAAAGAGTTTGATTATAAATATATATATAAACACACACACCCACACACATTAATTTCTAAGGTACATTAAGAAGTGCCACATTATTATTATTATTATTTGAGAAGCAACCCATGGATGAATGAGTGGACATGATATGCATTACAAGGGTCAGCCCTAGCTACCACTAGCTAGGCCAATTAAGCAGTCGCCGAAAGCCCCCAAGGGGAACAAGACTCATAAATTTTAACCAATAAAGATATTTTTATACTTATAAAAGTATAATTAGGCCCCAAATATTAGTCAATAGATTATAAAATAGTAACACAATGGACACAACAAAATGTTACAATAATTTTACAATATTTCTAAATTTGCATGCCAATTCACACATTGGCTCACTATAATCTCTAATTTTCTTTTCCTTTGCGAATTTAGAAATATTGTGAAATTGGTGTGTCCAGAGCATTACTCAAAAGAATTTGTTTAAAATAATGTTACATTTACAACATTTTTACAACAAATCTTATGTAGTAGTTTGTTATTGATAGGTAAAAAAGTAATGTCAGCGGTGAGCCTAAATTAGAACCAATAATAAATTACCACCTTGGATTTTTAGTGAAATTGTTGCGAATATAGCATAGTTTTAATTGTTTATCAAAAAAAATTAAAAAAATAAAACTGTTAAGGAGGGGGGGGGGGAGATTAGCAAAGTGTAGGTGGACTGATGTCCACTAAAGGATTCTCTAGATAATTTGTTACTAACAATGAGCACAATATAATAATAATAAAAAAGGTGTGAAAATCTCAAAAAATGACTAAAAACAATTTCGAAAAAATTATTTAAAAATTTAGATAAACAACTCACTTATGAACAAGAAATTCATTAAAAATATATCTATATTTCTATATATATATATATATATATATATATATTTTCATCTAAACAAATTAGAAGAATAGATTTTAAGTAAAAATAACAATACTAATCAAATTTAAATATATAAAATGTCTCAATTTAAACATCGCCTTGGGCTCCAAAATTCCTTGAGGTGACCTTGTCATTACTTGCCAAGTTGCCAGATAAACAATTTCGTTTGTGACATATTCACCTGACAGATTATACCATTTGTTACACTCGCTTGGATACAATTTCAAGTGCAATTTTTTTTTTCAATGACATATTCGCCTGTATAATTCGTACTTAGGTAGCATTATATATACTTGGTATTAGGTAGTATTAGCCTAATATAGGTAGCTATATTAGAAATAAACAATGCAAAAAGAGTTGTCTAGTGTCTTACACCTCAACTATCATTTTCAAAACACTCATGGTTCAAAATTTAAATCCCTCTAGCACTCCTTGTAACTATCAAATAATAATAATAATAATAAACAACAGGTAGCTAGCATTGTGCCCTCTCAATTCATCGCCCTCTTCCAAATAGTTGGTCCTTGCTTATGTTCATTTCTTTACACTCTTTATGAGGGCTTATTCCTTACAAACCCTATGTCCGTATGTCTTGCTTGGCCATGTGGAGCATAATTTGTATTTGACCCGGTTTGTGACCTAACTCGACTTGGAAGTGTTATGGTTTTAAATTATATTTTTTATGAAGCTTAGTCTATAGAACGGAGGCTTGGGCCAACAGGCCCATTTTGGACCCATTTTTTGGTTTATTTATTTGACCCTTCATATTAGAGTTTATTATATTTTAAACTTTACACATTGCTTCACAGGTTCTAAGAATTAACTTAAATTCCTAACATTTCTTGGTGGCAATAGTATTAATTAAAAATTTATACCCACCTCAATATTTTTGTATATATATATGCCCTTCATACACACGATTATAAAGTGGTTTCAAAATTTTATTTTATTTTTTTATTTTTTATACAAGATAGAAATTCAATTTTAGCCTAACTTAAGTATATATGTGTGTGAAATCTTGGAAACTTAAACCCCGGTCCTTGCCCTCCTCCTATCCCACAAAAACTTTGTACTTGTAAAGTAGTCATCATACCAAGGGTGCATGGTAGTGTGGTTCCAGAAGTTGAATTGTCCGTATGTTTTTCTTAAGAATTTCAAGTACACACACACACACACACACACAGTATTAGGGTTTTAGACCCTAGTTGTCTCAAATTTTATCAAAATCTTAGCCAAATAATTAATTAAATTATAATGCATTAGATCAGAATAAATTAAACATTAAACAAGCACAAATCACATGAACACCAAGAATGATTACCCAAGAAAACTATTGAAATTGTGTTTTTAAAATAAAAAACCTGAGGAGGATTTAACCAAAACAATCCTCAAGTCGACATATCCATTAAATAGAATCGAAGTTTAAACAATAGAATTAATCATAAATCTACTGCTACCTCATGTTGTACTTACTAGCATGACCACACGTAGCTCCGAATCTACGGACTCTTCTATTTTGGACTGTTGCACACAAACTCTCCTATTTGTAACTTTGAGATCTCCACTCAAAGGTTTTAGATCAGTAATTGTGGTTAACTGATTTCTCTATGGCTTCATATAGATCTGCACTATAGCAGCAGCAACACCATGTTGATCTTTCTCTATGTGCTCTTGAACTCTCACGAGTTGAATTAATGGCGGCTTAGATCTACTTTGAAAGTCTTAAGTATAGTGAGATTGAGAGAAAATTGGATATACAAACCCTAGCTGCACATACAATGATTTCTTTCTCTATAAAGCCTCTCTAGGGATAGCTTATGATGTCCTTTTAATAGTACAACAAACGAATTATGAATCGGGCTTGAAACGACCAAGTTATGGTATTTTTCATGTTTCAAATTTTTACTGATATTGCAATCTCGATCAGTCGAGCCAAGTGTCAAACTTGTAATCGAAAATCTCAATCGATCGAGCCAGGTGTCAAATTGACAAAAACTTGTTTTCTTGCTTTGAACTTAATTCTTTCTTGATATGAACTTGTGTCTTTGTCTTGGACTATAACATACACCTTTAACACACTCAAGACTCACCAAAAGCACTATAAATGAATTACATATGATCACGGTTGCCAACTACAAAAATATGGACTCTACATTTAGTACAGGTTCAAAAAGCTTGTCAAGATTGGGGAACTTGGAGACATTAAATCTTGCTGACAACCGCTTCAACAAGAGCTTTATCAAATCATTGAGTGCAATCAAATCCCTTAAGAATCTGAATCTTAGTTGGAATTGGCAAGGACTGGAAGGATCCTTTCCTGCCCAAGGCATGTCTGTTTTTCATATTACTTTACATAATCTGTAATAAATTCCAATCAATTTAGTTTTCCTAAAATTCTCTTTTTTACAGAATTATCATCATTGGAAAACTTGGATTTAAGTTCTAACCTACTTAATGGCTCCATAACAACCCAAGGTAATAAAGAGTACCATTGCAATTTTTGATAGCTTCATGGCTACTTAACACTGTCTCTCTCATTTATTAAAAACAAAAACTTCTTAAAAGAATAGCATGATATGGCACTGATTTATTAAAAACCCACTAGAAGAACTATTTTCTCATATTAGAATTGCATTGCTGATGAATAGCATCATATGACACTCTTTTTCTATTGTGTTCTTGGATTTAACAATTGGTTGTATACTTTCTTCAGAATGGAATTATATGTCTAAATTGAGGAAGCTAATGCACATAGATTTAAGTTGGAATGTCTTTGAAAAGGACATTTTAAGATTCTTGGGTGGTGCACTCCCAGATCTTAAATCTGTTGACCTGAGTCACAATGAAATGCAAGGGCCTCTTTCTAGCAAAGGTGCGTACATATATTTTAAAATATCTCAAAATTTTCATTTTAAATTTTCTTTCCCAAAAATACCATGACAAAACTTAAACAAAATTGAAATCTTATCATCCTTATTTGCCTCATGAACATTTATTTTCTTCATGTTAAAAACAAAAAGAAGGCAAAGAATGCTTTTAGTTAATACTTCAAGTCTTCAATGCAATACAAAAATGCTTTTGGTATATGGAAATTATACCAATAGTATTAGTACGTCTTCAATATTCAATATGCATTTTAAAATGAAAAATTTTCTCCATATAAAATGTGTTTGGTAGTTCTAGATCTTTCCCTCTATAGTCTATACTTTCAGGTTCAACCTTCAATATGACTATTGTAATTCTCTTCACCTTTGATGTAGAGCTGATTAATCTAAACAATTTGGAGGTACTCATTGTGCGAGAGAATCGACTTAATGGAAGCCTACCATTCAAGGGTAAAAAATTCCATCATCCATTTTTAAAACCTAAAATAATTTTCTTGTGAGAAGGAATGTCTTTTAGTATCAACCAGTATGTCATTTTAATTAAAGATTCACTCTTGACAGATATGACAAATTTCAGTAGTTTGGAGATTTTAGATATGAGTGGTAATGCGTTTACTGGAATTCTTTCTCCATATATTGGGGCACTACCATCTCTCAAGGCTATATCATTATCTCAAAATAAACTTAATGGGCCTTTGCAATTGCATACTAAAGGTAAGAATCTACTATGAAATCTAGCATATTTATACTTTCTTAGTGTTGTTACTTATATTTATCTAAAATTGATTAGGAGCGTAAGAACAAGTGAAGAAGAATGGTTGATATAGAATTATTCACATTAATTGCAACTTCATAGCACAATAAATGACTATTCACTTTTTCCAGACATTGAAATATTTTTGTTAGGTTTTAGATTGAAAATATCCATAAAAATGTAATCTTATTTGAAATTTTAATATGTCATCAAGAGTTCAAAATTACAAATCCAAGATGCAGCTTAAAGATCAAAAAATTGAAGAATTTGATAGCTCTTCGATCAATGCTTGATCGATCAAACAGTGTCTTTAATAATTTACAGCCTTTCGATCACGACTCAATTGATCGAAAGAAGATCCTCGACACTTCGTTGACAGGGTTTGGTTGCTCAAGAATCGGGGTACATATTTTGACTCTGTGTTTCCTTGTCTTTTATGCCAAATATAAGGCACTTATAGCACAACTACAACCAAGGTTTTGGAGAGCTCAAGCCATGTGCTACCATTGGGCGGATCAAGAGCTCAAGACATAAATCCATTCTCGTAGTGGTTTTTCATTTTAGGCTTCTCCATTGATTTCCACTTCGTCACTATACTTCTTTATTCTTTACTTTACTATTTATTGCTTTACATTGGCAATATGTTTGCTCATGGTGACTAATATGTGATAATCCTGCATACACAATTTGGTTAACTGGCTTAAATAGTTTAGTCTACTACTTAATAATCTAGGGGGTCAAAACATAGTCTTTTTCAGATGCTATTACCATAAATTAATTAAATTGTCTTGTTATTATGTTGGCACATAATTAGGATGGACACTATTAATGGTATTTTTATTTTTTTTGGGGGACAGATTTAGGTATGTTGAAGAAACTTGAAGAGTTAGATCTTTCTGATAATAGCTTTGAAGGGATCCTCCCTCCATGCCTAGGCAGATTGACATCTCTTAGGTTTTTAGATATATCCAAGAACCAATTCAGTGGAAATATTCCTTCATTTGTGATAGCCAGCTTGACATCCCTGGAGTACATTGATCTTAGTTATAATCACTTTGAGGGTTTATTCTCATTCAGCTTACTTGCTAATCACTCTAAGCTTAAGGTGGTTCGATTTAAAGGTGAAAACTATAGGGTCGAAGACGATAACAAATTTGTGAGTGAAAGCAACAAACTTGTGATAGAAACTGAAAATCCTAGTTGGGAACCTTCATTTCAGTTAAAGGTGCTACTACTGACAAATTGTAATCTGAATAACTTCTCCTCCAATGTTCCTAAATTTCTCTTTTACCAACGAGAATTGGAATTGGTTGATATCTCTCACAATAGGTTGAAGGGAAGCTTCCCCAATTGGTTGATTGAAAATAATACTAGCTACAATTACTAAATCTTCGGGACAATTATTTTGGGGGTCCATTTAATCTGCCAACAGATCACTACAAGAATCTTTCTTGGTTGGATTTTTCTTACAATAATTTTGATGGGCAGCTCCAAGAAAATATTGGAAAGATTTTAAACTTACAATATCTAAATATATCTCGAAATCATTTTGAAGGTAATCTCCCATCCTCAATTGGTGACATGAGTAATTTGGAGAAACTGGATTTGTCCAATAATTATTTTCCAGGAGAGGTACCAACGAAATTGGTTGCCAATTGCACCTCCTTGGTAGTTTTGAAGTTATCTAATAATGAATTTCATGGTGAAATTTTCTCAAAGAGGTTCCAGTTTTTTAACAATAGCTTACGTGTTTTGGAATTGAACAACAATCTTTTCAGAGGTACCCTTCCAGATATGGTATCACCAACTGGTAGTTACTTGGGGATCCTTGATATTAGCAACAATGGCTTCTCAAGTTTAATTCCCAAATGGCTAGGAAATATGCACTTCCTTTGGTCTCTTGACATGAGTAATAATTTGTTTGAAGGTCAAATTCCATGTGAAATGCATGCATATATTTTAATAGACCTTTCTCATAACTGGCTTTCAGGATTGTCACCATCTTGTGCCGATTTATCCATCATTCAACATCTATTTTTGCAAGGAAACAGACTCACTGGACCAGTACCAAAAGTTACTTTCAGTCTTTCATTTCATCTTGTGATATTGGACATTAGAGATAACCTATTTTCTGGGAGAATCCCTTATGAAGTTGGCAAGCTTTCAAATTTGAGAATACTGTTGTTGAGTGGCAACAATTTTAGTGGTACGATTCCAAAGCAGCTGTGCTGGTTAAAGAATTTAGAGATTATGGATCTTTCAAAGAACTATCTTTCTGGAACAATATCGCACTGCTTTTGCAACATAACCTTTGGGAAGTTAAATGCAATTGATGCTTTTGATGGTCTTCCCCAACCAAATTCCACTTTTCTGGAGTTCAGACATATAACTATCCCATATCAAGGTATCTTAAATAGGTATTTTGAAATTTATGAGGTAGAACAAAATGCTGCAGCTGATTTTGGAATTGAGTTTGTGATGAAATATAGCTCTTACTTCTACAAAGGTGGCATACTTGATATCATGTCTGGATTGGATTTGTCATTCAACAAGTTAACTAGTGAAATCCCTCTAGAGTTAGGACAATTGTCTCCAATTCTTGCACTAACACTACAAAAAAAGGGGGCTTTAGCCGCGTTTCAAAAACGCAGCTATAGACCCTCAAAACGCAGCTATAGGACAATAGCTGCGTTTTTATGGCCACGTTTTTAAACGCAGCTTAAGCCGCGCGACAATAGCCCCCTGCGGGGACCTATAGCTGCGTTTCTTAGCCCCCTGAAGGCTGAGACCTATAGCTGCGTTTTCTAAAAAACGCGGCTATAGACCCCCTTTGGGTTGCATTTGAAACGCAGCTATAGGTACAGTTTTGGCTGCGTTTTAAAAATGCGGCTAAAGCCCCCTATAGCTGCGTTTTTAAAACGCAACTATAGTTTCTTTAAAAAAAAAAAAAAAAAATTCTGGGATTTTTTTTCCCCAAAAAATTCAATAGTAAACACAAACCCAAAAAATTCAAAATTAAACACAAACCTAAAAAATTTAAAATAAAACACAGCATACTCATAATACAAACACACCTAGAAAATTCAAAATTAAACACACACCCAGAAAATTCAAAACCAAACACAAATACTCACAATACAAACACACTCAAAAAATTCAAAATCAAACACAAACCCAGAAAATTCAAAATAAAACACAACATACTCACAATACAAACACACCCAGAAAATTCAAAATCAAGCACAACATCCTGACAATTCAAACACAACGTGCTTCAAAATATAGAAACACAATCCCATGAATCTCCTCTCATTCAACAATATTGCTCAGAAACATAAAAGAACAAGCTCAAGAACACAAACTCATTTAAACATAATCACAATATTAGCAACACAATAGCACAAATTTAAGCACAGATCCAAAAAATTCAAAATCAAAACTAAAATCAAAATCAAAACAAACACAAATATTGCTAGAATATCCACTTCATTCAAAATTTTCAGCATTTCCTCCATTTTCTTACTAACTAAATGTAAAATAACAAAAAAAAAAATAAAATAGATCTATAGACAAATCAGTGTGCTTAAGATGAAGAAAAAAAGAAAGAAAGAAAAAAAAGTAGCTGCAAAGAAACAAAGAGGAAAAAAAAAAAAAAAAAGTTGTGCTAGAGTGAAGAAGGAAGAAAGAAAAAGGAAAAAAAAAAAAAAAAAAAAACCTTGGTGGCCTGACTTGCAAAAGAATGAGCAAAAAAGAAGAAAAAAGGAAAGAAAAAAAAAAAAAAAAACAAAAGTAGAAGCAGCACCAGCAGCTCCAAAGAAACAAAGAAAAAGAAAAAAGAAAAAAAAAAAAAAAAAGAGTTACGTTGGAAAGAAAAAAAAGAAGAAGAAGAAGAAGAAGGGAGCACTGAAGCTTTGGAAGTGTGTGAAGGAAGAAAGAAAAAAAAAAGAAGGAGAAAAGATAAAAGCCAGGTAGGTGGGAAAGGGGGGGCACGTGGGAAAAGAAGCAAACATTTTTTTTGCTTCTGTTGGAGGACCTATAGCTGCGTTTTTCAAAAACGCGGCTATAGGCCCCCCTTTAAAAATAATTTATTATGCTGGAGGACCTATGGCTGCATTTTTCCAAAACGCAGCCATAGGCCCCCTTTAAAAAAAATTGTGTTGGAGGACCTACAGCTGCGTTTTTGAAAAATGCGGCTATAGGTGACCTCTAGCTGCGTTTTAAAACGCAGCTATAGGCCCCCCTTTAAAAAAAAAAAATTGTGCTAGAGGACCTATAGCTGCGTTTTAAAACGCAGCTATAGGTTTGATCTAGCCGCGTTTTCTAAAAACGCAGCCATAGGCCCCCCTTTAAAAAAAAAATTTGTGCTAGAGGACCTATACCTGCGTTTTAAAATGTAGCTATAGGTTGGATCTAGCCGCATTTTTTAAAAACGCAGCCATAGGCCCCCTTTAAAAAAAAAAATTTGCTAGAGGACCTATAGTTGCGTTTTTTAAAAACGCGGCTATAGGTAACCTCTAGCTGCGTTTTAAACGCAGCTATAGGTTGAATCTAGCCGCGTTTTTTAAAAACGCAGCCATAGGCCCCCCTTAAAAAAAAAAAAAAAAAAAAATTGCTAGGTTCGGAGAATCCCTATGAAGTACGATTTAAAGAGTACCTAGAGCTGCGTTTTAAAACGCAACTATAGGTTGAATCTAGCCGCGTTTTTTAAAAACGTAGCTATAGGTCCCCCTTTAAAAAAAAATTATTCAATTGGACCATAGCTGCGTTTTAAAAGCGCAGCTATAGATTAAGTCTATAGCCACGTTTTTTAAAAACGCGGCTATAGCCACGTTTTTGTAAACGCGGCTAAAAAAGACATGGCTATAGCCCGCGTTTTTTGTAGTGTAAACTTGTCTTACAATCAGTTGACGGGTTTCATACCAACAACATTCTCAAATTTGACCCAATTGGAGAGCTTGGACCTTTCTCACAATAATTTATGTGGAGAAATTCCTTCAATATTGATTGATCTACACTTTTTGGAAGTTTTCAATGTGGCTTGTAACAACTTATCAGGAAAAGTTCCAGACATGAAAGGGCAGTTTGGAACATTTCAAAATAGCAGCTATGAAGGAAATGCATTTCTTTGCGGTCCACCACTAGAGAAAAGCTGCACCAAGGTTGATAGTTCATTGTCATTACCAAGAAAATCTTTGACTACAAGTAAAGGGAAATGGTGTGAAGTAGATCCTTTAGTCTTCTCCACAAGTTTTTGGGTATCATACGTAATTTTTTTTATTGGTGTATCTTGTATTCTCTATATTAATCCTAGTTGGCGACAATGGTGCTTCAATCTGATTGAGTATCATATATATAGGTGTTATTATTTTGCATTTAATATGTTGAGAAGGCAATTAAACTATATATGTCATTAGATATACTTGATTTCAGTAAACATTTTCAATGGGATGTAATTATGGAGACTTATGTGTGTATTTTTTTTTTTGAGATAAACTTATGTGTGTATTTAGTTATGAATAACTAGCATGTAACTCATGCATACACATAAATGCATCTAAGAATAAACACATTTTTTAATCATAAAAATACATATAATTGATTGATTTATTAGAAAAAATATACATAATTAGATGCATATTAAAATTTTTGCCTAAGTTTACTAGATATAATCATTTTTATTTTTATTTTTAATATTTAAAAAGTGTGGTGGTTTTTATTGAGTAGATACATGATTAGTTTTTTATGATTAGGAAATAAAGATACGCGAGCTCATGCTTTTACTTACAAACATTTCAATAGCCCGAAGGGTCCAATAAGATTTTGCCTTCCACAACCTATTTCATGTAGATGAGAGCCTTGACCTTTAATGTAAAGTGCAATGGGCTTCATGCTCGGTCTGTGGGAAGTAGCAGATATTTGGACCTTTAAGTCCAATTCGAGTGTTACGGAGAATTGGGCTCCTATGCCTACTTGTGTTGTGATGGATTTTGGGCTATCAAGTCCATCTGTGCTCATGAAGTGATAAACCTAGGGCTTTTGAACCCGTTTCTATCATCTATGTACAAATGCACTTGGGCCCCCATTTTTTTTTTCCAAAAAATATGCAGACCTTTGGGCCAAAGGCCGAAAACGTGTAGCCTTAGGAAGTTTTGGGCCTTTTGGGGCTTTAAACAGATTTGGCCAATCATTTCATATTTTATTATTATTTTTATTGAGATTGGGCTACATGCATGGACTATCCAATAGAAACATGCCACGACATATGTAAAAAGGAAAAATGAAAAATGAAAACAGCCTGAATACCCCTTTATAAGCTAAGCAACCTAATCAAACAAAGGATAAAATACAGGTAACATTGAGATTTGGGTTTCTATCAACCAAATTCAAGACATTTTAAAACTGAAGAATTTGGTCCCTAATCACTATAAGAGAGAGTAGAAAAATGAGTAAAAATTTAGGTATTAAGTTAGGTTTAAAGATCAAGTTGGTCACTTTTGAAATGTCTTGAACGGGTCGATTATAGCCTAAACCTCAAAAATGTTGACTGTATTTTACCCTAAAGCAAATTACCTAGTCATCCTATCTTTAAAAGTGTAAAAAACTAGTGTAGTTTTAATCACTAAATTAGACTACTGCATACCAAATTCAATTTTTCAAAAAATTCAAATCATACGCATCAAATCTTTTTTTTTTTTTAAACTATCTTTAGTTGTATTGTTAAAGTGTGTGCTTATTCACTTAAAAAAGCATCCACTTAAAGTTTAATTCTTTTTTTTATTCAAAATCAACTTAAAGTATAATTCGTATGTTTAAATATAGAAATAATTCTGAATATTTACTTTTCAACATAACTTCTTTAAAAAACTTTAATTTAAAAATTGGATCGTGTAACCTTATAATTTTTTAGGTGCAATCTAAACAGAATGAAAAAGTAATTCAACAATATATTATTTTTTATATTTTGTGATATGTTTTGTATATGATTGCATTAGTTTCTTTTTTAGTATTGGTTATTTGAATAGTTGCTAGATGTATCTGTAATATTTTATTGCTTTTACTTGTTTGTTATGATCAAACAACCAGTTCAAGAACATGAAAACAATATAATTGAATAATCGTCAATTGTTCCAAAAAATTAAGAATTGTTCAATTATTTGATTAAGTTTATTTTATATAGGTTCATTTTTTATTATAATAATTGTTTATAAATTACAGTGTAAAATTTTAATTATTTTAATATTGTCTCCCTTAACCTAAAATCACGACCCTGTCATTACAATCAAGGGCGAAGCTAGGGGGGTTAAGGAAGAGGGGGGGGGGGGGGTGGGGGAACTACCCCTCTTGACTCCTCCAAAACTTTCATAGCTATAGGTATCTGAGATGAGTTTGCCCCCTTTGATCCATTAACATAGGCAAAAAGCAAAACAACACTCAATAAAAGGAACCAAAAACTGACATAATTCACTAAAAAAACAAAAGAAAAGAAAACAAGTTATAAAGGGAGCAAGAAGTTCCTTGACACATCAAAGTCTTTTTATTTTTGATCCAGACACATCAAAGTTAATAAATCAAATGAACTTTTAACTTTGGCTTATTTCACATTTTCACTTTCTCACTAATATACTATCATAGACTCACAACTTATGCCTTTTATTTTTTATTTAATTTATGTATATTGTAGGAAACATAATAATTTTCACAATACTTGAGTTAGTAAATTTTTACTTATTTTTATGTGGACCCGTATTTGACATTATTTTTTATTTACCAATTAACAATTAAGCACCTTAACAATTATGAAAACTTTTGTGAATCTAGAATTATTGAAAATTTTTCATGTCTCTCACCAATTTCATTTCATTAGTGGATTCCATATTTTACCAATAATAATAACAACAACAACAAAAATAATAATAATAATAATAATAATAATAATAATAAGAACTACTTAATGATCATACAACTAAAACTCCAAAGCCACCAATATATATTTTTTCCTTCTATCTTTGGGTGCTTTTACAATTTCAAACTCCAGTGTTTTGCTATTAAATTATATTTTAATTAATTTTTTATGAGAAACTTAAATACTTGGAATAATAGAGAAAAAAATTTG
Organism: Castanopsis chinensis; assembly: GCA_032878915.1. Lineage (NCBI taxonomy): Eukaryota > Viridiplantae > Streptophyta > Magnoliopsida > Fagales > Fagaceae > Castanopsis > Castanopsis chinensis. Next base: position 7,882,500 of record JAVQMG010000083.1, on the reverse strand, counting down.
AGTTCTATATTTTTTTTTAAAGTAATCAAAGAAAGTGAAGTATATATACTATTTTGTAGATATTTGCCATACTCGTAAGGGTGACAAATTATTGTGGTTTACATTTAAATTAGATTGCGTAAGCAAACTAGTTTATCCATTCACATGTCGCTCTTCATGATCATCTTTTAATGACAAGAAGCAATGTATCTAAGAATACCAAACTGGTTAGTGACACTGGAAATAGAAAGAGGACCTCTTTTATAAAAATTAAAAAAAGAAAAAATCACGACAATTACATTAGTTTACAATTGAAAAGTGTCTATTTATTTTATTATAAATATTTATTAATTTTTCTTTCAATTTTTCCCCCCAAACTGAAATCCTAGCTCTGTCACTAGCTACAAGTCTACAATTGCTACTATTATTGGCACTTGCTACTTTATCCCTTCTTTAGCAAATGCTTCCAATAACATACATATCATTGGGCTTTGATGTAGTTACTTAGGGAACCTTGATATTAGCAGCAATGGCTTCTCAGGTTTAATTCCCAAATGGCTAGGAAATATACAGTTCCTTTGGTCTCTTGACATGAGTAATAATTTTTTTGAAGGTCAAATTCCATGTGAAATGCATGCATATATTTTAACAGACCTTTCTCATAATAGGCTTTCAAGATTGTCACTATCTTATGTCGATTTATCCATCATTCAGCATATATTTTGCAAGGGAATAGATTCACAGGACCAGTACAAAAATTTACTTTCAGTGTTTCATTTCATCTTGTGACATTGGACATTAGAGATAACCTATTTTCTGGGAGAATCCCTTATGAAGTTGGCGAGCTTTCAAATTTGAGAATATTGTTGTTGAGTGGCAACAATTTTAGTGGTACGATTCCAGGGCAGCTGTGCTGGTTAAAGAATTTAGAGGTTATGGATGTTTCAAAGAACTATCTTTCTGGAACAATACCACACTGCTTTCACAACATAACCTTTTGGAAGTTAAATGCAATTGATGCTTTTGATGGTCTTCCCTAACCAAATTCCACCTTTCTGGAGTTCAGACATATAACTATCCCATATCAAGGTATCTTAAATAGGTATTTTGAAATTTACAAGGTAGAACAAAATGCTGCTGCTAATTTTGGAATTGAGTTTGTGATGAAATATAGGTCTTACTTCTACAAGGGTGGCATACTTGATATCATGTCTGGATTGGATTTGTCATTCAACAAGTTAACAAGTGAAATCCCTCTAGAGTTAGGACAACTGTCTCCAATTCTTGCACTAAACTTGTCTTACAATCAGTTGACAGGTTTCATACCAACAATATTCTCAAATTTGACCCAATTGGAGTGGTTGGACCTTTCTCACTATAATTTAAGCAGAGAAATTCCTTTAATATTGATTGATCTACGCATTTTGGAAGTTTTCAGTGTGACTTACAACAACTTATTAGGAAAAGTTCCAGACATGAAAAGACAGTTTGGAACATTTCAAAATAGTAGCTACGAAGGAAATGCATTTATTTGCGGTCCACCACTAGAGAAAAGTTGCACCAGGGTTGATAGTTCACCGCCATTACCAAGAAAATATTTAAATACAAGTAAAGGGAAATGGTGTGAAGTAGATCCTTTAGTCTTTTCCACAAGTTTTTCAGTATCATACGTAATTTGTTTTATTGGTATATCTTGTATTCTCTATATTAATCCTTATTGGCGACAATGATGCTTCAATTTGATTGAGTATCGTATGTATAGGTGTTATTATTTTGCATTTAATATGTTGGGAAGACAATTAAACTATACATGTTATTTTCAATGGGATTAATTATGGAGACTTAAGTCTGTATTTAGTTATGAATAATGGTTATCATTCTTTCATATAAAGGAAAGTTTTTGCTTACACTTTCAATCTGTATTGTAATTCTTATTACTAGCTAATACCATGTGAGATGGCATGGGTATGCCATAATTTCACTTTGAAAAAATTATAGTAGGAAGTTTTAATTGACCATATGTAATACTCATTTTTTGGTGTATGATACTATCAAGGTATGGGGAACTAGTTTCAATTGTAAAAACTATTCTTTAAAAAAGAATGGGTGATTGTCCCACACAACCTAATATTGTGTTGTGTGTAATATAACTTACTCCACTCTTTCTTAAAAGTTACCATAACTTTTAAGTAGAGTTTGTGATGTGCCTTAATTCCTTTGTGTTAGAACCCATTTCTCTCTTCGTGTGTATATGTGCGTGTTTGTTTCTCATAAAGAAAAAAATATACAATATATGATTAAGGAAAAGTAAAATAGCTAGATAATGTAATGTGTTAAAAATAATATAATTGTTATTTAATTGAGAAATCAAGAATAATAAATTGTGAAAAATCTATTTTGAGCTGTAACTGTTCTAATTATAATAATTGAATATTTCTTAGATGCAACATCAATTATTACTACTGCAAATTCACAATACAGTAAATCAAATAGTCATGTGTCTCCACAAGGTAATTCTAAAGTACCCCCATTTTACGTTGATTGGGCAAATTTTGGGTGCTATACTATTTTAACTCTTTTGATGTGGATGCTATATGAAACTATTTTTCCACAATTCCACATATGAAAAAAATAAAGACTTTATTATTTCTACTACAGAGAAATCCATTATAAGTATCTTGATTACTACTTACTCTACTACATGCTCATCACAAGAAGGAAAAAAATTAATTTACAAAGAAATCCACTACAATGTGTTTTCTTCACATTTATATTTGAATACCATCATGGCAATAATTGAAAGAGAGACAATCAAAAGCATTTTGCAATGGGCCTGTATGTCTCGATCATTCATTTCTAAGTTCTCAACAAGGCAACTTCTAACTTGTAGGAATTTCTTATCGTCCCTTCTGCAACTCAAGTGGTAAGTGAAATATCTGGACTTCTATTGTATGGCTATCAACAAGTAGAAAAATGAGATGTTCATAAGAGCACGTCTCTTTGCATAGAGCCTCAACTATTCATCTATATAATTAAAATGATTCTACAATTTTGACTCATCTAGCTCAAACTGAATATATCAGCAAGTTCAAAATCATATAAACAAGTTTAAAAGAAATGAAGAAAAAAAAAAAAAAAAAACAACAACGGCATTCTAAAAAATAAGGATATGATGAACCTCTAAGATGTTTCTTATAATTTGAAAGTTGAGTAATAATGTAAATGACTGCTGCTGCAATTGATATTGGGCTTCTTTTGAAATTTAGAAAAAAGAATATTCATTAATATAAACAATTGCCAGCTAAAGAAAAATATCAACAAACATGTTATCAAAGCACATGAAAATTTCAGTCACACTTAACACCATATTATTTCACATTCGTAAGTTACAATAAATTGTGGTCTCTAAATTATACAATTGTTTACAAGTATTTGTGTAGCTTGCTTCATCTGAGTTGGAGTCAGTCTAAAATCCAACATTAACATAATAGTCCAAAAACATGGCTCATTTTCAATTTATATAATTAAACATTAGATTGATATCCCTTGCATTAGTTTTAAGGGAAAATGCAGATGAATGGGGTAATCTCAATTAAGGAGATACTTACAAAGCGAAAGAAAACACCACAACTGTTAAGAGCAAGTGCCTTTAAGGAGAACATGAGGAGCACTTCTGGTATTTTTCCGCACGTCTAAGTGGAATTTATCAACTATAGCATATAATATAGACATTATGAATTTATGACTAAAGTGATAAACACAAAAGGAATGGAAGAATTAAAAATAAATCAATATCCTTAAAATTTATAATAAAATATTTAAATGCAAGCATTTTCTTGGCATTCTGTTCAGATTCTGATCATTTTTGCAGTATTGCAATTTTCGTCTTACTAAGTTAATAGCTTATATGGTTATATTCCTACTGCCATTCACCATTTTACAGGATGTCTTGCAAATGGGTCACACATACGGGGAAGCTTCATTTAGCAACAAGTGATACTAAAACATATTGCAAAGATGAAAAGCTGATCAAATGGGATAAGAAAAAGTACTTCTGCTGCATTACATAAATCCCAATCCCATTCTTCAACCAACAAATGATCAGATAAATTTAAGACTTCAGAGATAGAATAGTTCATCGCTAGTAAACCATATAACAAATAATCAAAGCCAGGAGCGAGATACATTTGAATACTTCAGACACTTCCCAAAACTAATGTCCACAATAAGAACCCTCCAACCCATATGGTTGAAATTATTATAGTTATTCTAGACTCTTCAACATATCAAAGAGCCTAGCATTAGTCAAACAATTATCCAAGCCTATAATGCAAATTAACAGGCAAATGAAACTCAAAACATTCCCCCGATAATGGCAAATCTTAAAACTCTCGTGAGCAATAGTAAATAGCTCCTTAATCGGCCACATATTTGAAGGTATCTAAAATGTAGTGGATTCAATGGGTTGTTATAGTACGATAATACATCACAGGACAGATTACAAAACTATTTTGGACCAATCAAGGCTATTTCTCTATTATTAAAAAAGAAAAGAAAAAGCAAATCATTAACACAGAAAACAGATCATTTAGAAATTAGGGTTTTGTTGTGATCCTTACCTTCACCGGTGAGTAAATTGGGATGCGGAAATGAGATGGATGGACAAAAAGCACGCCCGCAAGAGAGAAGAAACAAATATACTCAGAAGGAGCTATCTATCCAAAACAATCCTCTTTGACTAGTCTTGCAAGCGCTTGGTCGCCCCCAAAACTCAGATAACACAAGAGCAAAGATGATTCGGTTCTTTGTATTTTTGTTTTTGTTTTTGCATTTATATGCTAACTTGCTCTACCAGTAATTGGTTTTCACTAAAGTTAAATATTCAATTTGGATTAAAAGCTTTAGAATTGACAGTCAAGATTTTAGCTAAAAAAATAGGGGGTACTAACATGTAGAACCACCCTTCTCGACAATCCATAAAGTGGTTCTCAATTGGTTAAGTCATGAAATGTGGCACAAAAGTTAAATCACACTAAGACAACAAGACAGTGACCCAAGGAAAACCAATAGAACAACTTGTCCCGCAATATCACTGAGAGGGCATTAAAATTAAATGGAAGTTTATTCAATAGACTCAATTCTAAATCTGATGCTACTTTGTGTAGAACTTACTAATATAATCTCATGCAATGATGAATCTGCATTTTCTTTTATTCTGGACCTTGTTGTACATGAACCAACTGCTCATGACTCCGAGTACCAACTTGAAGATTTGCACCAACAAGTTTGATGAAACTGGATTGCAGTAACTTCACTTCAAGTTTAATCACTGGATCTTCAGAACTTTATTTGGATCTCTGGTTCATACTTCTAGAGAGTTAAGAAATCTCCAAAGTTTGTGCTCTGAACTAGATTTTCCAAAAGTCTTGAAAAACGTATTAAGGTTGTTTTTGAACTTGTATTGTAAAACCTATGGCTCAATGGAAACTAATTCTGAACCAAATCTGCATGAATCTCTCAATTGGTTGAGATTTTGCTTCGATTGATTAAGTTAAGTGAAACTCGATAGGTCGAACTAGAATTGAGTTAAAAGTCGAGATTCCAAAAACCTTGGGTCTTTTACAGCTTGAATCTTGGCTTGTCTTGTAATTTAACTTGGCTTCAAACATACTCAAAACACACTGAGATTCCAAACTTAATTACACATTGTCACTGTTTGCCAACTTGGTCCTATCGACCCAACATTGACAAAGTAGAAAACTTTTATAGAAAATGTTTAAAAGAAAAACCACAGGTGCCCCATATGGAAATCCACTAAAAAAAAAGTTGTTAACAGAGTCTAGCTAAAGCAAACGACCCGTTTATTTCTATCACCGCGAGCAGCTACAAACTTTCTGGACTTCTTCTATATGATTTCCCCTACGAACACGACCTCTGCATGAAACTGAAACTTCAGGAAGTTAGTGTACACACTATACACTGACATAGGGTGAAAATCTATGAGGTTTCAACTAAATTTATATTCTTGAAGGTTCTTGATTAAAAGTTCATCATATACGATCAAGTATAGAAGGGTCCGCTTTGGTTTTGCACTCAAAGAGAAGGCTTTTCTAGATTCATTCTCTTTGGTACAGCGGCCTTCTTAGGTTAAAATTTGTGTAAAATTAAAAACCAGGAAAAGTTATTCATCAAGCATGATTCAGATTCTATATCTCGGCATCTCACTTGAGCAAACATCGTGCGAGAGTTGAGCGAATGTCAAGCGAAAATCAAGTGAACTCTCTGGTTGATTTAATTTTTCGCTTGAGCAAAACTATCAGCTTTGCAATTCTTCAGGCAGCTCTTCACTTAATTTTACCTAACTTTTTTTTTTTGATGAACTAATTTTATCTAACTTTAAAATACTTGTTACAAACCTTTTTGATACACAATTTGTCACAAGGAATTTGCCAACAGTGAATCCTAACGAATTGATTGAGTGAATTCATAGTTATTAATTATTTCATGTAATTTAAGTAAACAATTCTTATTTTACTAGTGCGATGCTCACGTAATGCATGAATTAATCAAAAATATATATAAATGAAAGAAAGTATTTCCGTTTTTAAGTTGGTTATTTGCTTGCCTTTTTTTTTTTAATAAACTAGGCATGATTGTTTTTTTAATTGGCGTGATTTTTTTTTTTTTTTTTGGGGAAAATTTTTAATTGGCATGAATGAACAGAAGAAATGTGGCCCCTCTATAATACGCACACAGATAAAATAATTTTTTTTCATTAAAAAACATAAATACTATTAAAAATTACTATTTATATATACTATTAAAATATGAGTTCTTGTTAATCAAAAAATTATTAGTAATTTCATATAAAAAATATTTTCATCTTATTTTTTTCTTCTCAACCAAACAAAATAAATTTATATTTATTTTCCATTCTTTCAATTTTCCACTTTCTGTATCCTTCCCTCCCAACTTTTATGTTTTCCCACTTTTCCCCCATTCCAATAAAATTAATGGAGTCTAAGTGAAAAATCTCCTTTTATCCTATAGATGCATTATTCTTTTGCAAATATTTTTTTACACTTTGTGCAGAAGTGTGTTATATTGAATCTTTTAAATTACACAAACCACAATCTCTCTTTTCTACTAGGTGTTGCTTTATAACTTTCCATGTCTTGTCGTGTCTTTTCCTTAGTAATCAATAACATCCACTGATGATTCTTCTATAATGCCTACTAAAGGTCTCCACGCAATATTTTATTCAATCAAGCTAGAAATAATCTATAAGATTATTCTGCTGCACTTGATTACAAATTTACACACATACTCTATTCCTATGAGTAACCAGTTTCATAAAATTTGAGAGCTATCAATTATTTTGCTTGACTTTTTAACTTGTCCCATATTTTGGTGGGAACTAAGGAAGTATTAACTGATGCAAATACTTCACCGTTGCATATGTTTAAAGAATTTTCTCTATCACCGTTGCATATGTTTAAAGAATTTTCTCTATGATGTTGCTTAATTCCGTATACTTGTCTAATTTTTTGGTGGGTTGATTATGGCAAGCCCCTCTGATCAAGGATATATGTTAAAAACAGAAGGTGTTAACTAACTAAAACCTTTTGACAATCATGAAACGACAGATGATGAGTTATCTGATAATCAAGATGTGGATGAAAACAGAATTCAAACAGAAAATCAATATATATATATATATATATATATATATATATATATTAAGGGTGGTAATTCATGTTCGTGTCATGTCGAGTAATGAGTATTCGGGTACATGAGTTGACCTAAAACTAACTTGTTTAGTGAACGTGTCAAGAATTCTCAACCTGTTTATTAAACAAGTCGACCCGAAACAACTCGTTTAACCCGTTTAATTAACAAGTCATGTAAACGTCAATACAAATAACCCATTTAATAGCCTATTTGCTTAAAAGGTCGTGCTCTAAACTCAAAAAGGTCCAAAGCACGAAAAACCAAGCCTTCAAGATTTTCTTTCCATTTGATAAAATAAAAATATATATTGATCTCTCCACAATATAAATCAGAGCTCTATGACACACTTACAAATAATACAAACAACTAATCATGTGTCTCCAAATATACATGAAAATCCAAAGCTCCAAACAAATAAACACAAAGTCATAATCCTTTCTAAGATACGTAATCATGTGTCTTCAAATATACATGAAAATCCAAAGCTCCAAACAAATAAACACAAAGTCATGATCCTCTCTAAAATACGTAACCTCAACAAAAAATCTAGGCCTATCTCGCCTAAGGCTAACAAACCTCAAGAGCCCAACCTCTAGTAGAATTAGCTATGGCTTCGAATTATTTAGTAAGTTGAGTCACCAACAATTTATAGCACAAATCTCCCACTTAGCATAGTACTCCAGTCATCACCAATAAACTAAGCTTCATGCCCAACGTATAGCTAATTTATCTATATAATTGTTGGAGAGTAGAATAAGCTAAAGCCCAGTATAAGTAGCATAATTAATGGGGGTGGGAGAAATGCAAGTCTCGTGATAATTAGCATTTTTACAAAACACAAAACACGTTATACTTTGGGAATTTCCACTTAATTTTTGCAAAATCAGTCTTCATGGATAAAATGACAAGAATGATTGAAATAGTATAGCACAAAGCTTTTTCAAAGTATCTCAATGTGAAACTACATACAATATATATTGTGAGCAATAATAACACCGTTCCAAAACCAAAAATCCAACTCAAGGCCACATGACAACTGCTGACACAAAGTTGAAACTCAACCACCGACACAAATTCAAAACTTATTGCCGACACAAAGCCGAAACTAATCTGCTGGCACAAAGCCATAACTAATCAGTAGTCGAAACTCATAGCTGACACAAATTCAGAACTAATTCACGGACACAAAGCCGAAACTCAATGTCACACAGACTATAGTATCTAGCTAGGTAATCATTGAGTAATCACAAGTCACTGCCCAAGGGTAAAAACATAAAAAGCTCACAGTTTATAAGAAATCAAAACACAATTCAATTTCAAGTAGTTTCACAAAACTTTTGAAATATCATACCCAATATATTCACAAGATTCTCAATGCCTCAACTCATTTCTTGTCAAGAAGATTTTGTATCAATTATCCCAAATATCACAAGTCAAGATAAAAGCATCTTTAAATTTTGCAAATAATGCAATAAATCCATAAAATCGATTACCAAGAATTAAATCAAAGATGCTTGTCTTTTCTATGCTAACGAATCAAGCATTTCCCCATATGCAATAACAAATATGGTGCACTTTTCATAAATAATCATATCCGTTAAGGTTACAACACGACACTTTTTAGGAAAAATACAGTTTCCATAAACAATTTCCCAAAACGTGTTTAACCCAAAAATAATATTTTATGCAATATGGTTATTTTTCAAAAATTTCATTAAAAGCCACTCATCTCGGAAGGTCAACCAATTTTACCTCAACAGGGCACCATGAAATCAACCAATCCCATCACTAGGTCCATCATCAAAGATCTTAGAACCTAAAAACAAAATGATCAAGCCTATCAATAACAATTCCCATCACAAAGTAACATCAAACTTGTCTCCATAAATTGAAAATGTCCCCTGAAATCAAATTGAGGGCCTAGAACTTAACTTAACTATCCAAAGGCACCTATTCCCAGAGGATACCAAACAAGCATATAAATGATCCAAAGGACTATAACACAACCAAGGCATTTTAATACGCTACCGCAAACAATATGCATTTATTAGATAACATAACACATCACTTTAAAAATGAGGTAGCTAGTCTCAAGAATTTCTTTTGGGTACTAACTAATAAAACCAAGCCATTATAACAATTCTTATAAATTCCCAAGCGTTCACAACAAAACAACCATGTTTAAGTGTTACACTAACTCATGTATTAATAATGTCAATACATATTACATCATGTAGGAATCAATTACAACATCATCAAATCACTTTCAAAGTTCTAAAACTCACTATATATCTCACAAAGTCCAACTTTTAATAGAATAAACAACTATAAACAATTAAACCCAACCTCATAACTCAATGAGGTAAAATATCAAACACTTATTCAAAGCACTTAAACTTTCATGGTTAACACTTTCATTGCCCATTTGTTTTAAAACAAGTTCATAGCATCCAAATCATCAAAGTTTCACATGCCCACCTCTCCATAACTCCAAGACCACAAAAACCCATTACCCAAGACAAAAACGTGATTGGGTGAACACTAGAGCAAAATAACTCAAGACTAAACCAAACTTTTCATTCCAAATAAAAATTTCTTACATAAACCCAATAAGCTTGCTCTAGCACAAACCCCATTGCTAGATTTTACTTAATTTTGTTAAGAAAATAGGAATTTTACCTCAAATTCCTTGCTTGGCCAAATGGGTCCCTCTCTTCCCAAAATCTTTTCTTCACAACCGGTGGTGATGGCTTGAAAAGAAACTCATGGCTGAAGTATTTTTAGTGGAAGACCATGGAGAGAGAGAGAGAGAGAGAGAGGGGTTCAAGTGAGAGAAAGGGAGAGGGGTGTCAGCTTGAGAGAGAGAGAGAGAGACGTGAATGTGAAAGTGAGGGGGTGACTTAAGGGGATGAAGCCTAATTCTAAGCTTGTCCCTAAAATATCTTTCAAGTAAAATTACCAATCTACCCATCAAGATTCTTCCAAATTACAATTAACAACTGAGGTGTACATGCCTAACCTAATTAACCTATTATCAATTCTCATATATCTAAAATTAAAGTACAATTACAACCATAAATATACTAATATACATATAATTACAAACATAGATTAAGCAATAATAACAAAAGTTAATACATTTATAAGCTAAACGGGTTCGCATGTTGAACATGAACACGGCCCGTTTATCAAACAAGTCAGCCATATCAACCCGAATATGACCCAAACATGTTTAGCCTCAACCCATGACCTCTCTTGTCGGGTTTGCAGATCGTGTTAAATTTTGTCACTCCAACTAGTAACCTGACTAGGTTAATTTCTTAAAAGAGTTTACTGTTTTTGCCTTTGTAGCATCAACAATGGAAGTCCAAACCACCTACATGTGATCATAGACCCACCATTGATGCCAGAGGTATTTTTGCCTAATTATAATATATACAAACATATTATGACTCTTGTATGGGTACTTTCAAGGAATTATATGGTGCAAACACAAAGTATATGAACCAGCTTTTCTTGTTAAAATAAATATTAAGGAAGATTACTAAAGAAATTTAAAAACTAATGAACTTTTTTCTAAAATTTTTAAAATTCTTGGCAATAAAATTTTAATTGGAATAACATTTTTAAAACTTTTTGAAATAGTGAAAATAATCATAATAGGACTTAGGGATGTGCAGCCAACCCACCAACCCGCCAAAACCAACCCAACCAACCCAATCTAACCCGCCAGGTTGGGTCAGTTTTTAGGACTTGGAGGGTTGGATTGGGTTACAAAAAATATTTTGATAGTAGGTCGAGTTGGGTTTGGATCATAAAATTTCAAACTCGCCAAACTTAACTCAACCCACCCATATATTTAAAAAATATATATATATATATATATATATTTCAAATATATTATATAATTAATAAATTTTTTAAAGTAACTAGCACTTCTTATTCTATATAAAAGTCAATTAGTTCACACAAACCCTAGTAAATTAATATTGTTGTTTAGTCATTAGTGTTGTTTGCCTTTAAAGAGTTACATTGATACTACTCTTTGGGTTTTTTAATATATTTATATTTATATTTTTTTCTACCCAATTTAATAATAATAATAATAATAATAATAATAATAATAATAATAATAATAATAATAATAATAATTTGTCCAACTCATGGGTTTAACCTGACCCAACCGACCCATGTGGGTTGGGTTGGATTGAATTTTTTTTTACCCACCATAGTAGGTTGGGTCAAAAAATCCTCTCAACTCGACCCAACCCGACCCATGCACACCCCAAATAGGACTATAGGAGTTCACTTGGTAATAAATTCTTGGAGGTCCTCCACTTGGTACATCCACAATATGTAGGACACAACTTTTATCAAAATAGTATATAATATAAAATATGATTTGAACATAAGCTTATATAGTATTTATTATTACTAGAATTATTTTATTAACAATGACTAAATATATTCTATAATCAGTAATTTTATAGTTTCATGTGAAATGAATTTTTCTATTTAAAAACGTTTTAGTTGCAAATTGTGTGAATTTAATTATGTTACTTTTAGTTATTAAGAGTGGAAATTAAAGAAATATATAAAATTTTCATGGTTTAATTGAAAACTATTTAGCATTTAGGGTTTGGTCAAAGCTATAAAGATGTTAATTTATGCTTTCATTTGCATTTCATTTAATACTAATAAAATAATATAGAAAATCTAAAGTGAAGTCTAATATTGGATACACTTGTAAGTTTCTTTAAGACTTTCTTCCCCCTTCTCGTGTGTGTGTGCATTAGAAATATTTAGTATTCTCAACAAAAAAAAATTAATACAAAAGAGTATGATGTTAAAAACAATATGTGAAGATGTTAATTAATTGCTTCATTTGCATTTCATTTAATACTAATATACTATAGAAAATACTTAATTAAGTGAAGTCTGATATTGGATAATTAAGAAATGAACTCTTTTTAATGCGTTCAATTTTTTTTTTTTTTTTTATATAAGATAGAAATTCTACTTTAACCTAATCTAAGTGTATATGTATATGAAGCTCCCTCTTAGAGACTCAAACCCCGGTTCTTACCCCCTATACACCCATTAGCACTTTTACTTGCGGAGTGACCATCACGCCAAGAATGAGCAGTGATATGCCTTCAAAATTTTAATACAAAAGAGCATATGATGTTAAAAAGAATAAGTGAAGATGTTAATTAATGTTTTCATTTGCATTTCATTTAATACTAATAAAAAATATAGAAAATACTTAAGTGGAGCTTGATATTGGATAAAAAAGAGTATATGGTTTTTTTTTTTTTTTTTTGAGAAAAAAAAAAGAGTAAATTTTTAATATAATATAATTGGGCTCAAACCTATTATTAGTTTAAACTTTTAGGTTATGTGATGTTCATATATGTTATTTAATGTTTTAACTATGATTATTAACAAATCTAATACACTTTTAGCAAACAAATATATACTTAACATTAATAATAGACAATTCACAATTATGTCAGGTCTAGCTTGGGTTGGACTTTACAATAGTGAAAGGGAACGAAGTAGGGAAAGCTACAAAAGTAGATTTTACTGATGATGGATTGAGATTGGGTAGACGCATAAATGTCCACACACTACAAAAAACAAGGGCTATAGCCGCGTTTAAAAAACACAGCTATAGACCCGAAAAACGCAGCTATAGGCTATAGCTGTGTTTTTCAGAGCTGCGTTTTCAAACGCGGCCTATCCTGTGCAACAATAGCCCCTTGCAGGACCTAAAGCTGCATTTTAAAAAAAGCAGCTACAGCTCACCCTATAGCTACGTTTTTATACCCTATAGCTGCATTTTTTTCACGAGCATATATATGGGACCTATAGCTGCATTTTGAAGAAAACGCAACTGTAGAATCAGTTGGGGCTGTGTTGGAGATGTAGGTATAGGCTAAGGCCTATAGCTGTGTTTTTTAAAAAACGCAGCCCAAAGCGGGTCTATAGCCGCGTTTTGTAAGTTTAGAAAACGCAGCTTGAGGGGAGTATGCACAATCAACACAGAAATTAAGACTTGCTAAGTTCAACAAAGATAAACTTCAAAGTCAAAACTAGTTAAAATCAATATACTTTTTTAATCACAAAAATAACCACAATCAGCTTTCAAAAGATCATGACTATGTTACAATCTGTAAGATCACTCACAAGTAATGCTTGAAGAGTTAAAAGCATATGTGCAAGAAACATTGCGTCCACACTTGATGGCCTACATGAAAATAATGCATGTAGTTATTGACATCAGCATTTAGCGTGTTAAGTGCACTTAATGTGAGGAAAAAAATCTCAGAAAGTTCCAAAAATTTGTTGTTTAAGGAAATAAATATCCAAGACCATTAAGTTAACGAAGGGGGGTATATAACAGCAGAGAACCTGCTGACTTTCTATAAGTAATTACTTCCATAGAGAAATGTATATATAAAAGATCAAAATCAGAAAATAGCAGCATTCCATGTAAGTCAAAATAGAGCAGCAGAAGTTAACAAGAAAGACATGTAACAGTAGCACATAAAAGCATTATACGAAGAAGAATTGACATGATGCAGAATAATACATACATCCATTCATGATTTCCAATTAAGAAATAATTTGTATGAAGAGAAAACAAAAATGAAGGATTTGTAATAGAACCACAATTTTCTTTTTTAATAGTTCAAGAGGACTGAGACAACAAGGCCCTTTCTCCATGCTTCTTTTAATTTTGGTTATGGAAGTCAATGATATGATGTTACGCAAGGCTGTGGAGGGTGGGAACTTGGCTGCATTTCAAGTTGATGGAGAAAGTGAAGGGTTTATGGAAAGCTCTCCTCTTTTGTTTGCTCATGATACAATGCTGTTTGTGATGTAAATGCTGATCAACTTGGCTATGTCGGATGTTTTCCTTCTCTGTTTGGAAGCAGTCTCAAAATTAAGGGTTAACCTAAGTAGAACAGAGCTTGAACCAACAGGATAAGAGGAGTGTGTAATGAAGCTAGGCTTAGTTTTGGGTTTTAGAGTGGTGACTCTACCTATAGTATATTTGGGATTACTCCAGGTTTGTCCTTTACGACACTACAAGTTGGGAAAGCAATCATTGAAAAGGTAGAAAAGAAACTAGCAATTTGGAAGAAGCAATATTTATCAAAAGGAGGAATGATCACTCTTATCAGAAGTACATTTATCTACACTACCAATGTGGGTAAATAATCTTTTCCATATCAACACATAACCAAAAATAAATAAATGCAGTGCTGAAGATAATTCTATATCATCTATTCAGCTAACCAAAACAGTACTTATTTTTGGCAAACCCCATATTTATTACGTTTTTACAACAAACCTTGGGGTTGCCACTAGGGTCATGCCAATGCAACTCCCACACTCAATACACTGTGATACATTTAATCAAATAAAACCATAACAAAATGTCATGACTCTACCTGCAGTTACATGGCTCTAAAAACTTTTAAATGTTTGGTCTCATCTCTTTATATTTTTATAGTTTCATCGTATACTTTGTTGAATGTACAATGGTGCAAAATAACATGTCATGTACAAAACTCAAAATCAGAAGGCAATGGCTGATCATCTCAGAAAAATCTAAGCAAGTCTTATGAAACAGGAAGTGTAAAACACAATTTGATATTGAATATGGATTAGTTGTGACAAGTTCAGCGTATAGAAAACGATAATAACATCAGTATTTCATTTATATTTCCAGCTTGCAAATGTTTAAGCTCATCATCAACGACAACCACAAAATTGCATTTAACAGTTCTGACCACTCTTTATAGCAAAGTCGATAAGAGATTAAGATCCGAAAGCAGTATATTGAGATCAAGATGTTTACTTACAGCCACACAACATTTTCTAGCATATGCCAAGACTAAGATAGAACTGAGGAAAGTAAATGCTGAAATTTTGAGTTGAGTCAAGCTTATACCTGTATTTCATCTTCCTGTCAAACAGAAATATTTATAATTCTATTGGAGCCTATCCTTTTCAACCATAAAATATGAACCAAAGCACTGAAAAAAAAAATAAAAAAATAAAAAGTAAAACTAAATTTGAAAACTAAATTTGCCTTAACCATTTTGTTATCTAAACAAAAACCTGTGTCCATTCCAAATTACCATCAAAAGAAAAACCGATAGCATTTCAATAAACCCATCATCCCAAACACAATGTTTAAAATAGTAAATTACAAATTAAGGTCCTCTGAGTCACTTTGGAATTGTTAAAATACTACTATTTCACTATAAACCCAAGTAAGCTCTAAGCACTACTAATATTCATCTACTACTAAACACAAATTCCCAATAGCTAACAATGATACCCAGTAGATTTGTACAGTTCAAAGTCAATACTCACCCACTAAAGCCAACAAGTTGGACGATGCAGATTGAAATAAACACACACAAAGAGAAAGAAAACTAAATTTGAATACACAAACACACTTGACAAAGCAAAATGAAAATTAAATTCCTAGTTATTGAATGTGCAGTCAACTTGCACTTTCGCTAATAATCATTTCTTACTGATACCCTGAGTACTGTCCCATGGGAAATGAAAAAACTTTCCAAATATGACAGGTGAAGTATTACTCAATATTGAGAAACAGCCAAATCATTTATCCAAATAATCGAAAAAGGTGAATGATGAGAGTGAAGGAATAAACGTGTATGTTTTGTCACCAAAAAAATGGAAAACCATCTAGGTATCTCAAGCAGTATGTCTTGTCCCAACCTTGAGGGAAAACCTGTTAATAGAATAATGCACCAAATTAAATTCAATGGTGCCTCCATTTTCTTTTTAATTTACTACCAATATAAGAAAGTAAGAATCATGGCAACATAATGAAGTTTGAGTACAACCATCAAGTACTACTCACATCAAAACTTATTTGGCCTCCTATTGAAAATGTCAAGTTAAGATGAGTAAACTTCTCACAAAACATAGAAACCATTTTTGGGCGAATATTGTGAACCTGAAACCTCATTTTTATGTTTCTTCCATATTAAATACCAAATATCATAAAAGCTATAATATGATCAAAAGGAAAACTTAACATTAGTATTTTTGGGGAAAACGAGAGAAGAAAAGAAAAGGAACCCATGGTGTTAGTTGTCACCTTGTCATACTTTTCAAACTCATCCCTTTCTTCTTGGCTACAGTTTCCCCCAATTGGTGATATAGTCAGCATGCCACTTCGGAATTCCATAAATGTTCCCCTAGAGATTTTAAAAAACAAGTCCTGCTTAGATTAAAATACTCAAATACAAACATATTAAGGCTTTCTTTTTCCACTAACCTTTTTATCTAATATCCAAGTCAGCAATATAATGAACTGTAAAATTGATAAATTCCTACACATGTGAATTTACTTCCTTCAAAACTATTAAAAGTAACAAATTAAGCCATTGTTGTTACCTATCAACATAATCATAATTTATAAAAAAAAAAAAATTTGAAATCTATAGAGAACATTGTTATCATATTTAGGGAAATCAGAATATACAAAAGCAGAATACAATCTACAAAATTTAATAAATGCTTCAAAAGTCTTAAGAAATATAATAATTCGTATTAGAAATTAAAAGATTTATAATAAAAACATGCAAAACCTCAATTCAACTGAACTGTTCAGAATCTACGAAATTGTTTATAGCTAAAATTTAAAGCAAAAAGATTAATAGTGTAAATTGAAATGTAGATAAAGAAACCCAAAAGCCATAATTACCAATCTTGTGTAAACGAAAACCCTAGGACCCAAAAACCATAATCCCCAAGCATTCAAATTCCTAAAGGGCTGAAATCCAGAAATCAAAAACGAACAAACAACATAACAAATCATTGCAACGCAAATACCCGAATAAAAAACCCAAATCAAACCCCAACCAATACCTTGAAGAGTGAGAGGATTGGTGGGCTAGAGTGCTAGCGAAATCGTCGGCGGCAGCACTGTAACGCAACGATGGTAGCACGGTGAGGATGATCGGCGGTGAAGTGGAGGTTGGCAGTGGCAAGTTGACGGTGATGGAAGAGCGGAGGGAGGAAGGGGATTCGGAGAGGGTGGAAGTGAGGGAAGGAGGGGAGGGTGTTGGATCGAGAGGTTTTTGATAGTGAGAGTGATCTGAGGGATTTAGGGACCGAGAGGCAACTTTAGGGTTTTTTTCAACTAGTGGAGTTGAGGGAATTTTTTTTATTTATACTAAAAACGAAGCGGTGTTTTATCAAACGCAGCTCCAGCCAATATAAAGTTGCATTTGCTTAAACGCACCTCCATAAATGTTGAAGCTGCGTTTATTAAACGCAGCTCCAGATATGTTGAAGGTGCGTTTACACAAACGCAGCTCTCAGCATATTTTTCATATTGAAAAAAAAAAAAAAAAAAAATTCTCCAGATGGGTCTAGAGCCGCGTTTTTAAAAACGCGGCTTCAATCCTACCCAGCTAAACGCAACCTTAGCATCTGGAAAATGCAGCTCCAAGGAGGGGCTAGAGCCGCGTTTAGTAAACGCGGCTTTCAACCAGGGGTGGAGCTGCGTTTTCCAGAAACACAGCTCAAAGTACCCCCTTGGAGCTGCGTTTTCCAGAAACGCAACTAAAAAACGTAGCTTCAAAACGCGTTTTTTGTAGTGAAGTGAGTAGAGGTGGTAGTTTTCAAATCTCTTATGTTTGGTTTTTTCTTTCCAATAATAAATCTTCGTAAGCTGTGGATATACAGTTAAAATACAGGCAATTTACCATGAAGTCAAGGATTTCAATGAACTGATGGCATAGTTATTAAATCAACAGGGAAATAAATTCCAAATTTAATGGCATATTAGTTAAGATATTTGATAGTAATGATATCCTAAAGGCTGAAGTAGTAAATTATGATAACTAATTTTAAACGATAGGAAACTATATAAGACATTTATATAAGATTTTGTAAAAAGTAAATCTTTATAATAAATAATGGAAATCTTCAAGTAAGCAAGAGAATCTTGAAGATTGGAGAGATACATAAGAAAAAGAACACAATGAGAAAAAAGAAGGAAAAGTAAAACAAAATGTAGTCCGATTAAGTAATTAATTGTGGTTATCAAAAAAATAATTAATTAATCACGGTTACAGTAATAGAATCTAAATCCTAACAAAGCTGAACAAACTACAACGGTCATTAACGACCGTAGCAAACCTTCGAACCCAGCCTGAGAACTGTTTGTGAGAAAACGATGTCGTTTTTGCAAGTGGCTCTAAACTCCTGAAGTAGAACGATGTCGCATCACTTAAACGATGTTGATTTTTTTATTCAATTATGTAGAGGACTATACTGACAGTAGTTACGTCACTTACGTGCTGGACTGTGTAAGATAAAACATTTGTTTATATATCATTAAAGGTTTTTGAGGAAGAAGATAAAACAAATGTATTTTCGTTTTTTTTTTTTTTTTGAAAATAAATGTATTTTCGTTTTGCTTTGCCATAAAGTTATGAAAGTATGCACGCAATGTTGTTGTTCTCATTTAACCTAGACAAAAAAGCAACTGTATTGCTGCTTTTGGTGATGAAGGTAGAGGTGGTCATGGTTCGAGGAAGTCGGGTCCTTCTAGTGGGTAGGCATATAAGAGAAAATTTTAAGATGCTTGTTGATATTGATCAACCAATTACTACGAATTTTCAAATGAATTTTTTTTGTTTGCTTTTCTATATAATTTTTTGTGTGTAAATTACAAATTTGGATATATTTTTTCAATTGGGAGTCCAAATGATCGAAACAATAAAATGTTTTCCTATTTGGGGTTGTTTTCATGAATAAATGATCTTAAAGAAATATCAACAGTTCATGGCATCATTTCTCAAAAAATTTGAATGTATTGATCAAAAGTATGAAAAATGAAAGTCAAATGAAAAGTTTTCAATCAAAATGTAATCACATTGGTGAAAGGTCATATATGTTCATTTATGTTCATTTCTACAAGTGAAATAGGTCACTTAACTTCGTGCTAGTTGTGTATGACTTGATTGAATTGATCATTGAAGCTTCATACTAGACTATAGACTAGTTCATACTTGATCCACATACACAACACACATGTTTAATGTTCAATGAATTCCTATTTCGTTTGTGTGATTGTACGTGTTCAAATGTGATGCATGTATACTCAACTATATGTGGATCAAATTAAAAAGATTTTTGTTTGTTTTATTTGTATTTGAAAGTGTATTTCATCACTCTTTGTTTCTAGGTTTTGTTCCTACTTTGTTTTTCAATGTTTCAAGCTTGTTTTTGTGTTGAAAAACAGGGATCAGAGTCTCTCACGTGTCTTTTGCGGGTAGTTCGCAACTTGGCTGTGAGTCGTGCAGCTAAAAAATGCATTTTTAGCATTTTTGGTCATCAAACAGGGACTTTCGCAAGTGTCTTGCAAGTAACTCGTGAGAAGGGCCAACTCGCAAGAAGGGCATACCCACGAAAATTCCCAACTACCTGCGAAAATTTCCAGATCAGCTATTTTATAAGTATTTCGTGAGTTTTTGGTCCAGAACTCCTCATATGTCTCTATTATGACTCTATCCTCTCCAAACCCTCTTTTTCAAATCATTTACATCAAAACCCAACTAATTTCAAGTTTTTTACATTTCATAAATATATTGAAGGTAATCTTTAACACTTTTAATTGTTTTTTATCCTTAGATTATATTTTTGGGGGTTTTATGTTCATAGTTGGGATTTTCTCAAATGGGGGTTGGAAAACTTAATTTTTGTCAATCTTTTTTATTGAGTTTTGTTTTAAAGGTCTATTTGCTTTGGATGTTGGCCCCTTGTAGCAAATATAACTTGTATTTAAGTATAGATTTTCATATGTTCATGCATTATTTATCATACATGTGTAATGTATGTACTCTAAGTATTTGATAAAATGCCTCTATGGTATTTTTTCACTCTTATAGACTCCGATGAGTACCAATTTTTTGGGGATTACCATGGTTATGCATGTTTATCATGTTTTGATCATTATTTGTGTGTTTTACACACTTTGCCCCCATGAGTGCTTGCTCATGCATTGGTCATGCATCTTACATGCACACTAGATGCACCATTGATGCATACACTCTAAAACTTGACATGTTCAGCATTCACTCATACTAGATAAGTCTTTTTAGACCTTTTAGCACATATAATATGTTCTTGTGTCTATGTCATGCCTTAGTTTATACCTTGTTCCATCATTCTTAGCATGTCATGTTTACTTTATGCTTTGTAGCATTGTGTTTTTAAGATGTTTTATCTTTTATTTGAGTTTCATTTTCTCATTTATCTTGCACCCCTCATGTATCATTACCCTTGTTCATATCTTTTTTTCTTTCCCTCCTTCCTCTTGATTCATTTGTCTATTAGTGACAAAAATGATGAGTATACTAGAGAGTATACCGAAATGCACCGTCATTTCTATATGACTCATGTGCAGATTCTCAAGGGGAGAAATTCTATCTCATGCACATTCGTAGAGGGAGAAAGCTATAGGGGAGATGCATATATCAAGGGGGAGAAGACATTTTTTTTATAAAGAAAACCTTTTTTGTTTTTGTTTTACCCTATGTTTGTTTTCTTGTTTTGCTTTATAGTGCTTTGAGTTATATTTAGTATCTATGCTTTGTTGTTTTCATTGCATCATGTTTATGTGTTGGACTTGCATACATCTTTATGCTTCTGTGCTTTATTGGTTTATGTTCGGATGATCATTTTCTTTGCTATATGATCATTGTAGTCATTTCCATATGACTGTCATGTGTTTGATCAAGTTGCTCATATATTTCGCATCTCGTTTACTTGATTGCATTTTTACTTGTTACATTATACTTTTACTTTTATTACTTTACCTTGAGGGTACCTTGAGGGTCTAATGCGTTTTGTGCAAGTGTTTCAGGTTACAGGTATTATGTTCTGAGTTCATCATAGGTTTTAGATTTAGGTGTGAGTGAGTTTTGTCATTGTTCCCAAACTCACGTTTAAGTCTAGAGTATGTTATAAGGTGTTTTGTCATGGAATAGCCAAATGGGGAGATTGTAAAGTTGTAATTTACAACTATTTTTATGTTGGCTTTATTCAATGAAAAAAAGTGTTGTAATTGCATTAATTTTGTTCCTTGTATTTTGTGGGATTTTATTGTATTGCTTCTAGCATTAAGATGGTGAAGAATCGAGCATAAAATGAAGATTAGTGCAGTTTTGTGACTAGCTCGCTAAAAGCTCGTAAGTAAAGGTCCCCGCGAAAAGGGCACGTGAGAAGCACATGCTCGAACTTGAAGAGTCAAGTGTCAGGCTGTTTTTCACAAGTGCTTCGCGAGATAGGCCATCTCGTGAAGTACCTGCGAAACATTCTGCCTGAAGAATTTTAGATGTAACTTTCTTACTCTTCACCCATACTATATATACCCTCATTACCCACAAAATTAAGAGAGGACATTCAAAAAGAAAACCCTAGATAGGTTTCTACAACACAACACACTCATCTTTCAGAGAGAGAGCTACTCATCCTTAGTGATAAATCATTGTAGCCTCTTCTCCTTCCCTCTCTGATTGTCATACCTTAAGAGGAGATTTGCACCCAAATATAACTCACACCCAATCTAAGTGTAGATAGTATTTTAGAGCTTGGGAAATTTTAGGGATTTTCCAAGAGAAGCTGGTGAGCCTTGGTGGATGCAATTGCGCATATTGCGGGATCCAGATAGCTAATGAAGATAAAACTCTGAGAAGTTTGTTGGTAGCAAGAGCTTGGAGGGCTCAAGTGCGTTGGGTAGACTAGGCTTAGAGTGCCTTTTGTTATTCGTGTAGTCCAACTTATTTACTAGTGAATCGATTTCGACTTGGACGGTCGCAGAAAGGTTTTTTCCAAATTCTTCAGTTTCGTCTTCAATAACACGTCTTGGTGTTATCTTGTATTTGCATCTCTCTACTCTTACTCTTGTGCTTTACATTTATTGTTTGTTCATATTTATGCACTAGAGTAGTTATCGGTTCATTGCACACATTTACTCTTGTTCTGTACTTAGTATTAAGTAAGAGAAAAAACAATCTAGCCGTAATTTAAAATAATCAAAGTTAAAAATTAAATCAGACACATGATATATCACAATTAGTCGAGCATAAAGGATAATATAAAAAGTAGAATGGAGGATTCTTAGTCCGCTGTTGAACTTCCTTTCCAATGATTTGACACCCATTATTATACAAAGAGAGTTAAGCTGAAAAACAAAGGAGACTAACGAATTAGCACCATTATTATACGAGTTAGGCAAAGAGACATGGAGATGCCCATTAAAAAAATTATTTTAAGCAGTTAATAAAAGTCTTCCATTTCCATTAAAATTTTTTGATTGAAAGAAAAGAAGACCCATTAATCCATTATTAGTCCTGGTCTCCCACTCAAGCAATGAAAACTGGTCCTCACCCATTAATAAAAGTCTTCCATTTCCATTAAAATTTTTTGATTGAAAGAAAAGAAGACCCATTATTAGTCCAGGTCTCCCACTCAAGCAATGAAAACTGGTCCTCGCCCATTAATAAAAGTCTTCCATTTCCATTAAAATTTTTTGATTGAAAGAAAAGAAGACCCATTATTAGTCCAGGTCCCCCACTCAAGCAATGAAAACTGGTCCTCGCCCATTAATAAAAGTCTTCCATTTCCATTAAAATTTTTTGATTGAAAGAAAAGAAGACCCATTATTAGTCTAGCTAGGTCCCCCACTCAAGCAATGAAAACTGGTCCTCGCCCATTAATAAAAGTCTTCCATTTCCATTAAAATTTTTTGATTGAAAGAAAAGAAGACCCATTATTAGTCTAGCTAGGTCCCCCACTCAAGCAATGAAAACTGGTCCTCGCCCATTAATAAAAGTCTTCCATTTCCATTAAAATTTTTTGATTAAGACTCCCACTCAAGCAATGAAAACTGATCCTCACCCATATTTATATATATATATATATATATATATATATATATATATATCTTTTTTGGTGCATCAAACAAGTCCCAGTAGTAGACAGGTTTTTTGTAAAGCATAGCTTTCCGAAAAAGTCAAGTCAAGTTACCATGTCAAGCAAGTCATCTAGAAGAAGTTCTTAAGGCTTAAATATTAAATTGAGTGTTAATCCTTAATTCACATATGTCACTAAACCAATCTAATGAGACACTAAATAAATGATAAAAAGAAAAATCAAATATTGTCAGGCGTCATCTAAAATTTTTCTAAGCTTAAAATCATATAAGGGTATTAAATTAAGAATTTTCATGTTATTGATATTTATTTCTAATAAAATGTAAAATTAGAGATAATTATCAATAAATACATGAATTCTTTGAATTGTTAAATTGCGTACTTTTGAAACTTTTGATAATTGAGTTCTAATTAGAGTAGTATTTTAATTTGTTTCTTAAAATATTAGTAAAGATATTCACTTATAGTAATCGATATTAATAATCTTATAATTTTAATGTACTGATAATGAATTCATAGTAAAATATGTTGTACAAACTTGTGATACTTCCCCCTAAAAAAAAAAAAAAAAAAAAAAACCTTGTGATACTTATATTGAATCAAATAGTTCAAGCACAAAATAATCAACTTTTATTATGACAAAATAAAATAATGGTAGATTATATAGGAATATAAATAAATAATGAAATTTCTTTTAAATTGATAGAAATCCGTGGTAGTGGAATTTTAATCAAAATTATATTTTATTTTGAAAATTTTTAACTTTGACAATGAAGTTTCACTTGGAGTAAATATGTTAATTTATTTTAAAATGTTTATAATATGTCGCATGGCAGAGGGAGTAAGAGTAATAAATAGAAAATATAAATGATAAAAAATGAGAGGGTATCCACTAACTACAAAATGCCAAATACAAGTGAAAAAAAGTTTAAATTAAAAAAAAAAAAAAAAAAAAAAAAGAGAGAGAGAATAATGAGAGTAATTGCACATGCATTGGATCATAACCCCATTATAAACTAATTAAGCAAGAATATTTAATTTATTGCTAAAATAAATGCTAAATGGAATATTGGATGCAATAAGTATAATTAGATCTTTTAAATTAAATTTTTAAATGTACTAAAAATATATAAATGCATTTATAGAATATATCTTGGTCTGATAATAAAAAGTTATTATTAAAAGCGAAAAAGATAGAGAGTGAGACACATTTTCATTCTCCCCTTAAAAACTGATTGAGAGACACACATCTTGGGTGTAAAGTAGAATTGGAGTGAAGATTAAAAGTGTTCCCGAGTACTTCAATATTTGGCTTTGAATTTCACCGCACCACGGTACACTATCTTGTTTTTAAATTCTGAAATTTATATAATGCATATTATCAATCATGAATGAAATAAATTTTTATTTGTTGCTTCTACTATGCGTTTTGTATGAGATACAAAACCAAATTTTCCAACCAACATAAGACTGTTGTATAACAAACGGAAACGTTTGGTGATGAAAACTTTTTTTAAAGCAAACGGTGTCATCGGATGCTTTAAATTACATGCATATACGTAAAGAAACTGTGTCGCATGGCTGAAGCGACTCACGAGAGGGATCACGCGAGGCTTATAGAAGTTTGTTAGTGCGGTTAGACAAGTGTATGTCTCTGATAGGCCAAATGTAAACCTATTGGAGTCTATTACAAAGCAGTAAATTAGCTCTGGTTTAGTGAGTTAGTGATATTTTTCCTTCTCTTAATCATCATGTAATTTTTTCTTTTTTTCAATAATAAAGATCTCAGATTCTATCATTCTATTTAGATAGCGGCTTTTAAGTTTCAACATATATCAGAGCTTTCATTTTGCTCATCCATAACTACTATTCCTACAAATATAAGCACTTTTGACCAGCACGCTGCTACATCCATACCTATTCCAAATTTGTCTTCTCCATAGTTCCATTCTTGGACCATTGTTCAATCCGTATAATATTAACATACACTCTCCACATACTAAAATCAATATTTAATAAGAAGAAGAATAATGAAACACGCATCATCAAAATTAATGGATTTGTACATTGAATGATTTCATATCAGCCACCAAACTAGCATGATTATCTCCCTTTGCAACATTTCAAATATGTCTTTGTACTAGTAATTTCCACACGTTTTGACAATTCTAGATGTTAAACACGGTTTGGATTGGCAGAAATTTCATCTTCTGTACTTTTTTTTTTCTTCCTTATCAATCACGTCTCTTTTTATATTTTCTTCGCCCCACCATTCACCCGCAAAAACTTACTTTTTTATTTTTTATTTATTTATTTATGTTCTTTGTTAGATGATTCATTGGTGTGCGCATGTATCCCTATATATATAATCTTTTCGATGTCCTCCGTTCTCCTATCAGTTAAGATATGTAAATTGATGTCAAAAGAGTTTTATATTTCAGTTAGACCATTTTATTATTTCTAATGGAGATAGCTAAATTCCAAATTATATTTCTCCTATTTATCGAATTTTGAAAAAGAAGAGGAAAGAAAGATATGTATGATGGATTAGGCCTATATCATGTAATTGGTGAATATATTATCGGCTAACATATTATGCGAGACATTAGTTTATATTTATTATGGCTCTTGTGGCAATAATTTTAAAATAATATACCGTTATTGATATTAGCAAATTTCCTCAAAAATTAAAAAAAATTATTAGCAAAATATTATATTTCCTTAAATTGAAACAATTTTCATATGGTATTCACAATTTTGCTCATCATTAATAAGAAGCATATAACGAATTCCACTACGTTAACATTAAAAATCACTTAGGGGCTATTTGGATGACAAATTTTCATAACTCATAACTCTGTTTCCATAACTCATAACTCAAAAATGGTGGAACCCATAATGAGAAGTTTGTTTGGGAGCACTATAACTCTGTTTCCATCACTCAATTCTCTGATTTTTGAGTTATGAGTTATGAAAACTGAAAACACATTTTAACTGTTTTCAGTTTTTATAACTCATAACTCAATGGCATTTTTGTAATTAAACACACATGGGACCCACAGCTGCAACTTTTGATCAGCTGCCTTTTTTTTTTTTTTTTTTTTTTCTTCTGGGTTCAGTCTTCACGTCAAGTTTTTTTTTTTTTTTTTTTGGGTTTAGTCTTCACGTTAGTTTTTTTTTTTTTCTAGGTTCGGTCTTAACGTCTTTTTTTTTTTCACTGGGTTTGGGTGATCTGGGTACTGGAAAAAAAAAAAAAAAAAAAAAAAAAAAAAAAAAAAACCTGCACAGATTGACAGACATGGAACCCACAAATAGTGTGAAAAATATGAGTGATGGCAACTGAGTGATGGTGCCAAACGGGTATAGTAACTTTAAGTGATGAGTGATTAAAATTGAGTGTTGGAAATTGAGTGAACAAAAAAAATGATCCAAACAAGGCCTTATTATCAATAACAATAAGGAACTAAAAATTAAACCACGAGAAAACTCAAATGACGTGCCAATCACCCACAATGTCAAGCTGCTTTCATCATTATGTTCAAGAATAATACCTTCATTATCATTTTCCAAAACAAAAAGTATAACAGATATTTGGGGAATTCTAGCCTTGTACTCCTTTTTTAAAAAATATTTGGCAATATGCCTCTGTTTCCAAACTATTTAAATCCATACCCCTGTTTTGAAACCCGATTTCCTCAAAATCGAGTTTCAATGAAGAACTCAATTGGTTTAAAATCAAGTTATTCCCAATCAAACTTAAAATAAAAATATAAAAAAATGCATGAAACTCGAGTTCCATTGAAAACGCCGCTATAGGTGTTACTGAACGCTGCTATAGGTTTTGGGCTGATCAAACTAAAAAAAAAAATTGCATGGAACTCAAGTACGTGGAACTCGAGTTCCATTGAAAATGCCACTGTAGGTGTTACCGAACACCACTATAAGTTTTGGGCAAATCAAACTAAAAAAAAAAATTGCATAGAACTCGAGGTTGTTGAACTCGAGTTCCATTGAAAATGCTGCTATAGGTGTTACCGAATGCCGTTATAGGTTTTGGGCTGATCGAACTTAAAAAAAAAATAATAATAATAATAATAATTGCATGGAAACGCCACTATAGGAATAAAACTCAAGTTCCATGCAATTTTTTTTTTTTTTTTTTTTTTAAGTTTGATTGCCTCATACTCGATTTTCTACCAATCGAATTTTTTGATTGAAACTCGATTTTAATAAAATCAAGTTTCAAAACAGGGATATAAACCTAAATAGTTTGGAAACAGTGGCATATTGTCAAATATCTTGAAAAATAAAGGTAAAAGGCCATAATCTCCCAGATATTTGTCCGAAAGTGATCCCATTAAAACAGAAAATAATATATTAGAAAGTATGATTAATGCTTTATGAATAAACAAAAAGTAGAGCCCACCTTCGCCAAAACAAAAGTAGAGCCCACATAAAAGATAAAAGACGACAATAGGATCGGATAGAATATAATTACACCTACGTAGTCATTGCCCAGAAATTCTCATGTCCAAAAAGACTTGACTAGAAGTTTATCATATAATTAAATTTATGGATTAAAATATGAAAACCTTATAAATTTCTCTATATAAAGACATATGGACTTATAACATCCTTGTCTTGGGTACTTACAAAGAAGGTGGTTTAGCTAGGAACGAAACTAGGTGTTTCACAATCATATTTGTCAATGGAGTGGCCTTTAGTGAAATTTTTGCTATGGGCTTTACTACTTTTTGTTCAAATTCATGAGCACAATGCTTGTATTGAGGATGAGAGGATGGGTCTGCTAGAATTGAAGACCTTTCTGAAATCCAAAACTAATCATACCAAACCCCTTCTTCCAACATGGGTTAATTATACAAAAAGTGAGTGTTGTAGTTGGGAGCGGGTCAAGTGTAGCACCTCCACTGGTCATGTGATCAAACTCATACTTGCTAGTATAAACCAAGAGCAAAATTATGAGGATACTTGGTATATAAAGATGTCTCTATTTCAACGTTTCAAAGAGCTAAGAAATCTTGACTTATCTAACAACAGAATTGCTAGTTGGCTAGGAAATGAAGGTATGTGAGCTTTTGCTTCTACTATCACACACACACACACACACACACAAGAACTTCGAACTTCGAGCTATTTATGTCTTGATTAGGATTAAATATCCCAAATAAAATTAACAATATTGTAGTTGTTCATCTTCTCACAATTCGATTAATTAAATTTATTTTAGAGGAAAAATCTTTTTAATTATTAGATTTAAATTAGATTAGATATAATTAGATTCAAACTATGTTTTTTTAGGATTAATTTGAGGACATCCATCTATTCTAAACTTTACATATGTCAAATATGTATAACCGTATTTAATTTATAAGTATTTTAGGAGGCTCATTATGATGTGTCAAATATTTATGATGTGTACAAATCGCTATGACATAATAGGTTTACATAAATTTAAAAGATAGCACATGTCATTGTTATATGCATTGAGTAAAAGACACGTATCATCATTTTGTACATCCACCAAGTTGGGATTCAACTTGTGTGTTCTAGTTAGCTTAATTGATAAAGCTTCTGATGGTTAAATAAGATATCTATGGTTCAATTCTCGCCTACATAAAAATTTGATTGATGCTTTGATCTTATGACAAAAGGTGCAATTATCATAAACGGATGGTATAAGTTGAAACTTTATAATAGAAGCCAAGTTAGACCCCAGACACACGCATCTAAGGAAAACAAATAAAGTTAATCGAGCCTATAAAAAAAAAAAGGTTCATCAAAGCAGAAGACAACAACACGTGTTGAAATTGAGAATGAGCTTGAGAAAAATTACTCAAATTAATAGTATATTATACAAATAAATTTTTTACTATTATTAATTATAAAAATCCGTTACACTTTTCTAAAAATAAAAATCAATTACACGGTGAGGACTGGGGAGGACTCGGCCATAAATTCAGGTACCTATCATGCCACCTTCCTATCTCTATCTTATCTCCTTTCATTCTTCTTATTTCTTGCAAATTTTATTTTCGTTTCACCATCTTAAACGTTTGTTAACCATCTTAATCATTTTGCAAACCGTATAACGATCCTTGCATGATTCAGGATTCTGTCCAAAATAAGAAAAATGTCATTCCGTCTTTCTTCTTAATTACCCTCTCTCAACGTTTGTTAAAGCCAAATAAAATGGTGTAACAGTCCTTACGAATTCTCTCATTATTTATATCTGATTTCATCTCTTCCTCTCTCGACCCAATTCCATCTCCATCAAACCCAATTTCAGTCAAGCATTGTTTAGAAATGAAGCATCTTAATAAACAGTGTTGTAGTGCCAAAATTGTGGGGCTATCAAAACCTGCATGCACCACATTCGAACCAGCAGAAAATATACATCCTTCCTACTATCATAACTTCGTGTGGAGATGTTTGGTCGATTTGAAAATTTTCAGTGCATTATTTTTGTTCTTTTGCTATTGCAAGCCAATGGTGTCATACATTCGATGAAATTTCTACTAAACTTTATGCGAGTTCTTTTCATTCAATTCCCCTCCCCCTCTCATCTTGTGATAAATCTGAATGATTGGTTAATTTTGTATAGTAGTTTGATTAACATGGCCATGATTGGGAACCAAATTCATCAGGATACCAACGTGATTTTCACTTAACAACATGATAAAAATGTCAACTATATATAAAGAGGTACTGCCTCAAACGTGAGGCCTATTATCTATACGAGGAGAAGAGCATTTGATATCATTTTTTATAGAGGTTCCAAATGTTTTCCTTTAAAAGCAGGGCTACCCTAGGCCTAGACCATTTAGGCTATGGTCTATGGCCCCCTAACACAGAAAGGTCCCCTTAAATATGGGGTGGTAAAGTGTATCTTATTTTTCTTACTCTTAAAAATACTTAAAACATTAAAGTTATGTTATTATATTACAAGTTTTATTACATAAGTTTTATATAAATTGATGTGCAAGTAATTTAATATTCATTGATTCTTTAATTTGTTGAAGTGTTACTTCATTGCCACATCAATTTATAAGTTCTTTTGTAGTAAATTTAGCATTTTCTCAACAAAGAAAAAAAGAATTAATAGAAATACAATTCAATCACCATTAAGTAAATGAAAAATGTTAAATTTAATATAAATTTTTACGACAAAAAATTTACAAACAAATGTGACATGAATAATATGCCACTTTGTAAAATTTATATAATAAATATCAATAATAAGTAAGAATTAATAATAAATTTGAAATAAAAATATATAATAAAAAAAGTAAACTAAATATTATTTCAGTAATATTTAGATATAAAAACGTCCCTTCAAAAATTGAAAGCTTTCCCCAGAATTTTCCCACTAACCAAACACAACAGATAAAGAAATAAAACAACTTATAATCAATTAATCATCATCCACAAATACAATAACTACAACAATCCTAAATCTAAACCCATCTTTTTTCCATACAAAAAAAATTTGGATGATAACAGTCATCTGTGAGAGAGCAATGGAGGGAGAGAGAGAAAGCTCCATGGCTTCGTTGCACGATCTGAGTCGGCCCGATGGTGTTGGTGCGAACTGCGAAGGAGCCGATGCCATCGTCGTTTGTCAAGTCAGCCATCACTTGTGGATAAATTATGGAATTGTGGATAAATTATTTTCCCTACAGTTCATTTTTGTTGATACCATTACAAAATGGAATTGTCCTGTTTGTGCGTTTTGTAAGTGCAAAGAACCGAATTTATATATTTTTCTATAATTAGAACATTTTGATTGAATTTTTGCTATTGATTTTGTTTTTTGGGATGAGTTTATTAGTATGAAAAAAAAAAAAATCTTTTACATTTGAAAATAGTTAATTTAGAAAATTTTAGTTTTTTTAAAAATATTTTTTTTATTAAATTTTTTGGAGTTTTAAATCAAAAAAAAAAAAAAAAAAAAAAAAAAAAAACCAAAGTTAAAGGAGTGATTTGGATGGAGATAGACAGAGATCCTAAGTTGAACAAGTTTAATATTTAGAGGACTAAATTGAATGAAAAAAAAAAATGACTTAAATTAATTTTAGTAAAACATAGAGAAAGAATTTTGCATTTTAACTTATTTTTTTATATGGTTGCATTAGTTGATTATTTGAATAGTTGCTAGATATATATGCAATGTTTTATTGCTCTTACTTGTTTGTTAAGATCAAACAACTAGTTCAAGAATACGAAAACAATACAATTGAATAACTCTCAATTGTTACAAAATGTTAATATTTTTTTATTTGATTAAGTGTATTTTATAAAGGATCATTTTTTTATTATTAATAGTTGTTTTTTAAAATTATAGGTTAATATTTACTTAATTTAATATTGTCCCACTTAACCTAAAATTATGACAATCACTACCATTGCTACTTTATCCCTTCTTTAGTACATCTCCAACACTTTAAAACTAAAAATTTAGCAAATTTTTTTAGAGTTGTTACAGTAGCATTGTACCAACTCCAAAACATTATTAATATCTTAAAAAAAAAATACACAGTTGAATAAAAATATATTCTCTCTCTTTCCTCCTTTCATCTTTGTTCACTCTCTCCCTTCTCAACTGAACTTATTCCTCTCTCTCTCAAATGTATCTAAACAGTAACACAATCAAAACACAAACACAATCTAAAATCAGAAGAAATTTAATTAGAACAGCAAATTTAAAATCAGAACCATCACAACAACAACAACAGATCAAAAACAGGGAAAAATAGATTTAATTAGAATAACAAATCTAAAATCAGAACAACAATAGATCAAGAACAAAAAAAAAAAGAAAAAAAAAAAAGACAAAGTTAATTAGAACAACAAAGCCAAGATCAAAACAAAAACAACAGATCAAGAACATAGAAGGTGATCTAACTCAATCTCGGTTGCATGCACTCGGCGGTGGGAGGAAGACGAGTGGCGATGAAGAGGCAGCAATGTACAGAGATTTCTCTTATCTTCTATGTGTGTGTGTGTGACTATGATGAAACCAAAAAGGAAGGGGGTGCCTGTGGACTTTTTTTTATGATAATAATTATGTTAAATTTTTTAAAAGGAAATTAATTAATTTAATGAATAATAAGAGAAAAAAAAAAGAAAAAAAGAATAGTCTAACCGTGTGGTACGTGGTGGACTCTTTTTAATGATAAGTATGTAAGTTTTTTTTTTAAGTAATTAATTATAAGTTAATGAATAATAAGAAAAAAAAATGGTCTAAACATGTGGTGGACTTTTTTTAATGATAAGTATTGTAAGTTTTGTTTTAAGGAAATTAATTATAAGTTAATGAATAATAAGAATAAAAATTCCTTAAGAAATGTTACCATTGAGAAATATGACTATTGGAAAATTTAAAATATTGTCGTTGGCAATTTAAAAATATAGCAGTTAGAAATTTGAAAAATATAGTTGTTGAAAATAAATAGAAAGAAGAAAATGAAAGATTAAAACAAGAATAAAGAAAGATTGAAGAAAGAATAAAGAAATAATGATGAAATACTATTTTAATCAGATAGAAAAATGATAATAAGTCCGTTGGAAAGTGTATTTGAAAAAGTAAGCAAGTAAAAAATAATGTAAATATAACTGTTCACCTTCCAAACAATACAAAAATTTGGAAAAGCTGCTAGAGATGCTCTTAGTAGCTACTACCGATAGAATGTATATCATTGGGTTTTGATGTAGTCATGTACACTTGATCTTCACTTCATAAATAAGATAGGCTGAAACAAGAGCCCACACATTGTATTTAAATGATAAGTGCACATACTTTCTTTTGCTTTCAAAGCTACATATGGTTTCCAATAGTAAAACTTCATATATCAACAATGCAAGATGTAGTAATGATCGTACCTGAAATCACATACGATTCTTGGAAGATCATTTATTTATTTATTTATTTTCATATTATGATTATTGTGATAATGAATAACATGTTATGACACTCCTTTGCCATTGTATTCATGGATTTAACAATTGGTTGAATATGTTTTTTACAGAATCCAATTGTTTGTCTAAAATGAGCAAGCTGGCGCACTTAAATTTAAGCTGGAATAACTTTGATAAGGAAATTTTAAGAATCTTAGGTGCCCTCCCAGTTCTTAAATCTCTTGACCTAAGTAACAATCGAATGGAAGGGCCTCTTCCTAGCCACGGTATGTGCAAATTCAAATTTTCTTCTTCAAGAATACTATGAAAAAGTCTAGGAAAAAAAAAAAAAAAAACTAAGATTGTATAACCAATTTTACCTTTATTGAGATTTACTTTCTTCATGTTAAAAACCACAAAATGCTTGATATATGTAAATGATTGTGGTAGTGTGGCTTCAATATGAAATGTGTTATTCTACCAGATCTTCCATTTTAATAAGATAGAAAAATGATAGTAAATCTGTTGGAAAGTGTATTTGAAAAAGTAGGTAAGTAAAAATTAACTGTAACTGTTCACCCTCCCACGATACAAAAATTTGAAGAAGCTGCTGGAGATGCTCTTAGCAACTACTTCCGATAATATGCATATCATTAGGCTTTGATGCAGTCATGTACACTTTGGTCTTCACTTCATAAATAAGAAAGGCAGAAACAAGAGCCCACACATTGTATTTAAATGATAAGTGCACATGCCTTCTTTTGCTATCAAAGTTACATATGGTTTCCAATAGTAAAACTTCACATATCAACAATGCAAGATATAGTAATGATCGTACCAGAAATCACATACAATTCTTGATAGATCATTCATTTGTTTATTTATTCATTTTCGTATTATGATTATTGTGATAATGAATAGTCTCCTATCCCATTGTATTCATGGATTTAACAATTGGTTGAATATGTTTTTTACAGAATCCAATTGTTTGTCTAAAATGAGCAAGCTGGCACACTTAAATTTAAGTGAGAATTACTTTGACAAGGAAATTTTAAGATTCTTAGGTGTCTTTCCAGTTCTTAAATCTCTTGACCTAAGTTACAATTACATGGAAGGGCCTCTTTCTAGCCACGGTACGTGCAATTTTAAATTTTCTTCTTCAAGAATACCATGAAAAAGTATAGAAAAAAACTGAGATTTTATAACCAATTTTACCTTTATTGAGATTTACTTTCTTTATGTTAAAAATCACAAAATGCTTGGTATATGTAAATGATTGTGGTAGTGTGGCTTCAGTATGAAATGTGTTATTCTACTAGATCTTCCATTTGTACTGTTAGTTTCAATTTGATAAATACATATCTCTTTACTGATGACGTAGAAGTGGCTAATCTAAAGAACTTGGAGGTCCTCATCCTGAAAGGAAGTGGTCTTAATGGAAGCCTACCATTCAAGGGTAAACATTCCATCATCTATTTTAACTGCAAGAATAATTTTCTTGTGATAAGTAAGTTCTTTTAGTATAAGCCAATGAGCCATTTTAAATTTTTTCTCTTGACACTATCTATCATTAATTCTCTTTGTAGATATGGCAAACTTCAGTAGTTTGAAGGTTTTAGATTTGAGTGCAAATTCTTTCACTGGAAGTATCACTCCATATATTGGAGCACCTTCCCTCAAGGCTTTATCATTATCTTCTAATCGACTTAATGGAACTTTAGCCATTCAAGGTAAGAATCTACTATGAAATTGAATTTGACAATTTGTTAATTTTCCAAAATTGAATAGGAGTGTAAGAACAAGGGAAAGTGAAAGGTTGATATAGAATAGATCTAATTGGTTGCAACATGAACGCACAAACAATTGATCGTTCACATTTTCAGGAGTCGAAATTAATTATTTTGATCGCGTATACTAATTCACTTGTTTTACTGATTCTTATTTTAGGAGATTTTTAGGATAGACAGAACTAATTAATCATATTGCTTTTGACAGAAATGTGTGCACTGAAGAACCTTGAAGAGTTAGATCTTAGTTTTAATAACTTTGAAGGAAGCCTTCCTGCATGCTTAACCAATTGGACATCTCTAAGGTTGTTAGATATATCTTACAACCGGTTCAGTGGAAACTTGTCTTTGTCTCCTGTAGCCACCTGGACATCCCTTGAGTACATTGATCTGAGTTATAATCTTTTTGAAGGTTTATTCTCCTTCAGCTTGTTTGCTAATCACTCCAAGCTTAAGGTGATTCAACTTTTTAGTGACAACAAGAAGCTTGATATCGAAACTGAAAACCCCAATTGGGACCCATCATTTCAATTAAAGGTGCTATTACTGTCGAACTGTAGTCTAAACAAGCCCAGCGGTAACATTCCTAAGTTTCTTTTCGACCAACATGAATTGGAAGTCGTTGATATATCTCACAATAATTTGAATGGAAGATTCCCCATTTGGTTGCTTGAAAACAATACTAGACTACAAATGTTGAGTCTTCGAAGAAACTCTTTTGCCGGTCAATTTCATTTGCCATCATATCGCTCCATGGATCTTCGTTGGTTGGATGTCTCTGACAATAACCTTGATGGGCAGCTTCAAGAAAATATCGGAAAGATTATTCCGAAATTAGAATATCTAAATCTATCCCAAAATTATTTTGTAGGTGATCTCCCATCCTCAGTTGGTGACATGAGTAATTTGTACAAATTGGATTTGTCCTTCAATAATTTTTCTGGAGAGGTAACAATGGAATTGGTTGCCAATTGCACCGGCTTAGAGATTTTGAGGTTATCTAATAATAACTTTCACGGTGAAATTTTTTCAAAGTACTTCAACCAATCCTTATATTCTTTGGAATTAAACAATAATTATTTCAGAGGTACTCTTCCAGTGGTACGCCTAAATGTCTTGTTCCTAGATATTAGCAACAATCACATGACAGGTATAATTCCGGTATGGATAGTAAATAACAATACTATACCATTGTGGAATGTTGACCTTAGTAACAACTTTTTTGAGGGTAAGATTCCATGTGGACTATTTTCAACATTAGACCTTTCTTATAATTTTCTTTCGGGATCGTTACCTTCTTGCTTGAATCTAGAAAATGCACGGCACCTACTTTTGCAAGGGAACAATCTCACAGGATCACTACCAAAAGCTATTCTCAATTCACCAAATCTTGTGACATTCGACATTAGAGATAATAACATTTCTGGAAACATCCCTAAAGAAATTGGTGGACTATCTAACCTAAGAGTACTTTTGTTGAGCGGCAACCAGTTTAGTGGTATGATTCCAAAGCAACTCTGTTGGTTAAAGAAGATAGGCATAATGGATCTTTCAAGGAACTTTTTTTCTGGGACAATACCACATTGCTTTTACAACATAACCTTTGGGAAGCTAGCTGCTAGTGAATTTGTCTACGTAATGTACAGTTTTGGTTGGATCCCTGATTTTTCCCTCCCATATAAATCTCTTCTGAACAAGGATAGTCAAATTGAAGGGACAAGTTTTTATTTCCATATACCAGTTGAGATTGCGTTTTTGACGAAATATAGGTCTAACTTGTACCAAGGTCTCATCCTTGATATGATGTCTACATTGGATTTGTCATTCAACAAGTTAACAGGTGAAATCCCACCAGATCTAGGACAGCTATCTTCAATTTTTGCATTGAACTTGTCTCACAATCAATTAAAAGGTCCTATTCCAAGAACATTCTCAAATTTGACTCAATTGGAGAGCTTAGACCTTTCTCACAACAATTTGAGTGGAAAAATTCCTTCAGTATTGACTGATCTGACGTTTTTAGCAATTTTCACTGTGGCTCACAACAACTTATCAGGCAAAGTTCCAGACATGGAAAAACAATTTTCAACATTTGGAGAGAGCAGCTATGAAGGAAATCCATTTCTTTGCGGTGCACCACTAAAGAAAAGCTGCACCGTTATAGATGAATCACCTCCATCACCACAAAAATCTTCAGAGGCAAGTCATGGCAAATGGTATGAAGTTGATCTTCTAGCCTTCTTTACAAGTTTTTTGGTATCTTGCATTATTTTCTTTTTGGGTGTAGTCAGTGTTCTCTATATTAATCCTCATTGGCGGAAACGATGCTTCAACTTGGTTGAGGATCGTATTTACTTGTGTTATTATTTTGCTTTAAATACCCTAAAAGGGCTGACAAGCCGTATGCGTCATTAGATGTACCCAATTTCTATTGATAAATACTACGTGTTATGAATAATTGCTATCATGCTCTATTATGAAACAAGGAGCTCATTTGCTTTCACCAAAAAAAAAGGAGCTCATTTGCAGTACTTTTTCATTTGTATTGTAATTCTTGTGACTAGCCAATTTCATGTGCGAGTCTATTATAATTTCATTTGAAAATCATTTCTGGAAAGGTTTTATATTGGCCTTGTGTAAAATTTATTTGGTTGTATAGAACATAATATCATTAAAAATTAGAAAAATTAGTTACGATTATATTAAATGTCATGAGGGGAAAAAAAAAAAAAAGTAGACACTGTAAAATGATAAGAATTGTATGATTATTCCATTGATATACGAAAAATGTGAAAAAGGACTTCAATGAATTCATAATTATTTGATTACCAATAGCCTGTGGCCTAAGGATTGCCTCCTCCATTGTTGGTTAAAATTCTATGATTAAATCCGTCCACTTTAACCGTAGCAAAAAAATAATTATTATTTAATTATCATTTAACTTAAGCACAAATATATCACAATTGGATAGGAGTAAGATCAGATCATAAATTTTCCAGCAAATTTAAATTATTCTTATTTAGAAAAATAAACGTTTGACTCTATTGTTTTTGAAAAAATTGAAATAAAAAAAGGTGAATTTTCCATACAAATTCTCCAGGGGTGAAATTAGGTTTTTTGGACCCATTGATTTTAATTATCAACTTCAAATAATTAATCAGTTATGAATTAAAAAGTGGAAAAAAATTTCTGTAGGGATGAAGGGTCCAAGAGTGTATATTGGGCTGTGGGCCTTGTCTGAGCACATTTAGCAATCCGAGGACAAGTGAGCTTTAACAAAAAGGTACCAATCGATGAGTTGGGGAAGGATTCTGGCCATAAAGGTTTAGTAAGGCTGTTTGAGGATAAATGCCTCATCGGCCAAGCGGAACAGAGGCCAGAAGGTTTGATCTGACAGCAGGGGTTACATTCTGAATGATTCTACTGGTAAGGACAAACATCAGGAGGGAATCGGATAGAGGGAAGCTAAGAATTATCTAAGAAAAGGTTGCTACCACCTCATTAAAAGCTCTGCAGCTAACTCTCTGACCGTATTAATGTGGAGGTGATATCTGAACAGTGATATTCAGCCTTACAGCTGTTCCCAAAAACTTGAGGAAGGGGTTAATGAGGAGAAGATTTTCCAGGTCAGAGATCAGTTGCCTCTTCGGGAGAAGGAAGAGATGATAGAGCTTCTTAGGAAGAACATTGATGTGTTCGCGTGGAGCACTTTCAAAGCTCCGTGGTTGGGTCCAAATTTCATTTGCCATCATTTAAACGTCAATCCATCTGTCATCCCCAAAAGTTAACCACCTCGGTGTTCATCTAAGGACCATTTTGATGCCATCAAGGAAGAGGTGGTCAAACTTAAAAGGGTTGGGGCCATTAACGAGGTGTTTTACCCTGAATGGTTGGCCAATACAGTGGTAGTGAAGAAGAAAAATAGGAAGTGGCGAGTATGTGTAGACTTAACTAATTTAAATAAAGTTTGTCCAAAGCTCCGTGGTTGGGTCCAAATTTCATTTGCCATCATTTAAACGTCAATCCATCTGTCATCCCCAAAAGTTAACCACCTCAGTGTTCACCTAAGGACCATTTTGATGCCATCAAGGAAGCGGTGGTCAAACTTAAAAGGGTTGGGGCCATTAACGAGGTGTTTTACCCTGAATGGTTGGCTAATACAGTGGTAGTGAAGAAGAAAAATAGGAAGTGGCGAGTATGTGTAGACTTAACTAATTTAAATAAAGTTTGTCCAAAGCTCCGTGGTTGGGTCCAAATTTCATTTGCCATCATTTAAACGTCAATCCATCTGTCATCCCCAAAAGTTAACCACCTCGGTGTTCACCTAAGGACCATTTTGATGCCATCAAGGAAGAGGTGGTCAAACTTAAAAGGGTTGGGGCCATTAACGAGGTGTTTTACCCTGAATGGTTGGCCAATACAGTGGTAGTGAAGAAGAAAAATGGAAAGTGGTCAGTATGTGTAAACTTAACTAATTTAAATAAAGTTTGTCCAAAGCTCCGTGGTTGGGTCCAAATTTCATTTGCCATCATTTAAACGTCAATCCATCTGTCATCCCCAAAAGTTAACCACCTCGGTGTTCATCTAAGGACCATTTTGATGCCATCAAGGAAGAGGTGGTCAAACTTAAAAGGGTTGGGGCCATTAACGAGGTATTTTACCCTGAATGGTTGGCCAATACAGTGGTAGTGAAGAAGAAAAATGGGAAGTGGCGAGTATGTGTAGACTTAACTAATTTAAATAAAGTTTGTCCAAAGCTCCGTGGTTGGGTCCAAATTTCATTTGCCATCATTTAAACGTCAATCCATCTGTCATCCCCAAAAGTTAACCACCTCGGTGTTCATCTAAGGACCATTTTGATGCCATCAAGGAAGAGGTGGTCAAACTTAAAAGGGTTGGGGCCATTAACGAGGTATTTTACCCTGAATAGTTGGCCAATACAGTGGTAGTGAAGAAGAAAAATAGGAAGTGGCGAGTATGTGTAGACTTAACTAATTTAAATAAAGTTTGTCCAAAGGACCCTTTCCCCATAATAGATCAGTTAGTAGATGCAACTGTAGGCCATCCTCGGATGAGCTTTTTAGATTCCTTTCAAGGGTACCATCAAATACCCCTGGCTTTGGATGATCAGGAGAAGACAACTTTTGTTACTCCCATTGGAAATTACCACTACAAGGTGTTGCCCTTTGGATTAAAGAATGCAAGGTATACCTACCAAAAGATGATGACTAGGATGTTCGAGGCACAACTAGGCAAGAGCATTGAGGTTTATATAGATGACATGGTGGTGAAAAGTAAGGTGGTGTCCGAGCACGTGGGTGACCTTGGGAGTATTTTTGAAATACTAAGGAGGCACAAACTGCACCTCAATGCTTCTAAGTGTACTTTTGGCATTGGCTCGGGTAAATTCCTGGGCTACATGGTAACTTATCATGGAATTGAAGTCAACCCTGATCAGATTAAGGCAATTAACAATTTGCAACCTCCTCGAAATCCCAAAGAGGTCCAAAAGTTGACAGGGATGACTGTTACTCTAAATCGATTCATCTCTCGGTCAGCAGACAAGTGTAGGCCTTTTTTCGATTAATGCATAAGTGGAAGGGATTTGAGTGGACCGAGGAATGTGCCCTGGCCTTTCAACAGCTGAAGGAATACCCTTCTTGGCCACCTATTATGTCCTGGCCCAAGGAAGAGGAAGTCCTATTTGCTTATGTTGCTATAGCCTCTCATGCGGTGGGCTTAGTACTGATACAAGTTGACAATGAAGTGCAAAGACCAGTTTATTATGTGAGTAAGTCATTGCATGAAGCAGAGGTTCGTTACCTACCATTGGAGAATGCCATTTTGGCAATAGTGCATGCTACATGTAAGCTCCCTCACTACTTCCAAGCTCATACGATGGTGGTTTTAACCCAACTTCCGCTTCAATCACTACCTCGGAAAGCTAATTACACAAGAAGAATTGCTAAATAGGGTACGATCCTAGGGGCTTTTGATATTAAGTACATGCCTCACACTTTTATTAATGGTCAGGTCCTCACAAATTTGGTGGCCGTGTTTACTGAATCCCCATTGGAAGAGGATGGAGAAAAGAAGAACATGGATGGAAAATTAGTTGATGTAGTCTCCCTACAAGAACCTTTATCCTGGAGGGTATATGTTGATGGTGATGCAAATTAAAGAGGATCTAGAGTGGGGTTAGTTGTAGTATCTCCCGAAAAGATCATTACTGAGAAATCCTTGAGGTTGGGTTTCTTGGCCATAAACAATGAGGCTGAATATGAGGCTCTGTTGGTAGGAATGGCTATGGTTCAAAAAATGAGAAGAAAAACAATGGAGGTATTTTCAGATTCGAGGTTGGTTATAGGCCAGGTAAAGGGAGAGTTGGAGGCTAGGGATGTGAGAATGCAAAAGTATCTAAATCAAGTTAGACACTTGCAATCAGGGTTTGAGTCTTTTTCCTTATTGCAAATCCCTAGAAGCAGAAATACGCATGCTAACTCTCTCGCCACTCTCCCAACCTCCTCGGCGCAGAGCTTACCTTGGGTTATTCTTGTTGAGGACTTATGTAAACCTACTAAGATAAAGAGGGAGAAAGTCTGAATTCATCAAATTAGGGCGGAACCTAACTAGATGGGTTCTATTGTGCTATTCCTTAAGGAGGATACCTAGCCTTAGGAGAAGGGGGAGGTTGACGAAGTTCGAAGAAAGGCCCCTCGATTTTGGCTGTTTGAGGATCAAAAGTTGTACAAGCACTCTTTTTCAGGGCCATATTTTCTATGCATCCATCCTGAAGCAGTAGAGCCATTCCTAGAGGAGTTACATGAAAGGATTTGTAGAAGTCATACTGTAGGCAGATCCTTGTCTCACAGGGCCCTCACTCAGGAATATTAGTGGTCGAATGTGCAAAGGGAAGCACAAGAATACGTGATGAAGTATGACCAATGCCAGAGGTTTGGCCCAAACATTCACTAGCCAAGGGGCACTCTTAATCCTCTGTCTAGTCCCTGACCTTTTGCTTAATGGGGGCTTGGACATTGTAGGGTCTTTCCCTAAAGCAGCAGGAAACATGAAATGACTTTTGGTCGGCACTAATTACTTCACTAAGTGGGTTGAAGCTGAGCCACTAGCAAATATTAGGGATGTGGATACCAAGAGATTTATGTGGAAGAATATTTTCACTCAATTTGGGATTCCTCATACCCTCATCTCAAACAACGAACTCCAGTTTGATAGCAAAGCTTTCAGAAGGTACTATTGTGAATTAGGTATCAAGAATAGGTATTCAACTCCAGCTTACCCACAAGGGAATGGACAGACCGAGGCTATCAATAAAGTCATAGTGAATGAGCTCAAAAAGAGATTGGATGATGCCAAGGGTAACTGGGTGGAAGAACTGCCACATATTCTTTGGACATATCAGACTACCCCTCGTAGGTCAACATGGGAACCTCCTTTTTCAATAACTTATGGGGCCAAGGCTGTTATTTCTCTAGAGACTGGATTCCTAACGCTAAGGACGAGCTCGTTCACTCCAAACAACAATGACATATTATTAGAAAGGAGCTTGGATTTGATTGAAGTGCGAAGAGAAAATGTCATGTAGGGGTGTTTCGGTTCGGTTTCGGTCGGTTTTTTTTTAACTGGCCAACCGAAACCGAAATTTTCGGTTTGCAAATTTGTCAACCGAAACCGACCGAAAAAATTGAAACACCGTTGGTTTCGGTTTGTTTCAGTTTCGGTCGATGTTGTCGGTGTTCGGTTTCAATGAACGTCACAGAATTTCACAGTCACAAAAAGAAAAAAAAAAACTCAACATCACAAGAAAAAAACAGCTCAACATCACATTCACAAAAACTAGCATTGATTCAGTATTAAACAAAATACAAAATACAAAAAAGAGAGAGAGTTATCAAGAAATTAAAAAGAGACTTCGAAGGTCACCGTGAGAAAGAAACGATCGAGCCGCGTGGGGAGGCCGGCGTGTGAAGGCCAACATGTGGAGGCGGCAGCAGCGGCGTGAGACGTGAGGGTGATGAAGGAGATGGAGGCTGGAGGCGTGAGGCATGAGGCGTGAGGG
Source organism: Castanopsis chinensis (assembly GCA_032878915.1). NCBI lineage: Eukaryota > Viridiplantae > Streptophyta > Magnoliopsida > Fagales > Fagaceae > Castanopsis > Castanopsis chinensis. The sequence continues at coordinate 7,839,004 of JAVQMG010000083.1, read as the reverse complement.
ACATGAAGGAGATGGAGCCTGGAGGAATGAGGCGTGAGGGAGATGGAGGTGTGATGCTTGAGGGAGATGAGGGAGATGGAGGATGGAGGCGTAAGGGAGATGAGGATGAGGGAGATGGCGGCTGGAAATTAAAAGGGTAAGATGGAGGAGATGGAGGCGTGAGGGAGATGGAGATGGCGGCTGGAAAGAAAGCCAAAGAGGGAGATGAGGGAGATGGAGATGGCGGCTGGAAGACAAGAGGGAGATGGAGATGCGGCTAGAAAGAAAAGAGGGAGATGAGGGAGGCGTGAGGGAGAACATATAAAAATGAGAGCTAGGGTTTTATGTTTAAATGGTTTTAAAAAATCAAAAAAATAAAAAACGCAGGCGCGAGAGCTCGAACCGAGGAAGGCTTAGTCCTTAAAGCCACAGACTACCACCAAGCTGCAAACTCTAATGTGACTTAATGTTACATAAATATATATATATATATATATATATATATATATATAATATACATATATATATATATATCCTTATATAAAATATATATCGGTTCGGTTCGGTCGGTTCGGTGCATTAAAATTTGCCACCGACAACCGAACCGAAATTTTTGGTTTATTGTATAAAAAACCGAAACCGAACCGAACCGAAACCAAACAGAAAATTTTGCAACGGTTCGGTCGGTTTGAAGCGGTTTTTTCGGTTCGTCGGTTTTTTGCACACCCCTAATGTCATGGTTCAATTGACATATCATCAATAGAAGTTCAAGCAGGGGTATGACTCAAATGTGAGGTTAAGACCATTAGCACCCAGATACTTGGTATTAAGAAAGGTTTTGGGTACTGCAAAGAACCCAGCATGGGGAAAGGTAGGGCCCAATTGGAAAGGGTCATACCGTATCATCTCGGTGGCTGAAACAGGTGCATATTTCCTGGAATATCTAGATGAAAACGTTGTACCACGTCCTTGGAATGTAAATAACCAGCAAAGGTATTATTATTAATGAAAGGCATTTCTGTCATGTTTTTATTTATAACATTATGTGTTACATTGATTATTTGTTTAAGTATTAAATAGAACTTTGGTTATGCCTAGTTCCTCGAACCACATACCTTGGATAAATTAAAACTTCTTATTATTTGTATAAATATTAAACAGAACCACGATCATGGTTGGTTCCTCGGACCTTATGCTGTGGGTAAATTAACATCTATCACTATGGTGATGTTCTGTTCAGTGGGTGAGCAGGTAAAACTATAAGCAAGTATATGATTTGTTGTTATCCAAAGTTAAAGGGGAAGGCCTAAAATACCTATTGTCAGGTTAATGATTTGGTCCAAGCATGTAGAGGTATGTCTTTTAAGTTAAAATCATTTTCTACTGAAGATTGCAGACTTGGAAGACTTAGCTTGTTCAGTGGTTGGTTATGTAAATTGAGGTAGTTATAATATCACTTGTATAGATGATTGTTAAAGTCAAGGGTGTAGGCATGTTTTAAATCAAATGCAATTATATCTCATTCTTATGTCAATTAGGTGCAAAATAAAGCATAGGTAACGTTAGAGTTTGCACAAGTACCACATGTATAATGAGAAATTCACAAACTGTCATTAAGTTAAGCCTTGAAAAAGGCAAAATGAGTACAAATTGTGAAAACCTGAATTATAGTTACAAAAGGGGGGAAGATAAACAAAAATAAATAAAAAGAAAGAGGGGGTGGATAGATTCTAGCCTAAGCCCTAGTTGATCTTCAGTGGAGGGTCTTCCTTCCCCATAGCCTTGGTGGATTTGGCTGTTTTAGCAGCTGTAGAGGCTGGATCTTTACCCTTGGGTCCCCCTTTAGCAAGCATAGGAAGGTAGCTAAAACAATCTCAAGGCTCTGAGAAGTTTCTTTGCCCTTAGAAGGCTCTTTGGGCACAGCTGTAGGCTTATTAGCTTCAGGAACCACTCCCTTGGCTGTGTCTTTTTTATTCTTAGTGCCTTAGCTTGTTCAACTTCCTTGGGAAGGCTATTGGAAGAGGGGAGGACTTTAGCAGGGCTGTCCTTATCATCATCTTCCTCTTCGGGGACATTGTTAGCCTCAAGACCTGAAGAGCTTAGTGGGGCTGATTACTAGAGGATAATAAACATTCTCTGCTCTCCTAAGGGCAGAGAAGGCCTCAACCCCAGCCTAGTTGAGTGCCTCACTCCACACTTAGAGGTAGTATGTTCTACATACCCCCGAGACCTTGACTTTGAGTGCCTCCTCTGTCTTCGCTACCCTCACTTTGTAGCCATCTTGTTCAACCTGGTCCTTGGCCTTCTCAGCCTCTTCAAATTTCTTCTTTAGGACCCCAATCTGCTCTTTGGCTACAGTTAGCTAGTCCTCAGTTTGGCGGAGTTATTTTTGTTGATTCTTTGTCTGCCTCTCGGCTTCTTAAAGGGTAACCTCAGTGCCTTTCTTGTCCTTGTTAGCCTCGTTCGGCTTGATGGCCAGCTTGTGGATCCTTTTGTCAACCATTAAAGGCGTCCACAGTTGCAATGCGCCTCCCTTCCTCTTCCTTCATCTGTCAGTGGGAGCTGATTACCATCACCTCGGCCCTGTATGCAGCTTAAATAGCCTACCAAGAAAAGAGATATAATGGTTAAGAAAGATGGTTATAATCTTGAATGTAAGGAAACTGGATAAGAGACCATTACGAGATTCCTCTTCAAGCTGAGGAACACTTCATGCTTCCTCGTCGACCTCAGGTCGGCCATATTAGTAGGTAGCAGCAAAGCCTATTCCACGACGTTGGCTACATATCCAGCCTTCCCCTGCTGGAAGTCCCTGATGGAAGCATTACTGGGTAGAGGGGCGCCGTCCAACACTATGAAGGGAGTCCAAGCTGGGACTTAAATTTGATGGTTACCCTTCCTGTCCGCAATAGCTCCTTCACTCGAAGACCTTGTTTGTGTGACCCTGGCATGTTTGCCCCCTCTCTAGGCCCTAGCTTCCTTGCATGGAAGATTCTTTCACTCCTCTACCACCTTATTTTCCTTTTGGTCAAGCTTTCTCTTTTTGTTAGCAAGTGCAAGGTGGGAAACCTGAGTGGAAGGAAGAATAGGAAGTTTGGGTTAGACAGCTTTCTCGAGCACGTTGCCTTCAGCATGGGACTCTAATAGGTCAAGAAGGCTTGTTCTTGTCTTGTGCTAGAGCACCATAACTTCAGGGATATTGGGATCTTCCTGGACATGGCTTGCTTGAACGGGGGGAATGTGTCTGAGATCACCAGTTAGGGCTTTTGGGGAGTGAGGCTGGTTGAAGACTTCAAAGCCATCCTTGAAATTCGAAACTTCAACAACTTTCTCTTCCTCCTCTTCCTTAATGGCTGGTTGGGAAGGAATTACCTCCTCGGCTGTACATTGTAAAGTCAACTTTACTTGTTGTACTTCAGGGCTGGTGACAAGGAAACCAGAGATTGTGACGTTGATTTGATGCAAGCACAGGTCCCTCACCTTGATCACACACTTCGGCACCTAAAAACTGGATGAGAGTGGGTCGTAGCCGAGGATGAGGTGCGCCGCTTTCAATTGCCCGTCGATGTGAACAAAAATTTCTACCTTAAGTTTCTTCGTCAGATCAGGCACGTTGACAAGATTCAAATGTGGGATGGCAGAATGCTTATCTACAAACTCACCAAAAACCAAAAAAGTTGTTAGGAAATGGCATGGATAAAGTAAAAAGAGAAGACATAAACATAGAACACACTAGTAATGAAGGGGTTAGTGTTAAAGTAATGAACCTAAACCTACGTACCCCACCTTGCTTACCTCTCGTGTTGGGCATTGAAGTCCATCATACCACTCCCTTGTGATGATTAAGTAATCTTTGTACATACCTTTGTTGGACTCATGGAGACAATATAAGTCTAACCTCAGGGACTCTGGTTTTCAGATAGTACCCCTGCCCTGTTAGTTTATGAAGGTTGTAAATCCAATTGGCATCATGGTGGGATAAATTAACATTCATCCTTTTATTGAGGGCATCTATGCTGCCTAAAATCCTAAACATATTAGGAGCGCCCTAGGTAGGAAAGAGTCTGTGAGCAATCAAATAATCACTGGTTACTCTACCCATAGGGATTCTCATCCCTCCCTCTATAAAGGCAATCATAGGGATTACTACTTCTCCCTCCTGCCTCCTAGTGTGTCATTCTCCCTGTTTGCAATACCTAGTGAAGACTCCTTGGGGAATTCGATATTGGGCCTTAAAACTTTCTATACCTCTGGAGAGTCTACTAGGTAAGCAAATCTACCCATACGAAAGGAAAATTAAAGGTACTAAAAAGAGGAAGTTAAATTAGGTGGGCCAAGGAAAGAGCAGACTTTAAATAAAAAGAAAGACTGAAGTGAAGAAAGAAGGAAGAGATGGCTAGAGACTACTTACGGGAAAGAAGAAAACAGCTGAAGCTTTTGAGCGATATATATATATATATATATATATATATATATATATATATATATGAGAGAGAAAAGCAAGTGGGAAAACTCCCGCTCAAGTTCCTGTAAAATCCCCAGCCGTTGGATCTCCATTGTACTGCAGAACGTGGGGAACACAGAGCCGTAGAAAATAAATGCGAGGCGCGTCCTGGGTGCTGAAACGTTAGGAGTGTGCTTCAGCCAATTAAAAAGACACCTACACAGTCAGAAATGACGTATGAGAAGAGCAGAATAATTGTTGTAACATCAAAATCCTCCCTTTTTTCGAGGAGTAAAAAAGGAGAATTTCAAGAGGCTATTGTAGGGATGAAGGGTTCAGGAGTGCATATTGGGCCGTGGGCCTTGTTTGAGGACATTTAGCAATTCGAGTACAAGTGGCCTTTAACGGAAAGGTGCCAATTGATGAGTTGTGGAAGGATTCTAACCATAAAGGTTTAGTAAGGTTGTCCGAGGATAAATGCCTCCTTGGCCAAGCAGAACAGAGGTCAAAAGGTTTGATCTGACAGTAGGGGTTACATTCCTGACGATTCTACTGGTAGGGATAAACATCAGGACGGAATAGGATAGAGGGAAGTTAAGAAATATCTAAGAAAAGGTTGCTACCACCGCATTAAAAGCTCTGCAGCTAACTCTCTGGCCGCATTAATATGGAGGTGATACTTGAACAGTGATATTCAACCTTGCAGTTGTTCCCAAAAACTTGAGGAACGGGTTAATGGGACAAGGATAAAAGCCAGCAGCTTAATCTACACATGGAGGTGAAAAATGAGGAATGGTGAAGAATATAAGGAAGAAAGAAACCATTACCAAGAGGAGAAAAAATCCAGAGAGAAAAATACTATAGTAATAAGAATTGGACTTGTAATCAAATTCAAAAGAAATGTATACAAGAACTATTCTCCTCAAACTATGCCGAGGACGATTTACTTTGGAGAAAACCAGTTTATCTTTGTTTTCTTGTCATCTGAAACCACTCTAATTGTTATCCAACTTATTAGACCCTAGTTTTGGAACCCACTATCTACAAATTCATTATATAGGGCTCTTCGAGCCTAGATCTTTTTACCTTTTGGGCTTAGGATCCAATTTGTGTCCTCAAAATTTCTAAAAGTAAGTCGTACTTTTTTTTTCTTTTAACCAAATATAGTTTTCCTTTGACTCATTTTTTATGATGCTACAAAACATTAGAAAACACGAAAAACTATCTTTATAAAAAGTTTTCCATTGAAACAAACGAAACATTAGATTGATTTCTAGGTTAATTGCCATAGATTAAATATGTCACCAATAAAGTAACAAAATAGAAAATTCAACGAAAATAACATAAGACAACAATAGGGTGACCTAACAAAACCTATGAAACATATCGTTTCACAGTAATATTCTGGACGGATTTAACTTATCAATTCCAAGGTAAACTGACCCACTAGAATAGAATTGAAGTTTATACACTAGACTTAATCCTAAATCTTCCCTTTTAAAAAAAGACTTAACCCTAAAACTTCCCGTTTGTGACTTTGACGTTTGGACAAGCAACTTTAATTTGCACCATGACAACAGTGTTGATTGTTAGTGGAGGCTCAAATCAACTCTCTAAAAAACTTAGGGTTTCTATTTCTCTAACCTCTTTATAAGTCATGCTTAATGGGCCTTTATATAGACTCTTCATTAAGGTTACAAAAACTGAAAAACCCACATGTACAGTCGACTAAATAAATCACGTCTAACATGAAAAAATTGAATTTGTGATTCTTGATTAGTTGAACTTCGAATCAAATGGGGGTCGAACTCATCTCTCGATCAGTTTAACTTGCAATCAAACTTACAAAAACTCAGTTTTCTTCCACTAATAACTTTCGTCTTGGACTCATAATTTTACATTAAGAACTCAACAAAACTCAATCATTTTGTCATTGGTTACGAACACGTAATTTGTTGGACCTAACATGTCATACTCATATATTGGATTTTCTTGTATAGTTTTAGAAAAGATAGCACTATTTTTCATGTATTGAATAATTGAATAGCCAATGTTTTCAGTGCAACTAAACACCTAAAATTGGCGAAAAGTTTTTCAAAAATATTTTTAATGGAAACAAACACAAACGTACGGTAAAAAGGAATGATGGGATAAAATAATTAAAAAATTCTTTGACAAAATTTTAGAGTGCGTAACTTTGTAGGGATATGGATCCTCTCCATTTCAAAGAGACATGGAGAGTATTCATTTCATGGACAAGATCTATTCAAAATAGATCTAAGGTGTAAAATGTGTCACCTTAATTAAATCTTATTACTCAACTCATCATCATGATGTGGTTTTTTCCTAAATAAAAAAAAAAAAATTGTGGTTAAACACGTTACAGGTTAACATTGTTTTACATAAAAACATGAAACATTGGCATTATCGTTAAGTTCTGGTTTTTTCGCTGAAAGCTATTAGGTAAGGTGATGTTGCGGCCGTTGGAGTTGCTGGTAGTGGCAGTGGTGGACTTCTTCAACGATGGTCTCATCCTCTGAAAGCCAACCACCATGACTGCAACCGCCAACCTCTTCCGATCATAACTCCTTTGTCAGCAGTGGACTCGTGTTTTTCTTTCTTTTCCTTCTCCTCTAGGCCTTTGGCAAAAAACTTCACGGTTTTTGTTTTTGTTTTTTTTTTTTTTTTTTTGGGCAAATTACAATTTAACCACTTATGGTTTGAATGAAATTTAAGTTTTCTATTTGTGGTTTCAAATTTAACACTTTACTCACTTGATGTTAGCTTAGTTAGGGCTCTGTAACCCATCTTTGTTAAAAACATAACTAGATATGTAATTTTGTTCCACTTTTATGTATCTTTTCTCTAAAAATACCAACAACAAAAAAAAAAAATACAAAATCAAATAAGATAAAAATAAAAAATAAAAAATCCAACGAAATACTAGTATCGTGGGATTTCAAACTACATGTAGGCAACTTAAATTTTGGTCAAACATTGAAAATACATGTGGGTGAAAAAGTGTGTGAAAATAAGTGTAATATTGTTTAAACACGGAAAACTATTGTTTAAAATACACTACCAAACAACCCCTTAAATTTCCACCCACAATTCATAAGTTCGTAAGTTGTAATTTCCTTTTTTATTTTTTAAAACTAAGGCTGCATTTATTTTGGATGAAAATGGATTTGGAAAAATATTTTACACCCTGCCATGTGTTTGGTTGCACATGGAAAATTTGATCAAATTGAAAACCATTTCATTAAATGTAAAATTCGGCTCCCGGAACTAGAAAGTGAATTACACACGCGTTTTACCTTCAAATGATTTTCGGACTCAAACACACGAAGAGAGAGAGAAAGAGCAAGAAGAGATAGTAGAGAAAGTGAGCTAGAAGCACACACAACCCCAGATCACACCACCGCCCCAACCCCAAATTGCACCGCTCTCGTCGCACCCCAGCACCGCCAAGGTTGCGTCACCGAGATTGCACCCCAACACCATTGTGATCGCACTGCCAAGATCGCACCCCAGATTGCATCATCGAGATCGCACCGCCACCACCCTCTAGATCAAACTCTCGTCATCTCAATCTCAGCGCCGCTTGACCGGTCCCGTCGCCCATGACCCACCCATGACCAATCTCTCTCTTTCTCGATCTACCTCTCCCTTTCCCTTCACCTGAGTTTCAATCACTCTCTCTTCCTCCCTCTCTCAGTTTGACCAAATTTTTGAGTTTAATGAATTAGTTTTGTTTTGATTTTTGTTTCCTTTAAGTTTATATATTGAAATTTTCTATTATTTTCTTTTTTATTTTGAAATTTTCTATTATAAAATTTGTTTGGAAGCTGAGAAAATGCGAGAAACTAGTAGAAAAATAGCATTTTCAGTTGCAACCAAACACTGAAAAACATTTTCCAAAAAAATTTTCATAATGTAGCCAAACACTTGAAAATATTTTCCTTTCCCAAAAATATTTTCACCTGAAAATATTTTACACTCAAAAATATTTTACATGTTGCCAAATGCAGCCTAACCAACGTTAACCTTTTGAGTTACTGATTTTAAAAAAGGTGGTGAAATTATAGCCCTTAGATATCTTTGAAATGAATCTTAGCTTTTAAATGGACACTCCATTTCATTTTGTAATGGAGAAGATCCGGATCCAGCCTTGTAGTAGGTGATCGAAAAAGAGTGTTGACAATTGACAAAGACAAGAACTTTTAGGATCCGTTTAGTTAGAGGGGTGGAAAAGTGGAAGGATAGAAAATGATGGGAGGATGGAAAAGTGGGAGGATAGAAAAGATTTTAACTTCTCTCATTTTTGTTTGGTTACAAGTGGAAAAGTGAGTTTATATAAATTTACTTATACACCCTTCTTAAAAAATGATGTCCAATTAAAACAAAAAAGTGACAAGCAACCAAAAACAAAGCAATCACCCAATTTATTAAAAAATAAAAATCATTTGCCAAAAAAACAATCATGTCTATTTAAACAAAAAACAAAAAAAAACAAAACAAAACAACTATTACACCCACAGCCTAGAAAAAAAAAATCATTGTACAGGAAAGAAAAGAAAAAAAGAGGCAATGCCACTCTTAGCCAAGGAAATCAAAAAATGAAAAAAAAAAAAAAAAAAAAACGTGTAGAGGGGGAAAAAAAAAGAGAAAATGTGCCCAGCACCAAAAAAAGAAAAGAAAAGAAAAGATAGGAACTAGACAAGGGTATTTTTGTCTATTAAATAGCTTTATTTTCTCCCTTCAGTTTTCTTTCCATTTTAGAGAGAATTTTTTGGTAGGCTTAGGGAGAAAACACCTGTACCTCACCATTTATTTTCTTTCCTCCCCACCTAACCAAACACACTCCAAAAGTTTTCCTTTCCATTTTCTCTCCAAAATTTTTCATTCACCCTATTTCACTTCCAAACAAACACATCATTAAAGCAACGATGAGCGAAGGTCCAAAGCTCTACACTAACAAACCCAAAAATGTAAAAGTTCAAATCATTTCTACACTTTCCCAAAAAAAAACAACAATATTTTTTTTTATGTTTTTTGAGAAGCAGTAACAAGGGATTCCAAAAGCAACTTCAGTATTTTTGGTTTTAGCATCTGACTTTTGATTGATCGACTACTTGCTTGTGGTCTTTCACAAACAGCACAACTGAAACAATTTCAAGAGCACCAAACAAAAACCCAACGAGTTTCTTCACCATTAGCAATGGTCACTCATGAGTCTTCAGCTTAGCCACCTCAACCACCACCAAAAGAGTCATTTGCTATGCGTTACAAGTTTCTCTACCCTATGCTCGTGGCTATCAATCTTGCTGTTGGAGGTCCCATTCTTTTTCTTATTCCTCAACTTTGTAATTCACTATTTATCTTAATTTCCTATGTACTTTAATGTATGTGGGTGTTTATTTCGCATGCATAGTGATTAAATTTATAAAAAGATGTACTGGGTTTTGAGATTTCAGCTTCAAAGATTTGTTTTTTAAGCTTATTAGGTGCTTTTCATGATGTTATTGTTGATGGGTACTCTGTTGTTAGGATAGGGGTTATGGTTTTAGATATCTCATTTTTGGAGGAATCCTTGATGGGAATGGAGGAATTCTGATTAAATGGGATTTGGTGTTCCATGGTTAGGCTTGTATGGGATTTATGATTCCCTTTTGTTGAGGAATTATGTGATAATATGTTGACTTTAGCCTCTATGGATTTAGATCTTAATTGGTTATGTGACATCTAATTACTAAAGTTCTTGCTCTATGCTCCTCCTATGCACTAAAGAGTCTAGGAACGCAAATGTGTAAAGAGTGGTGATAATTATGGCCGTATGGGGTTAATATACTGTTCCTATTAGAGGGGAAATAGTCATTTTATGTCTTGTGTGGGATTTATGATTCTCCTTTTCTTCTACCCAAGCACAAAGGGGGTTTATAAAAAGCTTATTTCTGGTCTCCATAGATATTGTTGGATCAAATGGCAATGTCCCCACCAACCCTCCCTTTCCCAGTTAGTTGAAGTAGAGGCAAAAGTACTACTTGAATCTCATGTCTCTGTGTCAGTTGTTTATTTTACTATTGATAAAAACCATTATTTCTCAACTTTAACTTTTAGTTCACTACAGGTTTCGATCTGCGCTCCTTATAAATGGATGCATATTCCTTCATTTTGGAAATCCTAGAGTTTGTTATTGATGGAACCTCTTGTTTTGTTAAAATGGGAGTAACTGCAACAAATCATGGCATTCTTCATTGTATTAGTATAGCCTTACGGTTTCCTAATCAGAGTAATGGTTTTGGCTATTTATCATGGAAAACAACCAATGATCAAGTAAAAGACTTGTTTGTCTATCATTCTAAGTATAATCATTACAAAAGGTGGGAGAAAAAGACACACATAGAATGCAATTCTTGCATAAGTTTTAACTGGTTGGCTAAAGCTCTACTACTTGATATGATTGAAATCATTGTGTGGATTCTTTTATTTTTTATTTTCGAAAAAAGCAGTACACAGGCACAAGGCATGAATCCTACAACACATACATGCTAACATACAAAGAATATACGTATTGGATAGCAGGGAACAACAAAGAACGAAACAATAAGAAAGAGGAAACAAAATAAAGTATTAGGGATCCTTAAAATAATGTAAAATGCTTCATCAATTTCTTAACTATGTAATACGTTATGCTCACTAGGATATGTTACAAGATCCAAATAAGTTCAAAAATTGCAGACTTAGATGGCTCTTCAGGCCTCTAAGAATTGAAAAGTTTGAATCCTTTTGAATCCAAGTGTGTGTTCTCTAGTGGCAATTATGAGGATCCTAAGCGCTGTTTTCCCTCTTTTTTCCCCCTTTTCGAATTCTAGTAGGGTTTTCTCAAGTATTTTTACCTCAATTAACTGTTGCTGAATGCCCCTTCACTGTTGGCTGCTATCCTTTTATAATGCCACCTTAGGGTTTTTGGGGTACCATTGATTCCCTCCATTTGCTCCTTGGGATACTAGAACCAATGTTGTGTCAGCAACATTGGTGGTTGGTCCCTTCCTCATTCTTCATTATTATCTTCTTTTGAGATTTCTACTTCAACAGCCTCTAGCTGACCTTCCCGTTCTGGGGGGTTCTAGAAGGCTGACCTTTGTTCTTTCCTTCTCCAAGGCTTCTAGATTCCACTTTTTCAGACCCACCTTTTGGCTGCTTTTCCTTTTGTCATTTTTTCTTAAGTGAGCTGATTCCTTTCTACTAGACCGAAAGATCCCCAGCCACCTTCTTTCATGGTTCTTTTTCCTAGGTTCCTTTAGGTAACAAACCCTTACGTATGAGTTGTTGGTTCCCAAGCCTTTTGATCCCCTTTTTGCATCATTGGGTGGCTGATAGGGACTCATCTATTCTGATTCTTTGTTTTTCTTGGTATGCTCCCCTTGAATTGTCTTAATCTCAACTTGGCTTTTGCCGCATATCCCGAGGATCCCAAGCTCTTAGGAATCCCCAGGTATCCCGGCCTAGTTCTTTCCTTGGGCTCCCCAATAATTTTTTTGACCTTCGCGGGCTGGGCTTTTTCTTCCCTTTGTTTCATAAGATCCGAAGCTTATCCATGGATTTGGATTCCTCCTTATGACCCTTAATGGGTTTTGGCCTCTCCTCTCTTTTCTTTATTAAAGGCCCAAATATTTTATTTTTTTAGAATTCAATCCTTTTGTGTTGTTTTAGGCCTTGGTGCAAAACTGTAATTTTTTAGGCCTCAACAATCATATGCTAGTAATTTTTGGCTTTATCCATGTCGATGATGAGCAATATGTTGGATAGACAAAGTTAGTATCAATCCCTTAGGGTGTGCCTAGTACCTTGCAAACTGTAACGGCAAATTGGATGGAGTCATTCAAATGGCTCATTAGGAGCTTATAATAATATAGGTGAGTAGCAACTAGCAACATCTTCTATTTGCTCAAACTCACCTACTTAACTAATTGCTAAACAAATATTGATGACTTTATAAGTAGGGGCAAGGATGCCTACCAATCATCATTCTCCAACTCCACAAAAGTGCAATCATTGTACACTGGGTACGATCTTTTTAATATATAGGGCCTATATTTGGTGATCATTTTTAATAACTTGTTTATCTCAATTAGGTTTGAGAAAGAAAAAGTGGAGTATACAAGAAGACTTCAGCGGTGATAAAACTAGTTTCGTCACATTGACATCGAAGTAGACTGAGCGGTCTTATAAAGGAAATATAATTTTTCTGTGTAAGTTGTTAACCTCTTTTTTTTTTTTTTTTTAATCTATATAAGCTATTAGTTTAAAATTTTGCTAACGTTGTCTTGAAGCCTATCACAAAGTTGTCTTTGGGGCTCTAAATACACTCCTTAAAAGTTTTTGTGAACTTTTGTAGCCTACCTCTTTGTGTGGACAAAGAAGAAAGATGAGCACATAGAACTAGAAGGTGCAACTCAAGTTTCAATCCCCACTGCAAAAACTGCTGCTATTGCTAAAAAAACCTTACACTCACCATCTATCACAAAACCTGTGAAGTTATGGGAATCAATTCTGGAGGATAAGCAGCGCAAACTTTTCAAGTGCATGTTGGAAGAGAAAACGAAGATCAAACCAAAAGATTCTAAAGAAAAGAAGCGTATTGATGAAGAGAAAGCCATTCTCAAACAATTTATTCTAGCGAAACCTATCCCTAGTATCTAATTACTTATCACTTGTTCTCAAATTAAGAGATTACTATAAATGAATATTTTCCTTCTTTTTACATGAAGTTTAGTTTATCCTTATGTCAAATCTCTTCAAAGTTCTTTAAATCATAGTTGTTCAATGCAAAGGATAATGTTGATAACAGTTAGTAAAAGATAGCAGATGACTCCTTTTCTCTTTTTCATGTCACAAATATTGCATCATAAGATTTTCTGCTTTAGGTGAGGACTCAAAGGGATCATTCTTAGATAATTGAAAGATAACTGAAAATGATAATAACAATAAGCTCTCTGCTTCATTGTTTTCAATGACCTTAGGATACAACTGCTGACCATTACCTTTATTAAATGGCCCAGCCAAGCCCATAATAGCTAATACTATTATATTTATGTTGGTGGGCTGGATTGGGATTAATTTACTATCCACTTTCAAACCAGCTCTTGCATGGTCCCACTTGCATCAATCAGATCTAAAAGCCTTTTGAATCCTAGCTAAAAGTAAAATACTAAAATGATGTATAGTAGAGCTGTTTAGGACTCTTTTTACGACCCACGTGGCACTACTTCATTGGCAACCCATGCAACATCAACATATTATTGATTTTTTAGGTAAATCTATTTAAAGCCTAAAATAAGCTCATATTTCATTCAACTACATGGATTGAGCTCACATGGCCTGTGAGATCCTTACTTCAAGAGGCAGATTCATGGTCCATATTCCCTTTTCATCAATTGGGATCATAACCCCACGACATCATCAACATCAACATATGGATCGAGCTAAGCAATGAATCAAAGCTCACGGCCCATATTACCTCTCTTACACTCATGGCAAGCGGCTTCTTCAATAAGAGCCCATATTTACACAAAATGACAACAAAACCCGAGGTACGTCATCTAATCTTCGGCTTATGATCCAAGCTCATAAGTCTCTTTGAGGAAACTTTGGGAGTCGTGATTTGGAAGGACAAGAGGTATTTTCAGTAAAGCTCCAGCGGTTTAAAGTTAATAAAAAAGACATGTTGCTTGGCATGTCTTCTCAAACTCCCTGAACTCTAACGAGTCCGTGTGTAGTGGGTAACATATGGTAAGCATCTCTTATCACATAGCACTTAAAATGATAAAATTTCCCATTGCTCTTTTTCTAAAATTTAATATTCATCATGTGACAAATACTCAATAGCTCCAGCCATCTAACTGCTGAGAAAATAATTGTCCATTCAATCCCTGGTTGTTGCTATACAAATTTAGAAACTTCATCATATTATTCTACATAAACTACATTACTATTTTTAGCTAAAATCCAACTCAAACACATGGCTTAGTCTGATTGGCTATCTTTAATCTCCAAATACATAAAATATTCATGATATCTCTTATACCCAGCTGCTGTCTGCCACAATTAGATCATATATTTCTCTGCCAACTGCTAGAGCAGAGTATTAACTACTCTTCTTGCTCACCAAGATTATATCACAACACAATGAGACCTTAACTAAATCTCTAAAGCTTCATTAACTTTCAACCAATCCTTCTATTACTTACTAGAAATGTGTTGTAATGGAACTTTGGATCAAAAACACAAACACCCAAAATGGAAACATTTCTAGCAGAACCCCAGTAGTGTATTCAGCACTTGACACCTAGCTAGAAGTAATATCATCAGCCATTTAATGCCGAAATCCCAACTACCAGCTGTTATACCTAAAATAGCAAGATACCCTTGAAAGAGATCTTACCATTTTCAACCAAATCCATAAAATAAATGTTAAATGTCTTCTCCATCAGTCTGAAATCATCCAGCTGACCTCATTTGTTTTTGCCCAAAGCAATAGTTGTCTTATGACAGCTATGACAACTGTCTAATGATAGCTATCACAGCTTTTCCTGATAGCAAGGACAACTTTTTCAGAACAAAAGTAACAGCTGACCCAATAGCCTTAGCATTACTGATTTTTTTCACATTTGTCTAAAACCAAAACCAACCAAAGTAACTATCTTTTTCTTGTCAAAGTACTTTCATTTTCTACTGCTCTTTCCCTAGCAGCTCTTACCCAAAACAGCAAGAACACCTTAAACCTAAACATACCATTTTTGTCCAAATTTTAAAATAGATTTTCTGAAGATTCTGTTAGGACATATGTAGTTCAAGTCTGTGAACATATGTCACTATTTTATGTAATTGGCTTATCCTTAGACAAAACGCACTTTACTTGTAATTGGGTAGATTTAGGATGAGTTTAACACTTCAAGAAACAGTGGTTCAAGATTAAGTGTTGAAGCCGTCAAAGTCTGTCCAAGAAACAAGCAAGGAAGTGCAAGTTTTTAAAGCTTGACACATACCTCGACAGATGCATCTATCGAGCTTTAAGAAGCTGCTTTGCCCCGAGCCTCGACAGCTTCTCGACACCTCTTGACACCTCTATCTGTCGAGAATTAAAGAAAACAGATTTCCAAGTCTGTTTCAAGTCCAATCTGTGAGTGTGTCTTTGGGACTTCTTTTCTCCTAACCCTAGACATATAAAAGGATTATTTTAAGGGCCGTCAAGATGAGGCAGCTGATGCAAGTTGCACATTCATTGAGAACTTGTTGTTCATGCAATTTGTGATTAGAAAGACAAAGTTCGTGCCCTAGTTCATCTCTGATGTTTTGAAGAACTTTGCAGCCAACAACTCTCTCTCTAGTTGGTGTTTGAAGTCGCGTACTGGGATCCGCGCATCTGGTTAGTCACGTACTTGGGAGCCGTGCATTGAAAGGAGAAACTGTCACTACAGAACAAGTCCAATTGGGTATTGGGGTAAGAGTTCAACTGTAGGTTGGTGAGGTACTTGGGATTCCTTACTTGTAACTGCTTGTTGTGATAATAGTGGAGTTTCGGGAGTGGTGACCTTAAATCACCCGGTGGGGTTTTTGCCGTAAGGTTTTCCCCATTCGTGAACAAATCACCGTGTTATTTATTTTCCGCTGCATAACTTAGTTTCGGTGATTTATTTGTGCTGCCACGTGATATTGCATGTTAATTTGATTAATTAAAAACTGGGCTAATTAATTAATCTAAGTTATCACAAGGGGTCAACGCGTTTGTGGCATGTCAAGTGGTATCAGAGCAAGCACACTCTGATTAGGGTTTAATCTATTGTGTGTGATCCATTTGACCCCTGCTGTCATGGACAAAGGACAGTCTCTTATTTGAAGAGATCTGTGATATCAAATACATCTTGTTTTTCTAATCTCTTTTCTTGAGTGTCTCAGAAACTACAAGTCTAAAAGTTATTTGATTTCTTCCGTGACGATTATTGAAAAGAATCTCAGATTGTACAAGCAGAAACTAGACCGTCTCAAAATCAAAATGTGTAAAGGAGTCTGTCTAAACAGAGTTAAAGTTAAAGGCCTAGCTCGAAAAAGGCAAATGAGAGAAGATACCATTCCTACCAATCTGTCATCTAAGCACGAAGTGTGTTTCATGATGAAGTCCGCCTTTAAAGTGATGGACACGTGCTTGTGGTACCTTGATAGTGGTTGCTCAAGACACATGATTGGAGACCGATCCCTATTCAAAGTCTTCGAGTCTAAGAAAGGTGGAAATGTCACATTTGGTGATAGGAGCAAGTCACAGATAAAAGGGAAAGGAATTATCTCTCTGCCTGGACTACCAGACATTGCAAATGTTCTCTATGTGGATGGCCTAAGAGTGAACCTGTTGAGTATAAGCCAGATATGTGATCAAGACTTCATGGTATTATTCTCCAAAGGAAAATGTCTTGTTATGAATGAAGCTGGAAAGAAACTCATAAGTGGTGTTCGTACTCTAGACAACTGTTATGGACTGGTACCTGATGTTGATATTGTATGCAATAGTATTCGGTTGCCAAATGAAGACTTGTGGCACCAACGGATGGGGCATGCTAGTTACAAACATCTTTCTATTGTATCTAAGCATGAATCTGTTCTAGGGATGCCAAAGCTGAGTAGGTTGAACAATGTTGTGTGTAGACCATGTCAACTTGGGAAACAGACGAAAGCTAAGCATCCAAGCACTCAGACATCAGCTACATCCAAACCTTTGGAGCTATTGCATTTAGATCTTATGGCTCCTACGAGAATCGAATCTCTTAGAGGTAAAAGATACATCATGGTTGTAGTAGATGACTTCACCAGGTACACTTGGGTTATTCTTCTGCGATCCAAGTCTGATGCTCCTGAGCACATTGAAGCACTGTGTACAAGACTACAAAATGAGAAGAACCTGAAAATTGACCGAATTCGAAGTGATCATGGTAAAGAATTCGAGAACTCATACATGGAGTCATTCTGCACAAGATCAGGTATATCTCAAGAATTCTCTGCTCCTATTACTCCTCAATAGAACGGTGTAGTAGAAAGAAAGAACAGGGTTATCTAGGAGATGGCTAGAGCCATGCTGCATAGCAAGGATGTGGCTAGAAATTTATGGGGAGAAGCAGTCAACACTGCTTGTCACACGGTGAATAGAGTGTACTTCAGACCCGACACCAAAAAGACTCCATATGAGTTGTGGAAAGGAAGAAAGCCAAATGTGAAGTATTTCAGAATTTTTGGAAGTACTTGCTTCATTCTAAAGGATAGAGAGAATGTAGGGAAGTTTGATTCCAGAAGTGATGAAGGGATATTTCTGGGATACTCTACTACAAGTAAGGCTTATCGGGTATATAACAAAAGAACCATGAAGGTCATGGAAACAGTGAATGTTGCTATTGATGAGTCTTCAGATGTCAATTCTGAGAAAATTGATGAGGAACTTCCTAAAGAGATTCTTCCTCCAAAACCTAGGAGATCTCTGGAGCTCATGGAACAAGAGCCTACATCTCCAAGTACTCCTGGTACTCCAAGTGTTGCAGAAGAGCCAGCAGATATGTCTACATCACCAGATTCTAAGTGTCGTGAAGACAAAGGACCCTCCTCTAGAATCAAATTAAATCATCCTCCAGAAACTATTGTGGGAAACATGAATGAACTCACATTGCGAAAACGCACAGTTGATAAGTGTGTTGCTAACTTTGTGTCATACTCTTGTTATCTGTCACAGGTTGAACCCACTAAAGTTGAGGAAGCTCTTCAGGATGAAAGTTGGGTAAAAGCAATGCATGATGAACTGCTTCAGTTTCAGAGGAATGATGTGTGGACCTTAGTCCCTAGACCAGAGGGCGAGCATGTCATCGGCACCAAGTGGATATTCCGAAATAAGACTGATGAGGAGGGCAATGTAATCCGAAACAAGGCTCAACTTGTAGCTCAAGGATACACTCAGATGGAGGGTATAGACTATGATGAAACATTTGCCCCAGTTGCTCGCATGGAGTCCATTAGAATCCTTCTCGCCTTAGCATGTCACTTGAAGTTCAAGCTATATCAGATGGATGTGAAAACCGCCTTCTTGAATAGATTGCTTAAAGAGGATGTTTATGTGGCTCAACCTAAAGGATTCATTGATCCACACTTTCCAGATCATGTGTTGTACCTCAAAAAGGCCCTCTATGGATTGAAGCAGGCACTTAGAGCTTGGTATGAACGGTTGACTCAATACCTGATATCCCATGGGTTCACAAGAGGAAAGGCTGACCAAACTCTCTTCATCAAAAGAAAAGCTGGTGAGCTGGTGGTTGCTTAAGTCTATGTTGATGATATCATCTTTGGATTAACAAAGGATGAGCTTGCTCAAGACTTCTCAAAACTCATGCAAGCAGAGTTCGAGATGAGCATAATTGGAGAGCTGTCTCACTTCCTTGGACTGCAGATTCGTCAACAAGATTCAGGTATATTCATCTCTCAATCTAAATATGCTGAGAATCTTGTGAAAAAGTTTGGATTGGAATCTGCTAGTTCTGTTAGAACCCCCATGAGCCCAAATGTTAAACTCACTGTTGACATATTAGGTAAAAGTGTAGATTCTTCACTTTATAGAAGCATGATAGGTAGTCTTTTTTACCTTACTGCTAGTAGACCTGACATTAGTTACAGTGTAGGAGTGTGTGCTAGATATCAGGCTAATCCCAAAGAGTCACATATGATTGCTTTAAAAAGAATCATCAAGTATGTCAAGACTACTGCCAACTTTGGTGTGTGGTATAGCAAAGACATAAATAATGTCTTAGCTGGATATTCTGATGCTGATTGGGCTGGGAATGCTGATGATAGAAAAAGTACCTCAGGAGGGTGTTTTTATGTGGGAAATAATTTGGTCTCTTGGATGAGCAAAAAGCAAAACTCCATCTCATTATCCACGGCTGAAGCTGAGTACATTGCTGCTGGTAGTTGTTGCACCCAACTCCTATGGATGCAAAAACTCCTTCATGATTATGGTATTTGTCAAGAACATCTCACCATCTATTGTGACAATACCAGTGCCATCAATATCTCTAAGAATCCGGTTCAACATTCTCGAACCAAGCACATAGAGATTCGACATCACTTCATTAGGGAGCTTGTCGAAGATGGTGTTCTCACCCTTGAGTTTATCCATACCGATGACCAAAAAGCTGATCTGTTCACCAAACCTCTGGATAGCAAACGTTTTGAGTTCCTTCGTCAAAACATCGGTGTCATCTCCATGGATTGATCTCCTTCTATCCCTCTTCTTCCTCATGCATGTGCATCTAGTTTTATACATTGTTTTGCTTTACATGTTTTTGTTTGTGTGTTTTCAGTTTTGTGTTTTATTTTTGCTTTTCTGATAAAAATAAAAAAAAATTAAAAAATTGAAAAATACAAAAACAGTGTGTGTTTGTGTGCATTAGTTTGTGTGAACTTTTAAAATGGCCATTGAAATAGAGTTTTCTAAACTTTGTATCACCTGTAGCTTAGATGAGCATTCTTCTGCACAACTAAGCAAGTGAGCTTTGTAGCTCTTTGTTCGTGATGAGTAAGGTTAAGTGATCTCTTCTTCTTAACACTCGTATCACTCTTTTTGACGGGTTGAACTAGAAAATCCTAAGAGAAAGGCATAAATAACCATCTCACCACTGTTACTCGCCAATCATAAAATGACATCTGTATGCTTCGGCATAGCAAAAGTGCAATGTCATAAGCTTAACATAATTGGGTATTTCTTTTCTTTCTTTTGTATGCCCATGCATGATATGCTTGTTAAAAAGAAAATATGCAAAGATATAAAAAGCAAAAAGATCAAAAATGCTTTAAAATATGGTTGCAAGCGTGTTTTCTAGGAGATGTGGGAGTTATAGGATGTACCTCGAAGGTGATAGTCCCCATCAAACAGTTATGATTGTGTGTGAGTTAAAGTGATTTTCTCATATCTCAAATCATCATAACATTGAGACACTTATGCAATCTTGCGATGTTTTCACACACGACACGCAATACTCTTTGCTATTCTTGATACATGTGCAGGTACAATATGATTTGGCCATCACAAAGTTTACATGCGTTAGTGTATACTCACTAAACTGTCTTGACTTGTTTTTGAAATATAAAATTGGTTAGACTTGTTTAGTGTGTGTATGCGTGTTTTGAGATACATGTGCATCAATATTTTTGTTGAGAGATGATTTTGAGAGCTTAATGTGTTGGTTGTATCTTTGGTTGAGTTGCATGCATGATTGCATTCATGTCTGTGTTTTTCTTCTTTTGAAAAACTGTTTTTAAAGGCATCTCGACACCTGCTCGATACCTCTCGACATATAAGCTATCTGTCGAGCTTCTTAGACCTTTTCTTATCGCAGTCTCGATAGATACCTCGACACCTGCTGGATCGATCGAGAATCTTTCTGTCTGCTCGATAGCTTCTGGATCGATCGAGGTTCCTTCTTGTTGAATTCTTCTACCTCGACACCTGACCTCAACAGATTCATCTGTCGAAGTGCTTTTTCTCGATAGCTATCTCGATAGCAGGCTCGACACCTCTCGACACCTGCAGCTGTCGAGAATTACTAAAGGTGTATATATAGGCTTTTCGCGATTTTCAGCTCACTTTGCTCGATCTCTCTCGCCCGAAACTTCTGTTCTCTCTCTCAAAATTTCTCCTTTTCCCTCCAAACCTCTTCCCAAGGCTTTTTCAAGTGTTCTTTGCGATATTCATCACTTGGTAAGCGTCTTATCCCTCCTTTTTCATGCATTTCATGTTTTAAAACCCTAGGTTTTGTGTTTTTGAAAATTTTTGGGATTTTTCAAAATTGTTGGGGTTTTTATGAAATTCTTGGGTTGGTTTTATAGATTTGATCTTCAAAACCACATGCATTGCATCACATTAGCATTCTAATTGTATTTTCATGCATTTAGATGTGTGCCTATCTATTGTGTGCTGTTAGGTTTGGATTGGGTTGAGCCCATGATGTTTTTATGTTGCATGCCATATGTTCATGCATTTTTATGCATACGTTCATTCCTTTCAATATTATTCTACCAATATTGAACTGTTTGGATCTTTTCTATGTGTTTCTTTTTCCTTCCCCCTCTCTGTGTTTGCGTTAGTAGTGTCTATGGCACCTAAACGTAAGTCTATTCCATCCTAGAACCCTCTACGTTCTAAGGGATCGTCTTCCTCTGATTCTACCCCCCTTTCTGTCCGGTTCCGTGATGAGAAAGCCCACAAGGACTTCTCGGAGAACTTTTCTAAACGAGGTGTTCATTCGGAACGCCACGTTGTCCTAGCAGACTTTGCCGACACTGACCTTCCCAATGTCATACACAGTCGGGGTTGGGAGTCACTGTGTGATGTCCCGGTCACATCTCCTCTCGTGTTGATACAGGAGTTTTACTCCAACATCCACAGGATAGATTCTTCAGTACCTCTTTTCTACTCTTGCGTCAGAGGTACGCGCTTTTGTGTCACCCCAGAGTTAGTCTCTGAGGTTCTTCATGTACCTAGGGTGGATCATCCTGATTACCCTAGCTGTGAGCGTTTCTGGACTGTGTCCAAAGACGAGATGATCTCGGCGTTTTGTGAGCGTCCATCCTCTTGGGGAGATCATATGTACACACCATGTAGACCTTTTGCTAAGGGTCCTCGTTTCCTTAACATGGTGATGACTTTTGTTTTGCACCCACTTTCTCACTATAACTCTATCACAGAGCCTCGCGCTCGGTTTTTGCTGTCCCTCTTAGAGGATCTCTCTATAGACTTTCCTTCTCACTTTATCTTTTCCATCATAGATGTCTATAGAGATACGGCCACCCGTGATAAGCTCATTTTCCCTTCCGCTATCACGAGGATTCTGAGCCGTTTTTCCATCCCGTTCCCTTCGTCCGATCCTTACCATGTCATGTCTGCTATAGACGCCGCTACCGTAAAACGTAGCGAGGCACAGTTCCGATCGCGACAGACAGATGGTGCACTCCTTCCACCCGTCCGGCCACCTCCAGATCAGCTCGTGCGTCTGCTTCTTCTTCCTCGAGCGACGTCACGTTAGGAGACATCATGGTGCAGCTACAGAGCATGGATGCTCGCCTAGATACACTCTCCATGGAGTTGTATCAGGTGAACGTCCGTGTTGGTCGCATCGCCAGGCGACAGGCGACCATGGGCGGTTTTGCTCCAGAGGCTTCTCCTCCGCCACCTCATGCGTCGTCTGAGACTGAGGTTGATGATGACGGCGATGATGATGATGCTTCTAACAATGATGATGATGGAGATGCGAGCTCTTCGGATGAGATGTCTACTTGACACTCTACCCTTTGTCACTCGTGACAAAAAGGGGGAGTAGTTTTGGATGAGAGTAGTCATGCTTAGGGGGAGTGTTAGCATAGGACATTTTTGTTAGGGAGAGTATGGATTGAGGGATGTAGTGAGGTGATCATATGTATTTTTTTTCTTATCTGTTTAGAGATACTTTGATCATGTATTGACATACATTGTATTTATTCTCTTCTTATATATGATGATGTATGTTTTTCTTTCACCTACCTTTCATGTGTTGTTTCTTTTCTGTCTTTATACACATGTTTCTTTACTTGTTCGCAATCTATTATTTCTGTTTCACACAAAGATGCCTTGATGTGTTTTGTTTATAAGTGTTTCAGAAATACAGGTTGTCAAAGTCTTCTTGCCATAAACTCTCTTCTTGCAAAGTTTTTCAAGAGTTTGTGTTAGGATAGATTTTATTGTATGTAACAAGTGAGTATGAGTTGAGTGATTTATGACTTCTCTCATATCTTCATTTGTATGTGGTGGTTTTGTCACGGATTGCCAAAGGGGGAGATTGTTAGGACATATGTAGTTCAAGTCTGTGAACATATGTCACTATTTTATGTAATTGGCTTATCCTTAGACAAAGCGCACTTTACTTGTAATTGGGTAGATTTAGGATGAGTTTAACACTTCAAGAAACAGTGGTTCAAGATTAAGTGTTGAAGCCGTCAAAGTCTGTCCAAGAAACAAGCAAGGAAGTGCAAGTTTTTAAAGCTCGACACATACCTCGACAGATGCATCTATCGAGCTTTAAGAATCTGCTTTGCCCCGAGCCTCGACAGCTTCTCGACACCTCTCGACACCTCTATCTGTCGAGAATTAAAGAAAACAGATTTCCAAGTCTGTTTCAAGTCCAATCCGTGAGTGTGTCTTTGGGACTTCTTTTCTCCTAACCCTAGACATATAAAAGGATTATTTTAAGGGCCGTCAAGATGAGGCAGCTGATGCAAGTTGCACATTCATTGAGAACTTGTTGTTCATGCAATTTGTGATTAGAAAGACAAAGTTCGTGCCCTAGTTCATCTCTGATGTTTTGAAGAACTTTGCAGCCAACAACTCTCTCTCTAGTTGGTGTTTGAAGTCGCGTACTGGGATCCGCGCATCTGGTTAGTCACGTACTTGGGAGCCGTGCATTGAAAGGAGAAACTGTCACTACAGAACAAGTCCAATTGGGTATTGGGATAAGAGTTCAACTGTAGGTTGGTGAGGTACTTGGGATTCCTTACTTGTAACTGCTTGTTGTGATAATAGTGGAGTTTCGGGAGTGGTGACCTTAAATCACCCGGTGGGGTTTTTGCCGTAAGGTTTTCCCCATTCGTGAACAAATCACCGTGTTATTTATTTTCCGCTGCATAACTTAGTTTCGGTGATTTGTTTGTGCTGCCACATGATATTGCATGTTAATTTGATTAATTAAAAACTGGGCTAATTAATTAATCTAAGTTATCACAAGGGGTCAACGCGTTTATGGCCTGTCAGATTCATTGCTATTTGGGACAGATTTTGGCTGAGATTATTTGCAAAAATGCCCCCTTAAACTTAGCTAAATAGAACCTCCCATTAACACCTCAAGGGGAACCAAAGGGGGAAAAGAACAACTCTCTCAAAAACTTCTCTATTTTTTCTCCCTCCAATTATCTTATCAAGCTCTTCATGAAGTTCTGAGTTTTTAATTTCTAAATCAGGAACTAAGCTCGCTAGCCCTTAGCTCATAAATGCCCTTCATAAGCCTTCATACATCCTCCAGCAGAAATACCCAACAACCCTGCTAAATACTTTTTCTCTCACTGCCCATACTACCAAATGATTCACTACTTACTACATATACTCTCTCTAAGCTACATATACTCTTTCTAAAAGCACGTCCCTAACTCTCAAATACTCCCTTACTCCCCACTTATGAGCTCTTTATAAGCTCCTGTCCATTCTAGCAACATTACTAAACATACTACAGCATTATTACCACTCTTATGCTCATTCTTTCGTTCTCCATATTCAGAAAGTACACCTATCTTACTGCTCCTATCTCCAAATACCTAAACACATCTCCATACTCTTCTCTTACAAAATCTTTCCTCTTGGAAAGCAATCTCTACATCTTCTCCAACGGTTATAATCTCAAATTTTTACTATCTTTAACCACCATATCCCTCGTACTTCCATATATCATACATATTACAAATACTACATCCCACAAAACATCTTTTTCTCCACTTCTCTTACACAATCTCATACACATTTACTACACCATTACATATAACACACTACACTCTTCTAAGCTCCACTCTCATACTCTCTCACTCTGAAGTTCTATTGTTTTGCTGCTCATAAACACATATGAATACTTTTCTCTACCTTTCTTATAAAAGTCTTTCTCATAGAAGGCATAAACTTTTATTACTAAAACCCTTCTCTTAGAAGGTGCCAAGATCTCATATCAAAGCCCTTCTCATATAAGGCAACACTATTCATAACTTCACAACAACTAAAAGAGCATTGTTAAGGGAAAAACTCATTTAAGCACATGATAAGAGGGGCAAGCTTGACCAGCTCCAACACATAGCTGGACATGCTTTCTCTCCCTCCAGTTGTACCAGTTTTTTCCCCTCAATCTTGAAATTATCATGGCAAACTACCTCTCTATCGTTGGGGTCACTTTGCTGGGATATCATTAACTCATAAAAGCTGTACAGCTGGGCTACAAACCATATAAAGATAAGTGACTTTGTTTCCTTATCTTTAAATTTGCATTATTAAGTACATGATTACTACACATTTAAATACATATTACTTTATTCCAACTACTATTACAACTATTAACCAAGGCTTAAACTCATTTAAATGCATGATAAGATGGGCAAGATTAACTAGCCTCTACCACTAGCATTCTGCTAGAATCCTATAAGCTCACTGATGCTATATAATTGGAGCTATAAACTGTACAAAGATAAGTGACTTTGCTTCCATGTCTTTAAATTTACATCATTGAGTTCATGATTACTTTACCTCTAAATAAATACTACTTTATTTCAACTATTATTACAACTATTAATCGAAGTTATCATATCAAACGCATACTGTATATTTATTTGATCATTATCATACTTCTTAGACTTTGGCTTTAATGGTTTTGTAGGCTTAAATATACGCTGGTAGTCATTGGACCATGTGGCCAAATGTTGAATTCTGAACTCAACTTTCCAAAAAGAACCCGAGTCTAGGAAGGTCACCCCTCCAAAGGACCACATGTGGCCGAGCAACCGAAACAGACCCTCGAACAAGAGGTTATTTTTTGTTTAAGAGATTCAAAGCCATTCATTATCCAAAATTCGACTATGCATATTTAATTAATGAATATTAATAAATTAAAAATAAAATTAAAGAATTTGTAATTTAATTAGAATTTTTTTAATATTGGATTGCTTTAACCCACAAGAGTCAAGAGTAATAGTTCTAAACTAGTTAATTTAAACTTACATGGTTTAATTACTCAAAAAAAAAAAAAAAAAAAACTTTGGAGTAAACAGTAATACTTATTAGAACACACACAAAAATAGTAATACTAGTATTTTAAATCGGGTTTATAATACAATACATAACCAGAGTAAATAGTTTACTTTGCTTCTATTTCAAATTATGTTCTTCCAATAACTCAAAAAAAAAATCTTTCAATTTTTTTTTTTTTAAATTTTGAGCTTTCACATATATCTTTTAAGAAAAGTTAAAATTAGATTTAAATTTTGCTTCTTTTTTTCCCTTTCAATATCTCTTAAAAAATTCAACCTAAATATTTTCTTTTTGTGTAATAGTTACTAATTTATTATTTATGCTATTAATATTTTATGTATAATGTATGTTGACAACAATGGGAAGATGTTGAGCATATTTTCTCTAAAGGTAAGTTCGAAAATTTTGAGACCTGTACATAAATAGGACAGGTAGAACTAGGATTTTTTTTTTTTTTTTTTGAAATTTGATTTAGTAGTGTTAACACATACCTCTCACTATATTGTTTGTTTTTAGCTTGAATAAAGGAAACTATTCATGTGAGTTACTTTACTATAATATTGTCTATTAGAAAAAGGTTGAAGCCAAGGCCAGCAAATTCATCTCCTCTAGGCTCTAACCCCATTAGTTTTTCTGGAAAGAGCACCCCACTGTTATGTTCACATCAATCTTTTTATTTATTTATTTTTTGTATGTGTTAAGCATGTTTTAATAAAAGGTAAAAATACAAACAGTGAACTTAAGGAAAAAGTTCAACATATTATTATTGGGTGCTTTTGAAGTTGAGGGTGTAAATCGATAATTTTAGAACATATTAGATGACTAAAATTCTTTTCTTTTAGATACAAATACTAGATGTTTTATATAAGGATAGTTATTCTCTTACACTCGTGTACATTATCCTTACACATCACACATTTCATGCTTTTAAAACGTGAACATCAATAAAACAATATATGCATAACATGAATGTTGTGTGTACGCAGACAAAGTAGGCCATAGTGCCTTTTAACTTTTCAAAACTCCTCCCTCTCTCTTGTATTTTTGGTAAAAAAAAAAGCATATATATATATATATATTAATTTTGGACATAAATTTAAATAATGCTCCCCTAGATTTTTACTACAAGTATGTAATTAAAGTGTATTATATGTAATTTAATTACATTTTATTTTATTAAATGGACCTATAATTTTTAGATATGTCAAGACTTACTTTTTTTTTAAATGTAAATACTTACTTGATGTAAATATTTTTGTTTACATGAGAAATTTTTATATGTTAAATAAAAACTACAAATATTCTTCATGTATAAACAATACATAAAAATGTAATATATATAGCTTGGCTCCCTAAATTTTTTTGTGTACATAATGTACAATAAAATAATATTTTTTTGCTTGTGATAAGAATAAAAAACAGTATTTTCTGCTCAAATGCACTCAATATGATGAATGTGATTTTTTTGTTTTTTGTTTTTTTTTTTTTTTTTTTTTTGATGAAAAGATGACAACTTTATTAAGAAGAAGATAATTCAGTACACTTTGAGCCAAAACTAATTCGATAAAAGCTACAAGATAAATTTAGTACAACTTTTTGATGAATGTGATTTGATCTAATATTTAGCTACAAAATTGGTTATAATTTAAGGCTATAATCTTAATATCTTTTTATTGGAGGTGGATTTTGACAAATCACCATTAGATTACATCTTCTTCTTATATCCTCTATACTTACAAAATTTCTAAAAAATTAAAGATCAATAACTATGTCATCAATAAATTTTTTAAATTGCAAATTTTTACAATTTAAAATTATGCTTAAAATATAAGCTTATAGATCATATAGTAAATAATATTTGATTGACATAAAATTTGACACGTGTATTGTAAAGAAAATATAATTCAATGATTAGAATTTTAAAATATGTAGGTAGGTTTATTTTATTGATTTGTAACTAAATTTTCTCATATTTTCTGCTTGTAATGTACAATAAAACAATATTTTCTACTCAATGAATGTGATTTGATCCAATCCAATTCAAGTTAGAAGTTGAACATTGTCGTCTTATTCATATCTATTTATAAAATATATATATTTTTAATATTAAAAAAAAGTACCTTTCTTAAACCAAAGTTTAGAATTGTCGACATTGCTGCCTCCATTCGCTCAAAATTTTAGCGATTGAATTCCAAATTGAAAAACCTATGATGCACTAAATTTGGGCCGTTGGATACTATAAATACACCAACATTTATGATTTTTCTTCGTCACCTCACTTGCTGCCTCCATCCTTTTTATAAAAATCTTTTACATTCCAAACACCGTCACAAAAAACAAACTCCTCACTCTCTTTCTTTCCTTTCCTTTCCTTTCACTATTATGTACGGATACCCTTCTAGTTTCTGGCCCCTTGCTACTACCAAAGGCGGCATTAGCGGCATCGGTGGCTAGGGTTCTCTGCCGCTGCAACAACAACAGCTGCCTCAACAACAACAATAACAGCCGCCTCAACAACAACAGCAACCTCTTCCTCCTTCTCCTACTCCGGTAGCTCGTTTAAATAATCCCAGTTTAGCCCTCCAAAACTCAAACTATTTCCTCCAAAACCCCCTAAGCTGCCTTAGCTTTCCTTCAACAACATCAACAACAACAACAACTACTACAATAACAACAACAACTACAGCAACAACAACAACAGCAATTCCTCCTTCAAAACCAAAACCCTAACACCTTCCCAACCCAAAACCCTCCTCTTTCAAATAACCCTAACCTCCATATCCCCCCTTCCTAGAATCTAAATCTGACTCAAAATCAAAATCAGTAGTTTTCCAATTCGAAACAAATCCACCCAATCGAAAAGGTCGATCGCCAAAACATCTTCCCTCCCTAAAATCCGAAGTTGCCTAATTCAAAGAAAACCTACTCAATCGACAAGGTCGACCACACTATCGCAATATAATCGCGGCCGGAGAGAGTGTAACAGCATGGCAAGTGTCTTAAGATGCGTTGCTTAACCTCAAGCTCGATTCCTGGTCCTCTTTCAACTTTCCAACGCAAAAAGTCCCCAATCTTCACAGCCTTATGCTCCTTGAAGTGAAGGTACTATTATTTGTAGTCTTTTACTTCAATTTTATGCATTGGTGAAAACAAAATTGATCCATAAAGTTGTTTTTGTTGTTTGGTTTGATTAGATAAATGCATTTATCCATTGCTTTGTTGGGGTTCAAAGAATTACTTCGTTGTATGATTTGGAAGTAGCAATTTGTAAGGATGAGGGCATAGATAGCTTTGAAAAGCTTGAGTTGGGGCCATTGTTGCAACACCCACTTATGTTGCATTATTTTTCACTCAGTTCTGATGTCACTAAAGTTTTTAAAATAACCGGCAAGGAGGTTTGTTCGTTACTTTGGAAGTTCATGGATAAGAAGAAGAAAAAAAGTAAGAATGAAGATGACACTGTTCAAATTGAAGAGTTCGTGGATAAGAAGAAGAGTAAGAATGATAATTCTTAGAGTTTATAAATTTTAGAAATCTTCTTTCATAGTTTTAGAGATTTTTACCACTCAGTAACTCTTTTGTGATTTGGTTGGAATTCTAATGGTTTTAATTGACAATGTAATATATAAACTGTATTGCAAATCCTGCATATCTAATAGTGGGTCATTGATATATGAAGAATATATTTGATTGATGAGATCTAAATGTAATAGCTCCAAAGGTCTAGACTTAGTTGATGTCTGAGTGCCTGGATGTTTAGCTTTTGTCTGTTTACCAAGCTGAAACGGTCCACACACAACATTGTTTACTCTACTAAGCTTTGGTATCCCTAAAACTAATTCATGCTTAGATACAATTGAAAGATGCTTGTAGCTAGCATGTATCATCCTTTGCTGTTATAGATCTTCATTTGGTAAACAAATGCTATTGCACATAATATCAGCATCAGGTACCAATCCATAATAGTTATCTAGAGTGCGTACACCGCTTATGAGTTTCTTCCCAGACTCATTCAACACAAGGCAGTTCCCTTTTGAGAACAGCACTATAAAGTCTTGACCACATATTTGACTTATGCTCAACAACTTCACTCTCAAACCTTCTACATATAGCACATTTGCAATGTCTGGCAGTTTAGGTAAAGAAATGGTTTCCTTCCCTTTAATTTGTGATTTACTCCCATCACCGAAAGTGACATTACCACCTTTTTTAGACTCGAAAACCTTAAAGAGAGAATGGTCTCCAGTCATGTGTCTTGAGCAACCACTGTCAAGGTACCACAAACATATGTCCATTACCTTAAATGTAGACTTTATCATGAAGCACACCTCATGCTTAGATGACAAATCAATAAGAATGGTGTTTTCTCTCATCTGCCAATTACAAACAAAGCTTTTAACTTTCACTCTTCTCAGACAAACTCCTCAACACATTTTCATTCTGAGACAGTCTAGTTTCTTCTTTGGCATGCTAAGATCTTTTCCAGTAATCATCATGATAGATTTCAAATAACTTTTAGACTTGCATTTTCGGAGACACTTAATCAAGTAGAGATTAGAAAAATAAGATGTATTAGAAACAAAAGATCTTTTCATGCCTATTGCAGCCATGAAAATAGGGGTCAATGAATTATACAGCAAAGATTAACCTTAATCAGAGTGTGCTTACTCTGATACCACTTGATACGCCAAAAATGTAATAACCCCTTAGGTAAATTAACCAATTAATTAGCCAAGTGAATTAATTAAGTCAATTTAACATGCAATACGCATAGTAGCACAAACAAATCACCAACTAAGTTAAATGCAACGAAAAATTAATTTGACATAGGTGATTTGTTTACCAATGGGGAAAAACACCGTGGCAAAACCCCACCGGGTGAATTTAAGTCAGCACTCTCGATAATCCACTATTATCAAAACAAGCGGTTACAAGTAAATGAATCCTAGTACCTTATACCAACCTACAGTTGAACTCTTACCCCAATACACAATTGTATTTGTAATGTAGCAACAATCTCTCATTTCAATACACGACTCAAAGTATGTGACAAACCAATCAATGCACGGATTCCAGTATGTGACTAACACACCAACTTAAGAAGGATGTTGTCTGTAAAATTCTTCAATTCATCCACACGATGAAGATCAAGAAGCTCACTGGTTACAAAATCCTACAGTATACAAACACAATAGCTTCTTCAAGAGAAAGATGAACTAGGGCAGATTGTCTTTGATCACAATATGCATGTAACAACAAGTGCAACAACCTTACGACTGCCCTTAAAATAATCCTTATATATGTCTAGAATTGTGAGAAAAAAAACCTTACACAAATAGCTTGGATATGCATGAAAAAGAAATCTGGAAATCTGAATTTTGTAATTCTCAATACATATAGCTGTCGAGCTATCTGTCAAGCTTCAAATATTAATCTCGATAGATACATCTATTGAGCTATCTGTCGAGCTTTAATAGCACTTATTCACTTGATTTTTGGACAGATTTGCATAGCTTCAATCTTGGACTAGAACTCTTGTTCCTTGAATTATTAAACACATCTTAGATCTACCCAATTACAAGTAAAGTGCGTTTTGTCAAAGGATTAGCTAATTCTAAATAACATATGTTCATAACAAGTTCTATATATGCCCTAACCCTTGATCAGTTGAACTTCGAATCAAACAAGGGTCCAACTCTTCTCCCAATCAGTTGAACTTGCAATCAAACTTACAAAAACTCAATTTTCTTCCACAAATAACTTTCGTCTTGGACTCATAATTTTACATTAAGAACTCAACAAAACTCAATATTTTTGTCATTGGTTACCAACACCTAATCTGTTGGACCTAACATGTCATACTCGTATCTTAGATTTTCTTGTATAGTTTTAGAAAAGATAGCACTATTTTTCATGTATTGAATGACCAATGTTTTTAGTGCAACTAAACACAAAAATTGGTGAAAATAGTTTTAAAAATATTTTTAATGGAAACAAACTCAAATGTACGGTAAAATGGGATGATTGGATAAAATAATTAAAAAATTCTTTGACAAAATTTTAGAGTGCGTAGCCTTGTAGGGATATGGATCCTCTCTACGGTTAAACACATTGTAGGTTAATGTTGTTTTACATAAAAACATGGAACATTAGCATTATTGTTAAGTTCTATTTTTTTCGTTGAAAGCTATTGGGTATGGTGGTGTTATGGCCGTTGGAGTTACAGGTAGTGGCTTTGGTGGACTTTTGCGGTGATGGTCTCATCCTCTGAAAGCCAACCTCCATGACCGCAACCGCCAACCTTTTCAATCATGAAGCCTTTGTCGGCAATGGACTCGCGTTTTTCTTTTTTTCCTTCTCCTATGGGCCTTTGGCAGAAAACTTCACAAATTTTGTTTTTTTTTTTTTTGGGCAAATTACAATTTAACCACTTATGGTTTGGATGAAATTTAAGTTATCTATTTGTGGTTTGAAATTTGACACTTTACCTAATTGAGGTTAGCTTAGTTAGGGCTTTGTTACCTATCTTTGTTAAAAACATGACTAGATGTGTAAGTTTGCTCCACTTCTATGTATCTTTCCACCAAGAACATAAAAATACAAGATCAAATAAGATTAAAAAAAAAAATTCTAGCGAAACACTTGTATCATGGGATTTCAAACCACATGTAAGCAACTTCAATTTCAGTCAAAGTGAAAACTGAAACTGAAACTGAAACTAAAACTGAAAACTTTTTACTTAAAGTACTGTAGATAAAGGTAAAAGTTAGCTGAAATAGTACGGTGAGACTATGAATAGTACCAAAAAATGTACTGAGGCCCATGATTAGTAGCAAAAATAAGCTGAATAGTAAAATAAGCTAGTTTTTTAATTTGGATCCAAACACATATTAGGTGAATAAAATGTCAAATTTCAAACCACGGTAGTATATGGACAACTTAAATTTGGGCCATAAGTCTAGAAGTTGTAATTGCTGTATTTTTTTTTAGAAAACTAACCAATGCTAACCTTTTGAGTTACTGATTTTACAAGAGGTGGCAAAATTATAGCCGTTAAATATATTTGAAATGAATCTCAGCCTTTAAAGTGGACATTCCATTTCATTTTGAAATGGAAAAGATCCGGATCTAGCCTTGTAGTAGGTGATCGAAAAAGAGTGTTGATAGTTGAGAAACAACAATATTTTTTATGTTTTTGAGAAACAGTAACAAGGGATTCCAAAAGCAACTTCAGTATTTTTGTTGTTTTTGCTTTCAGTATTTTGGTTTTAGTATATGACTTTTGATTGATTGACTGCTTGGTTCTGGTCTTTCACAAACAGCACAACTGAAACAATTTCAAGAGCAACAAACAAAACCCCAACGAGTTTCTTCACCATCAGCAATGGTCACTAATGAGTCTTCAGCTCTGCCACCTCAACCACCACCAAAAGAGTCATTTGCTCGGCGTTACAAGTTTCTTTGGCCTATGCTCGTGGCTGTCAATCTTACTGTTGGAGGCTCCTCTCTTTTTCTTATTCTTTAGCTTTGCAATTCACTATTTATCTTAATTTCCTATCTACGATAATATATGTGGGTGTTTATTTCGTATGCAGAGTGATTAAATGTATAAAAAGGTGTAATGGGTTTAAGATTTTAGCTTCAAAGATTTGTTTTTTAAGCTTATCGGGTGCTTTTCATGATGTTATTGTTGATGGGTATTCTGTTGTTAGGATAGGGGGTTATGGTTTTAAATATCTCATTTTTGGAGGAATCCCTGATGGGGATGGAGGAATTCTGATTAAATGGGATTTGGTGTTCTATGGCTGGGCTTGTGTGGGATTTATGATTCTCCTAAGCTGAGGAATTGTGTGATAAAATGTTGATTCTAGCCTCTGTGGATTTAGATCTCAATTGGTTATGTCATATGTGACATCTAATTACTAATATGCATTAAAGAGTCTAGAAACGCAAATGTGTAAAGAGTGGTGATAAGTATGGGGTTAATATGCTGTTCCTATTAGAGGGGAAATAAACATTTTATGTCCTGTGTGGAATTTATGATTCTCCTTTGATATCCCTGGACCAAATGGCAATGTCCCCACCAACCCTTCTCTTCCCAGTTAGTTGAAGTAAAGGAAAAATCACTATTTGAATCCCATGTCTCAGCTGTTTCAGTTGTTTATTTTTCTATTGATAAAAACCATTATTTCTCAACTTAAACTTTTAGTTCACTATAGGTTTCGATCCACGCTCCTTATAAATGGATGCATATTCCTTCATTTTGGAAATCCTGGAGTTTGTTGTTGTTGGAACTTCTTCTTGTTTTGTTAAAATGGAAGTAAGATATACAGCAATAGCTCATGGCATTCTTCATTTTATTAGTACAACCTTATGCTCCTTATAAATGGATGCATATTCCTTCATTTTGGAAATCCTGGAGTTTGTTGTTGTTGGAACTTCTTGATTTGTTAAAATGGGAGTAACAGTAATCGTTCATGGCATTCTTCATTTTATTAGTACAGCCTTATGGTTGCCTAATCCGAGTAATGGTTTTGGCTATTTGTCATGGAAAATAGCCAATGATCAAGTAAAAGACTTGTTTGTCTATCATTCTAAGTATAATCATTACAATAGGTGGGAGAAAAAGACACATAGAATGCAATTCTTGCATAATTTTTAACTGGTCATCTAAAGCTCTACTACTTGATATGATTAAAATCATATATCAGTAATTTTTGGCTTTATCCATGTCGATGATGTGCAATATGTTGGATAGACAAAGTTAGTATCAATTCCTTAGGGTGTGCATACTGCATAGTATCTTACATACTATAACAGTCAGTTGGATGCATTCATTCAACTAGCTCATTAGGAACTTATAAAGTCATGGGTGAGTAGCAACATATACTATTTGCTCAAACTCGCTTACCTACTTAACTAATTGTTGAACAAATATTAATGACTTTTTAAGTAGGGGTAAGGATGCCTACCAATCACCACTCTCCAACCCCACAAAAGTGCGATCTTTGTGCACTAGGTATGATCTTTTTAATATATAGGTCCTACATTTGGTAATCATTTTTAATAGCTTGTTTGTCTTAGTCAGGTTTGAGAAAGAAAAATTGGAATATAAAAGAAGACTTTAGGGGTGGTAAAACTAGTTTCGTCACATTGACATCGAAGTAGACTTAGTGATCTCATAAAGGAAATATATTCTTTACTTGATGATCGTATATAGTTTGAGAGGTATTCATATCTAGGTTTGTGGTCAAACTTGGTCTTTTCCCCCTCTGTTTTTGTGTAATTTTTCTATATAAGTTGTTAGTCTTTTATTTTTTTAATCTAGATAAGTTGTTAGTTTAAACTTCTACTAACACTGTCTTGAAGCCTATCACAAAGTTGTTTGTAGGGCTTTAAATATGCTCCTTAAGAAGTTAAGGGTTTTAGTGAACTTTTGTAGCCTACCTCTTTGTGTGGAAAAAGAAAAAAGATGAGCACATAGAAGAAGAAGGTGCAACTCCAGTTTCAATCTCCATTGCTAAACTACTCCTATTGCTAAAAAAACCTTACACTCACCATCCATCACAAAACCTTACACTCAACAACAACTACAACAATAACAACAACAACAGCAACAGCAACAACAACAACAATTCCTCCTCCAAAACCAAAACCCTAACACCTTCCCAATCCAAAACCCTTCTACTTCAAATAACCCTAACCTCCATATCCCTCCTCCCTAGAATTTGAATCTGACTTAGAATTAGAATCAGCAGTTTTCCAATTCGAAACAAACCCACCCAATCGAAAAGGTCTACCACCAAGACATCTCCCCTCCCCAGAATCTGAAGTTGCCCAATTCAAAGTAAACCTACTCAATCGATAAGGTTGATCGCGTGCGTCAAGAAGGCGAGGTGCAATATAATCGCGGTCGGAGAGAACGTGACAGCGTGGTAAGTGTCTCAAGATGCGCTGCTCAACCTCAAGCTTGATTCCTGGTCCTCTCTCAACTTTCCAATGCAGAAAGTACCCAGTCTTCACAGCCTTATGCTCCTCGAAGGGAAGGTACTATTATTATACTATTGTTGTTAGTCTTTTACTTCAATTTTATGTATTGGTAAAAACAAAATTGATCTATAAAGTTGTTGTTTTTGTTGTTTGGTTTGATTAGATAAATCCATTGCTTTGTTGGGGTTCAAAGAATTATTTCGTTGTATGATTTGGAAGTAGTGATTTGTAAGGATGAGGGCGTAGATAGCTTCGAAAAGCTTGAATTGGGGCCATTGTTGCAACACCTGCTTGTCTTGCATTATTTTTCACTCAATTCTGATGTCACTAAAGTTTTTAAAATAACCGGTAAGGAGGTTTATTTGTTACTTTGGAAGTTCATGGATAAGAAGAAGAAGAGTAAGCATGATGATGACAATGTTCAAATTGAAGAGTTTTTGGATTTTGTTGCTAAGAAGCGTTCCATTGCCAGCAAGGAGGAACTTTGCTTACAAATGCAAAGCTTAGGGATGCATATTTCTGTTATCTAGAAAGCCATGAGCTTAGAAACTACCATTTTAAAGAAGCCTATAAATGATGCTAAGAAGAAATCCAAGAGGCGTCCTCTTTTTTTGGCATTGAAAAAGTAGCTCGATGAACGTTTCAGTTCTATTTCTTAGTGTGTCGAATCATTCTCCTCTGTACAGAAGGTTTTTTGTGGCAAGCACACTAGATATGGTTCATCAGGCTCCAATGAAGGTGAAAATATTGATGATGAAGTAAAAGACTTGTTTGTCTATCATTCTAAGTATAATCATTACAAAAGGTGGGAGAAAAAGACTCATAGAATGCAATTTTTGCATAATTTTTAACTGGTTGGCTAAAGCTTTACTACTTGATATGATTAAAATCATATACTAGTAATTTTTGGCTTTATCCATGTCGATGATGAGCAATATGTTGGATAGACAAAGTTAGTATCAATTCCTTAGGGTGTGCATGGCATCTTGCATATTGTAACAGTAAGTTGGATGGATTCATTCAACTGACTCATTTGGAACTTATAAAGTTATAGCTGAGTAGCAATATATTCTATTTGCTCAAACTTCCTCACCTACTTAACTAATTGTTAAACAAATATTAATGACTTTTTAAGTAGGGGTAATGATGCCTACCAATCACCACTTTCCAACCCCACAAAAGTGTGATCTTTGTGCCCTGGGTAAGATCTTTGTAATATATAGGTCCTACATTTGGTGATCATTTTTAACAACTTGTTTGTCTCAGTTAGGTTTGAGAAAGAAAAAGTGGAGTATAAAAGAAGACTTTAGGGGTGGTGAAACTGGTTTCATCACATTGACATCGAAGTAGACTAAACGGTCTCATAAAGGAAATATATTCTTTACTTGATGGTTCTATATAGTTTGAGAGGTATTCATATCTAGGTTTGTGGTCAAACTTGGTCTTTTCCCCCTCTGTTTTTGTGTAATTTTTCTATGTAAGTTGTTAGTCCTTATTTTTTAATCTAGATAAGTTGTTAGTTTAAACTTCTGTTAACACTATCTTGAAGCCTATCACAAAGTTGTCTGTAGTGCTCTAAATATGCTCCTTAAGGAGTTAAGAGTTTATGTAAACTTTTGTAGCCTACCTCTTTGTGCAGACAAAGAAGAAAGATGAGCACATAGAAGAAGAAGGTGCAACTCCAGTTTCAATCCCCGCTACAAAAACTGCTCCTATTGATGAAAAAACCTTACCCTCGCCACCTATCACAAAACCTATGATGTTGTAGGAACCAATTCTAGAGGATCAGTAGCGTGAACTTTTCAAGTGGATGTTGGAAGAGAAAAGGAAGATCAAACCAAAAGATCCTGAAGAAAAGAAGCACATTGATGAAGAGAAAGTCATTCTTAAACAGTTTATTCGAGCAAAACCTATCCCTAGTATCTAATTATTTAACACTATGTTCTCAAATTTAGAGACTACAATAAATGAATATTTCCTTTCTTTTTACATGAAGTTTTAGTTTATCCTTATGTCAGATCTCTTTGAAGTTCTTTAAATCATTGTTATTCAATGCAAGGAAAATGTTGATAATAGTTAGGATAATGACTCCTTTCTCTTTTTTATGTAACAAATATTGCATCATAAGATTTTTTGTTTTAGGTGAGGACTCAAAGGGATCATACTCATAGAGGGTGGGGTCACCACTTAGCCCAAATCACTCAGATTGATGGCTAAGTCATCAACCTTCAACTAAAAGATAACAACTGAAAATGATAATAACGATAAGCTCTCTGCTTCATTGTTTTCAATGACCTTAGGATACAATTGCTGACCATTACCTTTATTAAACGGCCCAGCCAAGCCCATAATAGCTACTACTATTATGTTTATGTTGGTGGGCTAAACTGGGATTAATTTACTATCCCCTTTCAAACCAACTCTTGCATGGTCCCACTCACATCAACCAGATCTAAAGCCTTTTGAATCCTCGCTTAAAGTAAAGTACTAAAATGATGTAATATTAATAGCAGAAGTTATTTTATTTCTTGTTCAAGGGATTCAAAGCCATTCATTATCCAAAATTCGACTATGCATATTTAATTAATGAATATTAATAAATTAAAAATCAAATTAAAGAATTTGTAATTTAATTAGAATTTGTTTAATATTGGACTGCTTTAACCCAAGAGAGTCAAGAGTATTAGTTCTAAACTAATTAATTTAAACTTACATGGTTTAATTACTCAAAAAAAAAAAAAAAAAAGCTTCCAAGGTTATTTTTTTTTTTTTTTGTAAATAATAATACTTATTAAAACATACAAAAAAATAGTAATATTTGTGTTTTAAACTAGGTTTATAATACATTATGTAACCTGGATAAATGGTTTACTTTGCCCCTATTTCAAATTATGTTCTTCCAATAACTTTAAAAAAAAAAAAATTTGAAAGATTTTTTTTTTTTTTTTTTTTTTTTTTTTTTTTTTTTTTTTTTTTTTTTTTTAAGTTTGAGGTTTCACATATATCTTATAAGAAAAGTGGAAATTAGATTTAAATTTTGCTTCTTTTTTCCCCTTTCAATATCTCTTAAAAAATTCAATCTAAATATTTTCTTTTTGTGTAACAGTTACTAATTTATGCTATTAATATTTGATGTATAATATATGTTGATAGCAACAAGTCAACAATGAAGTGGTTGTCTACCCTTGGGAAGATGTTGAGCATATTTTCTATGAAGGTAAGTTTGAAAATTTTGAGACCTGGACATAAATAGGACATGTAGAACTAGGATATTTTTTTTTGGCTGAAATTAGATTTAGTAGTGTTAAGTGTTAACACATACCTCTCACTATATTGTTTGTTTTTAGCTTGAATAAAGGAAACTATTCATGTGAGTTTCTTCACTATAATATTGCCTATTAGAAAAAGGTTGAAGCCAAGGCCAGCAAATTCATCCCCTCTAGGCTCTAACCCCATTGTTATGTTCACATCAATCTTTTTTATTTATTTATTTTTTTGTATGTGTTAAGCATGTTTTAATAAAAGGTAAAAATACAAATAGTGAACTCAAGGTAAAAGTTCATCATATTGGGTGCTTTTGAAGTTGAGGATGTAAATCGATAATTTTAGAACATATTAGATGACTAAAGTTCTTTTCCTTTAGACACAAATACTATATGTTTTATACAAGGATAATTATTCTCTTACACTTGTGTACATTACCCTTACACATCACACATTTCATGCTTTTAAAATATGAACATCAATAAAACAATATATGCATCACATGAATGTTGCGTGTACACAGACAGAGTGGGCCATGGTGCCTTTTAACTTATCAAAACTCCTCTATCCCTCTTGTGTTTTTGGTAAAAAAAAAAAAAAAAGCATATATATTAATTTTGGGCATAAATTTAAATAATGCTCCTCTAGATTTTTACTATAAGCACGTGATTAAAGTGTATTATATGTAATTTAATTATGTTTTATTTTTATTAAATGAACCTATAAATTTTTAGATATGTCAAGACTTACTTTTTTTTAAATGTAAATACTTATTTGATGTAAATGTTTTTGTTTACATGAGAAATTTTTATATGTTAAATAAAAATTACAAATATCCTTCATGTATAAACAATAAATAAAAATGTAATATATATAGCTTGGCTCCCTAAATTTTTTTGTGTACATAATGTACAATAAAACAATATTTTTTGCTTGTGATTAGAATAAAAAACAGTATTTTCTACTTAAAAGCACTCAATATGATGAATGTGATTTTTTTTTTAAATGAAAAGATGACAACTTTATTAAGAAAAAGATAATTTAGTACATTTTGAGCCAACTAATTCGATAAAAGCTACAAGCTAAATTCAGTACAACTTTTTGATGAATGTGATTTGATCTGATATTTAGCTACAAAATTGGTTATAATCTAAGACTATAATCTTAATATCTTTTTATCGGAGGTGAATTTTGACAAATTTACCATTATATTACATCTTCTTCTTATATCCTCTATACTTACAAAATTTCTAAACAATTAAAGATCAATAACTATGTCATCAATAAATTTTTTAAATTACAAATTTTTGTAATTTAAAATTATGCATAAAATATAAACTTATAAATCATATATTAAATAATATTTGATTAACATAAAATTTGACACATGTATTATAAAGAAAATATAATTCAATGATTAGAATTTTATAAATATGTTGTAAGGTTTATTTTATCGATTTGTAACTAAACTTTCTCATATTTTCTGCTTGTAATGTACAATAAAACAATATTTTCTACTCAATGAATGTGATTTGATCCAATCCAATTCAAGTTAGGGTCTGTTTGGATATAATTTATTGTTGAAAATTGAAAACTGAAAACATTGTAGCAAAATAATTTTTAAATGTGTGAATAATATTGCGAGACCCATTTTTAATGAAAAAGTATGTGAACAATGTTGTGAACCGTGCCGTTAGTGGGTGAACAATAACTTCTGTCAAAAAGCTACGAGAGGGGAAAAAAAAAAAAAAGAGGCTGAAACGTGAAATTTCTAAAAGGTGGACGCAGACTTCCGATTCAAACGAATACCTAGAAGTTGAGCATTGTCGTCTAAGGGTCTATTTGGATAGAACTTATTACTGAAAACTGAAAATACTATAGCAAAATAATTTTTAAATGCGTAAAAAATACTATTCATCCTAAAAATTACTGTTTATTAACCTAAAATCACTGTTTATGACTAATAAACAGTAACAGATTCACGTGAATTAAAAAAAAAAAAAAAGCAAACGTGGACATGAAACGGGCAATCCAAACCCATCCTTATTCATATTTATTTATAAAATATATATATTTTTAATATTAAAAAAAAAAGTACCTTTCCTTAAACCGAAGTTTACAATTGTCGACATTGCCGCCTCCATTCGCTCAAAATTTTAGCGATTGAATTCAAAATTGAAAAACCTATGATGCGCTGAATTTGGGCCGTTGGATACCATAAATACACCGACGTTTACGATCGTTCTTCGTCACCTCACTTGCCGCCTCCATTCTTTTCATAAAACTCTTTTACATTCCAAACACCCCGTCACCAAAAAAAAAAAACTCCTCACTCTCTTTCTTTCCTTTCACTATTATGTACGGATACCCTTCTGGCTTCCGCCCCTCCGCTGCTGCCGCCGGCGGCGTCGTCGGCGGCTGGGGTTCTCAGCCGCTGCAGCAACAACAACCACAACAGCCGCCTCAACAACAACAGCAGCCTCTTCCTCCTCCTCGAAGGGAAGGTACTATTATTATTAATCTTTTACTTCAATTTTATGTATTGGTGAAAGCAAAATTGATCCATAAAGTTGTTGTTTTTGTTTTTTGGTTTGATTAGATAAATGCATTTATCCATTGCTTTGTTGGGGTTCAAAGAATTACTTCGTTGTATGATTTGGAAGTAGCGATTTGTAAGTATGAGGGTGTAGATAGCTTTGAAAAGCTTGAATTGGGGCCATTTTTGCGACACCCGCTTGTGTTGCATTATTTTTCACTCAGTTCTGATGTCACTGAAGTTTTTAAAATAACTGGCAAGGAGGTTTGTTCGTTACTTTGGAAGTTCATGGATAAGAAGAAGAAGAGTAAGAATGATGATGACAGTGTTCAAATTGAAGAGTTTTTGGATTTTGTTGCTAAGAAGCGTTCCGTTGCCAGCAAGGAGGAACTTTGCTTACGAATTCAAAGCTTGGGGATGCATATTTCTGTTATCCGGAAAGCCATGAGCTTAGAGACTGCCACTTTAAAGAGGCCTCTAGATGGTGCTAAGATGAAATCCAAGAGGCGTCGTCCTCTTTTATGGGCGTTGAAAAAGCAGCTTGATGAACGTTTCAGTTCTATTTCTCAGCGTGTCGAATCATTCTCCTCTGTACAGAAGGTTTTTTGTGGCAAGCATACTAGATTTGGTTCATCAGGCTCTGATGAAGGTGAAAATATTGATGATGAAGATTTTGGTTCTGAAGACGAAAGGACTGAAGATGCTAACTTGCGATCGCAGAATGTTGCAAGTTCTTCTGATCGAGTCAGTAGCTGTCCATACCCGTCTGAAATTGAAGAGATGACACGGCTTGGGTTGAAAGGTGAAGCGAATGGGCACCTTGCTCCTGCTAGCCCAAGGCACAATGAGAGTTGTAGTGGATCATCAAAAAAGAAAAGGAAATATGAAAATCCAAGTTCCACCATGTCTGCACCCTCTGGACCATCTAAAGAGAAAAGAAATCCCGAAGCTGTGTCTAAGGTGGTGGTAGAACTGGATGTTGATACTGTAGATAATTCCAAGGAGATTGAGGAGGCTAACAATTGTAACGAAGCTGAACTTGCAATTGCTAATCACTCTATAAAGACATTCATTACAACCTGGAAGGAGGCGTGTCGGGATCATACTGTGCCTGAGGTATGTTAATTCTTGCTATAGATTATGATTCACACCTATCCACTGATTTAATTCTTTATCTGATGTTGAAATTTAATTTTGCTTTGTATGATTTATGTAAAGACTATATGTGTAAATTCATATATTTAAAATGATTTCACGATAGTTCTCAGGGTTTATAAATTTTAGAAATCTTCATTCATAGTCTTCGAGGTTTTTACCACTCAGTATCTCTTTTGTGATTTGGTTGGAATTCTAATGATTTTAATTGACAATATAATATCTTAACTGTATTGCAAATCCTGCATATCTAATAGTGGGTCATTGATATATGAAGAATATATTCGACTGGAAATTAAAGGATTTGAGTTCATATCCTATTAGGACTAAAATTTTTAGCATGGCACAAAATATTGACAAAGGCTTTGACCATCCCATTATATCCTATGGGTATTGAAGATGATATAGTGGCCCTTGCTTGTTTGGGATCGTACATGTCTCTCTTGTCTTTTCTTAGCTCGGAAAGGGGAAAAAAAGAGAGGAGAAAGAACTTAAATTAAGTACCTGTTTCTATCCTGTTTTGAGGTTTGAGAGGGAGTGTGCATTTAGGGTCTCCTACCTAGAGCATTTGGCATGCAAAGGTGTTGCGGAAGGTAGCATGTTTTGGGTGGACTCTGGAAATTTTTCCCAAATTGTTGGAATATATCGGTGACATAGTAAAAATCATATTTCTCTTGGCATTTTGCAGTGGCAATGGAACTCTTATCTTTGGTGTTCTTAATCTGTGTTGCACCATGTGATGCTTAGGACCCATGAGGAGGTTCTGGCATGCTGGAAAGATAGACTTGTGTATCATGGGCATGCTAAGGTTTGGAATGTTGTGTGTTTCTCCCTTATCTGGATGTTATGGTAATAGAAGAATAACCTCACCTTTGATTGAGTTGAACATAATTTAAAATGGATTAAGCGTCCATT
Organism: Castanopsis chinensis; assembly: GCA_032878915.1. Lineage (NCBI taxonomy): Eukaryota > Viridiplantae > Streptophyta > Magnoliopsida > Fagales > Fagaceae > Castanopsis > Castanopsis chinensis. The sequence goes on along the minus strand of JAVQMG010000083.1, from coordinate 7,794,823 downwards.
TGGGATTCCTTAAATTCATTGTGTGGACACCAGCATGGGGAGGATTCTTACTTGTGATAACCTCATTAGGAAAGGCAACACTTTAGTAGGATGGTGTTGCATGTGCTGGTGTAGTTGGGAGATGGTGGACCACCTTTTTTGATTCATTGTGCAGTTGCATATAATTTTTGGAGTTTTGTTTTTAGATGCTTTGGGATCCATTAGGTCCTACTGGGTAAGGTGATGGATGTCATGTTTGGTTGGAGGAATTGGGTGGGTAAGCATTCTTTGGCAATTTGGAATATGGTTCGTTTGTGTTTGATATGGACTATGTAGAGGAAACATAATTGGCGTACATTTGAAGATGTGTAGTGTACGGGGAGGGTCAGTTTCTATCAATCTTTTCTAGCTCTCTATTTGATTGGTCTCGAGCATGGGCCTTAACACATTGTGATTCTATTGCCTGATGTTTTTAGAATCGTTATCTTCTTGTACATAATTCTATTTTGTAATTCTTTAGGCATCGTCATGTCCTTTGCTTATGAAGTAGTTTTTTCTCAATAAAAGTTTCTTATTTATTAATCAAAAAGTCATTGGGTTACTTGACTGAAAAAACAAGTTCGTAAAATAATTGTACTTCAAATAATCGTAAAAAGTTGAAGGTTTTAAAATGTTGCACCTAGCCATATTAGAAATAAGCCATCCTAAACACACGTACAGAATCTATGCTCTAAGACCATTGTATGATTGGAGGAGGGCCTTTGGCAGCATCCATTGCCTTTTATTTTGAACGGTATATTATAGATGCACCACCTCACCCTCTGTCCCATTATTTTAGGAGATGTGCCAATTGAGCTACAGCTTATTGCCTCAGCAGCTTCCATTGTCAGTTATTTTTAGATTTTGTTGCTCTTTTATATTTTGGATTGTAAAATTTTTTGGGGGATAATATGTACTTCTCCTTTATAATTTTTCCAGGTTCTGTTATTAATATTTCTATTACCCAAAAAAAGAAAAAGAATTATGAGAAAAAGGAAGCGCTTGCCATAAAATCTTATATCTTATATTACATGCCTAGAGACTTTATTGTGAAATTTAACCGATTTTTTTTTTCAACCTTGGTCGATTTTTTGTGGTAATAGAAGTCTGTAAAATTTTTGGATTTTTGTGATCTTTTGATGTTGCAGAAGTTTAGGAGGATATATGAAATTTAGGAATTGTAAGTGAAATTCATAGTCTTCTATGTTCATCAAGTTATTGATGGATAATTTCCAAGTTATCTCTTGATGCCCAGAACTTATCTTATAAAACAGTTGCCTACAAACTTCAGCCATAGGTAGTTACTGGTTGGTTGTTAAGTCGAGAAAGGAAACAATGAGGATATATGAAAACTAGGAACTATTATGTGAAATACTTAGTCTTCTATGTTCTGCAGTACTAACTAGTTCAAAGGAATCAATGTAACAAATGATTAAGCCATTAAGGGATAATTTCCAAGTGATCTTTTATTTCCCGGAACTTTTCTTATGAAACAGTTGCTTACTAACTCCAACAACAGATGGTTGGTTGTTAAAAGGAAAGAAAGGAAAAGGTGTGGATGCTTACTAGTTCAAAGGAATCAAAGTAAAAAATTTTCAAGCCATTGTGGAATAATTTTTAAAATATCTCTTGATTCACAGAACTTTACTTATGAAACAGTTGCTTACAAACTTCAACAGTTTTTTAATGCCACTCTTTAGTGTTCTGCTATCTTCTTGATGTTTTGCATAACATTATGTTTGATTCACTGCAAGAGAAAAGAAAATAAGTTATTTATTTATTTATTTTTAAAATAAAAAAAATCCCCCTTTTGTTTTTAAGTAAGAAAGATGTATATTTGGGTGACTCCTTAAGACTATGAATAAAATTTTCTTTACTTATCAAAAAAAGAAAGAAAGATGTATATTCAAAAAGCTACCTCATGCAAAAAAGGCATAAGGCAGGCCAAAGCTACCTCATGAAGGAGGGGGATAACAATACTCGCTTCTTTCACAGATTAGCAAATTCCCATAGAAGAGCTAATCAGATTAACAATATTGAATTGGATGGGGTTGTTTATGAGGATGAGATGGAGGTGCGTTCTTAGGTGGTTCATTTCTACCAGGTTTTGTATTAGGTGACTGAGATGCAGTGTCCCTTTATGGATGGGCTGGATTTTTCTTGTATAGAGGAAGAAGAGGCTGTCTTTTGAGAGGGCGTTCTCAAAGGAGGAAGTTATCCAAGTTTTGAAGGAAATGGAGGGGGATAAAGCACTTGGTCCAAATGGTTTCACTATGGCTTTTTTCCATTAATGTTGGAGTGTTGTGGAAAAGGATGTCATGGCTTTTTTTGAACACTTTCATCATCATTCTGTGTTTAAAAGGTCTATGAATGCCTCTTTTCTTTCTTTAATTCCTAAGAAGAGTAATGCTCTTAATATTAAAGATTTTAGGCCCATTAGTTTGGTGAGCAGTATGTATAAACTTTTATCTAAGGTTTTGGCTAATAGATTGAGAGCGGTATTGGACAATCTCATATTTGAGTTTCAAAATTCCTTTGTTGGTGGGAGGCAAATTTTGGATTTAGTGCTCATTGCCAATGAATGCCTAGATAGCATGTTGAAGAGTCGTGTACCGGGTGTGGTTTGCAAGCTTGACATTGAAAAAGCCTACTATCATGTTAATTGGGATGCTTTGTTCTATCTTTTGGATAGGATGGGTTTTGGGGTAAAATGGAGTGGGTGGATAAAGGCTTGTGTGACTTCAGTCCAGTTTTCAGTTCTAGTGAATGGTTCTCCTGAAAGTTTTTTTGGAAGCTCTCATGGTTTGAGAAAAGGTGATCCTTTATCCCCTTTCCTCTTCCTTTTGATTATGGAGGTCCTAAGCAGGATTCTGAGAAAAACTGAGGAATGTGGTGTGATTCATGGTTTTCATGTGGGACCAGTTAACTTTGTTGGTGTGCGCATTTCTCATTTGTTGTTTGCAGACGACACTATTTCATTTTGTGATGCTTCTAGGGATCAGTTGCTATCTATAAGGTTGGCCTTAGCATGTTTCCAAGCTTTTACGGGTTTGAAGGTTAATACAGGGAAAAGTGAGATTGTCCTTATTGGGGAGGTGAATAATCTGGATGCTTTGGCTAATATCCTTAGTTGCAAGGTGGGCAGCTTGTCTATGAAATACTTGGGGATGCCACTCGGTACACATCGTTCAAGACTGCTTCTGTTAGGAATTCTATTTTGGAGAAGATGGAGAAGAAATTATTAGGATGGAAAGGCTTTTATTTATCCAAGGGTGGTAGGCTCACTTTATTAAAGAGCACTCTTTCTAGCTTCCTACTTATTTTTTATCGTTATTTACTATTCCTATAGTTGTGGCTGCTAGGCTGGAAAGAATCCAAAGAAACTTTTTATAGGGATTGTCTGAAGGGAGCTTCAAGTACCCTTTGGTGGCGTGGGATAGGGTTTGCTCACCTATTGAAATGGTAGGTTTGGGGATAAGAAATGTGGTGTCCTTAAATCAAGCTTTGTTAGGAAAGTGGTTGTGGAGATACGGGCATGAAGTTACTCATCTTTGGCGGAGGGTTATATCCACTAAATATGGGGAGGGTCAAGGGGGTTGGAGTACTAAAATTTGTAGGAGAACTCATGGGTGTGGTTTGTGGCGAAGGATTATTGAAGGGTGGGAAAGTTTCTCTAAGCATTTTTCCTTTGTTATGGGTGATGGTACCCGGATTCATTTCTGGCATGATAGATGGGTTGGGGTTGATCCCCTTAAAATCCTCTACCCTGAGTTGTATGTGATTTCTACGGGTAAGGAGGCTTGTATTTCTGATGTTGTGAGTCATCAAGAGGGGGATGATGTTAGATTTTGGAACTTGAGATTTTATAGGGATTTCGAAGACTAGGAGCTTGCTGCTTCTTTTTCTCTTCTTGACTTTATTCAAGCTCATCTTCCATGTGGAGTAGGCAGCGATTCTTTGTGTTGGGGTCTTAATGGAAATGGTAAGTTTGATACCTGTTCCTTTTACAATGAATTAAGGACTACTCCCAACTCTATCTTCCCTTGGAATGGCATTTGGAAAGTAAAGATTCCCAAAATGGTGGCTTTTTTTCTATGGACGGCAGCTCATAATCGCATTCTTACATTGGATAATCTCATGCTTAGAGGTCGCCCTTTGGCAAATCGGTGTTGTATGTGCCGGTGTAGTAGGGAATTTGTGGATCATCTCCTTATTCATTGTCATGTGGTGAATTCTTTATGGGATTTTATGCTTCAGGCTTTCGGTATTCAGTGGGTTTTGCCTAGCTCTGTGGCGGAATTATTATTTTGTTGGAATGATTGGCTTGGAAAACATGACTCAGGTATTTGGAATTTAATTTTAGGATGTTTGATGTGGACTGTATGGATGGAGCGTAATTGTCGGTCCTTTGAAGATTCTGAGAAGCCTTTGGTTGAGTTAATAGGCCTGTGCTAGAGTAATCTTTTTGATTGGTCTCAGTGTTGGGGTTTTACAGATTGTTTTTCTATTGTTCAGTTTTTTTCTTCTCTTAATTTAGTCTCTTGATTGTTTTTCTTCTCTTAGTTCAGTTTTTGTGCTTTGCTGAGTTCATTCTCATGAACAGATTGTATTTTTCTTTTTCCACTTTCATCAATAATAATTCTTATATTACCTATAAAAAAAAGAATAAGGGCAATTTGTTAAATTCCATTTTTTCAGGAATGGCTGCTCTTGTCTCTGTCAAAAGCCCATGAGTCTTATTTTGTTTTTTGAGTTATTTTTGTATTTGGTTTAGAAGTTCTAAAGTACCTTTTCTAGTTATTAGTAGTCATAGTGTTTTTTTAGGAGTCCTAGTTTTTTAGGAAAAGATTTTGGATTTAGCAATTTCCCTTATTTTAGTCAATGACATTCATAGTGAGATTGATTTTAATAAAATTCTAGAAGCTTATTTTAAGGTTTAAGGAGTGTTGAGGGTGTGATTGCCTTGTGATTGTTTCGGACAACGTCGGTATGGATGCCTACTATGTGGTTGTGTAGTGTTTATCTTATTTCTTGTTCAACCCACAATTTTAATGCCTAACAGCCATCAAACATATTCAAAGTCCAATATTTTTATTACTGAAACCAACCTAAGAGATTGTAAATCATTGGTTGAATTTTCAAATTTTCACTAACAAGGGGAAATCTCTAAACATTGCTTACCCTCTAGTATTTTGCTTAATTTTGTTGCCTATTCATAATATTAGCCATATACTCTTGTTTACTTGAAAAGCTATTGGCTTTAAAGAATAAAGTTTCCAACATTTAATTATATATATACATGCACATACTTGTTAGTATTGTGCAATACGTATAATATGAATAGTGGGTATCATAGGCATGTATCGACCATGCTTGTGAATCTGATGATACATATATATGTATTGTATGAATCATATTGATTGTGTACGATTTATAGACATGAGTTTAAATTGGGTCCTTTTTGTTAAAATTTGTGCTTTGACTTGAGTCCAACTAGTGATTGGACTAGTTTTTAACAAACAATTATGGGATACTTGGTTGAGGCCAATAAAATAATGTCCATGGGTTTTTTATTTTATTTTATTTTATTTTTTTTATATAATTGTTTAGATTTAATAAATACTTCATTCTAGGATTGACCCTGGTCCTGGGATACTGATTGCTTTAATGATCACTTTGTAATGTTTATGCCCAGTTGCAAGTAGTACAAATGTGGTACTTTGAAGATGCCAGCTAATCCACTGTTAAGTATCACTGATGGCAATGTGATGGGCCCTTTACTTCCCTCCTAATGTTTTGTTCAATGCAGATTTGCCCAGATCGTCAAAGTAAGGTGCTCTAACTTAATTTTGCTACTGCCTACCGCAGTTGTGGGATTTCTTCTGTTAGGATAGATTCTTTTGTGTGTTTCGTTTTTATTTTATACTTTCGATGTGTGTAGTTGCCAGTCATAACTCATATGTCATTTTACTCATTTTGAGGGAGCTTGTTTTTTTGATAATTTTCCCCTACTCCTCCCCCCTCTTTCCTTTTTCTTGAATCTGAGGGTAATTTCCCAGGTTTAATGGCTTGGTTTGTAATTGCTAGAGTTCTGGAGGGCATATGCCCTTTTTGAAAGTTCCTGCTTTTGTGGTATGTGTATCTGTTTGTAATGTGCGATTGTGTTATGTGATTGGCTCTTATCTTGGACTTTGCATAGGTGATAATAGGATCTCAAGATTTGAAAGCTAACCATGCTATACGCCAGCATGTTGACATTGCTTCTGAAAACCAGAAATATAACAAGTAGGCCCCATTTCTATTTTGTTCTTTTATATTTTAATTTCTTCAAGATCTCATCATATGAGATTTGATGTGGTCATTTTACTGATGGGTTTGATTTTCCAGATTGGTTAAATTGCTGGAAGATATCATGGATGGCAGTCGAATATTGATCTTCATGGATACCAAGAAAGGATGTGATCAGATTACCTGCCAGCTTCGCATGAATGGCTGGCCAGCTCTTTCAATTCATGGAGATAAAAGTCAAGCAGAGAGGGATTGGTTCCTCTCAAGAGTTTAAAGTTGGCAAGAGTCCTATAATGACTACTACGGATGTTGCAGCTCGTGGTTTAGGTATGGAGATAAAACTCTTAAAGCTTGTTCAAAGACTTGATAGAAATTCTATTTTAGTACAGGAAATTGTGTTGGTAAACGATTTACTAATAGCACTCATCATCAGCATCTCATTTTGGAAGGAAATTATTATCTGATCTTCTTGTTGTCCCAATTCAAGTCTTCTTTTAATTTTATTGGATTGGCTTTATGGTATAATCCACCATTGGATTTCTTCCTTTTGAGCTGTATCTTACGTTATTATCTTTCAAGCCCTTTTTTTTAAGGAACATTTTTAGTATTAATCATGTTTTCATTAATAAAACGGATGCAAACCATTTCACTCAGCTCTTTGTTGCGTATGTTGGATATTTACCTTTATTTTTATATGCACTCTTTTGTTATGTTTTCTATCTCGATGCTCGTACTATGTTATTTTGAAAGATTCATTTTTTAGTTATTGCTTTGCTATATTTAGTGGTCTCTAAATTGTCTCATGAACACCTTTTTTTTTACCTAAGTTGGTGTTATTTGTCACATGGATCCTACTTGTATGTTTGTTTGAGCCACTTGTTTTCATGTCTATGGATATTGGATATTACCCTTGAACACTTCCCCTCTGTGCATAATTGTAGAATATGGTTTTTGGGGGTATTCATCTGACATTTTGTGTTTATTTGCTACAACAACACACTAGCATGCATGCAGAAATGTGTTGAGATCATGGATTCTCTAATCTAAATAAGCTTTTGATGTGAGAGATTATTGGCCTAATGCATTTCTTATAACTTATAATGCTCTTTTGTTTCGTGGCAGATGTGAAGGACGTGAAATATGTGATAAATTATGACTTCCCTGGATCCCTTGAGGACTATGTTCACCGTATTGGTCGAACAGGAAGGGCCGGGGCAAAAGGAACTGCATACACTTTCTTCATTGCTGCAAATGTTAGATTTGCAAAGGAACTCATCAGCATTCTTGAGGAAGTTGGACAGAAGGTCAGTCCTGATTTGGCTGTAATGGGGTGTGGTGCGCCTCCTCCCCCCTTAAGTTAGTTGGCTAGCTTGAATATTTGTAGACACATTGCGCGCATACACATGCACGATTGTCGTGGTGTTTACATGTATGTGTGCATGAATTTGGTTACTAAAATTGACTGTTTCAATGAATATCAATCAATCAGGTCATGGGCGTTTTCGAGATCGTGGGAGGGGTCATGGTAGTGGTTGCTCATGGAACTAATTGTCCATTTGGATCACATCTATACGTCTGTGTTTTTGCATTTTTGCTTTTTTTTTTTTTGACCAGTGCCTGTTCATGAGACATGAACAGTGCATTAAGGCAAAGCTACAATGTTTTTAGCAGTGAATAGTAATCTAGAAATTATTTTTTTATTGTTTTCTTTTTTTTGATAAGTAATAAAGATATATATTCAAGAACACTACCTTATGCAGAAAAACATAAGATAGAGAGAAAAATACAAAGGGAAAGAAAGAGAAAAAAGAAAAAAGAAATGAAAAGATACTAGTTACCCAGGAGAGAGCTAAGCAAAAAAGGAGAGAATCACTAGAGGTGAGTCTTCAAGCCCTAGACTAATCAAACAGAGAGCCACTAAAAGAAGCCAACAGTTGGTCATCCGAACTTTTGATATCCTTATACGTCTTCCTATTTTGCTCCCTCCAAAGACACTACATCAAGCATAATGGAACTAAATTTCAAATGCTAGACACATGCTTTTCAGGCCAATTCCACCAACCAAATAGAGTATTCACAACCGATCTTGGCAAGACTTAAGAAATCCTAAAAGATCTAAACACCAAACACCACAACTGATAAGCCTTATCACAATGAAGTAGTAAATGATTCACCGTCTTCCCATTACAACGACACATAATACACCAGTCAACAAAAACCATTTCTCTACTCCTCAGATTGTCACTTGTAAGGATTCTATTTCATACAGCAGTCCACACAAAGAAGGAAAGACGCCGAGAAGCCTTAACCTTCCAAACACCTTTCCAAGGAGAAATAATGGGTAAGGGGCTTCTTAACTTATTGTAAAATGAACGGGTATCAAAATTCTAATTCTTTGTCAACTTCCAACGCATACGATCTCCATTCCCAGTGTGAAGTAAATTTGAACCCAAAGTACGGAGAAATTCATCCACACCACCCATTTTCCAATCATTTGGTCTCCGAATAAAATGAACATTCTAACTTCTCTGTTCCTCTATCCCCAACCGTTCAAGAGAAGAAGCCACCGATGCCTCTTTATTGGATGCAATCCCATACACACTCAGAAAGGTCAATTGAAGTGGAGAATCCCCACATCATTGATTTGTCCAAAACTTAACTCTATCTCCCACCCCTACTATAAAGCGAATATTTTTGCTAAAATCCTCCCACCCCATGCGGATACTTCTTTACACGCCATACCCATGTACCCCTCTACCTCGCTTGGAAGTCCATCCCCCCTATTCTTCCCCAAACTTAAGAGCTACAACCCTTTTCTGAAACCTTGTCTCCTCAATCCCAAACCGCCATAACCACTTCCCTAATAAGGCTTTATTAAAAGTAATTAATTTTCTTTCTCTTAACCCACCATTTTTCAAAGGTGCACACACGTTGTCCCATCCCACCAAATGTGTCTTGGAGTCCCCCCACAAGAAATCCCTTTGCAATCTCTCAATTTTATTGGCCACATGCATAGAGATGGTAAATAGAGATAAATAATAAGTGGGGAGACTAGATAACGTGCTTTTAAGCAACGTTAGTCTTCTCCCTTTTGACAAATACATCTTCTTCCAATCGGTCAACTTACGCTCAATTTTCTCCAAGATTGGATTCTAAACAGTAGGGGACTTATGGGACGCCCCCAATGGCATACCAAGATAGGTCATAGGTAAAGACCTAATCCGGCATCCCAAAACCTCTGCCAAGACTTGGACATTAGGAACCTCCCCAATGGGAGCCATCTCACTCTTCAGCATATTAACCTTGAAACTTGTCATTGGAAACAAAAAAGAAGCATCCGAACATCTAGAATCTGCTCCTCATCTGCATCGCAAAAAAAAATCGTATCATCTGCAAACAAAAGATGTGAGACACATACCCCTTCACCTCGTCTACCATCTGCCCTAAAGCCTCGAAGCAAACTAGCCCCTTCAGCTCTTTTCATCATCTTACTAAAGACCTCCATTATAACCAGAAACAACATAGGAGATAGTGGGTCCCCTTGTTTCAATCCCCTCGAACTCCCAAAAAAATCAGCTAGAGACTTATTAAACAAGACCTAGAATTGGATAGTAGATATGCATGTGCGGATCCACTTACACCACCTCATCCCAAATCCCATTCTCTTCAACAAATCAAGAAGAGCCTCCCAATTCACATGATCGTAGGCTTTCTCAATATCTAATTTACAAATAACCCCCGGAATCTTACTCTTCACCCTACTATAAACAACTCATTAGCAATGATAACTAAATCAAGGATTTGTCTACCACCCACAAAACTGTTCTAAGATTCAGATATTAGCCGATCCAAAACCTCATTCAGGCGGTTTGCCAACAACTTGGCCAAGATCTTGTAAACACTCCCCACTAAACTAATAGGTCTAAAATCTCGAATATTGGATGCACCATTCTTCTTAGGAACTAAGGCTATGAAAGTTGCATTAAGAGATTTTTCAAAGTTACTATGTAGATAAAACTCTTCAAACGCAGCTAAGACATCTCTTTCCACAACTCCCTAACAATGGTGAAAGAAAGCCAAAGAGAAACCATCCGGACTTGGGCTTTATCTCCTTCCAACTTTTTGACAACTCGAAGAATCTCCTCATATTCAAATCACCGTTCAAGCTAGTCCTTCTCCAACCCCTATATCTGATCAAACTCCAAACCTTCCACGAAAGGCCTCCACTCCTCTGTCTCCTTGTACAAGTTTTTATAAAACTGTACAGCTTGGTCTGCTATCTCAGATTTGTCCTCATAGATAACCCCATGCTAATATGATTAAACCTTCTCCGAGAATTGGCCACCTTGTGGAAGAATTTGGTGTTGTTATCTCTTTCCTTAATGCAAAGCATTCTTGATTTCTGTCTTTACGAGACTTCTTTCAATGAGAGAAGGTTCTATATTTGAGATCTCAACACAACCCTCTCACCTAACTCCACTTTAGATAGGCCATGCTCCCTTTCCTTAACATCCAATAATTTCAAAGCCTCCAACAATTCTTTTTTCTGACGCTCTACATTTTCAAACTCACTCCGGTTCCACTGAATAATATCTTTCTTCAATGCCTTTAGCTTTTTAGCAAGTACGAAATTGGAAGTACCTGAGAAGGAATATCGATTCCACCAAGAATGAACCTTATCTTTGAACCCATCCGTCTTTAGCCACATGTTCTCGAACCTAAAAGGACTTTTTCCCCATAATATCCCTCCTGGCTCCACTAATATGGGGAAGTGGTTTGAAATAGGACGAGGTAAAACCCGTTGGATCACATCCAAATAGTGATCTTCCTAGTCATGAGAAATCAGAACCCTGTCTATCCTAGACATCGAGGACTGATCCGAACCACTCGACCATCTATAACTTCCTCCTTCTAATGGCAAATTTATCAAGCTAAGCTCCTCAATGAACTCAGAAAAATTCTCCATAGCCGGGGTAAGTCGCGATCCCCCCAACTGTTCACTTGGGAAACGAACAATGTTAAAATCCCCAATGTAACACCATGGAACTTCCCAAAGATGTTGAATTTCCATCAGCTTATCCCACATCTGCCCCTTCAAGTTATTATCACACGGGCCATAAACCCTAGAACAGGCCCAAATAAAACCATCTCGTAGACCCTGCCAACGAATTGATACAAAAAATTGACCCACCAGAACCTCTAATTTTTCTAAGGCCCTCCTATCCCACATCATCAAAACCCCACCAGCTGTCTGATCTGCATCCAAAGCTACCTAGTCTACATAGGGACAACTCCACAAGCTACAAATCAGTTGTCTATCCATGCCCGCAAGCTTAGTTTCTTGAAGGCAAACTACATCACAATTCCATTCCCCGTAATAAATTTCTAACTACCAAACGTTTCCGCAAATCATTCAAATCTCGAATATTCCATGACACCATTCTTAACTTCATTGAAACTGTAAACTCCATACTACAACCTCATTAATGTAGTTAAAGAAAAGAAAACTATCTCCCATCATAATTAACCGAAGAAATCAAATTCCTTAACTCCTTTTTCCCTTTATCCTTGGAGACAGCTTTTCAGTGGGCAGCATTCCTGTGCATCAGATTGGTTGCCTTAGTCTCCATCTCAAGTTTTTGTAATAACATAATACACCTTTTCTCATGTTGACCCAACGAAAGCCCCATCATCTTACTGAAACCAGGAAGTCTACGTTTCACCCAATTAAAAACATTCAATGTGTTATCAAACCTCATCAGCTCATTATTACTGTTCAATTCAGCCGTCACAACCAACCCCAGAGGATTAATAGTCATCAAGGGGGAAGAACTATCAGCATCACCCATGCCCTCATTTGCATAATTTGTGTCTATCCCCTAAATATCGCTTGCACCCTCAACTCGAACACCTACATCTCCACTCGAAACACCCAATTCTTAAATCCCAACTCTCGATGGACTCAGAACATAATTGGATAACACAAGACCTTTTAATGCTCTGTCACCCTCAATTTTTTCCTTACCTAGTATGATCGGAGGCCCATCGGTGCGATACCCCACAGAAAAATGGCACTCAGCATCCGCCGATGTCTCCGCAAGACTACCCATAAGCTCAGTTGGAAGAACAGACCTCATGGTGTGGAATAGAGCTAGATCGGCTCTATCTAGTGTCGTTAGTGAGTCCCCGACGTGAAACCCATCGGAAAAGGACCACCGTTCACCATCGCTGCCTTTGTTGGACCAAGGTTCACCTTGGTTTAACCCACTGGGCTTGTGGTCGACTTCGAGGCATGATGTCGTACTATGCCGGCCTTTTCCTGTGGCACCGGTGACTCCTCAACGAGAATGACATCAGCATCGGTGATGTCCTGAGCAACCAAGGCATCGTGAGGTGCTTTGGACATCACCGATGCATGGGCTTCCTGATATAATAGTCTCTAGTCTCCCACTGATGGGCTTACACCCTCTTCCATCCTAGTTGGGCCGATGGGCTATGGAAAAGGGATCATAGGAAGGTCCACTTGAGTACAAGCTTATTCTAAGTCCACCACAGGTTTGTGAACCCGTGAACCACTAGAAGAACCCACCATGTGATCCCTCTGACCCCTTGAAACCCAAATAGAATTCCTCAAACAAACTTTATTCCATGCCACGCTCCTTTTTCCTTCCCCATTCACGTCTACAGTCAAGCTTTTTCTTGTCCAGTTAGACTTCCTCAGGTCACATTTTTTTCCAAAATCATGTTCAATCCAATTTGATTTGAAATTCAACGGAGATCTCCTTTTATTTCTTACCGGATATATCTTTCCAAAATTAAAGTCCTCTGTACTGCACCGAGAACCCACTTCTGTACCTTCTAGAGTCGCCAGACTTGGTAAGCTCATCGCCGTTTCGCTCAGCAATCTTTGTTTAATTACTGGGTTTTGCTTCTCCCCCCTGTTATCCCCTAACAACAATTTCCCTTTATCATGGGCACTAAATCGATTTGGCTGATTTCTACCCCTTACCTGCACCTGATGCCCACACATCGTGTCGGCAAAAGATTTAAAAGGTTAAACTCCTGATTTATCCTTATGAAGCTGAGCCACAAATTTCAACTACCCAGTCCCACCATTCACATAGATTTCAAGTTCCAATATCTTCCTTAACTCTAACCCAAAAACCCTCCATTCATTCTTTGCTCTGCCTACTGGAATAATAATGGACCTCCTAGACCCGCCAACTTTAAATTCAATCAGCAGTAGGAACAAGCCCAAAGAAATGGAGGGTGTAGGGTGTCGGCTAAATCACCTTCCCTGAATGTATAAAAATACTTTGGACTGATCCCAACGACAATCTGTTCTATACTCTTCATCAGCCATTGACCCACATTCGTACCCATGAAGACCAACTTCATGAAGTACATACTCCGCTCAAAAATCCTTAAAGAAAAATACCGTCCCCCTTCCTCTACCACCAGTTGAAAAAGTTTGGATTCAATAAAAAAGCTACGAACACCACCCATAATAAATGACAAATCACTAAAACCACAATTTGAGAAGATATTCTGCAACCAACATAAACACCCTTAGGAAATAAGACTACTTGATTAAGGTGGAGCTATCTTTACTACAGAATATATAACTTGCATAGAATCATTACTCTTTCTTTTTTGACAAGGAATCAAATCAAGTAGTCTTCTTTCTTGAAATTATTGTTTCTAGCAAAATAATCAGTATCTAAACACACACTAACTATTGAAGGTAAACCGGTTCTCACGTTGTATTTTGGAGGGAAACGTTTAACATGTATGATTAGACAATAGAAGTTTAAATGTCTTTTTTGATTTATGTTGAATTTTTGTTCAATTACATAGAGGACTAACTGTAGTTAGTGTTGGACTATATAGGATAAAACATTTGTTTATATCATTAAAGGTTTTGAGGAAGAAGATAAACAATTGTATTTTCATTTTGCTTTGCCCAAAAGTAGTGAAAGTATGCACACAAGAAAGTCTACTAAAACACTCAATATCTCATTAGGTTGATATCAAAGCAACCCTAGTTTGGATCATTGGAAAGTTGCGAAAAAGGTTGAGATACTTACAAGGAACCAATGATTACAGGTTGACTTCCATGCATATTAAGCAGTTGGAGGTGATTGGTTACCCAAATTCCAATTTTAGTGGTTGTGTAGACAAGAAAGTCTACTACAACATATAATTTCCTTTTTATTTTTTTGGAGGTGATATATCTTAGAGAATTACTATATATTAGGGGTGTCCAAACCCGACCCACACCTGCCGGATCGACCAAACCGCCCGATCTCCACCCAATTTTAGCCCAAATTGGCACTCTTGTTGATTAGCTACGGGTTTTCACGCCCAAGACCCGATGTCGGCGAGTCGAGTGGCGGGTCAAGCTTAGATTCGAGGAGATCTGGAGATATCAAGCTTAGATTTGAGATCTAACCAAATCCCAGCAATTTTTAGTGAAAAAAATGTAGAATCCAGCGAATATTTCTAGAATTCGACGAGTTTTTCCAGAATCTAGCGAAATTTTCTAGAATCCGGCGAAATTTTCCAGATTTTGGCGACGCCCTCTTTTTTTTTTTTTTTTTTTTTCCAAATTTTGATGCTCTCTTTATTTTGGTGACCGACTTGGCCCAACCGACGCTCACCCTCACCTGAAACTGACTTGACCGATTTTTCTGGTAGTCGGTTTTGGGTTCCTCTGCCCTCCACCTGAAGTCGGTGGGTCGAGTTCGGGTTGGGTCCAAAACCAACTTATGGATAGCCCTACTATATACAATTATTGCTTCATCTACTGTGGAGGCTATTGAATACTAAGCTACAACACGTGCATTATTTATGGTTAAAATCTTTTTATTACAAATCTCAAGATTTTCAATTCTATATCAAGACCTTTAAAAATTCTATGACAATTTATTTGATTGCATTTTTCTTCTCTAAGAATAATAAAAGTGGAAGCCAAAGTAAGCATATTGACATAAAGTACACTAGTGTTAGAGAGAATGTTAAGAAACAAAAGGCATCCATGATCTATGGATTATTGATCCCATAAGGTCATAACTAAAGGTTTGTTGGCTGAACTATATAAAGATCACGCGAAACATGTGGGACTTGTTAGCTTATTTGATGTTTAATCTCTCTTTATTTGTTTTTTTTCACAACACTTTCACAACAAATCATGTGGTAAGTTATTAACTTGTTATTGGTTCTAACTTAAACATATTACTGAAATTACTTTGTTGTTCACCAATAACTACTTTTAATAATTTGTCACTTAAAATTTGTTGTGAAAATGTTGTGAACATAATATTCTCTTTACATTTAGGCCTTTATTTGGTTATTTATAGAGAATAAGGCAAAATGTTTTTTTTGTGCACATAGAGTATAAATATGAAGAGAGTTTTATTAGTGGTGGATATATGAAGAGGGACTTGAATGGCTAATAGGTAGTCTATTCATAAAGAATTGATGGCTTATAAAGTACTCGCAGTGTACCATACATTGTAATACATGGAAGACAATACTAGTTATAATTAAGAGTTTTACCACTATGCTTTATATATTGGATTGTTTATTGAGAAAATTTCACAACTAGATGATATAGGTAATATCTTAAGTATGTTATTTAAATGCCATGTGGGCCAAGTGAGAGAATGTTAGGAGACTTATTGTGGCCCTCATACAATTTAATATAATTGATTAATTACAATATACTTAGATTTATTTTAGATTGATAGATAAAGAACTTCTTTTAGGAGTATATTTGTTAACATCACTTCAAATGTCATTAGTGAATAAACACTTTAAAATCCTGAGTGGGTGAGAGACCGGCTTAAGGATCTGCTTGATTGCCACGCCATTGTTGTTGCAAAGGAAAGCCATTCCGAAAGCGGCTACAACCTTTGAGCCGGCATCCTTAACCAAGATGCCTCAAAAAATACAGCAACAAATAAAACAAGGACGCACGCTGGGTGTTCCATTTTATAGAATCTGGGCGTACATTTGTAGGTACCTTCTTAGGTAGGATAAGTACTCTTAATTAAATTTTTTAATGACTGAAGTATCAAAGAGAACACACAATTTACATCAAATTGAAAGGGACCCTAGTCTAATTTTTAAAAATTTGTGTTCTCGATCAAAGAGTTTTTAAGGTATAGGCCGTAAACTAGAAAAGTTTCCTTCACAACCCATTCTTTTGCAGTGAGATTTTCTCTACAAATCATTTGAACAACGTGGCTGTAGGTATTATTATTAATGTTTCCTTCCACTGTTTTAGATTTCTTACATCCAATCCAATTCATGCTTACAGTCACTGCATTGGGAGGTGTTGGTCATTGGATTTGAAGGAATTACTCGTTTTACGCTTTTTTTTTTTTCTTATTTACTTTAATTTTGGGTTATTTTGGCCTTGTCCACTTTGATTTTTATTTCTTTTTATTTCCTGTGAAATGTGAGATTGGTTTTAATTTTGTTTCATTTTTGTAAATTAATTTGAGTGGAATTAATTTCGTACCATCTTCCAAGAGGGTTAGTTTTAGCTTCTTCTCTCTTCATTATCTTATGTAAAATGTATCGGTGGGACGTTCTATAACTTGCCTTTCTTATATTGATTTGTCAATCTTTTCAAGTGAAAATTTCGTACCTTGACTCAGTTTTTGAGATTTTTTTTTGAACTTGCCATCATAATGGTTGTATTCGGCATAGTGGTGGGTTGAAGTTATTAGAATTATGGATTCAAAGATTTATTACTAGATTGACTAATTATGTTTTGTTACTTCTATTTTCTTAATATAAAAAGGGGAGATGATTCACTAGAAAATTACTTTATTTTTTGAAAAATTTCAATTGATATTGTTAATTATTTTTAATTTAAAATATAAATAATTTATTTATGTGATTAAATAAGTATAAATTTAATTGCTTATTACATCACAAATTTGACCATTGATTAAATTTGATCAACTAAAAAAAATTGAGAAACCATTTTCTTGTTTGGGCAAATTACAACTTACCTACCTGTAGTTTGCCCGAAATTAAGTTACCTATCTGTGGTTTAAAAGTTGGCACTTTGCTCACTTGATGTTCACTTCATTAGACTTCCATTACCCGCCTCTGTACTTTTACAGTTAAAAACACAAAATACATAACAAAAACATAAAAATCAAGATCTAAAAGTATATTTCTTAAAATGGTGAAGCTTTGGCTTAAGAACATTTTTCCTCTTCATAAGAACATTCTTAAGCCTCTCAATCCTAATAAAACTCTCAAGGGGATATTCATCAATGAATGCTTGAATTTTGCATGTCTTGACTTATGGATGTAGTGCAAATCACAAATGTTAGCCCCTTACAAACTAATTTTTAGGCATATTTTGATATGATAAACTTATTCTAGACTACACAAAACCAAGCCATGGGGAGATTAAGGCTTTGGGCCATCTAATCCAATTGGTTCATCTCCAACTCTACTATTGTGCTTGAATGGAGTTCATTTTGGGTAATACCAAGAGTTGATGAAGATGAGATAGAAGCGGTAGATGTAATGATTTTTAATTTCATCATAATTTTAGTATTATTTTGAATTTTTATGACATAATGAATTTTTAAATTTTGGATGTAGACGTCAGAAATGTACTTATTTTTTAAGTTGCTGGTGTGATATACTCCACGTAAGACTCCATTTTGTATATTGTACTCCTTTAGCATTTTCCGTACTTTCAAGAGGATTTCTATGTTTATCTTGTTGAGAATTACAAATAAGTAATTTGCAGAACATCCATAAGTCAAGACATGCAAATTTCAAACATTTATTGATGATTATCCCTTGAGAGTTTTGTTTGGATTGATAGGTTTGAGAATGTTCTTATGAAGATGAAAAATGTTCTTAAGCCAAAACTTCACCATTTTAAGAAATATACTTTTAAATCTTGATTTTTATGTTTATTATTATTATTATTATTATTATTATTATTATTTTGTTGTATTTTTAACGCTGATAGTACAAAGGTTGGTAACGAAAGCCTAACGGAGTGAATTTCAGATGGGCAAAGTGCCAACTTTTAAATCATAGGTAAGTGTAGTGCCCATGGGCCCCAAATACATGTTGGGCCAGCCCAAAGGCTCCCACAAAGAAGAAAGCCCCAAAACGACAACGCGAAACGGTCCGAGGACCTAATAATTCTAGCCTACAAGGCCACGTGACGAAGGAAAGCATCATACATGAACAGAACACCACAAGACATGACGTCCGAGGACGATCTTGTCCTCGGCAGCATGTGCCGAGGACGGTATTATTGATATAGCAGTTCCAGAATTCCCGTCCCAGAGACCTTATATATTATACCTAAGAAAATAAGGATAAAGGATAAAGGAGGTTGGTAAACAAATATCAGAGGAAAGGCTGCTACCACCGCATTGAAAGCATTACACCTACCCCTCTAGCTGCATTAATGGGGAAGTGATGCCTGAACAGTGGATTTCAAACTTATCTTTACCACCAGAAACCTTAATGAAGAGGGGTGATGGGACAAGTATCCAAGAAAGAAGAAGATCCAGTTGACACGTGAAAGAAAGAAGAAAGGAGACAGGCCTATAAAGGGTGAAGAAAGAAGACAGAGAAAAGGGAGAGAAAATTAGAAAGAGAAAGAATTTGTAAAAGAGGCATGAAGAACTGTCCTCGGCACCAGTGTAATCAACTTAATTTTACATCTTTGTGTAATATCAGTGCATGAATTATATGGTTCAACCCAACCGTTGTGTTATCTATCATCCAGCAATTCTAGATTAGACATCCACTCTCTATAAATTTATTGTTTAGGGCTCATTGGGCTGATCTTTAGGTCCAACCTTGGGTCGGTTTGATTTGTGTCCTTACAATTGGCGCCGTCTGTGGGAATTCTTGAGTTTCTGGCGCAGATAACGTGATGGCGGATTTGAATCTAGACCATGCAGAATCTCTAGGATCTCAGCACGAGGATCCACTACAGAAGTTAGAGCAAATGGAAGACCGAGAAGGTAGTGTTCACACGGGGCGAACTGCCGGTAATCATCCGCAAGGCAGAAGCAGGGGCTCTGGTGAGGCAGATACTAGGGCCATGCAGAGGGAGATTGACCAACTGAAGAGAAAGTTACGTCGGGCTAAGCGGAAACGGACGCCTTCCATATCCGATCCTTCATCCGATGACTCTCAGAGCAGTGGCAATAAGCCGAGGTCGGAAACTCCTCCTAGCGAAACCTTCTCGTACCAGGAGGAAAATACTCATGCCAAGAAGAACAGAGGGACAACTTCCAGGGGCTTGGGTAGTAACGCCATGGGGAAGGCACTGCACCAACTCTCTAAGTCACCTTTCACACATCGTATTGAGAGGGGAAAGCTCCCTCGTAGGTGGAGCACGTGAGTCATTTTAACCAATGCATGGCGGTTTACTCGCAGAATGAAACTTTGATGTGCAAGGTTTTTCCCTCGAGCTTAGGGCCCGTTGCGATGAGGTGGTTTAACGGCTTAAAGGCAGACTCCATCAACTCCTACATGGACCTTACAATGGCGTTCGGGTCTCGCTTCGTTACATGCAGCAGGGTACCTCGGCCACTGGATTCATTATTAGCCATGAACATGAGGGAGGGCGAGGCACTGAAGATCTACTCGGATAGATACTGGGAAGCGTTCAACGAGATTGATGGTGATTTTGATGAGGTGGCGGTTAACACCTTCAAGGTCGGACTTCCAGTAGAACACGATCTAAGAAAATCCTTGACCAAGAAACCTGTAAAGACGGTTCGTCGGCTTATGGATCGTATCGATGAATATAAAAGGGTTGAGGACGATCAGCAGCAAAGTAAGGGGAAAATGAAGGTTTTCCCTCAGGAGAGCAGGGATTTCAAAGCAGAGAGATACAATAGCAAATGGCCAAGGAGAGATTTCACTAGTTAAACTAGGTCGGCCCCACCCCAAACAGTGAACACAGTGTTTCGTGAGCCAGTGCAGCAAGTGTTAGACAAGATTTGCCGAGAACCGTACTTTCGGTGGCCAAACCAAATGATAGGTGACCCTATGAAACGTAATCAAAACCTATATTGCCATTATCATCAAGACAAGGGCCATACCACAGAAAAGTGCAGGAATTTGTGGATTTATTTGGATCAACTAGTGAAGGAGGGAAAACTAAGGCAGTTCATGGATCGGCCTAACGAACAAGGAACGCAATCTGGTTCAGTCAACCAAGGCAGTAACACCGTAAGACCTCCATTGGGCACGATCAATGTTATCTTTGCTGCACCAGGTCGGACTGGGTCCTGTGCCACCAGAGTGATGTCAGTACTGCATCCCGTTGCCGAGGACCTCAACCCTGAGCTGAAAAGGATTAAGAGGAATCCTCTGCCTGTGCTGGGATTTTCTGAGGAAGACAAGGTGGGCACTATCCAGCCACACGACGATGCCTTGGTCGTCACACTAAGGATAGGGGGTTACGATGTGAAAAGAGTAATGGTTGACCAAGGGAGTGGGGCTGACATTATGTACCCGGATTTGTTCAAGGGCCTCAATTTGAGGTCCGAAGATCTCACGGCTTATGATTCCCCATTGATAAGTTTTGAAGGGAAGGCTGTTATTCCAAAGGGGTTAATCCGACTACCTGTACAGTCAGGGCCAGTGGTAGTGGATGTGGATTTCATCGTAGTAGACGCCTACTCTCCATACACAGCCATAGTGGCAAGACCATGGCTGCATGCCTTAGGTGCCGTGTCGTCAACCCTACACGTTAAAGTGAAGTTCCCGTATGAGGATGGGGTCGAGGAAATATTGGGTAGTCAGTCTATGGCGAGGCAATGCATGACAGCGGCTATTATGCGTCAGAAGAGGCAAGAAACCCAGACCCCGGTCGAGAGCAATTTATAGCAGCTGACGTCCTCGGCCAAATCAGATGAGGCTGAGGTTGAAAAGTCTGGATGCGAAGACTTGGAAAGAGTAGTTATTGCAGACGATACGGAAAAATTCTTCCAGGTGGGAAGTCAGTTACCCTTACAAGTGAAGGAGGGTCTGATTGCGTTTTTAAAACGAAATATCGATGTGTTTGCATGGGATGCCTACGAAGCTCCAGGGGTTGATCTGGAATTTATCTGTCATCACCTCAATGTTAATCCGGCCGTAGTGCCGCGAAGGTAACCACCTCGGCGCTCATCCCGGGAGCACGCTGACGCCGTTAAGGAAGAGGTGCTGAAACTCAAGAAGGTAGGGGCAATCAAAGAGGTATTCTACCCAGATTGGTTGGCACACACAGTGGTAGTGAAGAAGAAGAACGGGAAGTGGAGAGTATGTGTAGACTTTACAGATTTGAATAAGGCTTGCCCTAAGGACTCATTCCCCATGCCCCGTATAGACCAGCTGGTGGATGCTACCGTGGGTCATCCTCGGATGAGCTTCTTGGATGCTTTCCAGGGTTACCATCAAATACCCTTAGCTCCAGAAGACCAGGAGAAGACAGCTTTTGTCACACCCACGGGGAACTACCACTATAAGGTGATGCCCTTTGGCTTGAAGAATGTTGGGGCTACCTATCAAAGAATGATGACGCGAATGTTTGAACCAAAGTTGGGGAAGACGATTGAGGTGTACGTAGATGACATGGTGGTTAAAAGCAAGACCATCTCGTCTCATATACCAGACCTCGATGACACCTTTCAAACGCTAAGGAAGCATAAGTTATGCCTCAACGCATCCAAATGTTCCTTTGGCGTAGGATCTGGCAAATTTCTAGGTTACATGGTGACACATAGAGGAATTGAGGTTAACCCCGCTCAGGTCAAGGCAATCAATAACTTACAACCACCTCGGAATCCAAAAGAAGTGCAGAAGTTGACTGGGATAACAGCTGCCCTCAACCGATTTATTTCAAGATCTGCTGATCGGTGCAGGCCGTTCTTCCAATTGTTAAACAAATGGAAAGGGTTTGAATGGACAGAAGAGTGTGCCGTTGCTTTTCAGCAACTTAAAGAATATCTTGCTCATCCTCCTATTATGTCTCGGCCCGAAGTTGACGAGGTCCTATTCGCCTATATTGCAGTGGCACCCCACGACGTCAGTCTGGTGCTAATAAGGGTCGACGGAGACGTGCAAAAACCAGTTTACTATGTGAGCAAATCCTTGCATGAAGCCGAGGTACGCTATCCACCATTAGAGAAGGCGATCCTGGCCATGGTGCATGGTACACGCAAGCTTCCCCACTATTTCCAGTCCCATACGGTGGTTATTCTGACTCAGCTTCCCCTTAAAGCTATTCTCCGGAGTGCGGATTACACAAGCAGGATTGCAAAATGGGGAACCATCTTGGGCTCCTTTGATATAAAGTATATGCCACGCACATCAATAAAGGGTCAGGTACTAGCTGATTTAGTTGCAGAATTCGCCGAGCCCACAATAGAAGATAGTATCGTTGATAGGGACATTGATGAAAAATCAGTTGGTATGGTTGCATGCAAAGGTCTTGTGGATTGGATCGTTTATATGGACGGGGCTGCCAATCAAAGGGGATCCGGAGTAGGTTTAGTTATTACGACCCCTGAAGGCCTCACATTGGAAAAGTCCTTGAGACTGGGATTCTCGGCTACTAATAATGAGGCCGAGTATGAAGCCTTGCTAAAAGGGTTGGACATGGTCCATAAGTTGGGCGGAAAGACCGTTCAGGTATTCTCGGATTCGCAGCTTGTCGTAGGTCAAGTGGATGGAAAGGTGGAGGCCAGAGATCCGAGGATGCAGGACTATTTGAGTCAGGTCAAAGTTGCGCAACACAAGTTCCAGTCCTTTACTTTATCTCATGTCCCCAGGAGCGGCAATATGCATGCTGATTCCTTAGCAACTCTTGCCACGTCGTCAGCACAGGGACTACCTCGGATTATCCTAGTTGAGGACTTACCTAAACCCACGAAAATGATTGGAAGTGTTATCCATGTACATCAGATTAGAGTAGGGCCTAGCTGGATGGACCCCATTATATCCTTCTTGAAAGATGATGTTTTACCCGAGGAAAAAGTCGAGGCAGACAAAATACGCAGAAAGGCCTCCCGATTCTGGTTGGCCGAGGATCATAAACTCTATAAACGATCTTTCTCTGGCCCATACTTGTTATGCATGCACCCTGAGGCGACAGAGCTACTTTTGGAAGAGTTACACGAAGGAATCTGTGGAAGTCATACAGGGGGAAGGTCTTTGGCTCACAGATCCCTAACACAGGGGTATTGGTGGCCGAACATGCAGCGAGAAGCCCAGAGTTACGTGCAGAAATGTGATTAATGTCAAAGGTTTGCACTGAACATTCATCAGCCTGGAGGTGTGCTCAATCCTTTAACGAGCCCCTAGCCTTTTGCACAGTGGGGTTTGGATATTGTGGGTCCTTTCCCAAAGGCGCCTGGAAACCGAAGGTATCTGGTGGTCGGCACTGACTATTTTACTAAGTGGGTAGAGGCTGAGCCCCTGGCAAACATCAGGGATGTAGATGTGAAGAAATTCGTATGGAAGAATATCGTCACTCGATTTGGTGTCCCTCGTACCCTCATCTCTGATAATGGGTTGCAGTTTGATAGCAAGGCATTCAGGCGATATTGTTGTGGCCTCGGCATAACCAATAGGTACTCCACTCCAGCTTATCCGCAAGGAAATGGGCAGGCCGAGGCTGTCAACAAAGTTATAGTGAGCGGGCTGAAGAAGAGGCTGGAGGACGCCAAGGGGAGATGGGTGGAGGAATTGCCCCATGTCCTATGGACGTACCGGACCACACCCCGCCAATCAATGGGAGAGACGCCATTCTCAATGACTTATGGTGCCGAGGCTGTTATCCCTCTGGAGACTGGTTTTCCAACAATGAGGACAAGCTCCTTTACTCCGGAAAGCAATGATAGGCTACTAGAAAGGGGCCTGGATTTGATTGAGGAAAGGAGAGAGGTTGCCATGATCCATTTGGCCCACTATCAACAAAAACTGAAGCAGGGATATGATTCGAAGGTAAACTCAAGACCGCTTGTTCTCGGGGACTTAGTGTTGAGGAAAGTAGTGGGCAACACCAAAAATCCAGCATGGGGAAAGCTTGGACCTAATTGGGAAGGACCGTATCGCATCACGACAACAGCTGGAATCAGAGCTTATTACCTGGCGGACCTAGATGAAAAAGTTGTACCTCATCCTTGGAATGTAAGTAATTTGAGACGATATTATTATTAATGAAGAGCGTTTTTGTCATTTCATTCCCACCAATTTTGTACCATTAATTCTGCTGTGCCTAAGGTTACGCCGGGTCCTCGGATCCTCTACCTTATTCCAAGTTTAATTAAGGTTACGCTGGATCAACAGATCCTCTATCTTAATTTAAAACAAAAAATTAAGGTTACGCCGGGTCCTCGGATCCTCTACCTTATTCCAAGTTTAATTAAGGTTACGCCGGATCAACAGATCCTCTATCTTAATTTAAAACAAAAAATTAAGGTTACGCCGGGTCCTCGGATCCTCTACCTTATTCCAAGTTTAATTAAGGTTACGCCAGATCAACAGTTCCTCTATCTTAATTTAAAACAAAAAATTAAGGTTACGCCGGGTCCTCGGATCCTCTACCTTATTCCAAGTTTAATTAAGGTTACGCCGGATCAACAGATCCTCTATCTTAATTTAAAACAAAAAATTAAGGTTACGCTGGGTCCTCGGATCCTCTACCTTATTCCAAGTTTAATTAAGGTTACGCCGGATCAACAGATCCTCTATCTTAATTTAAAACAAAAAATTAAGGTTACGCCGGGTCCTCGGATCCTCTACCTTATTCCAAGTTTAATTAAGGTTACGCCAGATCAACAGATCCTCTATCTTAATTTAAAACAAAAAAGTAAGGTTATGCCGGATCAACAGATCCTCTATCTTAACTTAAAAGCAAAAAGTATGGTTATCTCGGATTCTTTTCCTCGATATAAAAACAGTGTTGAAGTTAATAAACGAAAGGATCTTTAGTTGTTACTAAGTACTAAGCGCAAGACTTGAGGTATTGTAAGTTCAAATGTGAAGCATGTCATTACGTTTCCTTTTAATATGTTGTTATGAAATAGCTGTTGAGCCAATCCTAAGTAAACGAAATCTATATTAACACATAACTTCTTAGTGTTGCTTAAAGCATTTGCAAGTATGTCATGTGATTAATCTTACTTTATATTCATTCAATCGTTGATATGATATCGTTAACATGCATAACAAGTTCAAATCCTCATCCTATTATATTAAGTCAATAGTAATAAAAAGATCCGATTACAGGTAATGTAACATAAAACAAACAACTCTAATTGAAAATGTTTCTCATTAAACAGAATATAATTTAAGTACATTCAAAACCCGAAGAGGGAGTTACAAAACACAAAAGAAAGGAAAGAAAAGAAAGGAAAGTTAGAAAGGACAGCTATAAGATTTCAAGGTTTAGGTTGGATCTGGCCTTTCGGATCAGCAGGAGTCACCACCGAGGAAGAGGACGCACCAGCTATCTCCTTTGGCTTTATGGGCAAGGTAGCTAGAACCAGCTCCATAGTCCCACTGGCCTGAGGATTTGGGGGCAGCTCCTTGGAGGTAGGAAGAGGCTGCTCATCTCCAGTTTGAGCAGTATGGGTAGCATCGCCAGTAGCAGCCTCTTCTATTTGCTTCTCGGCCGAGGAAGAGTTGGTATCGTCCTTGGCTGAGCTGGGAGCAGCTACACGTATTGCCGGAGGAATGTAGGCATTTTCCACCTTCCAAAGAGGAGAGGAAGCATCCACTCCAGCTTGGGAAAGGGCCTCCTTCCACACTTGGAGGCAGTAGTCCCTACAGACCTCTGGCACTTGAGCTTTGAAGGTGTCAGTGGTTTCTGCCACCCCCATGTCATAGCCGCTCTGCTCAGCCTCGTCAACCAATGCCTCGGCTGCTTGTGCCTTGGCAAGAGCCTCTTCCTTAGCCTTAAGAGCCTCCTCCTTGGCCTCCTCGGACACTGTAAGATCTCTTGCAAGACCTTCTGCCACCTTCCTGGCCGAGGCAAGATCTTCATTAGCCCGCTGGAGCTGCAGCCTTTGGTCCTCGGTCTGCCTGGTAGTGGTCCTCAGCTGGGATTCTAAACCCGACCTCTCACTTTCGGATTTGCTGAGTCTGGTTGCCACCTCCTGCAGTTTTTTCTCCTTGAGGTCCAATATTTTTCGGGTCTGATCCAGCCTCACCTCTTCATCCCTTAGCGCCTTATATGAGTTGGCGGCGATCTCCTCTGCTCTATGTGCAGATTGGACAGCCTACGTGCAAACATTGTCAGTAGATGGCATGCGAACACAATGAGTGTCAAACAAAGAAATAATAGCAATAGTTGCAAGGAAATGAAAAAATGGATATATAAAAACCATCGAGTGAAATTCTTACCATGGCCAACTCCTTCTTAAGGGTCATAAAGACGTTATGATCCCTCATCCTTCTCAGCTCACCCATGTCCTCGGGCAAAAGAAGTGCCTGCTCTAGCGCATCAGCGATGCATGCGGCTGTGCCCTCGTCGGATCCCCTAATGGATGTATAAGCAGTGATAGGCTGATCATCCACATGCATTTGGGGAGCCCAAATGGGCGCATGGTATATTACTGGAGGGTCAATACGCCTCTCCGACCTCGTGTGAGCATGCTGAGCATGCTTGCCCCCCCTCTCCATGTCGGTCTCTTTAGCAGGAGGTTCTTTGTTCCCTTCAATAGTTTCCTTCCCTTTAGGCTGATCCCTTTTCCGTTTATGATCAGCAGGGTCGGTGTGTTGAACCGGAGGAGGAGGAGGAAGGTTAACCCTTATTGAAGGGACCTTCTCGGTGCCCTTGTCCTTGGGTTTTGTTGGGGACACCTTGGGGAGCTCCTGCGCTCCAACCTGCCCCTCCAGCACGTCTTTAAGGCTGGGTTTAGACCTGCGCTGGATGCCCATTTTCACCAGCGGTTGGTCGTCGTCGTCTGAAGATGTAAAAGAGGGGGAGCCGAGGACCGGTGATGGGTGCCCGGGTGGAACGAATTGATCAAAAGCTTCGGATTCCTCGTCTGAATCTGAGAGCTCAACGATTTCTTCTTCTTCTTTTTCTTCTTCTTCTTCTCCTTCTTCCTCTTCTTTTTCTTCTTCTTCTTCCTTTACAGTTGGCTGTGAAGATGAACCTTCACCCAACTTGGATCGGGCTGAGGAAGTAGCAAGGTGAGAAGCTCCTGGAACAACCCTCACAGGCTCAGTAACAAGAACGCCTTGAGGGATTGGGGCACCAGGAGGCAGTAAAAATCCTTTGACTGCTACACTTATCCTCGGAAGCCTCGGATCTTTCTCCTTGATGACGCACTTGGTTTCTTGAAATGCCGAGGATATGGGGGTGTATCCGAGAATGCGGTGGGCAGCACGAAGCTGACCGTCTGAGTGCACAAACACCTCAGCCTTCAAGATCTTGTTCAAACGATCAAAGTTGACGAGACTGGCACGAGGCGTAAGCGCACGACGATCTGCACGTATGTTTCAAAAAACAGATTAGTGCAAGCAAACTATGGAAAAACACGACCAACAAAAGAAATAGCAGATACGTCATTAATTAAGGCTGACACTATGTGAGGACTCACCAGGTTCCCCCTCCGTCGTCGGACAGTGGAGGCCGTCATGCCACTCCCCGGACAATACAAGGAAATCCTTGTCCAAACCCTTGTTGGAATGGGGAAGGCATTGGATCAGTCTGACTTCAGGATGTCCTGACTTCAGGATGTCTAGACTTCAGGTAATAGGTATGCCCCCTCAAACGGTGAAGGGTATACACCCAATTCACCTCGTGGTGAGTAAGACCTAACCCTAGTCTCTCGTTTAAGGCATCTACAGCACCCAAAATCCTAAACATATTCGGAGTGCACTGTGTGGGGGACAACCTAGCCGCTCTAAGGTAGTTCATGGTAATGGGCATCATAGGGATTCTCATCCCTCCCTCTATAAACGCTATCATGGGGATCGCCACCTCACCGGTTTTTCTCTGGGTGAGCCACTCTCCCGTTTTGCAGTACTTAACTGACACTCCAGGTGGGATCTCATACTTGGCTTTAAAGGCTTCTATTTTCTCAGGGGTATTCACTAACGATGCGAACCTACCCATTTCCTAAGTATAGGGAATAAACACTATGACAGAATCGGAAGATCTAAATGGCCGAGGACAGAAAAAGGGGGATAAACCAAAAGAGTAAATAGCGATAATGAAAACAGAAGGTTGGAGAACTTACTTTTAAGTAACTACGTCACCTCGGCTTAGAAATGAAGGGTGTGAAGACGCGTGCAGATTGCAGGGAAGGTTAAGTTCGATGTACAGACTCTGAAATGAACGAGAGACTTTCGAAATGGCAGTTTTTATTTCGTGGAAAAATGAAAAGCGGGAGACCTCCCGCTTGTCCCCTCAAAACACGCTCACCCGTTGGATGAATATCGTGCGGTTGAGAGCGGGGAACATAAAGCCGCCAATATTTAATTGGAGTGCAATTCTGCAGATCGAAGCGTCAGAAACTGGTTGCCTCACGTGTATGTGCATCGAAACCCTCATTCCTCCTCACAAGATAGAAATAAGGGTTTCGAGGGGCTATTGTAGTGCCCATGGGCCCCAAATACATGTTGGGCCAGCCCAAAGGCTCCCACAAAGAAGAAAGCCCCAAAACGACAACGCGAAACGGTCCGAGGACCTAATAATTCTAGCCTACAAGGCCACGTGACGAAGGAAAGCATCATACATGAACAGAACACCACAAGACATGACGTCCGAGGACGATCTTGTCCTCGGCAGCATGTGCCGAGGACGGTATTATTGATATAGCAGTTCCAGAATTCCCGTCCCAGAGACCTTATATATTATACCTAAGAAAATAAGGATAAGGGATAAAGGAGGTTGGTAAACAAATATCAGAGGAAAGGCTGCTACCACCGCATTGAAAGCATTACACCTACCCCTCTGGCTGCATTAATGGGGAAGTGATGCCTGAACAGTGGATTTCAAACTTATCTTTACCACCAGAAACCTTAATGAAGAGGGGTGATGGGACAAGTATCCAAGAAAGAAGAAGATCCAGATGACACGTGAAAGAAAGAAGAAAGGAGACAGGCCTATAAAGGGTGAAGAAAGAAGACAGAGAAAAGGGAGAGAAAATTAGAAAGAGAAAGAATTTGTAAAAGAGGCATGAAGAACTGTCCTCGGCACCAGTGTAATCAACTTAATTTTACATCTTTGTGTAATATCAGTGCATGAATTATATGGTTCAACCCAACCGTTGTGTTATCTATCATCCAGCAATTCTAGATTAGACATCCACTCTCTATAAATTTATTGTTTAGGGCTCATTGGGCTGATCTTTAGGTCCAACCTTGGGTCGGTTTGATTTGTGTCCTTACAGTAAGCAACTTAAATTTCGGCTAAACCACAGGTAGGTACATTGTAATTTGCCCTTTTTGTTTCTTATATTCTCTGTTTGATCTGATTTTTAAAACCTTTCTAAGGGAATAAATGAAATTGGAGTAAAATCAATGAGCATAATTTTTTTTTTGAGGCAAAAAAAATCAATGAGCATAATTTTTTTTTTTTTAGGCAAAAAAAATCAATGAGCATAATATAAACATTATGAAGATGAAATTATTTTTTTTATATCAATAATAATTTTTAGGTGTATTAAAATTTATTGATGTGTTAACAAAGATGCCACTATGAATGGTTTACTTTAGTCCACCACAACCTACAAGGAAGGCACACTATTTTAAAATTTATTATTTTGTGTAACGTCCTGTTTGCAAATATACTTCTTACCTGCCAATAGTTTTACGAAATATTACGGGTTTCAGTTAGTTTAACTGGTAAAGTTTTTTATGGTTGAATAAAAAACTATAGTTTTAATTCATGCATAGAATAAAAACTAATTGATGTCTTGATCTGATTATAAAGAGTACAATCATAAAAAATACACCCCAAAAATTGATATTCTACCAAAAAAAAATGAAATGTTTGAGGTAATACCACCACTCATCAAGGTCAAAGGAATAACCTTTCAAAAAAAAAAAAAAGGTCAAAGGAATAAGGAATTTGCTTCTTACAATGAAAAAAAAAAAAAAAAAAAAAGTAGCTTTAATTCTTCTTAAAAGTGACACACGTTTTTTAAACGTGAGAGATGGCCAAAATTATTGCGGCGCCAATCAATACAAAAGAAATCAAGCAACTGATTGCTTGAATTCAAGAATATTGTGGAGCCCAAGTGCCGAACAAAACAAAGAAGTAAATTGTTTGGCAGGAGGCCAGCTGATCATGGTTGTTGGCTTGTTGCCATGCATCCAAAAAATTGGTTGGAGTGTCAACTAAAAGGTAAAGATAACAACTACAAGCATTTAATTTTTTTTCGTGGAACAGAAGGAGCATATCTTTGATTTTTATTTTCGTGTATTTTCCAAATGAAAGATATTTAAATTAATTAATTTTTTTTTTCAAAAAGTATTTTTTAGTATTAATTTTCATATATATTTTTTTAAAATGCAAACTGTGTTATTTTGGAGGTTACTAACGATGCAATTCTAATGGAGACTAATAGAAGCAATGAATTGAATAAATTTGAAAGTTAGATAATTTTATTAAATAAAAATAAAGTTAGAGGAAATGAACTTTAATCAAAGTTAGAGAGTCAATAATTTGGTCAAATATTAAATATTGACAAATAAAAAGAGTGGCAGAAATGGGGAAATTGGAATTTGAGTTGTAAACACTAAATTGTAATAGATTTTTTTCACAAAATATGTAGAGACAACTCAAAACTTTTCATTGTTCATTTCAAATTCCTAAACTTTAGGATTTTAATCTTAAGACTTCGCTATAAAATTGCCCCTACTCAAAATCACATATTCTATATTTTTAAAAAAGTGGAGTCACTTTTTTTTTGCTGAAAAAAAAAAGTGGAGTCACTTGAACAGCATGTTTACCACATCAAAATAATACTACAGAATCAACATACCAAACATATTATCTTTTAACAAGTTGACTAAATGTAAGGCAATGTTTTAAATAGTCCTTTTAACCATTGCTCTTTGGTCCTGCAATAAAAGACAATGGCAGTAGAAATTTGACAAATCGAGGCGTGGTCATGAGAATGATGGCACCCAGAAACAGGCAACTTGGAATCTGTTTCTCTATAATCATTGCAATGGCCAATTGCTCATAGAAGCAGACCCCATGGAGTCTGCTATGGAATATAGATGCTCGGCATTTTCAAACTGTCTTTTATCCTTAGGAATAGGGACGGAATCAGGACTAGAAGTTAGAGAGGTAGCTTTTTTGTTAGTTGCGTGCAGCAGCTTTACCTCTATTGCTTAACAGTTAATAGTTTTTTATTTATTTATTTGTGGTTTTCATATGTGCGTTTAGATATGAACAAAATTATTTTGTTTAAAATTTTTAAAGGACCAGGCTGTTTATTTTGAGTAAAATTGGTTAATTGGGCTTAATTGTTTTTAGCTTAATTATTGGTAATTTTTTTTGTTGGGCAATTTTTGTGGGCTTGTTTATTTTGTTTTAGATTTTAGATTTGACTTTAAAAGGAGGTAAATGCTAAAGTTACAAACTTTTTTAGAAATTGTTAAAATTGTTAATATGGTGAGTGATTATTAATAAGTAAAAATATGATGTAGGTGATGGACCCATATGCAAATTAATAATAATTTACTACCTCAACAGTTTGTAAAAATATAAGCTTATGTATTTGTTTAGGATTCATTTTCTCACAACTCTAGACATATATAAGGCTTATTTTAAGAGCCATCACATATAGATACAGAGACCTAAAGATTTATATTCTTTGTGAGAAGCTACTGCATTTGTATGCAATAGGATTTTGTAACCAGGTGCTTCCTGATCTCCATTGTTGATGGAATGAAGAATTTTGTAGCTAACAATATCGTTCAAGTTGCCAGAGTTAGTCAGGTACTAGGATCCGTGTAAAGGGTTAATTACAGATTGGAAATTTGTGCATCAAAGGAAAGAAGGCTACCACAAGATCAAGCTCAATTGGGTATTGAAGCAAAGGTTCAACTGTAGGTTGGTATTTTGGAATAGGCCAGGGTAGTGGTAAGATTCTTATACTTGTAATCGCTTGATTGTTGATTAGTGGATTCTTAGGAGTGATGACCTTAAAATCACCCGGTGGGTTTTTGCCTTGCGAGATGTTTTCCCCATTTGATAACAAATCATCGTATCAATTTATTTTCCACTGCATTTATTTTATTTGGTGATTTGTTGGCGCCTTCACGATCTGCACGCAATTGAACCTAATTAATCAACTTGGGTAATTGAATTAATTACCCTTGGTCAAGCTATCTAAACCCAACAAGTGGCATTAGAGTGCACACACTTTGATTAGGTTTTAATCTTTCTGTGTGATTCATTGACTCTTGTTGTTATGGATTGTGGGCAATCCCTGATTATTACTTCTTTATTTGATGGTACTAACTATGCATATTGGAAAGTACACATGAGAGTTTTTTTGCAATCTTTAGATGAGAAAGTCTAGCTTGCAGTTGAAGTAGGTTAGACTAAGCCCGAAGATCCACCAGCATCGTAGGATGATACTAAGATCAAAGTTGCAAATTTAAATAGCAGAGCACTAAATTCCCTGTTTAGTACTATGACCAATGAGGAATTCAAGAAGATCTCCTCCACTGACAATGCCAAGGAAGCTTGGACTAATCTTCAGAATACCTACGAGGGCACAAAAGTTGTTAAAAGCTCTAAACTCCAAAGGCTCACTACCATCTTTGAGGAACTAAGGATGGATGATGATAATTCATTCGATGAATTTTATGCCAAGCTCAAGGACATAGTGAATTCAGCTTTCAATCTTGGAGAACAAATTCCACAACCCAAGATTGTAAGGAAGATTCTCAGATCTCTTCTAGAGAGATTTCATGCCAAGATCACTACCATAGAAGAATCAAAGGATCTTGACTCTATTCCTTTGACAGAACTAATTGAAAATTTGCAAACCTATGAACTAGGTTTAGAAAGGGTTGGCAATAGCAGCAAAAGCAAGAACATGGATTTGAAGGTTAAGAATGATGATAATGATGAATCGTTTGAAGATGAGGATACTACGTTCAAATCATATATAGTTCATAAAAAAAAAAAAAAAAGTTCAAATCATATATCACCAGGCAATTCAAGAAGTTCATTAAGAATGTGAACGTCAAAGGAAGTGACAAGGATTGTAAACAATCTAGATTCTCTCAGTTTAAGTCCCAAGACAAAGGCAAAAGAGACTTCAAGGATGCTAGTCAAAGCAACAATGTTCCTACTGGGCCAAAGTGTTATGGATGTCGAGGATTTGGACACATGAAGCTAGAATGTCTCACATACCTCAAATCCATTGGCAAGAGTAAAGCCCTAGCTGCTACTTTGAGTGATACAGAACCCAAAGTAGATTCTTATGATAGTGATCAAGATGGGATAATGAGTGCTATCACAGCCACGGTTGAGTCCCTTGAGGAAGCAATAGAACTGATTGATGAGGAAGAAGAGCCGACAGAATCAAAATTTGAGAAGATGGACGAACAAGATGACATCCACATTGCTTACTCTAAGTTGTACATGGTCTCCGAGAAGCATGAGCAGCTTTACAGGTATGTTATAAGAAAGTTTAGAGAAGTGGAGTTGATGAGGCTAATCAAACCATCGGAGCACTGAGGTTTGAAAACAACTTTCTTGCTGAAAAGACCAAGACATTGGATGCTAAACTATTTCAGATAAGAGCACAATTGGAAAGGATTTCAAGTGCCAAGCTGGATGAAATGTTCAACCTCCAGAAGTCTGCATTTGAAAAAATAGGTCTTGGATATGATCATTCTCTCTCTTCTTCTAGTACCTCTTTTAATGCTTTAAATATAGTCATCTTTGTTCCCCTTGCTAATAATGATAACAGTGAGGTAACTAAACCTAAGATTGAAAATGTAAGTGAGGATAAAAATGGCAAGGGAAAATCCATTTTAGAAGCAACCCCTAAGGTTGGTAAGAAAGAGACTAAGCAGAATACTCATTGCTCCACCGACAAGAAGTCTTATCAAAAGAAGCCTCACTTCTGCCATTATTATGGGGCATCTAGGCACACTTGTCCAACTTATTATAAGTAGTTAGCCACTCAACAAACCAATAGTGTGTCATCTCTTGGGAGCCAAAATCAACTCCAACTTTCTTTAGCCCCTCTTGGATAATTTCTTAAGGTTGTCATGTTACTCTCTAATTTCAATGGATTTAACTCTCCTTCTTATCCATATGATCAAAGGTTCATGCAAAAGAAAGGTTCTCCATCTAAGTTTCCCATCTAGAAGAAAAAAGATTCCAAATGATTCCTTCACTTTTCTGATCTTATCCATGGCTGGTGTTGTGGTTTGAGTCAGTCTAATTTTTTATGCTTTGTTTGTTTGCTAGTTTTTATGCTTTGTTTTTAAGTTTTTTTTTTATTAAATAGAAAAAGGGGAAAATTTTGAAAAAAAAAAAAAAATACAAAAACAGGGTGTTTATGTATACTCGTAGCTTAAATGAGTATCTTCATGCACAACTAAACAATGTGAGCTTTGTGGCTCGTTTATGTGATTTGAATGATTTGGTTGATCTTTTATTTTTCATATCTTAAATTACTCTTTTTGACAGGAAGGACTAAAAATTTTTAAGAGAAAGGCATAAAAACTGTCTCACCACTAAAACTCGTCAATCATACATCTGTGTGCAATTCATAAAAGCCGTACTTGGAAAGGTTTAGCACTTGCATAAAAAAAACAAGATGTTTAACTTTCATAATTGGGTAATTCTTTTCTCTCTTATATGCCCATGTATGATATGCTTAAAAGAAAAAAATATGCAAAGAACTGAAAAGCAAAAAGAATCAAAATGCTTTCAAATATGGTTGCAAGCGTGTTTTTAGGAGATATGTGAGTTATATGATGTACCTCAAAGGTGATGGTCCCCATCAAACAGTTTTGATTGTGTGTGGATGTAATTGATCTTCTTATATCATTACTCTTCATATGATGATTTACTCATGCTTTCTTACAAAAGCTTCACACATAACACTTGTATTCTTTGCTATTCTTGAAACTATTACATAGATACAATGTGATTTGGCCATCACAAAGAATACATGTGGTAGTATATGCTCTCTAAACTGTCTAAAGTTGTTTTTTAAATAAAATTGGTTAAACGTGTTTAGTGTGTTTTTGATCTAGGAATTCTTTGCATCTAGAATTGGTGATGTGTTTAAGTGCCTAACATGCTTCTTGGTTTCTTGTTTTGGTGTCTATCTTGATTGCATTCATCCTGTATTTGTTCTCCTTCTTGAAAAACCTTGTTTTTGGCTTCTCGATAGATGCTCGATACATCCTCGATAGAAGCTCGATAACACCTCGATACATGCCTCTTCTATTGAGATTTTTGGGTTTTCTTTGGTACCTCTCAATAGATAGCTTGATCCATTGAGCCAATTCTTTGGAGTTTTTGTCTGCTCGATAGATGCTCAATACCTCCTCGATCAATCAAGATCCTTTTGCCATCGATTCCTCCTCAATACCTCTCAATCTATTGAGATTTTGTTCTCGATACCTACTTGATACTTTCTCGATCTATCGAGCTGCGTTTTCTATATATATATATATATATATATATATATTTGAGGTATGACTCGGTTGTGCTCAAACTCAAATATTGCGACCTCTTTCTCCCTTCTCTCAATCCAAACACTTTCTTTTCACCAAAACCCTTCTCCCACTCAAGATTTTGGCCTAATCCAAGCTTCAATCCCTTGGTAAGCAGTCTAAATCTCTTCCATTTCTCCTTGTTCATGGATTTTAGACCTAGATTTTCTTTCTTTGGGAAATTTTTTATGGTTTTGAATTATTTG
Organism: Castanopsis chinensis; assembly: GCA_032878915.1. Taxonomy (NCBI): domain Eukaryota; kingdom Viridiplantae; phylum Streptophyta; class Magnoliopsida; order Fagales; family Fagaceae; genus Castanopsis; species Castanopsis chinensis. The sequence continues at coordinate 7,758,587 of JAVQMG010000083.1, read as the reverse complement.
TGAAATTTTTGGGTTGGGTGTTGTTGATTTGTTCTCACATGCTCATGTATTGCATTCTCTAGCATTATAATCATGTTTTCATGCAATCTAGGTTGTGTGCCTTGATGATGCAAAAAATCAACAGTTGAGCTCCTTGTCGTAGCGAATAGACGATGCTATGAATGAGGTTATCTCTGTGGATTAGAAACCTACAAAATGAACCGGATGGAAGAGTAACACACCAGTTTGGCATTAGCCAAACTACCTCCGATGCTTAAGTTAGTAAGGGAGAACGATTCTAGAGAGAAAAATGAGTTGAGAGTAATTTCATAGAGTATTTTTTTGTACCTTTAACTTCTGTTGTCTTCTCTTTTATAGTTATATGCCCCATTAATGGGCAATGATGTGCTGCATTTATGCTCAACGACTAGTGCGTTACAAAATCTTTGTATAGAGATCACAGCTCATTCTGTGACCGTTGTTCCGTCCATTACGTTTCATCATCAATGTGCGTAATAAATGCGTAACATCTTCTCTGGGTGGATGACAATTTGTGTGTATTGACGATCATAAATTTCTAGTTCATCAGCTGCCCCTTTTGTTCTTTTTTCCTTCTATTAGACGAGATGAGAACAAATTTTTCTGACACTTCGTATTCTGTGTACTACACATTTATGATGGTTTTGATGTTTGAGTAGCTGAGTGCCACGTGTGCGGCCAAGATACGTTCGTCGTGCGGACATGTCTTAATTTTCCCGTGCGTTTTTTAGACACTTGTTTTGCATTTTTCCCTCCTCTTTCCTTTCCTTTGTATTTTTTCCTTATTTAGTTTATGTTCTAGGGTTTGTTTCTTTTTTTATCTCCCTTTCTCTGTCCTAGATTTCCTGGTAAGTCCTTCATGCTCTTGTTTCATTTTTGCTTCTTCCATGGTAAATTATTCTGCTGTCAGGGTAGATTGTCCTTCGGTGGCTTTCTTTTTTGCTCATTTAGGTTGTTTACTCGAGTCTGGAGAAGGGAAGTGCCTTGAGAGGATCAGTTCCTTCGTAGGGAAGGACTGTTCGTATACATCTATCATTTCTTCCTTATTTCCTTTAGTTTCCTATTCTGCTGAGGTAGCTAGGTTGTTAAGGATGTCCGAGGTAAGGTATAGTGACCTGGAGATGGGGTTATCCTTTTCTGATGATTTTGTGGTCTCAGAGGCCACTTTTGTTTCTACCCCCTATAAGGCTTGGAACATCCCGTGTTCTCTCTCCTAAAAGGATGAGAAGCGAACCAGGGATAGATTTCAGTTCCCTGGCTTTGTAAAAATTAGGATCTTGAGTGACGAAGAAAGAGGTTGTCACTCGTATGTTGATGAGGTTTGTTTCTACGAGGCGGATTTTGCCAGCAGCCTTTGTTTCCTTGTTCATCCCTTCGTTAGGAAATTTTTTTCCTATTTGCATCTTGCTCTGGCGCAGTTGGTGCCTAACTCTTGGCGAATCCTTGTTTCTTGCATGGTGGTATGGATGTCTGCCAATGAGGGTGATGTCATTAAGAGGGATGAATTCCTCCATTTTTATCGTTTGAGGAAGTATAAGGACCCCGACTATTATAAGCTTAAGCCGTGGGATAGGGCTTCTAGGTTAATTCTTGATTACCTCTCGTCTCTCTGAAATTTGAAGCTGAATTTCTTTTCTATCTCTAAAAGTGGTTGGGAGTTCTTCCTTGGTAAGGACTTGGACGAAGCCCCCAAGTTTTTTCGTAGTTGGGGAGTTCCCGTGTCTGGTGCGTCTTTCTGGTCTTTTTAGCTGTTTTTCCCTTTTTCTAGGAATGATGATGATAGGTAACTTACTCGTATTATTGTTTTGCAGTTGCTTAGTGTCCTCTTTTGAAGAAGAGATACCAGCTTCGTGTTGAAAGAGTAAGGGAATATTTTGAGATCGTCAAGGATTTTGACGATCTCGTCTATCCTTAATCTTTATTTCTTCATTTCTTAGGCTCGGAACCGTCTATTTAGGTTCTGAAAGATTTGGAAGTTGTGAAAAAGAGTAAGTGCTTCTTTTCCCTTTTCCTTCTTTTTATTTTATTTTATTTTATTTATCTTTTCTTCATCCTTTCAGGAATGATGACTAGGTTTAGTAAGTAGAAATTAGCTGAAAATCAAGAGAAGAAGGCCAAGGGTGGAATCGCCAGTGGCCTTTTGTCCAAGAAGGAGGCTGGTGATGTCGTTAAGAAAGATTCCACGAAAATGCCTCTCCAACTTTGTCACTAGAAATGATTGCCTCTAGTGGAGAGGAGATTAGGAAGAAGAAATCGGGTGCTAAATCTTTCCTTCCTACCTTCTAGGATGATGCTAATGTGGCAGCCTTGAAGGCCCATGAGGCACTTTCTATGGATGATCTGAGTCTTCTGATGGCGAAGTCAGCCAGCAAGGTGATGTCGTCTCATGTTCAAAAGCTTGTGCAAGTAAGCATTGTAGGCCGTCTTTACTTCTTCTTTTCCTTTGCTTTATTTTTGCTGGGGGAAGTTCTTTGTAGGCTTTGGGGGAGTCTATGCTCGTCTCTGGGAAGATCTTGGACTTGGAAAAGAAGATGGCTATGTCCGAGCCTTTGATCAAGTCTTTATCTACTGAGAATGAGAAGTTCAAGAATAAGGTTGCCATCCTTGCTGCTGAAGCTGAGTGTTGGGGCCATGACTGTACAGGATTTTAAAGACTCCAACGAGTACTTTGATGAATTATGCAAGTACTACGTGGAGGGCTTTGATCTCCTCGTGAAGTGGATGGCCAAGCATCAGCCTGGCTTAGACCTTTCTAGCTTGGCTGTTGACGACGTTGAAAAAGAGCTTATGTCTGATTGTCCTTCTGAGGCTACAGCAGAGAATGTGATGGAGGAAGCCACAGGCGTTGCTGAAGGAATGAAAGAGGCCATTGTTGTAACCACTGCATACCATATCCCTGATGAGCAGAAATCTTTTATTTCTCTTTAGGCCTGTTGTTTTGGGCAACTAAACAATTCCTTTGATGATGATGGATAGGTTTGTGGAATTCCTACTTTTATTTGTAGTAAAAAACTCTTTTATGCTTGGACAACCCTTTATGTCGATGTTAGTTGTGTTGAGACAACTCTTATGTTTAGCTTGCATTTGAGCAGCTTTTTACCTTCACTCGCAGCGGAATGATTTTTTATTGAGTCATATTTGACTAGCTTAGCGACGATCTTTGGTTGTGTTTGAATAACTTAGTGTTTTTAGGTATGTCTGAACAACTATTATTGAGACATGTTTGAATGATGATGTTAGTTGTGTTTGAGCAATTTAGTATTTTTAGTTGTGTTTGAACAGCTTTTTACTGAGTCATGTTTGAATGATGGTGCTAGCTGTGTTTGAACAACTTAGTATTTTTAGCTATGTTTGAACAGCTTTTTATTGAGTCATGTTTGAATGATGATACTAGTTGTGTTTGAACAACTTAAGTATTTTTAGCTGTGTTTGAACAACTTAAGTATTTTTAGCTGTGTTTGAACAGCTTTTTACTGAGTCATGTTTAAATGACACTGCTAATTGTGTTTGAACAACTTATTATTTTTAGCTGTGTTTGAATAGTTTTTTTATTGAGTCATGTTTGAATGACGATGCTAATTGTGTTTGAACAACTTAGTATTTTTAGTTGTGTTTGAACAGCTTTTTATTAAGTCATGTTTGAATGACAGTGTTGCGCTTTACTCGTGACTTAGAGTCATGGTATTGGAGCGCCTTTTAGGTTAACCATTTTTTGTTTTGTCTTGAATGACAATTATGTTGGTTGCATTTAAACAACTTTAATTTAGTCGACTTTGGTAGTTATGTATGAAAAACTTCGATGGCTATGATGCCGTTGATTGTGTGTGAATAACTTTTAATTTCAAATTTTAATGACGGATATCCTTGAGACGTCTCCCAAGGATGACTCTTAAGCATTGCACACATTTTGATAGTGATAGATCATGGATAATCAATGACAAATACATTTGGATAATGCTTTCATGTGGTTTTATGAATGATGATGACGAAAGTAATGGTTGTCACACATATTGATATGAAGATTACGCAACTTGAAAATATAAAGCGTTCCTTACTGGTAATATTTCTTGGCCATCTAGAGACCTTAGGTAGTAAGAGCCTTCTCTGGAATGGTGGATTACTTTGTAGGGGCCTTCTCAGGCTGGTCCCAATTTCCCTTGGGATGGATCCTTTGTTGCCTGTGATACCTTCCTAAGGACAAGGTCTCCTGTGTTTAACCTTCTCACCTTAACCTTTCTGTTATAGTATCTGGCCATTGCTTCTTCATGCTTAGCCATTTGCTTCATAGCTTCTTCTCTGACTTCGTCAATTAGGTCCAGATTGCTGTTAAGCTCTTGTTGATTCTTTTGGTCTTCATGTGTTTTGACTTGGTAGCTCGTCAGGCCTACTTCCATCGATATGACGGCCTCAGTGCCAAATTTCAGTCTGAATGGTGTTTCTCCCGTTGGAACTCTTGTGGTCATCCTATATGCCCAAAGGACAATTTGTAGTTCTTCAGGCCATGCCCCTTTTGCCCTCTCAAGCCTAGTTTTGATAATTTTGAGCAAGCTTTTGTTTGTTACTTTTGTTTGGCCATTGGCCTGAGGGTGTCTTAGAGAAAAATAGTGATTCTTGACTCCTAAGTCTTGGCAAATTTTTTAAAACTTGGGGTTGTCAAACTGCTTTTCATTGTCTAATATTATGACGTGTGGGACTCCAAACCTGCAAATGATGTTTTTCCACTCAAAGCTTGTGACTTTAGCCTTTGTTATCTTCATCACTTGCTCTTCTTCTACCCATTTTGTGAAGTAATCAATTGTGACTATTAGAAATCTGAGTTGCTTCTTCCCTAGAGGGAATGGACCCATAATATTAATTCCCCATTGGGCGAAGGGCCATGGTAAGGAGATGGGTGTCATCGTCTCCCCTGGTCTCGTTTGGACATTTGCAAAGTGTTGACACATGTCGCATGCTTTGACAATGTTGTATGTGTCTTTTTGTAAAGTTGGTCGGTAATATCCTACTTTGAGCACCTTTCCTTCTAAGGATCTTGCCCCAGCGTGGTTTCCATAAGTTCCCTCATGTATCTCACGGAGCATATAATCTGCTTCTTCCGAACAGGCGCATCTTAGATATGGGAGCAAATATCCTCGTCTGTACAACACGTTGTCAATAATGACATATCGAGCTGCTCTGATCTGTATCTTCCTTGCTTTCGTCTTATCTTCAGGGGGCCATCCTTCTTTCAGGTAATGGATGATAAGAGCCATCCATTCGTCTTGTTTTTTTATTGTTAGGACTTGTTCTCCTTCTGTGCTTGGTTGCCCCCTTATTTCTACACTTAGCTCAGAGGTCGCATTGTAATCATCTGACAAGGCCAATCTTGCTAGAAAATTAGCTTTTGCATTTTTGGCTAGAGGGATTTGCACAAAGTTTAAACTGTCAAAGTGTTGTGAGAGTCGTTGGACAATCTTTAAGTACTTTTTCATCCTTTCTTTTTTGGCTTCATAATCTCCCTTCACTTGTCCTATTATTAGCTGAGAGTCAGATTGGACGATGAGACTCTTTGCTCCTAGAGCTTTTGCTAGGCTTAGCCCTGTTAGCAATGCCTCGTACTTTGCCTTGTTATTTGTGGCTGGGAACTGCAATCTGATTGCATATTTCAACATTTCTCTTTCTGGAGGTATAAGAACTACTCTTGCCCCTCCCACTTTCTTCGTGGCTGACTCATTTGTTTGGACTGTCCATATTTCCATGGGGGATTCTTCTTCCGTACAGGGGTAAGTGAATTCGGCAATGAAGTCCACTAATACTTGGGCTTTAATTGCTACTTGAGGTCGATATTCAATGTCAAATTGGCCTAATTCAATGTCAAATTGGCCTAATTCAATTGCCCATTGAATGAGTCATCCCGCTGCATCTATCTTGTTCATCGTCTTTCTTATGGGCTAGTCTGTCATGATGATGATGGGGTGTGCTTGGAAGTAAGGACGAAGTTTTCTAGAGGCGACTAATAATGCAAAAGCTATCTTTTCCATCCTTGGGTAACTTGATTCTACTCCTTGCAATGCCTGGCTGGTATAATACACTGGCTTCTAGATGTTCCCTTCTTCTTTAATCAATGCTGAACTTACTGCAGTGTTAGATATTACTAAGTAGAGGTGCAGCTTTTATCCCATCACTAAGGGGCTTAGTAGAGGTGGCTTCATCAAATACTCTTTTAACTTGGCAAGGGCTTCCTTGCATTTGTCAGTCCACTGAAAAGTTTTTTCAATACCTTGAAGAATGGCATGCATTTGTCTGTTGCCCTAGAGATGAATCTGTTTAAGGCTACAACCTTTCTTGTCAAGCTCTACACCTCCTTCACTGTCTTTAGTGATTTGAACTTCATTATTGCATTTCCTTTATTTGGATCTGCCTCTATACCTCGTTGGGACACCATGAATCCCAAGAATTTTACTGAAGCAACAACAAAAATGCATTTTGCAGGGTTTTACTTCATATTGTACTTCCTTAGTGTGCTAAAGGTCTCCTTTACATCATCCAAGTGGTTGGCTTTGTCTTTACTTTTCACTAGCATATCATCCACGTACACTTCTACATTCCTCTCAATCTGGGGAGAGAACATACGGTTCACCAATCATTGGTAGGTGGCTCCTGCGTTCTTTATGTTAGGACATATGTAGTTCAAGTCTGTGAACATATGTCACTATTTTATGTAATTGGCTTATCCTTAGACAAAACACACTTTATTTGTAATTGGGTAGATTTAGGATGAGTTTAACACTTCAAGAAACAGTGGTTCAAGATTAAGTGTTAAAGTCGTCAAAGTCTGTCCAAGAAACAAGCAAGGAAGTGCAAGTTTTTAAAACGCGACACATACCTCGACAGATGCATTTATCGAGCTTTAAGAAGCTGCTTTGCCCCGAGCCTCGACAGCTTCTCGACACTTCTCGACACCTCTATCTGTCGAGAATTAAAGAAAACAGATTTTCAAGTCTGTTTCAAGTCCAATCTGTGAGTGTGTCTTTGGGACTTCTTTTCTCCTAACCCTAGACATATAAAAGGATTATTTTAAGGGCCGTCAAGATGAGGTAGCTAATGCAAGTTGCACATTCATTGAGAACTTGTTGTTCATGCAATTTGTGATCAGAAAGACAAAGTTCGTGCCCTAGTTCATCTCTGATGTTTTGAAGAACTTTGCAGCCAACAACTCTCTCTCTAGTTGGTGTTTGAAGTCGCGTACTGGGATCCGCGCATCTGGTTAGTCACGTACTTGGGAGCCGTGCATTGAAAGGAGAAACTGTCACTACAGAACAAGTCCAATTGGGTATTGGGGTAAGAGTTCAACTGTAGGTTGGTGAGGTACTTGGGATTCCTTACTTGTAACTGCTTGTTGTGATAATAGTGGAGTTTCGGGAGTGGTGACCTTAAATCACCCGGTGGGGTTTTTGCCGTAAGGTTTTCTCCATTCGTGAACAAATCACCGTGTTATTTATTTTCCGCTGCATAACTTAGTTTCGGTGATTTGTTTGTGCTGCCACGTGATATTGCATGTTAATTTGATTAATTAAAAACTGGGCTAATTAATTAATCTAAGTTATCACAAGGGGTCAACGCGTTTGTGGCCTGTCAAGTGGTATCAGAGCAAGCACACTCTGATTAGGGTTTAATCTATTGTGTGTGATCTAGTTGACCCCTGCTGTCATGGATAGAGGACAATCTCTTATTATACCTCCTTTATTTGATGGCACTAACTATGCATACTGGAAAGTACGCATGAGAGCTTTCTTGCAGTCTTTAGATGAGAAAGTGTGGCAAGCTGTGGAGATAGGCTAGACCAAGCCTACAGAAGCGCCGGTCGACTGGGATGATGCCAAGATCAAGGCGGCAAACTTCAACAGCAGAGCATTGAATGCCCTATTCAGTGCAGTCACCAATGAGGAGTTCAAGAAAATTTCCTCAACTGAAACTGCTAAGGAAGCATGGACCATCCTCCAGACAACCTATGAGGGCACCAAGGCTGTCAAAGACTCAAAGCTACAGAGGCTCACCACACGCTTTGAAGAAATTAAGATGGAAGAGGATGAGTCATTTGACGAGTTCTATGCCAAGCTTAAGGACATAGTAAACTCAGCCTTTAATCTTGGGGAAACCATCCCTGAACCCAAGATAGTAAGGAAGGTGCTTAAATCGCTGCCCGAGAGATTCCACGCTAAGATCACGGCGATCGAAGAATCAAAGGATATTGATAAAATTCCTTTGACTGAGTTGGTTGGAAACTTGCAAACCTATGAGTTAGGGCTGACTAGGTTAGGCAAGTCAAGCAAGGGCAAGAGTTTGGCACTAAAGGCCAAGAGCAGTGATACGGATGAATCGTCAGATGATGAAGATTCCAAGATGAAGTCCTACACCATAAGGCAATTCAAGAAGTTTATGAAGAATGCCAACGGAAAGGGCTTCAACAAAGACCGTAGACAATCTAGTTCTTCACAATTTAAGAATCCGGATAAAGGGAAGAAGGATGTCAAGGATGGCGGTCAGTACATTGTTCCCTCAGGACCAAAATGCTTCGGGTGTTAAGGCTTTGGACACATGAAACAAGAGTGTCCTACATACCTTAAGAGCATAGGGAAGAGCGAGGCACTTGCTGTTACCTTAAGCGACACGGAGCCCGAGGACGATTCCGAAGATGAAGACGACGGAATCTTGAATGCCTTCACTGCCACTGTTAATCCTACTAATGGGGTTATTGAAGAAGTGGATGAAGAGAAAGAATCGGTGGATTCCAAGTGTGAGATTATGGATGATCAAGATGATATCCACATTGCCTATGAGAAACTGTACAAGCTTTCTGAGAAGCATGAGAAACTCTATAGGCTGGCCACCAAGAAGCTCAGTAATGTGGAACTCAACCGTGAGGAGCTGTCCACAAAGGTTGATGAAGCGAATCAAACCATTGGAGCACTGAGGTTCGAAAACAATTTCTTGGTTGAAAGGACCAAGAAGCTTGAAGCGGAGCTGTTTCAAATCAGAGCACAATTGGAGAGGACGTCAAGTGCAAAGCTGGACGAGATTCTGAGTGCTCAGAAATATTCTTCAGATCGTACTGGATTGGGGTATGAATTCTCTCTCTCTAATACTCCTTCTGCTAGTACTACTGTTTTTGTTCCACCTGCTAATAACATTAAAACTGAGGATAATAATGTTAAAACTGATTTAGCTAGTGAGAACGTAGACAAGAGCAAGTCCATCCTAGGAGCACCCCCTAAGAGTGAGATAAGGGAAACTAGAAACCCTAGGAATAAGAAGGCTGTCTCTCAAAAGCCCAAATAGAAGAAACCGCATCTCTGTTATCATTGTGGTGTTGCCGGTCACACAAGACCTAATTGCTATAAGTGGCGTGCCACTCAATAGAGCAATGGCATGATAGCATCTGGGAGCCAGAATCAGCTTCAGTCTTCTCTCGCTCCTCTTGGAGATATTCTTAAAGCCATCATGTTCCTTTCGAACTTGAACGGTTCATATTCTTCTATCTCTTCACCGGTTCTAGGGTCGACCAAAAGGAAAGGTCCTTCCAAGGTGTGGAAGGCAAAGGGATCTAAGTGATTTTAGTCACTTCTTTTTCTCTCTCCTGTTTTTTTGTGTTGCATTACTTGTGTGTTTCTTTATTGTTTTGAGTCAGTCTAGTTTTATGCATTGTTTTGCTTTACATGTTTTTGTTTATGTGTTTTCAGTTTTGTGTTTTATTTTCGCTTTTCTGATAAAAATTAAAAAAAAAATTTTGAAAAATTGAAAAATACAAAAACAGTGTGTGTTTGTGTGCATTAGTTTGTGTGAACTTTTAAAATGGCCATTGAAACAGAGTTTTCTAAACTTTGTATCACCTGTAGCTTAGATGAGCATTCTTCTGCATAACTAAGCAAGTGAGCTTTGTAGCTCTTTGTTCGTGATGAGTAAGGTTAAGTGATCTCTTCTTCTTAACACTCGTATCACTCTTTTTGACGGGTTGAACTAGAAAATCCTAAGAGAAAGGAATAAATAACCATCTCACCACTGTTACTCGCCAATCATAAAATGACATCTGTATGCTTCGGCATAGCAAAAGTGCAATGTTATAAGCTTAACATAATTGGGTATTTCTTTTCTTTCTTTTGTATGCCCATGCATGATATGCTTGTTAAAAAGAAAATATGCAAAGATATAAAAAGCAAAAAGATAAAAAATGCTTTAAAATATGGTTGCAAGCGTGTTTTCTAGGAGATGTGGGAGTTATAGGATGTACCTCGAAGGTGATAGTCCCTATCAAACAGTTATGATTGTGTGTGAGTTAAAGTGATTTTCTCATATCTCAAATCATTATAACATTGAGACACTTATGCAATCTTGCGATGTTTTCACACACGACACGCAATACTCTTTGCTATTCTTGATACATGTGCAGGTACAATATAATTTGGCCATCACAAAGTTTACATGCGTTAGTGTATACTCACTAAACTGTCTTGACTTGTTTTTGAAATATAAAATTGGTTAGACTTGTTTAGAGTGTGTGTGCGTGTTTTGAGATACATGTGCATCAAAATTTTTGTTGAGAGATGATTTTGAGAGCTTAATGTGTTGGTTGTATCTTTGGTTGAGTTGCATGCATGATTGCATTTATGTCTGTGTTTTTCTTCTTTTGAAAAACTGTTTTTAAAGGCATCTCGACACCTGCTCGATACCTCTCGACACATAAGCTATTTGTCGAGCTTCTTAGACCTTTTCTTATCGCAGTCTCGACAGATACCTCGACACCTGCTGGATCGATCGAGAATCTTTCTGTCTGCTCGATAGCTTCTCGATAGCTTCTGGATCGATCGAGGTTCCTTCTTGTTGAATTCTTCTACCTCGACACCTGACCTCGACAGATTCATCTGTCGAAGTGCTTTTTCTCGACAGCTGTCTCGATAGCAGGCTCGACACCTCTCGACACCTGCAGCTGTCGAGAATTACTGAAGGTGTATATATAGGCTTTTCGCGATTTTCAGCTCACTTTGCTCGATCTCTCTCGCTCGAAACTTCTGTTCTTTCTCTCAAAATTTCTCCTTTTCCCTCCAAACCTCTTCCCAAGGCTTTTTCAAGTGTTCTTTGCGATCTTCATCACTTGGTAAGCGTCTTATCCCTCCTTTTTCATGCATTTCATGTTTTAAAACCCTAGGTTTTGTGTTTTTGAACATTTTTGGGATTTTTCAAAATTGTTGGGGTTTTTATGAAATTCTTGGGTTGGTTTTATAGATTTGATCTTCAAAACCACATGCATTGCATCACATTAGCATTCTAATTGTATTTTCATGCATTTAGATGTGTGCCTATCTATTGTGTGCTGTTAGGTTTGGATTGGGCTGAGCCCATGATGTTTTTATGTTGCATGCCATATGTTCATGCATTTTCATGCATACGTTCATTCCTTTCAATATTATTCTGCCAATATTGAACTGTTTGGATCTTTTCTGTGTGTTTCTTTTTCCTTCCCCCTCTCTGTGTTTGCGTTAGTAGTGTCTATGGCACCTAAACGTAAGTTCATTCCATCCCAGAACCCTCTGCGTTCTAAGGGATTGTCTTCCTCTGATTCTACCCCCCTTTCTGTCCGGTTCTGTGATGAGAAAGCCCACAAGGACTTCTCGGAGAACTTTTCTAAACGAGGTGTTCATTCGGAATGCCACGTTGTCCTGGCAGACTTTGCCGACACTGACCTTCCCGATGTCATACACAGTCGGGGTTGGGAGTCACTGTGTGACGTCCCGGTCACATCTCCTCTCGTGTTGATACAGGAGTTTTACTCCAACATCCACGGGATAGATTCTTCAGTACCTCTTTTCTACTCTTGCGTCCGAGGTACGCGCTTTTGTGTCACCCCAGAGTTAGTCTCTGAGGTTCTTCATGTACCTAGGGTGGATCATCCTGATTACCCTAGCTGTGAGCGTCTCTGGACTGTGTCCAAAGACAAGATGATCTCGGCGTTTTGTGAGCGTCCGTCCTCTTGGGGAGATCATATGTACACACCATGTAGACCTTTTGCTAAAGGTCCTCGTTTCCTTAACATGGTGATGACTTTTGTTTTGCACCCACTTTCTCACTATAACTCTATCACAGAGCCTCGCGCTCGGTTTTTGCTGTCCCTCTTAGAGGATCTCTCTATAGACTTTCCTTCTCACTTTATCTTTTCCATCATAGATGTCTATAGAGATACAGCCACCCGTGATAAGCTCATTTTCCCTTCCGCTATCATGAGGATTCTGAGCCATTTTTCCATCCCGTTCCCTTCGTCCGATCCTTACCATGTCATGTCTGCCATAGACGCCGCTACCGTAAAACGTAGCAAGGCACAGTTCCGATCACGACAGACAGATGGTGCCACTCCTTCCACTCGTCCGGCCACCTCCAGATCAACTCGTGCGTCTGCTTCTTCTTCCTCGAGCGACGTCACGTTAGGAGACATCATGGCGCAGCTACAGCGTATGGATGCTCGCCTAGATACACTCTCCACGGAGTTGTACCAAGTGAACGTCCGTGTTGGTCGCATTGCCAGGCGACAAGCGACCATGGCGGCTTTGCTCTAGAGGCTTCTCTCCTGCCACCTCATGCGTCGTCTGAGATTGAGGCTGATGATGATGGCGATGATGATGATGCTTCTGACGATGATGATGATGGAGATGCGAGCTCTTCGGATGAGATGTCTACTTGACACTCTACCCTTTGTCACTCGTGACAAAAAGGGGGAGTAGTTTTGGATGAGAGTAGTCATGCTTAGGGGGAGTGTTAGCATAGGACATTTTTGTTAGGGGGAGTGTGGATTGAGGGTTGTTGTGAGGTGATCATACGTATTTTTTTTCTTGTCTGTTTAGAGATACTTTGATCATGTATTGACATACATTGTATTTATTCTCTTCTTATATATGATGATGTATGTTTTTCTTTCACCTACCTTTCATGTGTTGTTTCTTTTCTGTCTTTATACACTTGTTTCTTTACTTGTACGCAATCTATTATTTCTGTTTCACACAAAGATGCCTTGATGTGTTTTGTTTATAAGTGTTTTAGAAATACAGGTTGTCAAAGTCTTCTTACCATAAACTCTCTTCTTGCAAAGTTTTTCAAGAGTTTGTGTTAGGATAGATTTTACTGTATGTAACAAGTAAGTATGAGTTGAGTGATTTATGACTTCTCTCATATCTTCATTTGTATGTTGTGGTTTTGTCACGGATTGCCAAAGGGGGAGATTGTTAGGACATATGTAGTTCAAGTCTGTGAACATATGTCACTATTTTATGTAATTGGCTTATCCTTAGACAAAACGCACTTTACTTGTAATTGGGTAGATTTAGGATGAGTTTAACACTTCAAGAAACAGTGGTTCAAGATTAAGTGTTAAAGCCGTCAAAGTCTGTCCAAGAAACAAGCAAGGAAGTGCAAGTTTTAAAGCTCGACACATACCTCGACAGATGTATCTATCGAGCTTTAAGAAGCTGCTTTGCCCCGAGCCTCGACACCTTTCGACACCTCTATCTGTCGAGAATTAAAGAAAACAGATTTCCAAGTCTGTTTGAAGTCCAATCCGTGAGTGTGTCTTTGGGACTTCTTTTCTCCTAACCCCAGACATATAAAAGGATTATTTTAAGGGCCGTCAAGATGAGGCAGCTGATGCAAGTTGCACATTCATTGAGAACTTGTTGTTCATGCAATTTGTGATCAGAAAGACAAAGTTCGTGCCCTAGTTCATCTCTGATGTTTTGAAGAACTTTGCAGCCAACAACTCTCTCTCTAGTTGGTGTTTGAAGTCGCGTACTGGGATCCGTGCATCTGGTTAGTCACGTACTTGGGAGCTGTGCATTGAAAGGAGAAACTGTCACTACAGAACAAGTCCAATTGGGTATTGGGGTAAGAGTTCAACTGTAGGTTAGTGAGGTACTTGGGATTCCTTACTTGTAACTGCTTGTTGTGATAATAGTGGAGTTTCGGGAGTGGTGACCTTAAATCACCCGGTGAGATTTTTGCCGTAAGGTTTTCCCCATTCGTGAACAAATCACCGTGTTATTTATTTTCCGCTGCATAACTTAGTTTCGGTGATTTGTTTGTGCTGCCACGTGATATTGCATGTTAATTTGATTAATTAAAAATTGGGCTAATTAATTAATCTAAGTTATCACAAGGGGTCAACGCGTTTGTGGCCTGTCACTTTAGTCCAAAGGGCATAACCTTGTAGTAGTATAACCCTTGGCTGGTGATGAACGAGGTCTTCTCTTGATCATCTTCATTCATAAGAATCTGATTGTATCCAGAGAATGCATCCATGAAACCCAAGATCTTATGTCCAGTAGTTGAGTCTGCCAGCTAGTCAATCCTTGGCAAGGGGAAGCTATCTTTTGTGCAGACCTTATTCAAGTCTGTGAAATTGACACACATTCTCCACTTACCGTTGTTTTTCTTTACCATGACCATGTTTGCTAACCAATCTGGATAGAAGACTTCCCTGATGAAATTAGCTTCCAGCAGCTTCTCTACTTCCACAGTTACAGCTTTGTTACATTTTGGTGCAAATATCCTCCGCTTCTATTGTACAGGTTTGCATTTTAGGTTGACATTGAGACAGTGTTGTATGATCTTCCTATCGATTCCGGGCATATCCTCATGCTTCTAGGGAAAAACATCTTGGTTTTCCCTTAAGAAGGAGATCATTTTCTCTTTCTCGGAAGTTAGGAGTGCTGTTCCGATCTTCAATACCTTCGTCAAATCTTATAGGACAGTCTCAACTTCTTGTGGTGTTTTTGACGATTCAGGAATGGGTTCTGGTTTATCGATCACCCATGTGTGGTTCCCTCCCGACGTTAGGGCAACTTGATAGCATTCTCTTGCCAGAACTTGGTCTCCTCTGATTTCTCCTACTCCATGGGCTATTAGAAACATCACCTTCAAGTGATATGTTGACGTCACTGCTCTTAGTCTGTTGAGTGCAGGTCTTCCTAAGATGATGTTGTATGTTGAAGGGCAATTAACTATGAGGAAACCAATTTCCTTTTTGACATGTACTGGGTAAGTTCTTGCGATCACAGTTAGAGTGACAATGCCCCTAGCGATGATTCTAGCCCCTGTGAAGCTTACTAAAGGCGAGGTGAATGGCCTGATCTTTTTCTTGTCCAGCTTCATCTGCTGAAATGCGGGCAAGCAAATGATATTTGCTGAGCTTTCGTTGACAATAAGCACCTGGTGAATGTTGAATTCTTCTACTTCGAGCATAATTACTAGCGGATCGTCATGAGGTTGCCTAACACCACGACTGTCTCTCTTTGAGAAGACAATATCGGGCTGGTCATTCTTTGGCATCTTCATTAGAGGGAGCCTCGAATGGACGTTGTTTATTTCTCTCCCTTGTGCTTCTTTAGGGAATTCAGCGTTCTGCCTGCCATTAGTCCTCTCGTGATCATATTTATTTCTCCTGTAGGGGGTTTGCTATCCTTTACCTTCAAAGCTCTGTCCTAGTTGTCCTTCCTTTGGTATCTGTGGGGCTCTGTCTTTCTGATGTGCTTCTATAACTTCCCTTGTTGAATTAAAGTTTTCACCTGGTCTTTCAAATGTCTACACTCATCGATGCGATGCCCGTGCTCCTGGTGGAACCTATAATATTTATTCTTGTCTCTCCTTTTCTACTGGAGTGCTAATTGGCTTAGGCTATTGTAGGGAGGGATCGTCTTTTACCTGCATAAGTATATGCTCAATTGGCATTATTAGAGGAGTGAAGTTAGAGAACTTGGATTTCCTTTCTGGAAGTTCTTCTTTTCCCCTGTGGTCTGCCCAACACTTCGTGTCTCATTCTTCTTGTCGCAATTGCTACTTGTTCCTTTGTCTCTTTTCCTTTTTCCTTTCATTTCCTTTGCAAGCACTGTATCTTCTACATTCATGTACTTCTAAGCTTTAAGGAGCAACTCCGCTACTATTTTTAGTGGACTTTAGTGATTAAGAAGAAGAAATCTCTTGGCAGCAACCTTGCTTGGAAGGTCATTAAGATGACTTGATCTTCAGCTTCATCTACCTGCAGTAGCTTTTTATTGAGTTGGGTGACGTATTGTCTTAGTGATTCTCCTTCTGCCTGTTGAATATTGAGAAGATGGCCAATTGACCCTTTGTATCTTTTCCCCACAATGAAATGACGAACAAAACCCTTGCTGAGTTCTTCAAAATCTGCAATAGTTCCCGAGAGTATCTTGCTAAACCATACCCTGGCTGCTCCCTTCAATGTTATTGGGAATGCCCTACACATCACCTCGTCTGGGGTAATTTGTAATAGCATCAACGTCTTGAATGATTTGATGTGATCCAAGGGATCCTTAGAATCGTCATATGACTCTAACTGTGGGAGAGGACGATTCAGCACTTCATTTGTGAATGGTGAGTCCATCCTTTGAATCATCCCATCAAAATTCTCTCTGCCTTTGTCCTTCATGGCACTTTTTAGTTCGTCCATCTCTTTCCTCATGTTGCGAAGCTCATTCTCCACCCTACTGAAGTCTTCTCTTGAAGTTCTATCTCGTTTGTTGGCTTGAGAGTTTGATTCTTTTTCATTTTGGTTTTCACTTGTTCCTCGACGTTCTATGTTTTGGGACTCCATTGTCTTTCACAATTCTTCATGCTAGCGAGTCAGCTCTTCCACATTAGCCAAGAGGGCTTGAATTTGTTGTTGTTGCACAACATTTGGCTAAGGTGTGGCCTCTACTTCCATCTCGTACTTTGAGGAACATTTTTTCATTGGGAAAGATGGCTTGAATGATTAGCGTTCCCCACAGATAGCGCCAAACTGATGATGCAAAAAATTAAAAGTTGAGCTCCTCGTCGTAGCGGATGGATGATGCTGTGAATGGGGTTATCTTTGTGGATGAGAAACCTACAAAATGAACCGGATGGAAGAGTAACACGTCGACGTGGCATCAGCCAAACTGCCTCCGATGCTTAAGTCAGTAAGGGAGAAAGATTCTAGAGAGAAAAATGAGTTGAGAGTGATTTTGTAGAGTATTTGTGTGTACCTTTAACTTTTGTTGTCTTCTCTTTTATAGTTATGTGCCCATTAATGGGCAATGATGTGCTGCATTTATGCTCAACAGCTACTGCGTTACAAAATCTTTGTCTTGAGATCACGACTCATTCTGTGACCGTTGCTCCGTCCGTTACGTTTCGCCATCAATGTGCATAATAAATGCATAACGTCTTCTCTGGGTGAATGATGATTTGCGTGTATTGACTATCATAAATTTCTGGTTCATCATGCTTGCTTAAACAATGTGAGTGCTATAGTTTGGATTGGGTTTTTGCCCATGATGCAATTTCTTTTGCTTATGTAGACACTAGATTTTGCACCCATAGTTTAATTAAGGAAGATGACTAGAGTGACCATTCATGTACTCAAAATTCAAGATTGCATTACATGCATTAATTTGTTCATTGCATATCATAAAAAAGATCTTGAGATTCTAATGGTCACGACGATATGCCTGATTTCCAAATCTAACCGTTGGATTAAAAGATATTACATGATCAAGTTTTCACAGTCAACATGCATTGTGTCTAGGTAGAATCAACCACGCATGATTAATTCAAATTAATTCTGATTTGCTAGACAATTAAAATTAATTAAATAATTTGGTGATTGGTTGTTAGTTAGTGTCAAAAATAGGCTTGCTTGCTTGGAAATAAAGGGGATAATTGAATAACAATAAAATTGTGGGTGATCTAGACTTTTAGAGTATTTATCTACAAGATAATTGTTACTAAAAAGACCTAAATTATCTAGAAAAGAGTTTAATTTTTAGAATATGGATTAAAAACGCATCTAAGTGCAAGTCCTAGCTCAAAAAAAGCTCAAAAAGGAGTCCAAAACGGACCTAAACTCAAATGAGGGGCCAGCACCCAAAAGCACCATTCGACACTTTTGGAGTGCCAATCGGCACTTGAATTGAAGTGCAAGTCCCGACTCAAAAAAAGCTAAAAAAAAGAGTCCAAAACAGAGCAAAACTAAAATGAGGGGCCAGCACCCAAAAGTGCCATTCGTCACTTTTGGAATGCCATCGGCACTTTTCAAGTGCCAATTGGCACAAACTTGGATTAGGCTAAAACACATCCTTTTTTATTTTTTAGAGATAAGGACGCGTCCTAGGTCGTATTCTGATCATCTAGCTAAATTTTCGAACACCCCAACCTTTATAAATAGAGGCTGGATCTCAGAATTTAGCACACTTTTTCACGCTCTCAGATTTCCCCTCTTTTTGACTCTCCTTTCTATTATTCTCTCTCTTACGTTAAAGATGTTTTGGAGGCTCTAGCCTTAAGAATTTCTTTTTTGTAAGCAAGGTGTTTTAGGTTTCGAAGATAATTGATGAAATTTCTTTGAACCCTAAAATATTCCCTCAATATGAATAGTACGTCCATGCAAGAGGTGGTTTTTCTTTACCCTTGTTCTTTTGTTTCTTTGAATTTGGTGTTGCATGAGTAAATATTCTTTTAGTTTTAATTTCTAAATGCTCATATCATGTGTTGTCAATATTTTGTTGAAATATGTTCTTGATGTCTTTATTGTCATGATCTTTTTTTTTTAGTTTCAAAAATCTACTTATCGTTACATCTTTTTCAAAAAACAAAAAAACAAATCTGTATCTTCCTTAGATGTAGATATGAATTTTCTAACATAAAAACAGATTTGTATCTTCCTTAGATACAAATCTAAAATTTTTAAAAACTTAAAAATTGATTTGTATTTTCCTTAGATGCAAATTTGGAATTTTTCAAAACATAAAAACTGAGTTGTATCTTTCTTAGATGCAGATCTAAATTTTTTCTAACATAAAAACTAATTTGTATCTTCCTTAGATGCAAATCTGAATTTTTTAAAACGTAAAAACTGATCTGTATCTTCATTAGGTACAAATCTAATTTTTTTTTCTAATATAAAAACTGATTTTTATCTTCTTTAGATGCAAATCTGAATTTTTTAAAACATAAAAATAGATTTGTATCTTCCTTAGATGCAGATTTTAATTTTTCAAAATAAAAAACTGATTTGTATCTTCCTTAGATGTTAATCTGAATTTTTCAAAATCAAAAACTGATTTGTATTTTCCTTATATACAAATCTGAACTTTTCAAAAAAAAAAAAAAAAAAAAAACTTGTTTGTATCTTCCTTAGATGCAAATCTGAATTTTTCAAAATCTAAACTGATTTGTATCTTACTTAGATGTAGCTCTGAATTTTTCATTTAAAAACTAATCTCTATCTTCTTTAAATGTAGATCTAATTTTTTTTAAACATAGCAGATTTTGGAAGAAAAAAGAAAAGAAAAATCATGAGTAGCAATGTTATGTTTGTTTTTTTTGATGCAAGTAGTGTAAGTTTATTTCATGAGTGTAGTCTGTTAGGTTTTAAGGATTTAGGATCTAAATGTATTAGAACTCCAATGTGTAATGTTGGCAAACCATGATCAAAACTTAGAGTCTAGATTTAGGCTGCTCAAAGTATGTTTAATGTAACGTTGAAATCGAGTAATTGCAGAAAATTACTGTTCACTTTTTGCAAGGCTCGATTAATCGAAAATTAGACTCGATCGATCGAAACTCGTGCAGATTATTTTTCTGCAGGATTTTTCCAACTCAACCTAAGCCCGTTTGATATGTAGGGTTTTATGTTTTATGTTCCATATAAATAGAAAAACCCTAGCTACATTTTAGACGAGTTGTTTATGCTGTGTGTGTGAATCTCTTGTGAGATCTAGAAGTGTTTGCCTTCATACATACTTAGGGTTATCAAGCTCAAGATTGATGTCGAAAGCTTGGTGATCATTTCAGTTGCTGCATAAAGAACTTTAAGAAATACAAGTCGTGTACATGTGAATGCTATGGATTTGAGAAAGAAGTAGTCTGTGGACTCGGAGCTGTCACATGGTCGTGGTAGTAAGTTTCCTACTCGAGGTAGCAATAGGATGTTAGTGTTCTAAGTCACTATTGTGTAAACTTCAATTCTTTCGTAGTAGATCTTGTCTTACCTTGAGGATAGCTAGGTTAAATTCTCTCTAGTTTTTTTATCGGTTTGATTTTCCTGAGTTATCATATTGTGTGTCATTTACTTTTTCTCATTGCTTTACATAATTTGATTTGTTTGTGTTAACCTAGATCTGAATAATTTACCTAAGTTAATCACTTGGTTAAATAACTAGGTTAGTCTGGTTAAGTTTTAAGGGGTCTAAAATGTATAAGTGGTATTAGAGCGAGTTAGCTCTAGTGTTTAGATCCTTTAATCTAAGAGTTGATCCTTGACCCCTATTGTCATGGAACACGGTTACTCTCTTGTGATCCTACCTTACTTTGATGGGAACAACTATGCCTACTGGAAAGTAAGGATGAAAGCATCCCTGAAATCCATTGATGAGAGAGTCTGGAATTCCGTTGAGTACAGATGGGAGAAGCCCACTACTCCAGTTAGTGAGTGACAAACTTCTCAAAAAGAAGCAGCCGCTTTTAATAGTAAAGCCATGAATGATATTTTTAATGCTGTTTCTATGGAGGAATTCAAGAGAATCTCTAATGTTAAGGTTGCTCATATTGCATAGAATATTCTCCAAACTGTGCATGAAGGCCCAAAGGCTGTCAAAATTAATAAGTTTCAACAGTTAACTTCTAGATTTGAAAATATTAGAATGTCTGATGATGAATCTTTTGATGAATTCTTTGATAAACTGAATGATATTGTTAACTCTGCTTATAATTTGAGTGAAATCTATGATCAACCTAAGATTGTTAGGAAGAGACTTGGATCCTTGACCGAGGACTTTAGACCCAAAGTGACTGTCATCACTGAAAGTAAGGATGTTAACTCCATCCCTATTGATGAACTTATAGGATCTCTTTAGTTCTATGAGTTAGACCTACCCAAGACAAACAAATTCAAATCAATGGATTTTAAGTCAGTTGATGATGTTGAAAGGAATGGATTTGATAACGAGCACTCTACTATAGAGATTGCTTATCTTGCCAATAACTTTAGAAACTTTCTTAGGAATAATAATAAAAGGACAAGAGGTAAAAATAATGCTGAACCTAGAAATTTTAGGAGGAATGATCCCACTAAGGTGAATAATACTGAAAAACCTAAAGATAAAGTAGGTCAAACCTCTAGTAATTCTATGGGTTAACAATGTTTTGGGTGTCAAGGGTATGGTCATGTGAAATCAAAATGTCCTACATTCTTGAGGTCTAAGGGTAAGGCTATGGCTGTAACTCTTAGTGATAATGAAACTTCTGATAATGAGTCTGGTAGTGATGAGAATTAAAACTTCATTACTTTCACAGCTACTGCTATAGTTGATGAAAGTGTTGCTATTGACGAGAACCCTTCTGATAGGGAACTCTCTGAGGATGCAAATTTACAAGAAGCCTATAATAAGCTTTGCAAGGTTGCTGTAAAGGATGCTATGAATGTTGATTTAGGCTTAAAGAAAATTGCATCTCTTGAACTTGATAAGAAAAACTTGCCATTGAAATTGTTTGATGCTAATGAATTGTTAAATAATGTGAAGACTGAGAACATGCTATTGCTTGATAAAGTTAAGAACTTGGAACTTGAATTATTTGTTGCTAGAGAACAAACAAATAGGTCTGCTAGTTCTAAACTTCATCACATGATGAATATTCAAACAAAACTGGTTTAGGTTTTGTAGAAAGCATCTTTGTGCCTTAAACACATTCCACAAACTTTGTTCCTTCTTTTGAGCCCCTCGTGAGTGAGATTGTCAAACCAGTGGAAGTTGCTCACTCTAGGAAGATTAGGGTTGATCTCAAAGAGTATAAGCCTAAGACTCCTAACCCTCCTAAGGATAAGTTGCATGATAGACCTGCATGGGTTTGTCATTTTTGTGGAAAGCCTGGGCACATCCGTCCAAACTGTTTCAAGTTGCAAGCTACTAAGTGAGCAAATAAGCCAAAAGTATATGTGTCTCAAGTACAAGATCCTATGATACTTATTAGTGAATTGGTAAAGGCGTTAAACCTCTATTCCAATCTTGGGTTTGCTCATCATTCTAATCAGAATAATAACTCCAATGCTAGAATTGGATCTAAAAAGTTTTGGATGCAAAAGAATCAATCTAATTTAGTCTTTCAGACATGGTCCTTGTGCTTCATCTCTCTTCTCTTTGTGACAATTCTTCTTTTGTTGTTTTTGGTTTGTTTTTGTTTTTAGGATTTGCATTGCATAACATTCATGCATCTCATGCTATGTTGTTGTTGTTGTTGTTTTTTTTTTTTTTTTATTAAATAAATAAAAAAGGGAAAAGAACAACAAATGTGTTTTGCACTATTTCTCTTGGATTTTGAAATAGAGGTTGGCCAAACCATTTTTGCATAACATGTTTATGTACTTTGTTTAGCTTGGATGAGCTTACTTTATTGCACTTTACTAGTTTGAGCTTTCTAGTGTATGTTGTGTGGGAATTGTCTATAGTTTTTGATCACATAATCTTGATATTGAAGTCACATGCCTTTGATTGTTGGACTTGAACTTAATGAGAAATGTATAAATAACCATCTCACCACTATTTACTAGCCAATTATGAACACGTTAGCGCATATCATATGATTTTGTACTCGAGAAAGTGTAGCACATGCACAAAAAGAAC
The DNA here is from genome assembly GCA_032878915.1 of Castanopsis chinensis. Lineage (NCBI taxonomy): Eukaryota > Viridiplantae > Streptophyta > Magnoliopsida > Fagales > Fagaceae > Castanopsis > Castanopsis chinensis. The sequence goes on along the minus strand of JAVQMG010000083.1, from coordinate 7,735,899 downwards.
ATAAGATGTAGCCTCGGTTTAAATAATAAAATTGGTGTGTACATTATTGAGCTATAATAACTTCACAATCAAATAAAATTGGTGCGTACATTATCTTGGTTATTTTAATAAGTTTCAAAATAAATAAAATTGGTGTGTACATTATGAGGAAAATTCAAGAAACTAACATGATTGCAAGCTGTTGTTCTAGGAGATGTGCGAGTTATATGGTGTAACTCTTTAAGGGATAGTCTTTTTTAAATATATGTGATGGATTTTGTAGAAATTGTGATTAATTACTATCTACATATCACCTTACTGTTGGATAAAAATCTAGTTTTGTAGCTCATACAAAACACACAGCGGAAGTAACAAACAAAGATTTATTTAATTCATGATTGACAACATGCACTATGTAAATTTCAGAATTAAAGAACAAGATAGTGTACCTTTGTGTGGAGAATTTCAAAACAAATATTAGAAGCACTTGGGAACACTTTTAATCTTCACTCCAATTCCACTTTATGCCCAAGATGTGTGGTCTCTCAATCAGTTTCCAAAGGGAGAATGAAAGTGTGTCTCACACTCTCTCTTTTTTTCTACGATTCTTTTCTTAAAAAAAAAAAAAAAATTCTGTATGTTTCTTCCTTTATAACTAACTGATTATCTAATTGGGCTGGTCTATTAGGCCTTTCCAATTGGGCTTTAGTGTGTGGCTTGGAGTGGGACCAAAAGGGACCAATAAGACACTAGCTCCGATGGGCCTTGGGCTTTTCCGTCAACTCTTGACAAGTCCAAAGTTACCATTAATTATATTTAATACCACTATATAAATATAATTGCACTCTAGGCCTTATTAATAAATTATATCATAAGACTTTATTATACACGCAACCCCTTCATTAAATATTCGTAGTAATACAAAGTCATGAACGTAGACTGCCACTTTGTAAATTACTACATCTTATCCTTGAATACTCGGTTTAACCCTTTAAAGTTATTCATCATATATTTATGAAATCCAATTTCATAAATATATACTTTAGTAATTTCTTACTAAAGTGGTTAGGCTTAATTCTCTGAATAACCAAACTCATTAAACTTATCTCAAGGGAATATTTTATATCTCCGTTAAGAGACTATGAATTCCATCTTGAGAATATATGTTCCATCAACACTAAATGTGACTGCCCAATATACTGAGGTTTTGACCGTTACTTTAGATCTCACTCGTGATATATCAAAGCAACCTACAGCTTATGATCAAGTCCATTATTCTCTCAGGATTAAGAGTTCATGTAAATAGAGGTCGTGAGATTTATTATTAATTTGACAGTCGTTAGGAGAATAATAAATCTCACAGCGGTCCAGTTCAATATATCTTAACTCTTAAAACATATCAACATATCAACTAGAAGTCACCACTTCCATGATCAAGACAAATCATCTTAGTTGATACGTTATAGTCTTCGCAGATGAAATACCCAATTTCATCACCGACTACGAACTATAAATTCTGAGTTTACAAAGAACTTGTGATTTATATCTTCTGTGACTAAATCACATAAATCACATATTATACATTTCATGGAGTATATGATAATGTCCAAATATTCATGTTATCATTATTTTAGATAAAAATAAACAACTTTATTAAACACAACATTAAGTCATACATAATGTCATACATAGCATCATACAATATTAAACACAACATTAAGTCATACATAATGTCATACATAGCATCATATAACAGGATTTAAGGGCACACATCCTAACAATCTCCCACTTGCCCTAAAGACTATTGTGCATTAATCTAACTCCCATTCCCTCCAAATGTGACTCGAAAGTCCTTTGAGGCAAGGTTTTGGTAAAAGGATCTGCTAGATTATTTGCACTTTCCATCTTTGTTACCACAACATCTCCACGAGCAACAATGTCTCGAATGATATGGTACTTCCTCTCAATGTGCTTTCCTTTCTTGTGATTTCTTGGATCTTTGGATTGTGCAACCGCTCGACTATTATCACAAAACAATGTAATGAGAACTTGGTCCATTCTTACAACACCAAGATCAGAAAGGAATTTCTTGAGCCAAATAGCCTCCTTTGGCGCTTCACAAGCAACAACGTACTCGGCTTTCATGGTGGAGTCCACAATGCAAGATTGCTTAATACTCCTCCAACTTATGGCTCCACCTCCCAAGGTGAAAACACATCCTGAAGTGGATTTTCTGAAATCTAGATCCGATTGAAAATCTGAATTTGTATGGCCAATGGGAATTAAATCCTCATTATGGTAAACAAGCATATAATCTCTCGTTCTCCTAAGATACTTGAGAATATGCTTTACCGCTTGCTAATGTTTTGGTCCTAGATTTGATTGATATCGACTGACCATGCCGACTGAATAACAAATATCTGGTCTAGTACAAAGCATGGCATACATGAGACTTCCCACTGCAGAAACATAAGGAACTTGTCTCATCATAATTTCTTCCTCTTGAGTCTTAGGCCTTTAGTCATCAAACAGAGGAACTCCATGTCTAAAAGGAAGCAATCCTTTCTTGGAGTTTTGTATGCTAAACCGTTCTAGAACCTTATCTATATATCCAGCTTGTGATAAGCCTAACATCTTATTCTTGCAATCTCGCCAAAGCTTGATCCCTAGAATAAAGTTAGCCTCACCCAAGTCCTTCATATTAAATTGGCTAGACAACCAAACTTTAACAGATGACATTACCCCTACATCATTTCCAATGAGTAGAATATTATCAACATAAAACACTAGGAACATTATTACTTTGTCTTGATGTCTTTTGTACACACATGGTTCATTAAGATTTTGTTCAAAACCAAATGACTTGATTACTTGATCAAATCTGATGTTCCATGACCTAGATGCTTGCTTAAGTCCATAAATGGACCTATTCAACTTGCATACCATATGCTTTTGGTTCTTTGTTATGAATCATTCTGGTTGCATTATGTATATTTCTTCTTCAAGATTGCCATTAAGAAATGCAGTCTTGACATCCATTTGCCAAATCTCATAATTATAATAAGCAGCAATGGATAAGAGAATTTTGATAGACTTAAACATGGCTACTGGCGAAAAAGTTTCATCATAATCAATGCCTTCTTTTTGTGTGTACCCTTTCGCCACTAGTCTTGCTTTAAAGGTTTCAACCTTTCCATCTATCCCTCTCTTCCTCTTGTAAACCCATTTGCAACCAACAGGTTTAATGCCGTTAGGCGCCTTTACAAGATCCCATACATGATTGGAATACATGGAATCCAATTCAGATTTCATAGCTTGGATCCAATGATGTGCATCTATATCATTCATGGCTTCATCATAAGTGTAAGGATTCGATTCAGCCTTTTCTGAGATAGCTTTATAGGTTTCTCCTAAACCTATAAATCTTATAGGAGGCCGAACAATTCTCCCACTACGATGAGGCAACTATGTACTAGACATCTCATGAGTAATATCTTGTGGTGTATCTAATACAGTCACATCATCCCTAGTTTCATCAATTGGTTGGTCAACTACAGGTTCATTCATTTCAGCCAAGACAATTCTACTTCTAGGAGTAAAATTATTCATATAGTCATTTTCCAAGAATTTGGCATTTGTGCTAACAAACACTTTATCATCCTTATGACTATAAAATAAACCTCCAACAGTTCCATTTGGATACCCTACAAAGAAAACCACTTCTGTTTTAGACTGTAACTGGTCAGACTTTCTTTTCAACACATGTGCTAGACAACCCCAAATGTGGAGATGTCTCATACTAGGCTTACGCCCATTCCACAACTTTATAGGTGTTTAAGGAACAAACTTCGAAGGTACTAAATTCAAAAGATACATTGCAGTATTTAAGGCATATCCCCAGAAAGAAATTGGTAGAGTCGAATAACTCAACATGGACCTAACCATATCCAAAAGAGTCCTATTCCTTCTTTCTGCTACACCATTTTGTTGTGGAGTTCCAAGTGTAGTCAATTGGGATATAATCCCATTTTCAGTCAAGTAATCCTTAAAGTCACCAAGAAGGTATTCGCCACCTCGATCAGATCGAATGGCCTTTATGCGCTTACCCAATTGATTCTCAACTTTAGCCCTAAACTTTTTGAACTTTTCAAAGGTTTCAGACTTCCGTTTCATTAGGTACACATAACCAAATCTAGAGTAATCATCAGTGAAAGTAATGAAATACTCATAGCCACCTCTTGCTTGGATTGACATAGGACCACATACATCTGAATGTACTAGTTCTAACAAATCTTGGGCTCTTCTACCCTTTGTATTAAAAGGCCGTTTGATCATTTTACCTTCCAAACAAGATTCGCAAACTGGAAAACCATCAAAGTCCATGGGCTGTAAAAGTCCATCTTTGATAAGTTTTTGAATCCTAGTTGAATTAATATGACCCAAACGTAAGTGCCAAAGATATGCTTCACTAGTAGAAGGAAACTTTCTCTTTAATGATTTCACATGTGAATTATTATCTAATTCAGAATTATATAATTCATGCTTATCAGGAGTTAAAATATAAAGACCATCCACAATATTGCCAGAACAGATAAACATTTATCCTTCTTTATTACAACATTGTCCTTCAGGATAACACAATATCCATGCTTACCTAAATAAGTTGCAAAAATTAAATTCTTACGAACATTAGGTACATACAAACAGTCTTCTAATATTAAAACTCTAGACTTAAAGCATAAATTAAACACTCCAACAGCTACAACTAGAATCTTGCTCCCATCAGCCAAAGTAAGAAATAGTTCTCCCTCATTCAACTTTCTGGTTGCCTGAAACCCCTTCAAAGAATTGCAGATATGATTAGTACAACCTGAATCCACACACCAGGAATCTATGGGATTTTGTACCAAACAGATTTCAAGAAGAAAGGAACTTTTATTACCCTTCTTCTTGGCAGCCTTGAATATTGGACAATTCCTCTTCTAATGTCCTTTCTCACCACAATGGAAACACTTTTCTTTGGTCTTCTTTCCTTTGTCGGCAACCCCTAAGGCAAGTTGTTTACCATCTTTCTTAGTGAAGTCCTTCTTCTTCTTCTTCTTACCCTTGCCTTTCGACTTAGGTTGAGAAGTAGAAGCTTTACCCACATTGGCTTTAATACTAGAAGTACCAAGGATGCCTTCCGCCACCACTAACTCATTCATTAATTCAGACAAAGAGTAAATCTTTTTGTTCATATTATAATTGAGTCTGAATTTCTTGAATGATTCTGGTAGTGACTGGAGTATCATATCCACTTGGGATTCTCCATCAATATTGGCACCTAAAACTTCTAATGTGTTCAAATTAGCAATCATCCTAAGACAATGCTCCCTTACTGAATTTCCTACAACCATTTTGGTATTATAAATTTTCCTCATGGTTTCTTGCCTTGCAGAACGGCCTTACTCACCAAACAACTCCTTCAGACTAAGTATTATGTCCGAAGCAAGTTCTACATCCTGCATTTGATGCTGTAGAACATTTGAGATAGATGCTAGGATATAGCACTTGGCCATCTCATTAGATTTTTGCCAACAATCATATCATTATTTTTCCTCAAGAGGAGCATCTAATGAAGGAAAGCTAGGACATGGTTGAGTAAGCACATATTTGTGCTCTTCAGCAGTAAGAACAATGTCCAAATTCCTTTTTCAGTCAACATAATTGGATCCAGTCAGTTTGTTTTGGTTAAGAATAGCAATAAGTAGGCTAAATGATGCCATGATTTAAATCTGAAAATAATAAACATTAACATAATAAGTAAACTAGACATTATCAATTTAGCATATAGGCACATAATATGGAACCTTAATAAAACCATAAAATAATATATGCAACGACAACCCAATCCCATATTTAATATCCCTCAGCATAGAGTGAACATTAAATACTATGATTGATTGAGAACTACTCTCATTATTAGTACTATCATGATAACTCTTATCAAACACTAATAATATGCCGTTTTACATTTAGCCTTTAAGTAATAATAATAGCAAGAACTCAGCATAGAGGATACTATAAAACTTAGTCTAGTGTATACCAATGTCTAGAATCATGTGTAGCCACATTTCATCCCTTTAACAAGCTTATTTTGTAGTACCATGATAAAAACACCCTCCACATGGAATGCAAAGCTCGAAGCTAAGATAAGGTGTTTATCAAACCACTATAAACCAGGAAATTCAATCTTGTAGGACCATGAAATAAATACTCTTCGCATGGAATGCTAAGCTCTAGGCAAAGACAAAGTATATATTTCACACTACTATGAACCAACAATGGAGGCCGTGAGATCCAACTTTTGTATCTCTCTCCCACTAGATATTTTAAAAATAAAGGTTTTTAAGGTCAAGGACCATAAAAATGCTAGACACTTGAAAAACATAATCCTAATCTCATTAGAAATAAATTTCATTATCCTAGCATTAATATATATATAAATATATATATAACGTAACATAAAACTATATTATATTATATATATAATATAATATATATTACGTTATACAACTATATTATATTATACGGATTATATATATATATATATATATATATATATATATCTGTCAGAT